>OZ022313.1:8153619-9353619 GCA_963989215.1 Hedychridium roseum | reverse complement strand
TCATGATCACTTTCGTTTGCAGTTTCCATTTGCAGTAAATCATCATCATTATTGTTTTTATCACTATGAAGCCATTCCATTACATCAGTATTATCACACGTATCATATCCTGGTATTCTGTGCAATATAGCAATAACTTCTTCAACGTTATCTTTCATTTTTCTTTCTTGGTCACTAGTTTATTTAGTTTCGCTTTGTTTCCAACATTATGTTAGTAATGGTGTACCAAGCGTTTGCCACCATACAGCACCAATCTTTCAAATTAATTATGTTATGTACGTTTAGCATAAAAATTGCAAATCTCATCATCCGCAATACATTCCCCATCCTAAACAAACTCCAAACCATAAAACCCAACATTCCCCGAACTCCGATAACACCAAGTTTATAACACAACCTACCCTAACATCCTGATCAGCTAATCCTACAATTATACAACCTACCGTGCTGTTAAGACACGAAAGAACTATAACTTCTTCATAACTTCTTCATCAGTGTTGCAATCAAATGTAAACAAAAATTTTCGTAGTAAATCTTTTTTATATAGTCGTTTGAAACATTCAATGACTCCTTGGTGTAATGGTTGTACGAGGGAAGTAACATTAGGTGGTAAAAATACGATTTTCGTAAAATCATCTTTTCCGTTTGGAGTGTCACATGCAGGATGCGACTTAGTACTGTCTATTAGCAAGAGAGTTTTTTCTCTATAGCCATTTTTGAGTTGGCGTTCCTTAACAGCTGGTAGAGAAACATTCTTGAACCATTAGCTAAAATTTTGCTGTCCATCCAAGCATTTGTCTGATTCTTATACACTACTGGTATTGCAGTCATATTTTTATTTTTAAAACACTCTATTTTTTACTTTTTCCGATGATCAACGGCAGACGTTGATGGCCTCCAGTGGCATTTGCACATAACAGTACAGTAATGCGGTCTTTACTAATTTTACGTCCAGGAGCACATCCTTTCACGACGAGAAATAATCGTTTTTCGGGGCAGTGCCTTCCAAAACAAACCAGTTTTGCCAATTTAAGAAACTCTGTTCTAAAGCTTTCTGCAGTAGCAGTACCTGCTGAAAGTTTTTCTCCACAGATTTCTAGCGGGCGAATACCATGACGTATTTTGAATTTCTCTAACCAGCCATTGCTTGCTTAAAAATTCGGGGTTTTCTTGAATCTTTAATTTAATTCTATAGCCTTCTTACGTACTACTACTTCCAGATATAGATATGTCCTTGCTTCTTTGTCGTTGAAACCACTCAAAAACAACAACGTCGACACGCTTATTTCTTGGATGCATTAGGGTTTTTCTGTTGCGAGCATTGGGGTTATCGTGCTCCATGTAATTTATAATATTACATTTCTGTTTCTTAATACACGTAATTATGGATTTTTCGAGGCCATGTATTTTTGCCAACTCTGATGCATTTACGCCACTTCTGTTAGAGCTTGTGGAGGTACTTTTGGACGTGTGTAGATGGGAACTCCCAAACGGAGTTTAAACAGTTTTTACTTTACACAACGAAGTTTAAACAACTAAACGGTTTATTCTTTCTTAAATTTTCGTACATAAACGTAAAGGCGTAAGGTGCGACGTACTCTCTCGTCATTACCCTCTGATCCTCCCGTATACTCCCTCCTTTTCGGGAGTACATCCCTACTTTCGGACTGCCTACACATCGTATGTACACTCATGTGCACATACTTAAATATACATATTCCCAACAGTTCGGCCTTCGTGAGGTGTGGTCGCCCGACCATTTCTCCTTTTTTTTAACAATTTTCGTCTTCCGAGTGTTTGTCTGACTCTACACTTCTGATCCATAATTTCATTCAATCGGGACTGAAGATTCCAGAGAAGGGGTTTCGACCTAACTGGAATCCCTCCGTGTCTTTTATCAAGTATCATTCATTATCTAGGACTTTTGCAACGACATAAGGTCCCTTAAATTTAGGTAATAACTTTTGTTTGACACCTGGCATGGTGACAACGTTCTTTATCATTACGTAATCGTCCAGTTTATACACGTGCGGGTTTTTATGTTTCTTATCGAATACAGTCTTACTATACTCTTGTGTTTCTCTGTTATGGAGAGCCGCATTGTCTCTTAAAGTTTCTCTTTCTTCCGAAGTTTGGAATTTACCGCAAAGATGTTCTCTCTGAGCTACATCTACGAGCCCTATCTGATCTCGGCCGAATAATAATTGACTAGGAGTAGTGTTTACCGCCTTATGATATGTATTGTTTATTACAAACTGAGCCCGATCCAGCGACGCGTCCCATTCTTGCTCCATTGCGAGTTTACCGAGCAAAGGACGCAAGAATCTATTTGTTCGCTCAACTTGACCGTTGCCGCGAGCTGTAGCCGTTGCGACTTTAATATGTTGGACGTCATTAGTTTCAAAAAATTGCCTAATTCCTTTCGACGAAAAGCAAGGACCTCGATCAGTTACGACTCGTGTACAATAATCAAAGTGATGAAAATACAGCTTTAACTTCGCAAGAGTTTCTTCAGACGTAATGGTTTTCGTCGAGTACATAACAGTAAACTTAATGGAAGAGTCCACGAGTGTAAGTATATATTAATTACGATGTTTCGTTGTTGGAAGAGGGCCATAATGATTAACGTGTAAAGTCTCGAAGGGCTTAGATCCCTTTTCATAAACGTGCATCTCGCCCTCTGGTTTGCCGGGAGGTATAGAATAAGTTAGGCACTTTATGCAATTTTCTATGTGTTCTTTAACTAAAGCCTTAAGACGAGGAAACCAATAGCTCCTCATTATTAGTTTAACAGTCTTCTTGAGACCAACGTGACCAATGTCATCGTGATTCGCAAGGATCACGTTATGTGTCATACATTCGGGTACTACAAACAGTAGATCGCCTTGATACTTCCTGTAGACAACATCATTCCGCAACTCAAATCGATCGTTTTCGCTAAACTCCAGTTCGCGATGTATTTTTTGAATTTCAGGATCGGTTAACTGCTTGTATACTAACACTTGATCAAACGAAAGTGGCTCGATTACCATAGCTAAGCGACTTAACGCGTCTATGTGTTTCATCCGTTCGCATAGTCTATGTTCTATTTGAGAATCATAATTTTTGAGTATTAGGACCCACCTAATCCTGGGGTTGATGTCCTTTTTCCTTAAGGCTAATTTCACGGCGTTTGCAGTCCGCTATTATTGTAAATTTTATGCCTAACAAGTAAATACGGAATCTCTCCAATGCGCAAACTATTGCCAGCTGGATGCATTAATAAGTCCTTTTGCTTTTGCATAAGTACTGCGTCATGGCCATAGGAGGTAGCATCTGTATGCAGTTCCGTAACTGCCGTAGGTGAATAAATCGCTAAAACAGATACTACGATTAAATGATTTCGCAATGTTTTGAAGGCTTCCAACTCGATTGCACCAAAAATAAAGGGTACATTTTCTTTAAATAGTCGATATAAGGGTTGTGCTATAAACGCAAAGTTTAGAACGAACTTCCTGAAATAGCTAGCGAGTCCTAGGAATCGTTGTATCTGTTTTTCAGTTCTTGGCTGCGGAAAGTTGGCATTCTCTTCTGTATTCTTTTTATTTGGTCTAATCCCGCGCTCATCAATGCTGTAACTGAGGTACTGTATTTCGCGCTTTAAAAATTTGCATTTGGATAGTCGTAGTTGCAAGTCGTGGTAAGTTATTAACGTCATTGCCTCTTCTAGTACTTCTAAATTTCCAGTTAACGTTTCGGTCGCTATTAAAAGATCGTGCATATAGATCAGGATTTTTCCTAAACGTCGTATTGGCTCGAAAAACAAGTTGACAAATCGTTGGAAGCAGGGAGGTGCATTAACTAAACCGAAAAGCATTTTGAGGCATTCAAATTGCCCGTCTGGAGTCACGATGGAGGTGTACTTGATGGATTCACTTTCCATCGGGACTTGGTGAAACATGTCTTTTAAATCCAAACTTGTGAACCAGGATTTCCCTTGTATGCGAGGTATTAAATCCTCTATTAAAGGCAGAGGGTAGTGATCTTTGACCGTGACGGAATTCAACTTACGATAATCGACGCATCATCGATAAGAGCCGTTTTTCTTTCTCACGAGCACAATGGGACTGCTGTAGCAGGAATTGCTAGCCCTAATGATACCCCTTTCCAACAAATCGGATATTAACTCACGTAGTTTATTTCTCTCCTGCCAAGCTAATCTCCTCGGCGAAAAGCTAAATGGTACTTTGTCAGTCAACTCGATTTTCAACCTGTTGTGGCTTTGCATAATTATGTATTGGAGGACCTTCTAATAAACCTATTACCTTAATTTTCGCTTCTAGGGGAACGTTACGACCCATCTCGTTTGCTATCTCCTCAATACTGGAAGTCTCGTCGATTGCATCTATGTGCAGAATTTCTGACTCAGGGGCGTCAAATTTTATTTCTATTTCTTTCCCCATCGTAATCGTCATTCCAGGTTGCGCGATGAAGTCCCTGCCTAATAGAGCTCTGTAACTCATAGTTGAGTCCGAGACAACGGCGAATCTAACAGTAAATACATCGTTAAATAATAATTGTATGTGTACATTAGCATAGACGTATCCGTAAATTGTTAAAGGTGACTTATTCACACCTCCGTAATTAACACAGTGTTTTTCCTTGGTTAATTCATAATCCTTAAAATACATTGAACTACCAAAATCTTTAATTAGAATGTAATACTCATGTATCGGTGCCGTTAGAAGGGATCCTTCGGTGGCCGTGGCTTCCAGGGAGATCGGGTCGGTCGTCTCTGGGTCTTTCATGTATGCTGTTGCTGTTGTGCGCGTGCCACGTTGATTAACAGCGGTGACTGCCGAGGAAGGGCTTGACCTCGACGATGGACCAAGCTTCTCTGGACAATTTCGATAGGTGTATCTTATTGAGATGTGACCCTCCGCGTGACAATTATAACACTTGGGTATGTCTGGTCGACTTCCCGTTCCTCCAGATGTCGTTTTCCTGTCCGTTGACGCATTCGGCCGTTCGTTCTTTGGCCCTCACCTAACTTCATTTTCCGTGACCATCTGCATTATTTCTAGCAGACTCCGCAAAGTAGTATGTCTCGCACCGAGTGCCTGTTTTCTTAGCACGTAGTCGGGTATTCCTTCAATTATATATTGAATATTATCCGCCTCACTTAATTGAAGACCGCTTAGTAATTTCATCTTCTCATGATAATACGTCACAAGATTCTCGCCAACTTTCTATATTCTCGCTTACATTTTTTTCATAATACTCAAGCGACCGCTATGATTCCCAAACCTCATCTCTGCCTGTATGTCCTTCCAAAATTTGTCCACCATACCGGGTGTCAAGTCATACCAGCTTCAGGCGTGACCTCTGAGCTGTTTAGTAGCTAATAACTTCGTGACGTTGTCGTTAAATTCGTAGGCGATTTGAATTTCGCTTACCCGATTTAGCCAAATTTTATTGTCTTCTGCCTCATTTTCTCCGTAAGGTGGAATCTGAGCGGAGATATCTGCATGACTTGGAACCGGGGGTCTCGGCGGTCGTTCGATTTGAGCCGCTTGCATGGCCTCAATGACCGCCCACGTGGTGTCTCTATGATCGATTGTATGTCGACCATTGTACAATAGTTACCGGTGATTCCCTTTGAGCCATTTTCCTCACTGTTACTCGCGTGCTGCAGTATGATGTAGAGACTTTTACGGCTGCTGACTTCTTTTTGATTTTCGACGAGACTTTCTTCATACGAATTAATGATTTTAATGCCCGCCGGATATCTTATATCCCCCTTCTGAGAACTGTTAGAGCTTGTGGAGGTATTTTTGGACGAGTGTAGATGGGAACTCCCAAACGGAACGAAGTTTCAACAACTTTATTCTTTCTTAAATTTTTATTCTATTATTTTTATTCTTTTTATTCTTTCTTAAATTTTCGTACATAAACGTAAATGCGTAAGGTGCGACTGACTCTCTCATCTTTACCTTCTGTTCCTCCCGTAATCTCCCTTTTTTTCGGGAGTCCATCCCTACTTTCGGACCGCCTACACATCGTATGTACGCTCATGTACACATACTTAAATATACATATTCCTAACACTTTCGAGTTTTCTAACTATGTCGCACTTTGTTTCCATTAGTTAAAACTACACGCTTGCGTTTACTTGTCATTGCTACACCGAACGCTGTCAGTTTCACACTTGTAAATAAATGAGATCAGAATCCGTTCAATCGAATACGGGAAATCATACATTGTATGTACACAAACGCTCATCTTGTGTTCGGATGATAAAGTGTTTGGATATTCAAACATTCGGATAATAGAGTATTCGGATAATGGGTGTTCAAATAAAGGAGGCTCCACTGTAATGTGAACTAAGGGCAATTAACCTCCTTTGTTTTTTGTAAAAAAAAGCCAAAAATGATCAACTGCTGTTTTTTATTTTCTTTATGACTGCACAGTTTTCATTATAATTGGTGTAAATCTCTGATTTTTACACAAAAAAATGTTGCGACCACCATTTGTAAAAATATTATGTATAATATTGTCTATTAATGTGTAGTTATTTCCCAGTGGTTTTATTAAATAATTCTAACCACTTGTGAAGAAAACAGCAAAAAATGTTTTTTGGAGGTACACATTAGGAGCAGATTTCACCCCTTAAACTGGCTTATGGGCACGTACAAAAAATCACGTGTCTAATATTTTTAGTTACCAAAGTAATTATTTTACATGACAATTATACCTTAATCCGAAATTTATTATAATAGCCATACTGTTGAGCAGTAACAGCGTCTTACATCTCTAGCGGACATTGAAAAGAAAAAGACAACAAAAAGACGCGAGCCATCTTAATCACCGACTTTTATACTCGTTTTACGGTGGCGCGACGTTTTGACGATTGGCAAAGCACCACACAATCTCGGCTTTTTAATTCAGGTCAACAAAACGTCTGTGGGTAAAACAACCCTTTATTTTTTGATGTACCGCAACATATCTCAGGGGGAACAAAATCGCTGGGAAAAAAAAACACCTGGGGTAGTTTCCTTGTTAGTGATCCAACATCGAGTTTGATTTGACGGAATATAATATTGCATCGAGTCTATTTCGACTGTAGAGAATTAAAAAAGTTTCACATACATACTTAGGTAAGAATGGAGGCAGCGAAGAAAGGATCAGGTAACAATAGTCGATCAAATGAATGGTTGCTAATTATACAGATCATTCGATGATATAGTAGTGCAATATATTCATGTTGCAACAACCTAGGATGCCACTGATATAACATGTAAAACAAATGGTTGCCACGAAATGTTGGGCATGCCATTGATTTGCCATCACTGCCGTTTATATGTAAGAAGCATGAAAAATATTTAAAATCTTTTAATACTCTTATGCAGATAACGGTCTTTAGAATATCTCAAGACAGACCGCACGAACTTGATCAAACGATACTGACGGCCTTATTTAAATCAAAGCAACTGTCGCCAGCCGAACAATTATCCCTATCTCTTATTTGGAATAGAGTGGATATTGCGCGTAGTGAAATATTTGTATACGGTCAGAAGTGGCCTCCAGGAGCATTGGAGCAAGCTATGATGCAAGCACTTCAACATGATAGGATTGATTTTGTGAAACTGCTTTTGGAAAACGGCGTATCTATGCGGAAATTTTTATCAATACCTCGTCTTGAAGAATTGTACAATACTGCAAGTATCCTGGATTTAATATAGAACTATACCTACATTTTCAAATATTTGTCTTTGAATGTTTACAATTGTAGATATATCAGAATTAGAATCTTAATATTTATAGTTTTAACTGATTTTGACCCCTTTAATTCTTGACATGTTGTTACGATCGAGAAACTAGATTTGAAGATAAGACGTGAGGACCTTTAAAATATAAAGTTTCTTGTGTTAGACACATGCATTTTAAGGATTTATCTATCTATTTCCTATTATTATGTATATACTATTTCGTATATGTATAATACTATTTCGCCGGGTTTAACCCTCATACGCTCCTCGAGTGAAAATTCACCCATTTTCTTCTTTCAAATACTGTACGGTGTTTGATTTCTATCTAAATGTGTTATAACTTTATGTATTTGTCTAAAGTTTGCAATTAAATGCAAGCCACAAGTCGTTAACATTTTTTATATGATAGTAACATTGTAAAATAAGAAGTACCGAAAGAGTTCCTTGGGGGTTATTTCACCCAAATATCGTTCGCTTATAAAATGTATTAGATACTGTTTTCAAAAGAGTTTATTATGTTGTTTTTTGACATATTTTTATTTCAATAGAATGTTTTTCAATTACTCGATACGTACTAATGTTATTACGTATAAATTTCTGATTCAGAAAGTTTAGTTTCACTGTTTGTGCTAATAATATTATTGAGTTTCAACAGAGATTCGATAACTGTTTGTTTATTTTCTTTATGGCGATGCAAAGCGTGAAGCTGTGCGTATCAAAGCGCATTCTTTCCTCGTTCTTATCTCTCTAATTCGCAGACACTGCATGTTGTAAGCCAAAAGAGATTTGATAAACGTTACTTGGACATCTGCAGTTCCAAATATGCATGGAAGATTACGTGCTGAAAACATAATTTCCCAACACATTGGCATAACTCGTTACACTACATCCAGAATAAGATCTATCAAAGATGTATTCGATTTACGTTTACCTTCAGCGATGCGAAAGATAATAATTGGCCATACTAATCTGGAAGGACAACGCGTCTTTGTTGATGAATGGAATCATATTGATGATATCACTATTCAAGCATACATCGGGACTTTGATATTAGCAGGTGTATACCGATCCCATGGCGAATCCGTTGATAATTTGTGAGACGATAAAAAAGGCAGACCAATTTTTCGAGCTACAATGTCGAAAAAATGTTTAGAAAAATAAGTCTACACATTCGATTTGATGATAAAAGTGGTACAGCAGAACGCCGAGGTCGGGATAAACTCGCACCGATTAGAAATCTATGGAATAAATGGGTCAGTAATATACAACAATTATATGAAAATGTAACCATAGACATTGTAACCGTATAAGTTGAATGTAACAGTACATCTTGTATGTAACCTTGTATGTACAAGTTGTATGTGACCATACAACTTATACCTTTTCGAGGGAGATCCCCTTTTAGAATGTATATCCTTTCAAAACCAGGGAAGTATGGGATAAAAGTATGGATGCTCTGTGACAGCAAAATAAGCTTCGCTTGGAATATGCAGGTGTATATTGGCAAACAAAATAATGTTCCTGAAAAAAATCAAGGACAACGAGTGGTACTGGATCTGTTAAAAGATCTCAAAGGCAGAAATGTTACACGCGATAACTTTTTTTACCACTTATGAACTAGGAACAAAGTTATTGAAAAAAAATACCACAGTGGGAACAGTTCGCTCTAATAAACAATTTCTTCCAGTTATTGCAAACGAAGAAATTCGCCGACGCCGGGTTTTGACTAGCAAGTTTTATTTTTCGGATAAAATAACTTTAGTGCAATATACTCCGAAAAAATACAAATCAGTGATTGTTATGAGCACACTTCATCACGACAAAAACATATTGACCAATGAAAAAAAATTGCCAGAAATTGTTGCATATTACAATAAATCTAAAAGTGGTGTTGATACCTTAGATCAATTAGTTTCAACATACACAGTAAAAAGAAAATGTAATCGATGGCCATCTGTAATTTTTCCGAATATTATAGATGTTTCGGGAGTGAACGTATATACAGGGTGAGTTACCTAACATGACGACCTTAAATAACTCGTGAACTATGCACTGCGGAAACAAAGTTCTGAGACAGAAGTTGCATGGTATCAAGGGGGTCATACAGTGCAATGATCAGTTTTTTGTTATGTTACTTTTTTAACGGGATATGAAGGTGACCTTCCAATTTTTTAATGAAGTGACCCATATTTTTTTACACATTCCGATGGAGTATCGAATTCTGAACAAAAAAGTGTATATTAAGTAGGGTCTGAAGTTAACAGTTATGGAGTAATATGAGTGTATACTGTGGGTACAAATTGATCCAAATTGGAACGAAAACAAATTGTACAGGCGTCGGTTGTTCGTAAAAGAACTTGGAGAGTTATTGGTAAAAGAAGAAATTCCCAGAAAACCTGTACCACCGCGAAGTGAAGCATCCCTCACTGTAGTAAACAAGATTCAAGCAATTGCTGGTCATCAATTACACCAAAAATAAAAAAAGAAAAATTACAGGAATACGATGCCAATTGTGTTTAGGAAAAGATCAGGAAGCATATGCAGCTTGTGAAATTTGCAAAAAATCTATATGTGGCGAGCATAAATGTGCTATTTATATATGTAATACCTGTAAAATATAATTCAAAAATTAAAAAAGATTATTAACAATCAATGAAATATAGAATAATAGATTACCTATAAGTTTATTAAAGTGTAGAGCAAAAATGGGTGAAATATCACCCGAGGATCTTTTCAGTAACTATTTTTCTAGGGCGTATGAGGGTTAACTGAATGTCTAACTCCTGACTGGCAAGGACTGTGTGTCATACAAATTAAGGACTAATAGGTGAAAAGAGACATACTAATTCCATCTAGATAGTAATAAAAACTAAGACCGACCGTTTAAACGTTAATATAGCAATGTAAACTCATAAAATGTATTAACTTCATTTCAAGAAGCGTAGAGGGAAAGGGAGGACACAAACTACGTTACTAAATCACTAGCTACATGTACGTGATATAAAATCGATTCTTTCAATAACCAACGTTGTGAGATGACTTGTGTTGAAAAGTAATTACGGTAGTTGTCCGTGGGCTCTGTATCCGCGATTTGCCGCAGCCCGACAATATTAAATAAAAAATTCATGCAATAAGTGACAGTCCTCATAGGAAAAACTTACACATATCTAATAATGTGCCATCTGAAACCGTTTAACCTCTTACCTGTTCAGTTTATCTTCAGAAATCTACCCGTGGGTGTGGAATTAAAATCAGGCAATGACGAGTATAAGCGTCAAATGCACAGCAAATGAATTCAGTTTACATTTAAATGAAAAAAAAGAACTACCTGTTAGTTTAAGAAGTAATACTTTTATTGCTGAAGAAATCAGTATTTATAAAAATTTTATAATTGTACAGAACATAAAAAACTTCATTTATGAGAAATATAAAAGAATCGTAAAAAATTCAGTCTGTTGATACAGTATGATATTTTTTAAAGCAAGATACGTCACAAAGTTGCCCATCACAGGTTGAGCACTAATATCGTGTTTCCTTAGGAATGCGATTTTTTGAATACGCGGTACATCTTCGCGTTGGACTAGTTTTTATGATGGAGACAGTAGAAAGTTTGGAAAATGGTTGCGGATCAGATATATATGTTTGGCAGTCGTCCAATTGTCACAGTTTTTAGTTGTTGAATTGCATACATATTTCCGAATAATTTGTACCACACATTTGAGCAAAATATTTAATCGGTTTTGTAGTTATAGATGATAAAGTGCAGAAGCTTAGAAGCGATATGGATTGGATGAGAACACGGGATTCTATTAATACGTATATTTCAGTAACCAATATATATCCGTGCGGCGAACAACTGCCGATCCACGACTGATCCGGACGTCCGCTATGGCGTATGAATACCGTACACTTAAAAAAGGGCGTCATGTGGACTAATAAGTGAAACAAAGGGCGCTAGCCTAAAGTCCCCTACCAGACTAGACTGTAGTTACAACAGACTTAATTTTTTATTATTTTTTTAATCCACCCAGTGTAAAAAGAAAAAGATTGTGTGAATCAATATACTGACGAAAATGATCAGCCCAGTTTAAAGAAAAAGGAAGATTCTCAAGCAGAATTTTTTGTTTGCTTGGCGTACCTTTCACCATTTCAAAAATGTTTTGATAACAAATAAAGAAAAGCATTGCACATTGCAATTTCAATTAAAATATAAATGAAATGAACAAGTAAATGAGGTTGTTTTTACTTTCTACTGCTATCTCACATTTTCATACTGAATCGAAATTTTTTCTCAGACGACAGATATACTCATCAAACGAACTTAACGCGTTAACGTTTGTTTGACACATTTTTCAATATCATTGACAATTTCGGGTGGGTCTATTTGAATGGGTCACCCTGTATAGCTCGACCACTCTGACTTAAACCTTGAAGGCGGAGCGCGAGTAAATATGAGAAGTAGTGGGGAGAAAGTCACGCCATGTGTTTACCTTTTCTGCAGTGCCTATCATCTGATTTATGTCACTGGGTATCGAATCGCATAAGTCAAAATACCAAAATAAAAAGTCAACGCAAGGAACAGTCACTAATGATTGTCACTGGCCCCGATGCGTAGACCGTAGACACTGAGTGGGGGAATAGGCCCACCCATCTCGACTCACGTATGCGCTCTGAAAGGTTCAAGTCAGAGTGGTCGAGCTATACACGGGATGTATTTGAGACATTGGACCAAACTTGTAGGGCGTATAAACGAGGAAAATATAAGCAACTTTTATTAATGTATCTATGGTCCCCGGTCATATTGATATTACAATCTTTTGAAAATGCACCTGTGTCGAAGCTATTCGTCGTACGTAGATCGGTCTGCAGGTGTGCGATGTTGCGAACGTCTCGGCTTTATATCATCGGCTCAGTGCCGTCTACATGGGGCACAGTTCCCTACATGTTTTTCTCTTCATTTTTCAATTAAGATCCGAATAACGATTAGTCGGATGCACTAGTTTCCCGCACTAGAAAATAATCTTTCACTTGGCACATGGAAGGTAATTATTTCGAGGAAATTTATTGCTAATCATTCTAACTTAGAAACGTCCACACTGATAATTTGAATATTTGCATGCTAAATATTTATCCCAAAGTAACTCGAAAACTTACGAGAGCTCGAATATTCGAATCGGTTGGACTTTTTAGTGGCTTACTTGTTTCAACTCAAACTATCGAACTAAATTTTATTCAGTTTATAAATTCCGAGTACGCGCACATCCCTAAACAGCAACTGCACTGAACACATTGCACAAAACTGTATTTATGATAAATGTTCAATACCTCGGCCTCTGACGATCATACATGTTTCGCACCGTTAGACGATTGAACTGCGGACACGAATGTAGGATCGGGGCCCTTCTACCTGAAAGAACTCAGTGGATCGCTAGCGGAAAAAGGGCAATAAGAAGATCTAATTGCAGTGGCGCGCGGTGGCTCAGTTGGTTAGAGTCCCGACTCACGTGCGAGAGGTCCTAGGATCGAATCCTACCGGGGTCAGTTAGACCGCCGGCGGCTTTTTTTCGCGCTATCGTCGATATTAGGAAACCGGTCCACCAGCCTGAAAGTCCTTTAGCTCTTTGCGAATATACGTAATTAGGATGCCTTAGTAATTCTCAACAATTAAATAACAAGAAACAAAACGATATTTATTAACGAAAGTAAACTTTAAAAATATAACAATAGTAATAAATCTTTCTATTCGCACGTGTGTTTGCTACTGGACTTTTATTCGGAATGGCCACTCAATTCCTTTGTCTCCTAGTGGGCAGTTGCGCCACTAACGGTCATCATCGTGATCATGAGTGGCTTCAGGTCTGCTACAGTCCCCGTCCTGCAGCGCCCCCTACACGAATGACTCCGAAAGATCGCAATGAAAGTCACAATTTACTTGCTAAAATTACTTTTCTTCTTGCTTCAATGTCCCACACATTAGTTCCTGTACTCAGACCCTCGTTATAACTTCATTTGGTACTATACGCGAACATTTATCACAGGTCGTGGTAGTTTTGTGTACTTAGAAGAAAAACAGACGTATTTTTCAATATATTAGGGGGACCCATAAGTAATCAATTATTTTGCATTCATAGACAAAATGTTTTTTTGAAATGACATTTTTATTTTTTAAGTGTTTATGTAATCACCGTCGTTTGCGATGATTTGTTGCCATCGTTCCTGCATAAGTTCAACCCCCCTCTTGAAAAAGTGGGGTGGACGTGACTCAAAATATAACTCAAGGTGCGTTTGGACAACGGATAAGAAATTAAAATTTTTATTTCGTAACAAATGCTCCAGTGACCTGGACAGATGGTAGTCCGACGGTGCTAGGTCTGGAGAGTATGGAGGATGCGGTAGAAGTTCCCAGCCTAACTGCTTAATTTTCTCTTGAGTAATCTTCGCTGCATGAGGACGGGCATTATCTTGTTGGAGTATCACACCTTTTCTGTTTACTAAAGCTGGTCTTTTTTCTATGAGTGCGGACTGTAACAGTTGTAATTGTTGACAATACAGGTCAGCAGTAACTGTCTCCCCAGGTTTCAATAATTCGTAATGCAATATACCGGAACAATCCCACCAAATACACAATAACACCTTCCTCAGGGATAGGGTTGGTTTAGGGGTTGGAAGAGGACTCTCGTTTGCAGACAACCATTGTTTCGATCGCTTTATGTTATCATAAAGGATCCATTTTTCATCTCCAGTTACGATCCTAGACAAAAATGGATCTCTGCTCAGTCTGGTGAGCATGGAATTACAAATTGTTCGCCGAAGATCTTTATTGGCCTCAGACAACAGGTGTGGAATCCATTTACCTTGTCTATGTACCTTGCCAATTTCTTTTAAATGCCTTTGTACGGTGGACCAGGTAGAGCCAAGGCTTCTTGATAGTTCCTGTATAGTTAACCTTGGATCGGACTCCACTAGAGATTTTAAGGCGTCGTTATCGAATTGACCTGGGCGTCCAGTTCGATGCTTATCTGACAGGTCATAATCACTTGCAGCAAATCTTCTGAACCAACGTTGACACTTGTTGACCTTCAACACATCTCCATATATGTCGCAAATTTTGCTTGTTGTTTCCGTGGCACTTAAACCGGCGTTAAAATGGAAAAGCACACAATTACGAATATGGCTCTCAGAAGATACAAAGTCCGCCATTTTATTTCAGGGCTACAACAAAAAATTTATATTGTTGGGAATAAATTACTAACAAACTGGTTGAAGAATAACACAAAAAAAAGTATGCTTACACTTGTCTGGTTGTCGCAGGACTAATGAAAAATGGTATCTTGCGAAAATAATTGATTACTTATGGGTACCCCTAATATTTCTTCATCGTTTTAGTGATATTTCATTCGAAAAAATTTAGTTTATATTAAGGATTTTTCAGCGAAAGTTCGTATCTTCACTAAAAGTAATTTGATTTCACCCTTTTTTTATGACGAAATAACACAAAGAAAATGAATAATCTATTGTAATAATATTATTCTTAGTAATATTTCAATAATTTACGTGATAACGTTGCGCTTCAAGTTTCACAGCATGGGCCACCGGGTTTATCTTCAACGATCTCCTATAACCCATTGCACTACCTAAGTCCCACATTTACTGCGGAAAGGAAATAACGCAAGTGAACGTAAGAGATGAGTGGATTAGAGTGGGTATTTAAATTTACGTCATTGTGAGAGTACTATACCCACAACAATTTAAATAAAGTTGGCAAGTCAAACCGAAGGTCGCGGATTTCCCCCGTGACCATCGCACAGCGTAATTTCTGTGATATGGTATATCCTTGGACACTACCTTATGTAACACCTGCTTTCATACTATTCATTCTTTCAATAATTTATACTCCCATAAGCAAACACTTGCATCTGCATTTCCCCTCGGGTCGTATCAATCCTTTTCCTAAATTCAGATACTTGCTATAACGTGCTTATTTAGTTTCTCGATTAGTACAACATATGATAGATTAAAGGACATCGTAAACTAACATTTCAAATCAGAACGTTATTAGTTTACTTACAAATAGCATAGTTTTGTGAGACAGTCTTTTTCTGTTCGTTGTGGATTAATTAGAAAGAGGGCCCTTCAAACACGTTGGGTTACATTCTCCGTGATGTGCGGCCACATATTCCCCGGGATTACATGTTCACGCTTCACGATATTGGTCTCGTAATCAACAAATTAATGGGTGGAGCATATCGCGCACAATACACTCGCCGCCGATTCCGGACAATTTACACGAAAGTGATGAAGCGTTCTGGTGCACATCAGCAGCATGTACATCGAAATAGCTGTGCTATTAGTTGTGGTAATAGGTTGTATCAAGGATCTGGCGGAAAAGCTGACAGTTTGACCATGTGTCTGCTAGCAGAAACATTGCCAGCTAATCGAGATACACCTCTCTTCGATTATCCTTTCAATGAGTTACTTATATGGGCTGTGTTAACAAAACGACAGCAAATGGCACTTTTAATGTGGCAGCATGGAGAAGAGGCTTTGGCAAAAGCCCTTGTTGCACTTAAATTGTACAAAGCTATGGCACACGAGGCTGCAGAGGATGATCTTGAGACAGAAGTGTATGATGAATTGCGTTCTTATGGAAAAGAATTTGAGAATATCGGTACGTTTCGAAGTAACTAAGTACTACACAATTACAATTAAGTATAATTTAGTAGTATTATAAATGTGGAGACTGTATCTGTAGCTGTGAATCTTTGTTTTAACTGGTTATTGCAATATGTTTATTTTTTAGCTCTCGAATTATTAGATTACTGTTACCGCCAAGATGACGACCAAACTCAACAATTGTTGACTTCAGAGCTTCAGAATTGGTCCGGGCAAACGTGTCTTTCTCTTGCGGTTACGGCTAATCATCGTCCTTTGTTAGCACACCCATGCAGTCAAATAATTCTTGCAGATCTCTGGATGGGTGGACTACGTACTCGTAAAAATACTAATTTAAAGGCAAGCTTCAATTTTAATCCATGCTGAATGATGTTGCAGATAAATATGTTGGGGAATGGTACACATAATTGATTATAATGTCGTTCTGTTAATTGATTTATAGGTCATTTTAGGACTTGTATGCCCGATGTACATCGCAAAACTTGAATTTAAAAGTCGGGAGGAATTGCAACTTATGCCACAAACTCAAGAGGAACACCAAATAGCGTTAGAGGATGAAAAAGAAGACAGTGACTTTGAGCAAACTACTCCAACAGGACCTGACGTAGAGGTAATTGTACTCGTTTTTGTCCCTTCTTGGTTGCTGCGAGATATTTCAATACATTATGCAGACTATCACCATCCGTAATGGACCAGATATCATTAAAGATATAAATTACAACGTAGTTACGTTGATCAATTAATATACGTATGGCCAAGCTTTCGGGTTAGGATTTATTATGATTTTTTAACAAACTATTTGATGGTATATTCAAAACAACTGGGCTCTGAAATACTGGATTCGTACTATTCGTACCAATGCAATTTAGTTTTCGAGGTATGCTACATGTTTTAGGGATGGCACGCCACCCGATAAAATGCGTCGTAGACTTTTACTTCCCTGACGGACTGGTGGGTTGCCAATCGTAAGGTGCACGTACATGTGTGCAACATCAATTTGTATTGTATATCGACATGTTCCTCATATCTTACGGCCTCATTGTTTTTTTGTTGTAATAGTAGGTAAAAGGTGAGAGTGTGGCTGAGATTGGCAATAAGCATCAGCCCGTCACGGTAGTGAGAATTCAAAATCTATTTTAAAGGGTGAGACGACGTTTGTGGAACATCTGGTATAATGCCAAATTGTTACCAAAAGTGTAGTGCAGGAGAATAAGTTTGGTATGATTTTTCTCTCTAGCAGCGTCAG
The DNA here is from genome assembly GCA_963989215.1 of Hedychridium roseum. Lineage (NCBI taxonomy): Eukaryota > Metazoa > Arthropoda > Insecta > Hymenoptera > Chrysididae > Hedychridium > Hedychridium roseum. The sequence goes on along the minus strand of OZ022313.1, from coordinate 9,335,952 downwards.
TTAGTGATGTCGCAAGGAGCTGGGTTTAGTAGAAGGATTAAGTATTCACGTTATCGCATCGCGAAAATTCTCTTCTATTGCGTGCAAGCGTTTTCATAGATCCTTACATGTAATCTTTAAAATAGTACTTATTTTTATGCGAGGTTTATAGTTGCTTCCGAACCACTACAGGTCCGCTCATTGTACTTTCGTTGCGGGTATAACACAGCAGGTTAATGATTATACTTGATGAATATTCGTGTAGGGTATTAGATAAAATGAACATTCAATTAAAAGTAACTGCTATACAGGGTGTTTTTATGACGTAGGTATAAACTTGGAAGGCATATAAACGAGATAAATATAAGCAACTTTTATTAACACTATGCCGCCCGGTGGCACCACATTGGTAAAACTATCGGGCAAGTGCCAGTGACACCACTGTGGTGCCGTGTTTAAAGCTATCGAACGAACGCCAATATAGCGTGTGTTCTGCTTAAGTAACCATAAGTTGCAGACAAATTAGCAAGTTTTTTGTTTTATAAAAACTTGTGCCCTTTGATAATGGCAAGCGAAAAAGAAGACACGACGGCGACAAGCGAAATAATGTGAGTCAGTCCTACCGGCGCTAAACGAAAGAATCTCGATTAGATGTGCGGACGGCATGGAGTTAACATACCTTCGGTGTCCGATCATTATTTTTGATGTTATAGCTTTTTGAAAATGCGCCTGTATTACGAGCCGAATCGTGAATCTATGTTGATGGGTTAAATATTAAGATAATCACTTTGTTATTGAGACTTTTGTTGATTTATTATACTGTTTGAGGTAGCGTCGTGATAGCCGGAGGGTAAATTTATTGTCTTTATATTATAACTGGTTCGGAGTAACATTAAAACTAAACTAAAACATAACTAAATTTAGGACTGATTAACTAAAACTAACTAAAACTAACTGCTGAGTAACCACTGAAGGTCATTGGGGCACAGTTCACATTCATTTTTCAATTACAATCCGACTTGTGATTAGTTGGAAGGTCTGAGGCGAGTGTTTGAATTTTCTGAATTGCTTGAAATCAACTAACTGTTTGGTAAAAAACCACCTAGTAAAAAAGTCCAAACAATTCGATTATTAGAGCCCTCGTAAGTTTTCGAGTTACTTGGAGATAAATATTCAGCATGTAAATATTCGAATTATTAGTGTGGACGTTTCTAAGTTAGCATTATTAGGAATAAAGTTCCTCGAAGTAATAGCCACCGAAGTGGCAAGCGAATGATTGGTTTCTAGTGCAGAGGACGTCATCGCTGTTAATTCGGATATTTACGAATAACTTGAAAATTGGAGGTCAGTTGGAATATGTTCGAGTAAGTAATTCGAAAACTTTCGACCTGAATATTTATCTACATGAATATTTATCTATTTATCTATTTATCTATTTGTTGATGAGCTCTTGAATGTTTTTGTTGATGGGGGGACAAACACCACAAGAAGAAGGCAAAAGTAAGATACGGCGCGCAAGAAAGCGCAGGGGCTCCGTGAGCGCGCACACTTTGAATGCGTTTTCCAACAGTTTTATTGGATTTGGTAGCGAAGAATGGCCAAAGAGCGGATTGGTAGTGAGACTGAGATATGTGAATGAAGAGTGAATTTTGTTTTTAGGGTTTTTTACAGAAAAACTCGGGTTTCTTGGAGAGTGAGGGTGGGAGGTTTTACAGGCTAGTTGTCGAAATGGAAGGGATGGGACTCATGGATGGGAAGAGGGGGAATTGGAATTGTTATCAGCCTGTGAGTTTGTACATATGGTTTGTTGGTCGACAACATGATAATGATAATAATGATAGTAACAATAATATTAATAATAATAATAGTAATAATAACAATAATAATAATGATGATAATAGTAATAATGAAAATGATAATAATAATAGTGATGGTAAATACTATGAGTAGCAAGGGGTAGGCAATGGTGTGTTCCTAGTGTCGTTGCTATTGATAATCGTGGTTAGACATTGGTTGCGTCCATGGGACGTAACAAATAATTACATTTCTGGGAATTAAATTTTGCCTCCTTGCCGCCTGACAGAAATTTGGTTCACCCTCAGCATTAATCCATTATTCTGTTAAATTAAAGAAATAAATTCGAAGAAATATACTTCTACCGTAGGTGTAACACTTAAAAAAAAGATAAAAACTTTTATACAGGGCAGTCTGCACGCACAACATTTTTTCGAAGAACTCGATCCTCTGCCTCTACGTTTATCGCTGGTATGCAGTTAATTAAAGATTTGCCACGTGCATTCCGAACAGACTGGAGGAAAAAATGGATATTTAGTTTTATTGGGGTTAGCGACTGCCCGTTTTGTATAAATTGAGGGCCCATTGTCGAGTGCAGCTCTTATCGTTTATGTAAAACGTGTCACGTGTCAGTTTTCCAGTCCTACAGTTTTCCAAGTCCTACTTTGTTTCGGGACCAGAATATGTCTGACCCCACTGACTACGCTAGAAGGGGCCCAGATTTTATTCCTACAACACGTAGGCTTCATAAGCCCATACGGTGGACACGGCTGAAAGGATATCAGAAAGGGTGACTGGTGAAAACCACTTTGTCTATGTCGGAGTGTTTTTAACAATATGGTTTACTGTTTAAGGTTGAAATTCTAATGTATATTTGTTTTATGAGTGGCTTACACTGCTTCGTAGTGTAGTTAAAAGAATAGGAAATTTTAATGTTAGTCTTGTATTATTAACGATCTTTCCATTATCCGAAGCGATTCTATTTGCAAGCAAGTGCCGGACGAGTAACAAATAATTAACAAAGTTCATGTGCTGTTAGATGGTATACTCGATATAGGAAAGGTCATAAAAAAACGAAAGAAAAATATAAGGATGGGATGTAACATTATCTGCATGAAATATCTCTTAAACGAAATAACAGCAGCAAAAACGGACGGTCGCTTATGTTTGAAACAGAATCGTTTGCTAAGTTATTAATGAAATGCCCAACCCGATAGCTTGGCAGTTCTCAAGAAAGATTAATTTATCAAGGAATTTGTATGGATTACACCGTGTGCAAGTCAAGAACCTATTAATTTTGTACAGTTACTCACAACTAATCTTAATAGAGGTACGATTTAAATACATTAATCCTTTTGAGGAAGTATCCAGTACATAAATAATGCGTAACACACAGCTGTCACTATATACGTAGATAATTTGTTGAAATTGGTCACTTTGTTTAAATGCACATACATTTATGAGTATCGCCTGTAATAAATTCCATTACGTATCATAATCGTAATTTTGATTTAATTTGAAAACGATTTGTAGAATATGTGGGTATGCGTATTATTTTTTTAGAATCGTCCGTACAGGAGCCTGAGCGTACGCAACAAATCTAGCAGCCATCAACTCGTTAAGGTATAATTCATGCTGGCCTAAACGATGTGACTGTATTGAAAATAATTTCACAATTTCCTGTGCACTTTTCAGCTATTTTTCATTTGTGGCTACTTGTTTCAATACTTCTGATGCGCTTCACGTACTGTCCTGTTTACAGAGAAACAACTTTCAATTTTAGCAACATAAATTCTTTTAAAAAATATGCTCATTCTATCTTATCACTCGAATGACTATATGTTGACTCACTGTTGTGAGTGAATGGGGCAAAAATGTGTAACAAATAATCTCTCTTCGTGGAGAAAAATTAAGAAAATGGTGAAATTTAAATATGTTCATTACATAGTTAATGCGTTTAAACACAGCTAAAGACAGGTATTCCTTATAAAACATGATAATTAGGTAACGAAAAGTATCCGTGTTATATGAAACCGTTTTATACAGGTCGAAGAACTAATGCAAAACCACAATTAAGTTCTGACAACTAATAAGAATACACGTATACTGTTTTTCTGTTATAGTTTTCAGAAATATGTGTAATAGTTTCACTAAATATCAATTGCTGTCTCAAACCGTTATGCTTTGCTATACAGGGAATACCTGTGCCTGTCCTAAACATATAATCTGAAATTGTAAGCAATCTACATAAAATTATAAAGAGCCTCTTATTTTCACAAGACGATGATGGCTTTGAAAAATAATATATTCAACATATTCGCTTTCGGTAGAATAATGTTATTATTTATTAATGAAATTGATTAGATCTCTTTCAAATACAATAACGTGTTTTCACTTTTAAAATAGTTTTATTAATTTACTCCGTGTAGTTAAAAAACTTTAATTTCGATGGATAGTGAATGTATAAAATTTACAACAGTTTTTACCCAATATCCCAAATAGTATGGAGGTTTAATAAGAATGATGTTCTGGTTCTTCTACTGCTATTACTTGCTACATTTTAGTATAATATCATTATGAATTATTACTCATTTTTCATTATGTATAATAATATCTTTGTAGTAACGTCCCTCAATTTTTTCATAAATTTGTTGATACTCGTTTAAAACTTGATCGACAGGTGATGGTCTATAGTATTTGTAAAACATGTATACATATGTGTCGCATACACTATGCTTTTATTGTCATACTTCTCCCTTACACCTAGTTGATTCAAACCGCCCAAAACCTTTTTGGAAATATCATCAACAATGTAATTATCTTGTTTTGATTATACAGGGTGAGTTACCTAACACGATGACCTTAAATTACTCATGAACTATGCACTACGGAAAACAAGTTTTGAGACAGAAGTTGCATGGTATCAAGGGGGTCATACAGTGCAATGATCAGTTTTTTGTCACGTTGCTTTTTTAACGAGATATGAGGGTGACCTTCCAATTTTTTAATGAAGTGACCCATATCTTTTTACACATTCCGATGGAGTATCGAATTCTGAACGAAAAAGTGTATATTAAGTAGGGTCTGAAGTTAATACATATGTATGTATGTACTAGTATGCATATGTATTTTAACAATCATACGCATACGAATTTCCTTTACCGTTTTTTTGTAAAAGCTTAAAACTTACATTATACAGACACATTAAAATTTTAAGGCTTTCGCCTTTGATGTTGTTCTGAGTTACGGCTTTCGACTGAGTGTTGAAACTGTGATGTTCATGTTGTTTACGTTGCGCCAACATTGCAATGAGTTTTTTGAGTGTTCCGAAAAGACACTGAAACTGGTGTCTTCAGGAGACACATTCCTTATTATCCTTGCTTATGTTTCGGATGACCGAGCAGACCAATCAGATTATTTGATTGAGTTCTTTAATTCACAGGAGTCTCGTAATCTGAGAACTGGAATACCGTACGGCACAATTAAAACCTTACCAACAGCTTGCAGAAGAATAGTTTTTCTTAAATACTTTATCAATCGCGTTATTAGGAAAAGAATAACTAGATAAGAAACCATCGAGTGACTTCCAGAGCCCATACAGGAATTATTCACATCCTGAGCATTTTTCCTTTACATAGAAGAAAAAATGCATATCACTCAGGAAAATATTAAATGTGTGTGCTGATTTATTGCACAGACCGTAGCTTTATTAACCACCACTTTATTTATCAAGCGGCTTATTCAACCTCGCGGAACAAGGTATTTTCTTTTTTAAAAAACTTTTGTTACAACTCTTGAGTTAAACCCAAGTCTAGAGGCTTATCGACCGAAGAACGGTGTAATTAGCGAAAAGATTAATTGCCTGAGACTCTTTAAGCTGAGCTGACTGTGCTGAATTGATCTGAACTGAGCTAGACCGATTTGTCAGTGTTCATCGCAATTCGTTCAGTCCTTTTATATTCTCACATTCCTATGTAACACGTTGGTCCTTTCGTAGGTGACTGAGGCAACTTGTTATTCTTTCTACGCATTTACCGTCTATAACAGGGGTGGGCACGCATGAGGTCAATGAGAACCGCATTCTGATTTTTCATATATTTTAAAGAGCCACACCATAGTTACATAGTATTAAATACACAAATTCAAATTGAATTTCATTGATATGATTACACATTCTGCACAAATCTTAAGTGCAAAATATTAGTTATTTAGTCAATTTACCAATATTCAATGAAAAAAGCTTACGAATAGTCAAAAAACGGGTTTAAATTGTCAATGGGTGCCGCACTTACAAGGAAACTGTGCGAAGTGACCGCCTCCGATTTTCTTATGCTTGTAATATGTTGTAGTCCATCAAAAAATAAGACACGTATTTTTTTTATATGTGCTCTTAAACGGATTTAAGGGGGTGAAATTCACCCTCAAAGTTGAGCATGAAAAGCGGTGTTTGTGTAGTTTTACATAGAAGGAGTGTCTCTATCGTCACTAAACCAACTTTAAAACATTCCTTACGTGAAATGATGAAATTCACATATACATCTTTCTATGTGCCCTTATTGCAAGGGGGTGAACCACCCTCTGAAAATTTTCATTTTAACACTTTAATTGTCGCTCACTCAACATGTGTGTGATAGCCGGAACAACGGTTAATGGCCGCTCACACAACATGTGTGTGATGCTACCGCCAAAGGTTATTGGCCGGTACCACACTCTCTCTGTGATGGTTGTTGATGACTGTTAAACAAGTGTGGATATTGCTATTGGCTTCGTATTTCATCGCTACGTCTTTGACTTTAGGTAATCATTGTTTTATTGCCTGTTTTTAATTTTAGATTATTTAAATATGGCGTCCGGGTTAAGCAAATGTTAAAATCAATTAGTTAAAATATCAGTAATAAAAAATGGTGTACGAAGGGATTGTCGTGTTTGCTATGCGAATAAAATTAGAAAACCTACATATTTTATGTTTAAGACTTGCCAAGTGCCGTTACATGTAGGTGACTGCTTTAATAATTATCAGACAAAAGAAAAATATTACATTTGTAGATAAATTGTTGTAAACTTTGTTGTATTAAATGTTTTATTATTGTTGTTGTTGTTTTTTGTTTTATATGTATGTTCGCACATGTTGAATTATTTCGTGAATTTAGATAAAGTTTTTTTAATTAATTTATTTTTCGAAAAAAACAATTTTTACGAGGAAAAACACGTCTTCAAGTATAAGTCTGTTCTCCTAATGTTAAAATTATTCTGATTAGTTTTAATTGCCAAAGACCTCTTATACACTCACCTATATGCCTAAAAACAAGACATCATTAAATTCAGGCTTGTCTTTGTTGTTTTTCTTGTGATTCGTTTTCTCTGCATGTGCCGCATATACACATAAGTATTAAAGTATACTATTTTTGCTGGAAGTATTATAATTGATTTTATTTCGGGCATTATCAAAGGGTATTATACACTTCTTTAGGTAATATATTTTGGTTTGCTGTATTTAAAAAAAGTTAAAGCGCAATGTGCGGTAGTGTAATACCCGGCTGCATACATACTTGGTTGGTGTGCTAGAACCGCCATGAAAATATATATAGATATTAATAATCGGCAATAGTCGATGCAACAAATTTATACATTTATAATACAATTTATAGAAAATTTTTAATCTCTCCGTTTTGCAAGGATGGTAATACCCTCCTTCCTTATCTCAATATTCTTTTAATATTAACCTTCTGTATAGCCCTTAAGTGAACGATTATTTACAACGCTATCGAGTATGTATCAGTATTGCCTGTGGGCAATTTTGTAAGTGGGTTAGAGTGGGTTAGAGTGGGTCTCACTTCTGAAGTTCATTTCTGGTATGTTGAAATACTTTAATTTGATGTTAAAAAAAGTTGCTTTAATGTTTCTAATATGTATTTACTTACAAAGCACTTAAAAAATAGGCTGGGTAACGTTTTTATTCCAATCATTGGTCAGATAAGTGTTCTTTTGACAGATTCATGGAGTGGACATTGCCCACAAGTTGTTAACCAGCTTTCCCCAATTGATAAGCAAATCATCCCAATGATTATACCAAAGGGCACATCTGGAAAAATTTAGCCGCTTGACGTTTTTGGATTCAAAATATAGATGAATTATGTTAGACACTTTTCAGACAGTGTCATGTTCCTTGATTACGACACAAACTTACACTTGAGAAACAACATAATAAAATTACAATCCCTTGTTCATGTCCAGTTATCATCTCCAAGGTATCAAAATTTGTTCCGATATTCTTGGTTCAAAAGTGAAGACATAGAAAAACGACCAGAAATTTTCGAAAATCCGGTCGAATTTGTTTTTGGGACGCTTTCGCAATAGCAGTGTGCACGAATATCGCTATAGTAAGATGTTCTTGGTGTAAAAAATCGCTGTGTTTTAAACATTTTTTCAAAGAATATCACTATTGCTCACTGTCAGAATACAGATATTGGTTTCATAAGAGAGAAAATGGAATTTCAACGTCATATAATGACAATATAAAAAAAACTTTTAATGTAAGAATGTATATTTATACATATGTTTTTCATTGAATAATTGAAATATAAAGGTGTATCTACAAATAATTAAGAACAAAATTAACAATTAAAACTAATCAGAATGATTTTAACATTAGGAGAACAGACTTATACTTGAAGACGTGTTTTTCCTCTTAATAAATTAGTCTTTTCGAAAAATACAAAAACCGGTCAACTTTGTTTTTTCTCGCTCTACAATTTGGTTTTTGTTCCATTAAAATCGGCTGATTAGTTTTTTTTATATTAAAATGAGAATTTTCACTGGGTGGTTCACCCCCTTGCAATAAGGGTGCATAGAAAGATAGATATGTGAATTCCATCATTTCACGTAAGGAATGTTTTAAAGTTGGTTTGGTGGCGATAGAGACACTCCTTCTATGTAAAACTACACAAACACCGCTCTTCATGCTCAACTTTGAGGGTGAATTTCACCCCTTAAATCCGTTTAAGAGCACATATAAAAAAATACGTGTCTCTTATTTTTTGATGGACTACAACATATCACAAGCATAAGAAAATTGAAGGCGGTCACTTCGCACAGTTTCCTTGTTAGCCACTTTCTGCAATTAAAGAAAAAATATTTTCCATCGGAGTATAGTGTGTAAAAAAATGTATGTCACGACTATCATAGGGTGATTCTACGTCGTTGGATAGGCGAACATCCATAAAAAAATTGCCCTCGACCTTCAATGTCAAGGTCAATTTTTTTATTGTTGCAACGTATTCTACTCTTCCAAAGAACGAAAAGTGTTAAAGGAACTGTGTGTCTCCAACGTACCATTTCGTTGAAAAATGCAGTTGAGAGTTTTCCATGTACAGCCACGTTACATCCATGTACATGGACGTATGATAATCACATGGTTGGTGCAAACCAGCAATATCACGACTTGTTGATTATTGTGCCTTTCTTTGATTCCCGGAATTCCGAACCATTTTCCTGAAAGCAATGTTCAAGTCAAAACATGCAAGCGTATCTTGTATAGCTTTACCATGTAGCTGTAGCTTTCAACCATGTTTATCTTCAAATCTACATAACATATCTGTTTAAATCGTAATGCTGCATTGTATACTTTCTGTTGTCATTTTCATCAGCCTATACTGTTTTGTCGGGGTACTGAATTCCACCCTCGCTAAGCACAGTTATTCTGTAATGATGGTGTCGGAAACTGCCTTGAAGTCCATAAATAAGCAGAGTTCATGATTTTATGCTTCTTTGTTTTCTTCAAGATTTGTTTTAATGTGATGTCCTGGTGAGTTGTATATTTCCTTTTTCTAAAGCCATGTTGGTAGGAACCAAATTTCTTCTCCATAAGGTGGATGTTAAAAGCAGAACGTGGTGAGAATTTGACCCCTCTACAATTGGAATTTTTCAAAGCATATTCTTTATTATGTACAGGACAAGTCATGCTCTGATCTAAAAAATGTATTGTTTGTAAATATCTCAAGGTATTATTATCACTGTGTCTATAAAAACATATCAGGCGAGAAATCTTCAGGCACATCGAACCCCGTTACAGAAACAGGGTACATAGTCTTTATTAAAGGTACAAATGATTGACATTTAAATTTCTTTATTCCTCAAAGCGAAAATAAACATAAATAAACATTTAAACTAATAGCACTTTTGCATAGGCGCTGCTCCACCAGATGTGTTTCTTCAATATATTTTCGTACCCAAAACATTTTACGTATGTTATGTATATTTCGATACTGCCTTAATATACAAAAACTTATCCTTTATTTATAGAGGGTGGTCCACGCAACTCAAACAGATTGTATAACTGTGTTAATGTCAATGGATATCACTTTGAACACTTGTGTTAGCTGCGATAAGTTATTAGGTCATTCATTGTCACGTAAACATCTCGCTGTCATTCAGAAATCTGCGATAAGATTCAATCTCTAATTTGATATTACAGAAAGAAAATTTTCAAGAAATAAACTAAAATTACTCATTAGTTATTATGTTTAGGGCTAATGAAGGTCAATACTTTTTTACTTAGAATTCGACATTTTTCCATATTTTGGTATAAAAAATATAGTATTCCATTTAAAGAAACAAATTTGACCTTCATATCTCCGTAACGCTCCCACCTGTAAGAAAAAAAATACACTACATAATTTACCCCTTTGAACCATGCAACTTTTGTATACAAAACTTTTCGTGCAACGCATACTTTGGAAGTTATAGAGGTGTGCAAATTGCGTGGACCTCCCTGTATAACATCAAAAAAACTTACAAAACAAAAATATTCCGCGTACGATTGTCGTTTAAACAAATGACGTAATTTTAAATCTTAAATTAAAATCCAAGAGATTAAGTATAACTAATTTCAACAACATTTAAAAGAAGAAACAAAAAGTCGAAAGGCAGATGTAATATTTTAAAATATACAGTTTCGTAAACGAAAAATGAGTAAATTCTATGTAATTTCTTAATCATTCCTCATTCATTAGGATATCTATTATTTTTATCTTCCGTAATAGTCGTTCATCGTTCGTGTTGTGTGTCTGACCGTCTTGCTTGATGTTCTTCTATAGGCTTTAATTACCAGTGAGCACAGTTCAACTGTAATAAAGGAAACGATAGTGCAGGAAAATGGAAAGGTATTAACGGACTGCGATGACAACGACAATCAACGGGCTTATGGAAACGTTAGCAGTAGACCATTAAGATTGAAAAAAAAGTTATATGAGTTCTACACAGCACCAATTACAAAATTCTGGGCGAATGCGGTAAGACTTACTCAAAGGATAGTATTAAATACTAAATTAAACGTGATTCCCCATGTACTTGTTTTTATGAAATTTAAACATTACATTTCATAGTCAAATGACGATATGTGTCATTTGCATATTTCGTAAATTTAGCACTGGGAAGTGTACATTGTGTAGATTCTATGTATTTTGTGATGCCGTAGTGCTAACAAGGGAACACAGGCAACTTGAAAATTGAGAAAGTTCTCAGATTTTACTAGATGGTGGAGGAATTCAGTGTGAGTACGAAGGTATTTTTCTTAGCGACCTATATTGGGGCTTTAAAGCCTCAATTTGGTTTTGAGGGGCTGTAAAGCAAAAAGTAACTGTCCATACTTGTTCAAATACCTTTTAAAGTATGACGTGTATAGGAAAAAAGTTTAATACGTAAAAGTTTAAAAATTTAAACATAATACAAATGATTCGAAACGGATGATATACAGAAAATATTGGGTGAACGGACTTTCAAAAAAGCGCATATTTTCGGAAATTTCCTCCTTTATAGGCCTTATTTTGGAGAATGTTTGGATTTTGTGTAGGGCCGAAGATGATGCTGAGTATATTCCGAATACAGAGGTATGCATGAAATATACTGTGCCATGTTGCGTTTTGGAAATATACAGGGTATCCCACCTAACTCAGGCATCGCAAGTATCTCGCTTATTTTTCAGGATGAAAAAAATGTCAGAGGAAAAAGTTATTGTATTCGAAGAGGCAAATATTCTGATTGTTAAAAAAATTTGTATACTTACGATTCTTTGAAACAATCGAAATTTAAGGTGCAGCCACGTGAGAAATATGTGTTATGACGAAAGAACAAAGACCTATTCTTCATTCTTTCTAATAATTTCATCAGTATCGAAATTATTGTGAACAATTACAACTTTTGTTCCAACAATCTCTTTAGAATAAATAAAGAAAGTACCGTTACAAAGATAATATTATTGATTGATAAGCAGTATCAGCCGTTTTCAGTTCTTTCTTAACCGTACAGCATAACACTACATATGCATGTGTACCAGGAAACGGTACAGTTACCGTACCAGACAATTAAGTTGATAACATTTCGCATTAATAACATTGTAGTAATTCCTGTAGACAAACGTACAGTGACATTGCACGATTTTATTGCTTATATAATCAGAAGGAACATATTTTTGCTCCGCACGCGATGTACTTGGTCGAATCTTCGAAAGTTCGGTAGATGTACATAAGTGTTAGCACATTTCGTTAGTGAATTGCACAGGTGAGAAGCAACTATAGAAAGGAATGTAAGTAATAGACAGCAACGTACCTGGATTGCCGAGTATTGGACCTCCAGAGTATATGGATGTCCGTCGATATGGCACTGAAAGTGAAAAATGAAAACAACATTCGTTTTTCCAAACCTAGTCATTCATGTATCTGGCGTGTCGCATAAAATTACAAAATTGACTACTCGATGTTTAAAGAAAAATTATTTTACGTCACGGCGTACCTCATCGGCTCATCGCCGTATATATGGAGCACAGTTCATTACACTTTTTTCTCTTCCTTGTTCAATTAAGATTCGAATAGCGATTAGTTGGATGCACAAGTTTCTCGCACTGGAAAATAATCTTTCACTTGACATTTGAGTAGGAATTATTTCGAAAAAATGTATTGCTAATAATGCTAACTGAGGAACGTCCACACTAAAAATTTAAATATTTACATGCTGAATATTATTTATCTCCAAATAACTCGAAAACTTACGAGGGCTCAAATATTCGATCCGGCTGGACTTTTTTAGTGGCTTACTTTTTACAATTCGATCAATTGATCTAAATTTTACTGAGTCCGAATACGTGCACATCCCTAGACAGCAACTGCACTGAACACAATGCACAAAACTGCACTTATGATAATTGTTCGGTACATCGGCCTCCGACGGTCATTCATGTTGGCAGTTCAATCGTCTAACTTGTATGACCGTCGGTACCTCGTTTACCTTGTTTATACGTCCTCCAAGTTTTGACCAATGTCTCAGAAATTACCTGTATGGTTAATTATGAAGCAAAAAAGCAGATATATTACATAAAAGTAGACGGTTTCCATTTTTTTAAGCTATATTCTGGCAGAACACTCGCTGTTGGAGGCATGTAAACTGTCGCAAAACAGCTGTGCCATTATGCCTACAACAATGCAAGTGGAAGATTGCTTTCGTATATTTACCTAGCACCCGGCAGCTGCTGAAGCAGAAACCGTTATCGTGGTTCACGGACGCACAAGGTGGACTTCGACGCGCAGGGCAAGAGGGCCCCGGGGACAACGACCAGGCGGAGGAAGAGGTGCGTTTTAGCGTGTACTCCTCTTCTTTAGCGTGTACCTCCCACACTAGGGGCGTAGCGTGGGGAGGAGGGGGGCAGAGGGGGCCATGGCCCCGGGCGGCACAGATGTGGGGGGTGGCAAAGAGCAGCCAAGCTGGCTAATCCTGTCTGCTTAGATCAGATAACTGTATTGTCATCGGGACTACATATGTAGGTATTTATGCAGAATTTGAAGGCAATTGGACAAGCATAATGCCGAGAATATTCCTCACAGCTGCCATAAGTAATGCCAGTTGTGAGAGAAGCTTCTCTAAATTGAAACTGATTTAAAATTATTTAAGATCTACAACGTCCACGTTGAGATTAACAAATCTAGCTATTTTGGCAATCGAACAAGCGGGACAAATTAAAATTGGCGAATGTGTTAAAGAGTTTGCATCGCAAAAAAGACATAAAATAAAATTTTAATCTAAGAAAGACGTTTTATTTTGAATCCATTTGAAATAGAGACAGAGCATAACAGATTTTTTACAGATTTTTTTGCTTAATTGCGAAAATAGGGGGCGATAAATTTAGGGTTCGCACCGGGTGGCGGAAATCCACACTACGCCACTGTCCCACACGGAGGACATAGGGAAATGCTGCGAATAACGAGCGGAGGCTGCTACCACGTAGCGACCGTTGCTCAGCCTCACCCGGACAATCGCCGTAAGGTTCGGGCGAGGCGCAGTGGCAGAGGAGGTAAAAAAATATATATATTCGGTTGTTTGGAAAGTAATTTCGTTTTTTCCCAACAAAGGACTCAATTGTATTTTTCACAGCCAACTTCACTCTTGAGCCGCTTTATTTACCTAGCATTGAAAAAGCCTATTGGCACAATTTTGTGTGAGGTGTCACGAACCGGGTTGTCGATCCGCGAGTTTACGTATTAGTAGGGTTGGGATATTTCGAGTAATAACGCGTCTACGGGATGCTCCCCTGGGACAAGGCAAAACTATTGGGATTGGGCGAATTTTTCAAGTGATTTTGTAAATTGCTCTACAAAATCACTATAGGGATGCGGGATTTCCTCAAAAGGAGTGGGAACGGAAGATATTTGAGGGGTTTTGAAGTCGAAAACTTCTTTTGTGACGAACGCTTTTATTGATCGCTCTAACTATTTATAAAGAGTTTTAACTGCGATTTTCCTGCCACCCCGGGTTTTGGGCATACCAGAAAGAAAAGAAAATAAAATATTATTATGAATCGCAGTTTCCGTCAAGATCCCCAGTACGCCGTCTGCTTCGAAGCGCTCTGGATAGCTCGAGATCGTTCAACGATTTTAGCAAAACTTGAGGTTTCGGCTCAATTCTCAGGTACGCAACTGCTTCGTCGCGCTCCAAATACTATGAGTCTTAAATTCAAGCGTAATGTTGTACTTTGTGAGGTAGCAAGAGAATTGATTCTATAATGTGGTGTAGGCACTTACGTTTAGTAAGTTCCTCTAGTGTAACGGTAAAAGAGAGACAGAGATTCTGCGTTGGATATAAAGAAATAAATTGGATAAATGCGAGAGGAAAAAACCGGCAGAGGTTCCGTACTCTTTTAGAAATTTGTTACAACTGAACAGGAAGGGTGCTGGGAGCAGCCCTTTTTATCAGAGAGTTTTGACAACTCCCTCCATGGTACATTTCCTTGCATCGGATTTGCTCTCGCATCTATAAACAATCGGGTCAGTCATTTGGTAGCCCTTAGCAGTTCCTAGTCCGAGTTTCGTTTTAATTTACGTTTCCTTTTAATTTATGTATTAGGGTTACGTGAAGTGGTCACGTATGCGGGGGATAACCCGAGACTCTAAACAAAAATCTTTGGAAACTCTATTCTAGGTCTGGAAATGCTCACTCTATGATTTTTACGATCGACCCTTTGCACTTAGCGTTAATACTAAGCGTACTATTGTTTGGGTTTTTCGGCCCGACGCGATGCCTGGCGGACATCTGAGCCTTATGCCTATCGCCCTACGTCACAGAGGATTAAATCGGATCAGATCGGAGGCGGTTATTCTGTTACGATATTAATTTACATATGCATAATAATATTATAAAATTATAATCATTAACGCGCAATCAATTATCTTCGACGCAAATTTACAATCTATTTGAGTACTCGTGATTAAGCACACATATTATTCAGGTGGCTGCACCTTGCATTTCAATCGTTTTAAAAAATCATACCCATCTATTCGTAATAACCCCCAGCATCATCTTCGATCCTATGCAAAATCCACAAATTCCTCAAAATTTGGGGGGATGTAGATTTCCGAAAATATGCGAATCGCGTATGTTTCGCTTAAATTGTTTTCACATACACTCCATTCAAACAAATATGGAATGGGAAGGTTTGTTTTAACGGATGATTCCGTCCCTTAAAACCGAATGTAGAAAAAATATATTCGTACTAACATCGATGTCCCCTATCATTTACCAGTTTCCAAATTTTCTGAAGTTTTAGCTTGCTAGTTTTCCCTTGTAAGTACACTACGGTTCATACCATTTAAAAATTATTTCAAAGAAGTTTCCATTAAAATGTTTCTAGAAAAAATTACAACAATATTTTTACTCCATTATTAGAAATTGTCGAACTAACAATAAGAAACTTTTGAGTAAAAGTTTTCGAGTGGGAACCTTTGCCTTGACTCAAATATTAGAATATTCATTTCGAAAGAGAATTCAATAGTGAATCGAAATACATTACTATTTAAACGCATAATCGGTTAGATTTCGGTACTGCGTCGGGAAAGTATTGTATTACGAAAGTCGCGAGGCTGACACGCAGAAATAGTGGCACAATATACAATTTTTTAAAGGGCTCAAACAATTATGGATTAAAGATGATTTCTAAGTGATTGCGATCTTTAACAAAACAAAGAAATGGTAAATTCTATGTGGTACATTAAAATCGAAATGTATTATCAGATAAGTTGTCAAAGAAGTTAATTTGCCCGAAGTAAAATACAAACGTCACATTTTGCAATGATGTAAACATATATTATATTGAGCGTAAGGAATTGACGCAACGGCATCATTAATTGATCAACATAAGGAGAACCATGTAAAAAAGATCACTCACAATCACGTCTAGCTGGAAAAAGATTTGAAAGCTGTAATTTTTAATAAGGAAGAAAGGTTTAATTGATATAAGCCTACAGTTCGATTTACTGTAATGCATAGTACATTGTAGAAGTACTGAAAAAAGAGAAAAGGGAGAAGTTTAATTACAGAAAAGCTGAAGATAACATTATCGAATACGGCCGTATAATTCTACGTTTAATATTGAGTAATTTTCAAACAATTTTCGGTGTGACAATCAGGTTATATATTACTTTAAACAAAATGCTGTGGACCATGCACTTGAGGGGCTGGATAAATCGCTGTCATTTACACTATTTTCTTTAAGTAGTGTATTGGTAAAAACAAACAAAAATTCGTTTCTCATAGTTTTTAACACTTAACAAATTTATATGAGTTCGAAAAAAAAATCCACATTTGGGATGTTGTCTTATTGGATTGATCATAACTCAGTTTCTGTGTAAGTTATCTCGAAATTCTTTTCAAATTTGAGGCCGCACATGTAAAGGTCCATTTATCGAGATTTGCAAAGTTCACAATCTTTCAGAAATTCTTTGCCGTATTGTCCATAATGTTATGATTTGTGCATGATAGCATCACAATTTTCATGATGAAATAGTTTTCTGATCGCAAAGGCAACGGCGGAGCGATTTCGTTGATGTTCAGTGACGTATCTCGATACTTTCTTCATTTCTCTTTTAAAATGGATACTTTAACACTTATAATAAGGCAAAGTTTTTTACTCTAAAGCTTTTTCGCTCGTGAGTGAAAATCGTAGTAGAAACAAAAACAGGGTGATATCTCGTACAAAAATAAGTCGAAATTATAGAAATATTTTTTTTTCATACGAGGCTTAGTTACTGAGATAATCGATTTTGACCATCTGCCGACTACGCGTGCACTGAGCTGTACGTCGTCTTATGCTTAATTAATTCAGAATTGATTTCCTGGATTGTGTTTGTAACTTTTTTCTAAGTATTTGCAATATCATGGGGTGTTTCAATAATTTCTTAATTAATGAAAAAAGTCAGTTATAAAAGTTCAAGGATTTATTGAAGGACTTTCTGAATCACGCATATTCAATTCAACAGATTTTCAAAATTGCTTTTTGTTAAAATAATAAGTGGTGTTTATTAGCGAGTCCCAAACCCACATACCATGGAACATAGAACAATACAATTTGATCACATTAACAACGGAACTCAAGTCTAGTGCACAGCTCGTAGCAGGGAGAACAGAACAAGGAGACCGGGTGGAGGTCAGAGAAACGGCCACGCAAAGACGGTGATGTTACCAAGTGTCACGAAGTCCTAATACTTTTCGTGGAAACGCCACGTTACTTTTTTACTTATTTACAATTTTTACTTATTTTTTAATGAAATATCACCTTATTTTCGCTTGTACCACCACTTTTCACACACTTTGTTTAGGGGGTATACAATGTACATCTTCTTGCACTAAAAGTGACAAACATGCGAAAATGAGAAATGTTATTTTTTATTGATATTTTAATTCAAAGTAGAATATTGATTACTCACTTTCTGATTACAATATTTCAGATAGCTTATATCATATTCTTGCTACTCTTCTCGTATTCGATTCTCGTTCGTATGGGAGAATATCCATCGGTTGCAGAAACTTATGCAATTGCTTACATATGCACGTTGGGTTGTGAAAAAGTGCGCGAAATAGTAACATCTGAGCCAGCGACGCTTTCACATAAATTTAGTGTGTGGGCATGGAATATGTGGAACCCTTGCGATGCCGCTGCTATTATTTTTTTCCAAATTGGCCTCACTCTAAGATTACGGCAATCAACTTTCGATGTTGGTCGTGTTATATATTGTGTAGATTGCATCTACTGGTATTTAAGGATATTAAATATCCTAGGCGTCAATAAATATCTAGGTAAGATTATTAAAAAGCTGTTATGTTTGGGAATTGTTTTCTCCTTGTCGCTGTTCACAAGACAGGACTTGCTGCGGACTACTTATAAGTTTCTCCATATATTTTACCAAAATGTATCTTTATTACGTATTTAACATTCTTCATACCTCAGGACCCTTAGTGACAATGATGGGAAAAATGGTAAAAAACATGATATACTTCATCATTCTTCTGTGTGTTGTGCTCATGAGCTTCGGAGTTGCCAGACAGGCTATCTTGAAGCCCAATGAAGAACCAAAGTGGCGTATAGTTCGTGACGTATGCACTTATTAAATTAAATTTCAAAAAAACGCAAAATATCGTCGATTTATAGAAAATGATATAAAACACTTAGGGACTATCTCTAACGACGTTTACTTACAGGTATTCTTGGAACCTTATTTCATGTTGTATGGAGAAGTATATGCGGATAATATAGATCCTGAGTGCGGCGATGACCCAAGTATGGAACCCTGCCTTCCAGGTCGTTGGATCACACCTGCAGCGATGTCTGTATATCTTTTAGTTGCAAACATATTACTTATAAATCTTCTAATTGCTGTATTCAACAACATCTTCAATGAGGTAAATTCGGTGGCACATCAAGTCTGGATGTTTCAACGTTTCACGGTTGTTATGGAGTACGAGCAGAAACCAGTTTTACCACCGCCGCTTATAGTCATCTGTCATGTATATCTATTACTGAAATACCTGCTGAGGTACGTGTCACAGGACAAACAAAACATCGGTGAAACGTACGACAATGGTTTGAAGCTTTTCTTAGAGGCAGAAGATATGGAACGTTTATATGACTTTGAGGAGGACTGTGTAGAGGGATACTTCCGCGAGCAAGAACAGAAGTTACAAATGTCTACAGAAGAACGTGTAAAGATCACTACAGAACGTGTTGAAAACATGTACCAAAAAATAGAAGACATCGACAAGAAGGAACATAATCAGAATGCTTCGCTTCAGGTGATTTTTAGTACTTTTTCAGTTTTGTAATCATTCCTATTTTTTATATAATGAAATCAACACTTTAGGGTAGAAATTATAATCTGAAAGTAGAAAAAGTGATTTGAAACTTCTCCCACCACTAGATCTTACGACCGCTTCTTTATTCCAACCATTCATCTTTATCCTTTATCCCATAGCTTTTACCCTTTCTGGCACAGCAGGCTGGATATTTTTTATCCAGCTCGTGATAGTGGAAATGAATATGCGGTGTAGGCAAAAAACCGGCCCCAGGTGTATCGGTGAAAAAGATGCAAAATTGCTCTGCACCTCCTAAATAAGCGATACTAATACAACAGTTAGTAAATCTTTCTAAATCCGTCATGTAAATTGAAAATTGTAGATACTTCAAAAAATATTGAATAATTTCCTACAACTGAGTAACAAGTTTCATAAAACGAAATTACAGTTAAGTTTTATAAATGCATACAAAATTGTATAAACTGCAAAGGGCTCTTACTCCATCTCATCCAATGATCAGAATCATTCGTATAAGTAACAGGTCGCTCCTTCTTCTACTCGAGATCATAAACTGAAAAATTGCAATTGCATATTATCAATATTTTTATATATTGTGAGGCAAACAGTATAATGAAAATTTTATATAGTAATGCAGGCAGCTTCCCTAAAACATTTATCTAATCCATACTTATCCAATGTTCTTTATCTTATCAAAACTTCAAAATTGAACCGAAATCGGACCATTGAAATGCAGTGCGAGTTATGCTAAATGTCAAAAACTTTACTTTTTCGAAACTACGATTTATCTTCTCACAAACTGCATGAGACTTATTGATAGGAACCGAGAGTTGACCCGGTATGCTTCTAACATAGTCTTGTACTGTAACTTGTAATATAGTTGAGATCTCCTATATTGTACTGAGTATGTGTGGTGTTGCATCCTTAATGGAAAGCGAGTCGATTTCATTCTTAAGTCCATGGGGCAACGGAAACTCGCACTCTGACGCCAAACAATTCGTCTCTACAACATTTCTTTCTATCATTAAAAAATAAACGAAATATTCAAGATTTATATTTAAGAAATATTCGATTTAAGTGAATTACCCTGTATATTGTCACAGACGAGGAGGCAGATTTTGCTTTTTTTAAAAATAATTCTTTATTACACACTGCTATTCGTTTACAATCTATATTGTCCGGTAATCGGGGATGTAGGAGGAGAGTCGGAATGTAATGTTGATTATGACTATTCTTCTTCTGATGTTAATGAGGTCGAATGATGGATGAATGAATGAATGAATGAGGATGTCGCATTCGCTCATCTGGCGCTTATACAAGGTGTCATACCTAACTCAGGCATCGCAAGTATCTCGCTTATTTTTCGAGGTGGAGTAAAATATTAGAGGTCATTTTTTTCGAGATATCAAGGTCATCGGTGTTTTATTGAATGGATCCATATATTTTTGTTATCATACGATGATAGCTGAGGTTAAAGCGAGTTCGTCGACCTATGACAAAATGACCTTCAAATAACCTTGAATATAGAAATTTCATAAAAGTTTGGAAATAAAGGTTTGGGATAGCTTCATTTCAAATTTCACGTCAATATGTTCATTTTTTAAAAAGTTATTTCGAAAAAACAGGTGTTCGAATACTTTCGTGAGCCACTGTATGTCATAGTCATAAATAATGTTATTCTGACGTAAACATACATATTAAAGACTCAGAACGCTAATAATTTCATTTTTAAAACTCTTTAATTTGAAAAGGGTGAATTTGATTTGCAAAAGGATGAATTTAATCTGAAAAACCTGTAAGTACAATGTTTGTAAACATGAATCGGCTGCTAATACTAGTCACTGTAAGATTATGATTTCCACTAGAGTGAGTGTTCACTACCCGTGTGCAATCGTTTGCCAACCCAGTGTTTCCGAATCACGGTATTTATGAATAGTAAAGCAGTTGATATGTTCGTTTTGTTTAGCAAATGCAATCAATATGGTACTGAGGCTGCAAGACCTTAATCTTACAATGACTAGTATTAGCACCCGCTTTATGTTTCCAAACATTGTAGTGGGACATAACGTAGGTACTCTGGAACAGTTGCTGAGAGTTCGAAAAAATTCAGAGAACTTTTAGCTTCGATAACTTCCCAACGAGTAAGTTAAGGGCATAAGTATATATGTTAGGACTTTTACGTAGAACGTAAAAAACTGCATCAATTGGTGCAGTCAAAAACATAGGTTTCCATTTTAAAAAAAAGTGCAGTTGCATTTTATTATGTACCTAATGCACAAAAGTGTACAAAATTAGTTGGATATTATGCACCTTCTGATACTATTTAACTTTCACTTATAACATCGTCTGTTCCCAACCGTTTAGGAGATTCAGCCTGTTCCAGTTGTGTGAGACACCCTGTATAGTAATCATTGTGTTATCGTGAAATTTTGTTTAATTGTGCCAAATTTGCTTTACCTATAGAGATTTATAAATACGTATTTATTTTTTAGGCTGTTGAATTTCGTATTCGAAAATTAGAAGAACTGAGTGAACAGACTCTTGCTCACTTAGGCGTGATTCATCGTTTTATGGCGACGCATATGCCGAATGACGGACTTCCTGGGTTGGAAATAGACGTCCGACAACGCCGAGTGTCAGAACGTTCAGAAGCACCATCTGAAAACGAATCTCATACCCAATTAACATCTATATCATGCCGCCGAAAGAAACTTCTAAGATCACTGACCGACGGTTCGTTTCTTAACATAAGCCAACCTTTAGAAGAGGACATCTTAAAGACATCCGAAACAGTAACATCCCGTGAGAATCTCAGTAGGAACGATTCATCCACAAGCATGGATGGTAAAGACGATCTAAAAACAGTAACAAGTCAAGAAAGTACTGCTAGTAAAGAAATACCGGAATGCGGAATTGAAGAAAAGAAAGCAGTCCAACTTATGCGAGATTTAAGTAGTGATCCAGCACCATCAGATGCGAGGCAAGATTCAACCGAATCATCTCGGCCGCAGACACAAAGACAAAGTAGCAGGAGTCGATCCGAATCAGATGATGTCACGATGCTACCACCTTCTGGATTACAACGAGGTGTCACATGGGCCGAACCCCGTATCTCGGTTATACCTTCTGCTACTCGGGATCAAAGATCAATTCTCTTAGCTATGCGTGCAGAGTACACTAGTATAACAGATGAACTTGAAAGTTACTGTGGGCTATTGAATCCACCCCGAACACCACCTGTTTCTCCACCACCAACAAGAGTTGGAAATATCACTAGCATGTCCAACTCCGAAATTGCGTGGCAAATTGAAAATGAACGCCTTCGTGATGCCGAAGAATGCGATTACCAGCAAATGGAAGATCTTATACATCGTCGATACATGCAAGGAAATGAACAGGATTCATCTGAGCCCTCTGATGAATGCACAAGTATGCCTTTCTACGTGTCGTGCGAACAGGGGCAATTAAGAGGAATTTCTACTATTGATGAAGAATCACGAAGACCGCCACCAACTATTAGTGTCACTAAAGAGATCGAACAAACTCTTGCGCGGCCACCTACAATACGAAACTCTGAGACCCCAGATAACGATAAAAACATAAGTACCATTCCCGCACCGGCGTCAGAAACAATGTGTTAAAAAAACGATAAATATTGTCAAAGCAGTTTCCAGCTACGCCAATAATCTTAGCTCGTGAGTACAGTCTGGTACACACAGAATACACAAGGTATAAAGAACGTTAAAAACCTATTGGTTAATAACGACATTATTTTATATCAAGGTTATCAATGATTTAGGATGCAAATAATTCCAACATTACTTCTTTCAACATATGATTGATTAGTTTGTTAGAAACGTAGACTAAAATTCTGAACGTAATATGCCAGCATCCACAATGGATTACAAAAAGTTACATATCGTTCGTCACACACTAAGGTGAGCCCGTTTCAATATAACGGCCGTTGTTCAATATCGAAATTTAATTCGCTTTTTTCGTACATATACTTTTTCTAACAACAAGAACGTAAAAACTTCGTGAAAAACTTATCAAATTGGCCAATTACAATTTACTTTTTATATTTATGTTTGAAAAATATGGGTGCTAAGGATTGTATTATTAATTTTTCAGAAGTTTGGAAGACAGTTACGTCATTTTCGACATTATAAACTTTGCGTGTATTAAACATATGCGAGGTTTGGTTATTTAAAAACGGGTCTGGTAGGATAAATGCACTTTATTTAAAAAATCTAACAATCTAACAATATGTCCCTTTCAATATATACTCCTCCATCGCCCGTCATATACATCTTTCTTTCTTTCATAGATACGGCCTCTTTTCCTTATATTTCCAGCAGTGTCAGTTATCATTGAAATGCTCATTGAACACGCACACGAAATTTTAAATACGTCACATGCAATCATTCCCATGAACTTTTTTGCTTGAATTACACATTTAAAATTAATGTGTTGCTCCATTACGGCAACATAATGTGGCAACATGTAAATTAAGTGATGCGTAAATACAAATTAACCAACCTAGAGATTTGAACTACATTTATTCAAGGCACCTGATCTCAGTCCCCAACCCTCGCTGTGGCGTTTATCATATTTACAGTGTACTCAGTCCTGTCTTAAGTAACCACACCTCGTTCATGGATAAATACATAATATGCAACATCTAATATAACAGAGCTGTACTTTGTAAGTTAATATTTAACTTTTATAGAACTTGAATTAGCTTCAAACAACAGAAAGTACTGGAACAGTTAATAGTTATTGATTCAAATTGTTTTAATAAGTATGCTTCTAAAATCCACCCAATTATTGAAAATATACATAGTAAAGAGTCGAGATTATGTAAAAGTATGCCCATTGGAAATACATGCATTTGATTGCGTTTAATTGGAGATATACCGAAGAAAATTGATTCTGTAGTAGAAAGAAGCGTAACATGAGGAACACCTCCAAGAAACCTTGACCACGTATACATAGCTCAGCGAGGTAGTGTACTTCTTCCGAGCATAACAAAATGGGCTCAACCGTGGTAGATAACTACCACGTGCTCAACGGCGGCTTCACCAACTAATCTGCCACCCGCTTATCTATACCACCAACGCGGAGTATAATAAACACGTTCAGGTAATATTACGGTGTGAAAACCACGTTGTCCACTTGCGCTTCGAAACGGGTTTCGTCGAATCAAAGCATGGATGCGCAAAACGAATGAAAATTTGGACTTTAACGAGTACACTCTCTCGTTGAACAGTGTATATAAATTTTATATTCAAAGTGATAGAAATTGCGCACCAATTCTGATTAACACACCTAAAACGTTTTTTTCGGCAACAAAATCAATTTTCCTCAACATACCTAATACGTTCACATTAATTTTCATTTAATGACAGCATGGCATGGGGTGTACATACACAGACTCACTAGCCAACATACGATTAAATGAAATAGTTTCGCCATATCCGCGGGAGATACGTTTTAAGACCTACCGCGGATACCGCACATAACAGACAACCCTATACAGAATATTTCTAAGACATTCGGCCAAACTTGGACGGTCTATAAAGGAGATAAAGATAAACAACTTTTATTAACATACCTGTGGTCTCCGATAATTATTTTTGATGACACAGCCTTCTGTAAATGCGCCTGTGTCTGGGCAATTCGTGATACATAGAGCTGCCTACAGCTGTTCGATGTTGCGAACATTCCAGTATTACGTCATCCGCTCAGCACCGTAAACATGGGGCACAGTTCACTACGTTTTTATTCTCCTCCTTTTTCAATTATGATCCGAATTGTGATTAGTCGAGTGAGCCAGGGCGAGTGTTTTCATTTCCCGAACTGCTTAAAAAAAACCCGCTACTAAAAAATTTCAAACGACTCAAATATTCGTGCACCCATAAGGCTTACAGTTACTCGCGGATAAATGTTCAGCTTGATCGTTTTCGAATTACTCGAACATAATCCAACAGACCCCCAATTGTCAAATTATTCGTAAACATCCGAATTATTGATAACGACGTTCCCTGCACTGGAAAGTAATAATTCGCTTGCCACTTCGTGGCAATTATTTCGAGGAAGTTTCTTACTAATAATGCTAACTTAAGAACGTCCATACCAATCATTCAAATATTCAAATATTCAAATATTACCAGTCATTCAAATCTTTCCGATAGCCATTCGTTTCTAAGATAGCATTATTAGCAATAAACTTTCTAAAAATGATTATTTTCTATTTGCCAAGTGAAAGATTATTTTCTAGTGCAGGAAACTTCATCACTTGGATATTCGGATATTTACGAATAACTCGAAAATTCGAGGTCTGTTAGAATACTGTCACGAAAATATTCGGACACCATGTTTAGTTGAATAACTTTTTAGGGAATGAATATATCGGGAAACAATTTTTAGTGATGTTAGTTTAAACAGTGTGCTTGTTAACCTATTTCAGCGATTTTCGAAATTTAGATATGTTGATAAAAGTTGCTTGTATTTATCTCCTTCATACGTCCTCTAAGTTTGGTCGAATGTCTTAGAAACATCCTGTATATACGTCCTTTCTTCTTTAGATATATACCTATGATAAAGTTTAATTCATAAATTACGCACAGTAAGACGTTACCTATATTAAATAATAATAATAATACATATTGTACATTATCATACCTGAGCTTTTTCTGTCTCAATTGAACAGGATTCTGACGTTTTAGCGTTATTTTTTTTAACTTTTTTGACTATTTTCAATTTAACTTTCAAGAAACAATGGAGTAATGAAAAATTTTCACGTTTCACCATTTTGCTCAGAATGGAATGTAATTTAAAATTTATGAATCGTTTACTTCTGGAATTTTCTAATTCATATTATAAGATTGTGGCAAACCGCGAATACCAAGACCGCGAATAAGGAGATTCTACTATATCGCATAATGCTATATATTTTTCAAAGGTTTTCTATTTCTTACAAATTTTACTCTGAATGTTATGTACATACGAAACGTAAGATAATTGCTATTCAAATTATTAATCATTAATAAGCGTGAGTACGTATTAGAATTTTGTCATTCTTACTGTATTTTAAGCTTTCTCTTATGCAAATAATCGTCGCATTTTCGAATAAAATTTCGAATTTTACGCGTACTTCATGGACTGCAATGTATACTTCACAGCGACCAATTTGTTAGTATCTAGTAATTATTTTCGTTTTAGTAATAAAACTGCCACAGTATTGTTGGTTTAATAGCCTGAACACATTATTGACCGAAGACCTATTAATACGCCTTTCATTACCAGAATGTTATAGACCGGGGACGTATTCAGACATTTTTAGAGAGTTATACAATTAAAATTAACGGCTACAGACGTTAGTTTTTGCAAAAATTCCACGGTCAACAATGTGTTAACGTCATTATATCATATACGCAACGATTGGGTATTTTGTTCGATCTATTCTTGTAAATAATCTACAACATTCTATACAAGGAAAAACAGTTATATTGTATACATTTTCCTATCATTTTATACTGTATCCAATTCAGAGTAGTCAATTTGCGGTTTTTTCTGTTTGTGAGTATGATGCCGGATGAGGCATTTAAAACAGGACACTTAAATAACTTGTTTTTTAAGATAAAGGAAAATACCACAGACCAAACTTATTTGATATCGAGGGACTGACTGTCCGACGTTACTAATTTTTTGATAGGTGGAGGCGTCAAGGAGATTTGAGGGTCAACTCGGTTTTTTTAAATGGAACGATACGATTTTTTATTTACATCCTGATAGAGTATTTCAAGACGAATACAATGACCTATTATGAAGGTTATTCAAGGTCACTCAAGCTTAACTACAATAGAAAATCAATTATCTCAAACCACTCTTTAAATAGTTTTGTATCTTCTCTAGTCGTTAGCGTACCGCTCTTGTAATTACTTATAAGGGCCACAGAACATAAAGAACCATTCCATCACATTACAGTACGGCTAGAGTACGGGTTTGTAATATTCAATCTTAGTGTTCAATTTTCAAAAATGCGTTATACAGTAGCAGAGAAAGTCAAAATGATTATCATTTATGGTGAATGTCATAAGTCGCCAATTTGAACGCTTACCGTAAACAACCTGAACGACTTTACGTAACCTTGAATAACGTTTATAATAGGTCATTGTACTCATCTTGAAGTGCTATATTAGAGTGTAAATAAAAAACCATACCGTTTCATTTAAAAAAAAACGAGTTGACCTTCATATCTCCTTGACGCCTCCACCTATCAAAAAATTATTAACTTCGGATAATCAGTCTCTCGATACCAAATAAGTTTAGTCTGAGGCATTTTCCTCTATCTCCAAAAATAAGCAAGTTATTCAAGTGTCCTGTTTTAAATGCCTCACCTGGTACATACAGTACTATAATATAGTGCTTCCATACTGTACTTATTCCTCGTGCTCCGCCAACGCTCAATATGATCGCTCAAGCTTATACTAATATGAAGTGTGTATGTTGTGCACAAAAAGCATAGAAAGCAATTTTAACCGTAATTTAGTTGCTGTTATGGCTGTCTTTGTCGATGGATTCTCGAGTAATATTCAAACAATGTGTTATGCATTCAATTCATTGCATGATATGAAACTTAATGGACCTGTTAATTATACCACAGTTAATTTAGGTTAACACATTATTATGTCTAACATTGCCAATAAGGTTCGCCATTACATATGTATCATGCGTATATACGACGAAATGTATTGAAGTGTAAGGGTAGCGTGCATCTTACTTTATTAAGTATTTATCAAGCAACGAATTCGTATCGTCACGAAGAATTATTAAATGATAATATTGTGACAATATATGTATACATATGTAATACAAGTGGCAATATATAATATACAAAGAGTAGTACATTTAAAATTAAATACTTTATTATTTCTGTCGCAATTGTAATATGAGACAGCAAATTATTTCTATCAAGGTTGTCGTTTTTGAATTTTCAGAATCATAAGTACTTCTTTAATGATATGGAGTCATATATTTGTTTCTTTACCCTGACAGACGATATACGGGGTGTTTCTATGACATGGATCAAATTTTGGTTAGGTAGCAAAACAGCCTCATGCTGAACCTCGCCTTTTGCTCACATCAAATTTTATGCATCATTTTTATTCTCTTTTCTACTGTGTACTATCTGCATGCAACTGTGTGCAATAAAGGCGTTTATTACTATTATTATTATTGTTTGAAACCAGGTAAATATAAGCAACATTTGTTGATCTCCGGTCATTATTGCCGAAATTATAGCCGTTTGAATATCCCCCTGTATGCAGGCAATTTGACCTACATTAAGCTGCCTACAGCTGCTCGATACATCACGGCGATACGTCGTTGGCTCATTGTCATGGGACACAGACCACTATATTTCTTTCTCTTCATTCTTCAATTATGATTCAAACAGTCATATGAGCTGAGTTGAACATTTATTCACAAGTCGAAACTTTATGAGTTCTCAAATGTTTGAGTCGTTTGAACTTTTTTTCCAAGTTGTTCGTCGATTTCAAGCATTTCGGAGAATTTAAACACTCGCCTTGGCACATTCGACTAATCACTGTTCGAATCATAATTGAAAAATGAACAGGAAACAGTATAGTGTACTGTGCCCATGTACACGACACTGAGCCGATGACATATCGCTGTGACGTTTTTTTTTTTTAAATGAGGGAGATCTTTAATAAAAAAACCCCCCACGCCCCGGGAGGGAGTGGGGTTATGCTCCGGGGTAAGCTACGCTCCCCCACGCGAAAGCCTACCGCCGGCTCCTTCACCGGTGTATTAACAAACGCTGGCGACGCCGCCCAGCCCCACACTGCGCCCCTACTCTGCACCTCGCGCTCGGCGGTCTCCTTCTGGGACATGACGTACACAATATCGGACAGCTATAGATAGCTTAATGTAGGTAAAATTGCCTACAGACAGGGGGATATTCAAACGGCTGAAGCTTCGACAATAATGACCGGTAAGCATAAGTATGTTAACAGAAGTTGCTTATATTTACCTCATTTATACGCCCTTCAAGTTTGACCCTATGTCACAGAAACGCCCTGTAATTGACGATTCAAGTGTACAACGATATACTATTTTCAAAATCTAATTTTGGGATGCAGTGCTAAATATCTGTTTTGGGGATACAGTAAAAAATGTTATTAATAAAAGTTTTATACTTCTAATTCGTTTAACAACGGAAGATGAAGCTTTAAATTGGTGTTTGGGGAAAAATATTAACGATGCACAATGTAATGTAAATATAGTATATTGAAAAATGATTTTCTGTATTCAGTACTACTACCCTATTTGTCATTTACAGCTGTACAACTCTACGCTTCTACGCTCATTTACGACTCTGCACGCATAAGGGATTACCTCACAATTGTTACAATACCCTTTTATTCGTTCATCCAGGCATCTCCTACGTATTCGCAAACATTTTACTTTCATTTACAGAATATTCCACATCCTATACTAACGTTGCAATACAAATTTTATATTATATAAAACTATTAGACTATATGCATGTATTATGCTCGGGTACATGTGTCGACCTTTAGAACGAGGGTGAGAGTCATCTAGTTAGATCCATGTATGAAAGAGTAAAAGGTATAACACGTGTTCAGTTGAACAAGAGATTGATATTAAAGTTACTTAAATATATATAATAAAGTATAGTTTATACCAAAGTGGTGTTTTACTTTCACAAAAACTACATATTTCATACATATTATATAGATTGCGGTAACCGGAGAACACCTTCATAATCAAGCTTTAATAATAAGTTACTGTTAAGCGGACACGGAATTCAATTTTGGTCGTTTAGATCATTCGGACCAGTAGTGAACAGATGTTGGGAGAAAGCCAGGAGTCCAATCCCTTAATACTTTTTAAAAGAAAGAAACTAAAAACGAGTATTCTCGTGACGAG
Organism: Hedychridium roseum; assembly: GCA_963989215.1. Taxonomy (NCBI): domain Eukaryota; kingdom Metazoa; phylum Arthropoda; class Insecta; order Hymenoptera; family Chrysididae; genus Hedychridium; species Hedychridium roseum. Next base: position 9,305,577 of record OZ022313.1, on the reverse strand, counting down.
CAACTCAATGCCCGGTTACCTCACAGTGGGTCGGTCAAAAAATTCTGAAATTGTACCTGTCGTACACAAACGGAGGGGATGGCGGCCATGCAGTTTGCAATAACGCCAAGAAACCTTCATGGATCAGCATCTCAAATGATACTCCACAGTTCACTCTTGTGGTAGTGTTAAGGGTGCTTTTGTGACAACATGTATGTGCACTTGTACATAAAACCGAATACACCCAAGTTTTTTTTTACACGGTAAATACGTTCCTCAGATATTCGTGTAGAAAAGGTGTTAAAAAAGATAAGTTTACTATAGTAAAACTGGAGATACGTACCATGTTTTTCTAAGACCGTGTAATATAAAATAAAGAACTATATTTAAACTATACAAGTTCTAATATGCATACTAATGATATACAGGGTGTTTCTGTCATGCTGGTCCAAATCAGCAGAATATTTATTTTCCAGATTGAATATTCGCCTATCTGTAGGCAACGTGACCCATATTCAGCTGCCGACAGCTGTCCGATTCGGTCAACAGTACGGCGATCGTCATCAGCTCAGTGCCGTATACATGGGACACGGCTGACTAAACCTTCTTCCTCATTATTTTTTCGAACCGAAGAAGTGTTAAAATTTTTCGAACTACTTTAAATCACCGAACTATTGGGAAAAAAAAATACCTATTAAAAAAGTCCAAACGACTAAAATATTCGAGCACTCATAAAATTTCGAGTTACTTATGTATAAATCTTCAGCTCGGAAAGTTTACATATTGCAATAGATTTCAAACTTTCAAGTTATTCGTAAATATCTCAATTATTGTTGACAACGTTTCCTGCACTAGAAAATAATCCTTCACTTGGCAAATAGATAGTAATTATTTCACGGAAGATTATTGCTAATAATGCTAAACCGAAAACGTCCACATTACTAATTCGAATATTGCTCAGCCCCACCTGGGCAATCACCGCAAGGTGAAACCGGGTGAGGTGCAGTGGCAGTGGAGGTAAAATTAAAAAAAAAGTTTTGTGTGGTACAGTTTTCGTGCAGTGCAGTGAATGATACTTTCAGTAAAGTTTCAATGAACTTTTAGTGCAGTGTGTGAACGGGGCAACCCGCACGCCGTAGCGGTGCGCTACGGCACTGAGCCAATGACGATCGTCGTGCCGTTGACCGCATCGGACAGCTGTCGGCAGCTGAATATGGGTCACGTTGCCTACATGTAGGCGGATATTCAGACGGCTGTAATTTCGGCAATAACCATCAGAGACGACAGGTATATGAATAAAAGTTGCTTGTTTTTACTTAATCTATACGCTCCTTGAGTTTGGACCAGCATGACAGAAACACCCTGTATATATGTGCTAAAAGTTATTTACGCAATTCATTAAGTAATGTAGATTTAAGCAATTTCTTATTTATGTTCATAATCTGATGTTCTTCAAACATTATGTTTTATGAACATGTTACTGATAAGTTTGCATTATTTAAAGGGCAAAAATTCTGCATTAATGCGATTTTTATGTATAAACGTACATCAATTAACTAAAATATGTGGGATTTTGATGTTGCGAATAATCTCAGACCACTCCTGAAAGAATTGTGGACTTGTCGCAGGAAAGTTTTCTGACCCCAGTGAAGACGAGTGTTTCAAACAAAGCGGGTGATTGGTGATAAACTAGATTTATTGACTAAGTCGTGGTAGATTAACTTATTATTACAGAATTGTTCGTCGTCGTATAATTAGTCGATCTTCGTTCTTGTCGTCATTACTCGTTGTCTTGACGGAACTACTTCGTGCTGTCCCGACTTGATGGCTACTGCCCGGAGTCTTGAAACCTTGTTCTTTTTATAGTAATAACCCCTCCGCAACCATCGGTCGTGGAAGGGCCTTACCTTGGGGAAGAAACGTACTTTCTCCAGATTCGCGAGAAAGTCCCTTCTGGCAAACAGATGTTTTATTGCCGATCACGCACAGGCCATCTAACAACGGAATATTCTTTACATTTTATGTTCCATAAACTCGATCATTTTCTGTATAACTCTATAAATATGCAGGTACTTCAGTAGGTGTCATATTAAGAACACATGTATCCGTAAATTTAAATACACGTGTATAGCATATCTTTAATATATATATGATGGTGCTATCAAGAGTGCCATCTAACATCAGATTTTAATTAACGGTGTTACTAACAAGGAAACGTTGCGAAGTGACCGCCTTCGATTTTGTTATGCTTGTGATATGTTGTAGTCCATCGAAAAATAAGAGACACGTATTTTTTTATATGTGCTTTTAAACGGATTTAAGGGGTGAAATTCACCCTCAAAGTTGAGCATGAAAAGCGGTGTTTGTGTAGTTTTACATAGAAGGAGTGTCTCTATCGCCACCAAACCAACTTTAAAACATTCCTTACGTGAAATTATGAAATTCACATATCCATCTTTCTATGCACCCCTATTGCAAGGGGGTGAATCACCCTCTGAAAATTTTCATTTTGATATAAAAAAAAATAATTATCCGCTTTTAATGAAACAGAAACCAAATTGTAGAGCGAGGAAAAACATAGTTGACCAGTTTTTGTATTTTTCGAAAAAAAACAATTTTTAAGAGGAAAAACACGTCTTCAAGTATAAGTCTGTTCTCCTAATGTTAAAATCATTCTGATTAGTTTTAATTGCCGGAGACCTCTTATACACTCATCTATATACCTGAAAACAAGAGATCATTACATTCAGGCTTGTCTTTGTTGTTTTTCTTGTGATTCACTGTCCCTGCATGTGCCGCATATACACGTAAATATTAAAGTATACTGTTATTGTTCAGGTATTTTAATTTATTTTATTTTGGGCATTATCAAGGTGTAATATACACTTCTTTAGTTAATATTGTACCTAGTTGGGAAGAAAACAGCAAAAAATGGTTTTTGACGGTGCATTTTAGGAGCCATTTTTACCCTTTAAAATCGCTCATGGATACGTACAAAAAAATACGTGTCTAATATGTTTTGATGTACTACAGAATATTTCAAAAGGAAAAAAATCTGTGAGGTACACCTCAAGTAGTTTCGTTGTTAGTTCTCCGCATCTTTCGTAATTCTAAAGCATCAAAATTATATTTGGTTGAGTTTAAACAATAAGTAAATTAATATTGATATTCGAAATATTACATGAATTGAAATGAAAATGCATCAATGCACATGTAATTACAAATACGTGAATTAATACACGTGAAATACTACACGTGTATTTAAATATATGTGAAATAATTCACGGATATACGTGTATGTACTACGCTATTTTCGAAAATGAAGCCGGTACCTATTGTTCCAAATATTTCGGAGATTGAAGATACAGCTTGCAGGCTGTCCCCCCGTGCACACTTAACATGCACGCCGAGTTTGTGCAACTAACAATAAAACCTTTGGCTGGGCGATGTTTACATAAACCGCGCTTATTGGGTTTGGGAGAGTCACAGTCTTACCGTTCACGTGTATGTGCTACCCGATGTAAATGGTGCGTAAGCAAGCGCGCGGTGAAGTCCGTATGTGCGGCCGTGCCTTTATATACATATATTAATGGCACAAATACTGTGACGTACAATCCAAGATAATTGCACGTGGACTACCCGACCAAATGTTGTTATGATATTGTTTTAAGAAGTGCTTAATACATCTGTTACGTGCTGTTACAAATATAGTTAAGATAAAGGACATTAAAATCGTTTGAACATATAGAGGTTATACTGCTTATAAAATCTCTTAAGTTACGTATTAACACCATGAACATTACGGAAAAATTCTCTCTTACTCTGTTATGATTATTGATTCATTTTTATCCGGTTTTTTTACAACGCTGAATTGCATCGTAACCTCACACTATCATTTATAATTTTCTACAGCAAAATAATCCTAACAGCACAATAAGTCAATGTTATTTGAGGTTAGATATTGAAATGAGTTCTCAAAAAGGAAATACAAGTAGATCAAGGCCTCAAAAATATCAGAATCATACCAGCTTTAAAAATGATTTACATGACAAGACCCATAAAAGAAAGTTCATTAATAGTATTGAAGTTGTGGATGTTTGTGAAAGATGCAAAAAAATTATTGAATGGAAGATTAAATATAAGAAATACAAGCCTCTTAAAGCTCCAGCGAAATGCACTAAGTGTGCACAAAAAGCTGTGAAAAATGCGTATCATGTAATGTGTTTACCATGTGCAAAACAAAATGAAGTGTGTCCAAAATGTGCACAGAAAACTGATGGAATCCAGGAAAGTTTAAATCAAACAAAAGATATGAAATCCGACGTAGATTTACAAAGACTTCTCAAAAGCTTACCAGAAAGGAAACGGAGAACAGTTATTCGACACATCAACAAAAACAGTTAGTATTTATTATATTTGCATGTAAATAATAGACAATACTAACCATGATTTGAATGGTATTCATTAATTACATTTCAATGATTTCATTATTATTTCTTCTTAGGAATTTACAAAGCATACAGGAAAAAGAAAGAATAATAGGGAAAAAAGAATATAGCAATGTGCCAAATGATTTCAAAAATCCCATATTAGTGATGGCTATATTGGATATTAATTAAATAGAATAAGAATGATGTTGAAGTATTTTGTACACAAATTGCAAGCAAACAATGGTTTATTTATAATTATTTTAGATACAGGTTTAAAAATATTGATATCGACACATTGTATGCTTTGAACTTTTGTTACATATACTTTTATAAACAATAGTTAAAGAGTAAAGCATTCATTGAGGAAATTTGGAATATGAACTTTTTACTTATGTCGAGTGCATTGGAAAGAAAGAAAAGAAAAGAAAAGACAGTATGTAAAAGTTTAATATTTTTAATAGCATAGAACTGGTACATTATGCTCGTTAGAGGAATGTTGTTACTACTGTACAATAGCTTCTACATAGTTTTTGCTGTTTAGTATACACATGTTTCACTGGTACATAATTGCTCATTTATTGTTAGTGACATGTATATGTATACATTCATTTATCATATTTGCCATATTTGATTTCTACGTACCTGTACATTCGAATAATCTATACATTTCTCAAGGTGCCTTTTGAATCACATAGGTAACAAATGAAAGGAACATGTCATCTATTGAATGCTGTACTTTCTTTCTTTTGCCCTTTGCTGATATTAACAAGGAAAAAGCATAATATTGGAGTCACCAATTTGTCCCAAACATAATCAGTATCCAGTAAACTTTCCATATTTCACTGTTGTTTTTTCATAGTAAACTAAGATCAGGAATGGAAAGAAAAAGAAACAGAAGGCAAGTTCATGTGGGTTGAGTTGATTCATTGATCTACTTAGGTTATTCGTCCTATATACTACTCTAAGGTCAAATTGAATTTTAACACATTGTTGACCGGTTGTTTTCATTTTTGTATGTCTTATTTCTGGTTATTTTTTCTGAAATGTAACCACTTAAATAAAAGTAAGTAATTTAGTTAATATTTCACTATAACCTGCCATTGAAAAAGTAGTAGCAGTACATACATTAGCACCTGGATTCAGAATTTTGCTTTCATTGTCCGTTTTAATCACAAAAGTTTTTTATTTCGTTTATGACATATCATGACTATAGTCACTTGAATGACTATGTTCTTCGAAAACACAATGACTTTCAAAAATATTCCGGCATTCAGGTATGATCGAATTCATCACTTGATATCTCAATTATTTAAACAGGAATCACTTTTATTATTTTTTCTAGTGATGAATCATTCATTAAAGTTACCAAAAATGTATAATTTGTTTTAAAAATTTACATGGATTATATATAACAAATAATAAATGAAATGGTACCTTATCTTCATGTCACCAAAATATTCACAAGGAAACGTTGCGAAGTGACCGCCTCCGATTTTCTTATGCTTGTGATATGTTATAGTCCATCCAAATCTAAGAGACACGTATTTTTTTATATGTGCTCTTAAACGGATTTAAGGGGTGAAATTCACCCTCAAAGTTGAGCGTGTAAAGCGGTGTTTGTGTAGTTTTACATAGAAGGAGTGTCTCTATCGCCACCAAACCAACTTTAAAACATTCCTCACGTGAAATGATGAAATTCACATATCCATCTTTCTATGCACCCTTATTGCAAGGGGGTGAACCACCCTCTGAAAATTTTCATTTCAATATAAAAAAAAAACTAATTATCCGATTTTAATGAAACAAAAACCAAATTGTAGAGCGAGGAAAAACAAAGGTGACCAGTTTTTGTATTTTTCGAAAAAAACAATTTTTAAGAGGAAAAACACGTCTTCAACTATAAGTCTGTTCTCCTAATGTTAAAATCATTCTGATTAGTTTTAATTGCCGGAGACCTCTTATACACTCACCTATATACCTGAAAACAAGACATCATTACATTCAGGCTTGTCTTTGTTGTTTTTCTTGTGATTCACTGTCCCTGCATGTGCCGCATATACACGTAAATATTAAAGTATACTGTTATTGTTCAGGTATTTTAATTTATTTTATTTTGGGCATTATCAAGATGTAACATACACTTCTTTAGTTAATATATTTTGGTTTGCTGTATTTAAAAGAAGTTAAAGCGCACTGTGCGGTAATGTAATACCTGACTGCATACATACTTGGTTGGTGTGCTAGAATCGCCGTTAGAATATATATAGATATTAATAATCGGCAATTGTCGATGCAACAAATTTATACATTTATAATACAATTTATAGAAAATGTATAATCTCTCCGTTTTTCAAGGATGGTAATAGCCTCCTTCATTATTTCAATATTCTATTAATATTAACCTTCTGTATAGCCCTTAAGTGAACGATTATTTACAACGCTATCGAGTGTGTATCAGTATTGCCTGTGGGCAATTTTGTAAGTGGGTTAGAGTGAGTTAAAGTGGGTCCCACTTCTGAAGCTCATTTCTGGTATGTTGAAATAATTTAATTTGATGTTATAAAAGTTGCTTTAATGTTTCTAATATGTATTTACTTACAAAGCACTTAAAGATATAGGTTTGGAAACGTTTTTATTCCAATCATTGGTCAGATGAACGTTCTTTTGACCGATTCATGGGGTGGACATTGCCCACAAGTTATTAGCCAACTTTCCCCAATTGATAAGCAAATCATCCCAATGATTATACCAAAGGGCACAGCTGGAAAAATTCAGCCACTTTTCGTTTTCGGATTGAAAATATGGATGAATTATGTTAGACACTTTTCAGACAGTGTCATGTTCCTTGATTACGACATAAACTTACACTTGAGAAACAATACAATAAAATTACAATCCCTTGTTCATAACCAATTATCATCTCCAAGGTATCAAAATTTGTTCCGATATTCTTGGTTCAAAAGTGAATACATAGAAAAACGACCAGAAAATTTCGAAAATCCGGTCAAATTTGCTTTTCAAACGTTTTCGCTATCGCAATGTGCACGAATATCGCTGTAGTAAGATGTTCTTGGTGTAAAAAATCGCTGTGTTTTAAACATGTTTTCACAGAATATGACCATTCCTCGTTGTCAGAATACAGACATTAGTTTCATAAGAGAGAAAATGGAATTTCAACGAATATAATGACAATATAAAAAAAACTTTTAATGTAAGAATGTATATTTATACATATGTTTTTTATTGAATAATTGAAATATAGACGTGTATTTACAAATAATTAATAACAAAATTAACGATTAAAGACATTAATTGTGGTTATTATATTCATGAGAAAAGTAATAATCCGCATTTCCTCACTTACAATCAGGCAGTATTGATACAGACTCGAAAACATTGTAAATAATCGTTCAGTTAAAGGCTATACAAAAGGTATTAAAGGGCATCATAAAGAGACACCGAGATAAATATGTCAGTGAGGACCTTCTTTACTCATCTGCGCATTACGTATAAAATTTTTTTTAGAAACAGCAAACCAAAAATGTATTAACAACAGAAGTGTATATTAAACCTTGATAATACCTGAAATAAAATAAATTATAATACTTAAAAAAAAAATAGTATACTTTAATACTTACGTGTATACAGGGTGTTTCTATGAAGTACAGCCAAACTTAAGGAGCGTATAATTGAGGTAAAAACAAGTAACTTTTTCTAACATACCTATGGTGTCCGATCATTATTGGCGAAGATACAGCCGTTTGAATATCCGCCTACAGGTTGACAATATGACCTACATTCACCTGCCCGAAGCGGTCAACGCTCCGCGTTACGTCCTCGGCTCAGCGCCGTCGTATGCGTGCGACACAGCTGACTTCTCCCTCAACATTTTTTCGAGTCGAGGAAGTGTTAAAATTTTCCGAACTATTTTAAATCACCGAACGATTGGGAAAAAAATTACCTATTAAAAAAGTCCAAACGACAAAAATATTCGAGAACTCGTAAAATTTCGAGTTACTTGTGGATAAATGTTCAGCTCGGAAAGTTTACATATTCCAATAGATTTCCAACTTTCGAGTTATTCGTAAATATCCGAATTATTGGTGACGACGTTTCCTGCACTAGAAAATAATTTTTCACTTGGTAAATGGAAAGTAATTATTTCGAGGAAGTTTATTGCTAATAATGCTAACTTAGAAACGTCCACACTAATAATTCGAATATTTACATGTCGAATATTTATCTCCAAGTAACTCGAAAACTTACGAGGGCTCGAATATTCGAATCGCTTGAAATTTTTTAATGGCTTACTTTATTCAACTCGAACAACCGAACCAAATAAAGTCCGAATACGTGCACATTCTTAAACACCAATTGCACTGAATACACTGCACAAAACCGTACTTATGACAATTGTTCAATACGTCGGCTCCCGACGGTCATAAACGTTTCGCACTGTTACATGATTGGAACTGCGGACACGAACGAATCCGAAAGATTGCAATGAAACTCGCTGCACGATGTCTTCACCGCGTTAGCGAACAGGAACGAATGTCGGAAAGAACGGGACAACGAATCATGTTTCAAAACAAACTTGCATTTGCGTTGTGCCCGAACTGACGGTCTCCTCGCCGGCGCGTGGCGCGTCGGAAGCAAGCAGATGATTTCATATTCACACCATCATAGTTATTTGATAGTGTAAAAGACTGTGTGGCAGCTACGAAAGAGCAGTGTATTTCTTTGCGATCTTGCGGATAGTCACTCATGTCCGCAGTTCAATCGTGTAACAGTGCGAAACGTTTATGACCGTCGGGAGCCAACGTATTGAACAATTGTCATAAGTACAGTTTTGTGCAGTGTATTCAGTGCAATTGGTGTTTAAGAATGTGCACGTATTCGGAATTTATTTGGTTCGATTGTTCGAGTTGAATAAAGTAAGCCATTAAAAAATTTCAAGCGATTCGAATATTCGAGCCCTCGTAAGTTTTCGAGTTACTTGGAGATAAATATTCGACATGTAAATATTCGAATTACTAGTGTGGACGTTTCCTAGTTAGCATTATTAGCAATAAACTTCCTCGAAATAATTACTTTCCATTTACCAAGTGAAAAATTATTTTCTAGTGCAGGAAACGTCGTCACCAATAATTCGGATATTTACGAATAACTCGAAAGTTGGAAATCTATTGGAATATGTAAACTTTCCGAGCTGAACATTTATCCACAAGCAACTCGAAATTTTACAAGTTCTCGAATATTTTTGTCGTTTGGACTTTTTTAATAGGTAATTTTTTTCCCAATAGTTCGGTGATTTAAAATAGTTCGGAAAATTTTAACACTTCCTCGACTCGAAAAAATGTTGAGGGAAAAGTCAGCTGTGTCGCACGCATACGACGGCGCTGAGCCGAGGACGTAACGCGGAGCGTTGACCGCTTCGGGCAGGTGAATGTAGGTCATATTGTCAACCTGTAGGCGGATATTCAAACGGCTGTATCTTCGCCAATAATGATCGGACACCATAGGTATGTTAGAAAAAGTTACTTGCTTTTACCTCAATTATACGCTCCTTAAGTTTGGCTGTACTTCATAGAAACACCCTGTATGCGGCGCATGCAGGGACAGTGAATCACAAGAAAAACAATAAAGACAAGCCTGAATGTAATGATGTCTTGTTTTCAGGTATATAGGTGAGTGTATAAGAGGCCTCCGGCAATTAAAACTAATCAGAATGACTTTAACATTAGGAGAACAGACTTATAGTTGAAGACGTGTTTTTCCTCTTAAAAATTGTTTTTTTCGAAAAATACAAAAACTGGTCACCTTTGTTTTTCCTCGCTCTACAATTTGGTTTTTGTTTCATTAAAATCGGATAATTAGTTTTTTTTTTTATATTGAAATGAAAATTTTCAGAGGGTGGTTCACCCCCTTGCAATAAGGGTGCATAGAAAGATGGATATGTGAATTTCATCATTTCACGTGAGGAATGTTTTAAAGTTGGTTTGGTGGCGATAGAGACACTCCTTCTATGTAAAACTACACAAACACTGCTTTACACGCTCAACTTTGAGGGTGAATTTCACCCCTTAAATCCGTTTAAGAGCACATATAAAAAAATACGTGTCTCTTAGATTTGGATGGACTATAACATATCACAAGCATAAGAAAATCGGAGGCGGTCACTTCGCAACGTTTCCTTGTCAGACATTTTGAAAAATAATATTTATTAAATTAAATTCATTTACATTTACCTAATTTTCCAAATTTTGTGGTATGACAATTAGGACTTGTTCTGGCCAGTTACGTAATTTTTTTTTTATATATTCGGTTCTAATAACTGCCCATTTCTCCTGGAGACTTGACTTTAATCCTTCATTTGACCTTATGACTGTTTTACCAATTTTTCGATACAATTTATTACGTAAATTTTCAATAAATTTAGTGTCTCGAGATTTTGGAAGAGGATGGACAACTTTGAAAGAGTTATACAATAAAAATTCTCGCACAGTGTACGCTTTATATTTGGGATCGTAATTATGATAATACTTAAAATTATTGCGGATTCTCATTTTCCTGCACTTTTTATTAAATGCAAATAATAATTTGTGTTAGCCATGTAATAATTACTGTCCATTACGTAGGCTGCGGAATACATTGTTTAACTAACATTATTAAAATATAGTCTGTAGACATCAAGCAGTAGACTTTTGCCGCTGGTCGTTATCTTCGCATTTAAGTCCAAGTTTTCGTGTTTGATTTTCAAGCGCTGATTTTTGCTCTTCACGAAAAGAACGTGTTTACGATCCCACAATTGTAGCAAATCTCGATGGAATCGTTTTTCCGAATAGTCATGCTACGGTATTAAAACATTGCATACGGGATATCTTGTTTTTGGTCTGTCTCACGTTGAGTCCGAGTGATGGGGTATCTGGTAATTGGACTTGACTGTTTCTTCACGTGCGGACCCTGAAAGCAAGTTGAACGTGTAGAGCGCCCAGCGTAATATTTTAATATAGAAAGTACGGCGATTTGGTTGTTAAAGACTACTAACGTTGTTAATTATCTGCCATTTTCTTTAGTCTGTTGTAATGCTTTAAAAATGACATATTTTTCTACCTGATTGAAAGAGTAATATGGACAAATTGATACAGTTTTCCCGCTATTTTGTTCAAGTTTATCTCACAGCGTATTGCGTGTCATTCTTGCTATCCCCAGAAAAGCAGATCATGCTGCCATCTCATATTCGTATTAAAAATTGCGCCAACTAATAATAATGAATATCTTTGATACGATTGATAGACTCCACTAGAATTATGGAACATATCCTCTGAGAGTCGCTAGGAATCAATAAAAAGAATATTTTTCATTTCAGCTGAAAATCCAGAACGTGGCGGTATACATCTTGAAGATGTGACTGAGGACACAAGTACAAACTTACAGTCAAGCGATGAAAGCGAGCAGCGCATCAATATGGCCAAAGACATCAACGCACTCCTAAAAAAATTTCAACCTTTACTGCTCAAGGAAGCTGAAGATTTTGATGATTTAGATTTATCTGAGGATAGTTTGGTTGATGAAGTTTTATAAAAATTAATAAATGTTGTATTACTACATGCACTCTTCATTCTAATAGCAATCATTTTAACGTTCACTAGGTATTATCAGATTAGAGTTGAGCAAAGTAATTTATTACTCTCACTCAGTTACCAAAAGTTTAGAATCACTTGATTCTATTGTTACGTGAGATCATTACTTTGTGACACCCAATTGGAAAGCTTACCCTCGCTTAAAGAGGCACACATACCTAACGATAACAAACACAGTTCGATATTTGTAAATTAATTAAAGAAAAAGTAAAATATTTATTATCTCTATTTTCTTTTACTAAAAAGTATACATATTAAACTATTGTTACAAAAATTTACATTGAAAAATAATAAAAGATGTCAATCGACATTTGTACAAGGTTTATTTAAGACAAAAATAGCAATCATTTTCGTGGAATATAAAAGTCTAGCCTTTGTCATAGCTGCTGCTAAAAAATAGATTTTTAAAAAATGGCAGCTGTTTTAGCTCAAAATATCGATTATCTGTTAAAAATGTTGCATGTTTTCCATGTCAGGGGGAATCAACCTTAATTAACTTTCCAATTAGACTGTAATGGCAAAGCCGTGATTCCTGTACGGACAACTACTTAAGATCAATGCAAATTTAAAAAAACGCAAGAAATTGAATTAAACTGGATTTTTCATATAAATTGTTGTGTTACGAATTCCGTTGATTTTAGAGTGGTGGGTTAACAGATTGGATGTTGGATTTTTCGGGTAGTAACGTGTCTATGAGATGCTTCCCTGGGATGAAGCAAAGGTTATTCGGATTGGGCGAATTTTTCTAGAGACTTCGTAAATTCCTCTACGAAATCTTTGTAGGGATGAGGAATCACTACAAAAGGAGTTGGAGCGGGAATTAAGACGAGGGATTGAGGTATTTTGAATATTGAATGCTCGTTTCCGGCAAACGTTTTTATTAAACGTTCTAGTTTTTATAAAAGGTTTTGATTGCAACCTTCTTGCCACTTTGAATCTTTGGCATGCTATTAAAACTATGTCGTTGAATTTTTTCGAAATCTCCGGTACGCTGCCTGTTTCGAAGCGTTCCGGATCAGTCGAGATTGTTCGACGATTATTCGATAACCTTGAGGTTTCGGTTCAGTTCTTGAGTACGCAACTGCTTCGTCACGTTTCCCAATACTATCAATCTTAAACTCAGGTATTACTTTACAAGTAAGGTAGCCAAGAGGGTTAATTATAAAGAGAAATGAGCTTACATTTTAATGTTTTGAAAAGCTAAGGCTCGTGGAGAATGTGAGAAGAAACACCAGAAGTTCTGCGTCGCATGGGAATAATTTGGAAAATGAGCGCGCAGGGTGCTGTGAGCAGCCCTTTTTATCTTAGAATTTTGGCAACCCCCTCCACAATGCATTTTCCTGCATCGGATTTAGTCTCGCATTCTTGTAAACAAATAGGTCCGTCATCTGGGGACCATTTGCAGTCGCTAGACCGAGTTTCCCCTTGTTTTTCTTACATACTTTAAGTTATTAGGGTTACGTGAAATGGTCACGTATGTGGGAGATAACCCGCGACTCTAAACAAAGTTTCTTGAGAAAAACTGCGGTTCTAGGTCTGGAAATGCTCACCTCTTAGTTTTTACGACCGAATTCTAGGCGCATTGTTGCTTATGATATTGGGCCCACCGCGATGTCTGGCGGCCAGCTGGACCCTTAAGGGAACATTACACTTTCTCGGGTAGGAAAAATCGATTTTTTAGAAAGTATCCTATTGGAAAGTATTATATTTCAATAATATTCGCTGCAAAATTCAGAAGAAAATTCAAAATACTTTCGAAGTTATGGACGATTATGGCGCCAAGTGTAAGGCAGACCAAATCGCCCGTGCGACGTGTCGGCTTATCGTTCGATTGTTTACAAATATTGTCTTCTATCTGCGTCGAATACCTGCTACTTTTATGATTCTAAGAAAGATAGAAGTTGGTAAAAGGAGAGTATAATGGGTATATTTTTTTGGTTTGAGACAAAACAGTAGCACCGAAGCAAACGGTACGCTGGCCTGTTCAGTTTGAAAAGATCGTTCGCACTGCTAATATCACTCACAATCAGTAAACGTCTTGGATAATACAGTGAACGAAATTTCTATAAGAACACTATGATTTATCGTGGAAAGTTCATTTATTTCATACATATGCGTTATTAGGATCATAGAATGCTTCGAAAATCACAGCATCACTACTGTAAAGAAATTTCGTCCTCGCTTTGGTTTGGAAATAATAATATTTATGTTTACAAACAGGGAACGCACGAGTTTGTTTATATTCATTACTTTACAGTAGTGATACTGTGATTTTCGAAGCATTCTATGATCCCAATAACGCATATGTATGTAATAAATTAACTTTCCACGATAAATCATAGTGTTCTTATAGAAATTTCGTCGACTGTATTGTGCAAAATGGATAAAAAATATGGGAAATTTAGTTCGAAGCGAGCGTGCAGGCCACGTAAAAGAAAGTTTTATGGTCATCGATTTTCAAATGAAAGTAGTACTTGTTTTGCCAGTACATCTGCAGAAAAAATTGTAAAAACTTCTGATTTGAGTCCAAGCACTGATCCGACTTTTAATTACTGTATAGTACAATTTTTAGTTTTTACAACTTTACAACAAAAGTTGAAGTGCAAAGTTTGTGATGGAGACGTGAAATTTTTCAAACGAGATGAAAGAGGAGTAGGTTTTCAACTTTGTGTTGTGTGTGAATGCGGCGATTAACAGACGTTTCATTTTTGTAATGAGATTACTCGACTGTGGACTTGCTGGAGTGAATAATTTTTGCGGCCTGATGGATTTAGGAATGAGCTTTTATGGCACAACTTATTATAAAATCATCGAAAATATTAAAATTGCACTTGAAGCAGTATTCAGAGTTGTTATAAATAAAGCCACCAATGAAGAGAAAGATAAAAACAAAGCATCTGGTAATAAAGAAAATGAATTACCGATATCATGTGACGGATTATGGACAAAACGTGGCTTTACGTCTCTTTTGGGCATCGTATCTCTTGTTGGTAAATACTATAGCAATAAGATTTTAGACGTTATTGTGAAATCAAGTTTTTGCCACGCTTGTCGAAAATGGAAAGGAAAAGAAAATACTGTTGAATTTGAGGCATTCTGGGAGGAACATGAAGAGCATTGTTCAGCAAATCATAAAGGAAGCGCCGGAAAGATGGTGGTCGGCGGTGTTCTCGAGATGTTTTAGCGATAGGAAGACGACGCAAAGTACAAGTATTACATCGGTGGCGGGGACACCAAAACCTTCACTTCAATCGTAGATGTGTAGCCCTATGGAGATGATTTTATTATAGAAAAAAAGAATGTGTTTTGCATGTTAAAAAACGAATGTATAGAAGAGTAAAAGAAGCTAAAAAACTATTAACGCAAACAAGAAAGCAAGCTAAAAAAGAAGATCCAACGCCGAAAAAAGATCTGAACCTAAAAAAATTCAACTTGTTAGAGTATTTGGGTAACCAATTAATCGTACAGATACATTAATATATCTTGAATGGTTTATTGTGGAGTAATATATGCAAGGACCCGTTAGGGTTTACACGTGGTAAAAGAAAACAAGACTCTTCGTCGTCACCATGAGACTCTTCTGAGCGCTTGGTGGTTGCATCCCCACCTTACCGCTGTACGGCGGCACGCTGTACCGTAGGCACAGAAAACAGATTAGCGGGAGATATTGGGACCCTCAACACAACTAACTAACAAATTAATGCAGGATTTATCACTGTACTATGGCTTAGCTATTCGAACTTACCCAGATTCAGTGGAAGAAATGAAAAAAGAAATCTGGTCCACATATTATCATAAGATGTCAACTGACGAAAAGCCACAACATACGTACGCTCTTGGAGCTGAACCGTGGTGCAAGTGGCGAAAGCACGAAGCTGCAGGTACTTTGAGTGATTTCAAGCACCCACCTCCTCTGGATGATGATATTCAAGAAGTTCTTAAATCTATTTATGAAGATTTTACGAAAAAGAATGTTACTTTTGAAACCACCAACTTTGGTAGTCTACCATTTTGTGAATTTTTGCTCAAACAAAATAATCGTAGACTATGCGAGAGCCGTAGTCATACTTTTTCTAAGGATATTTTTTTTTTTCGGACGTTCCAGTGAGCCGCAATCACGCACGCTAGCAGATAAAAATTTTCAAAATGGCTTCCATGAGACTGCAAAAACCCCCATAAGTATATGTGTGTAAGTATATGGTATATATATATGTCGGAAAAATTACGGACTCAAAAAATGTTTTTTTATTATTTTTTTATTATTTTTTATTTTATTTTTTTTATTATATTATATTTTTTATTATATTATAATTATATTATATTATATATTATAATTATAATTATATTACAATATTATATTATATTTTTTTATATTATATTATTATTTTATTTTTTTATTATATTATTTTTTATTATTTTAATTAAAAATGACCTTGATTTTGTACCAGTCGACTGTATATACCCCCTTAAAACGTCCATGTAGACGTATTGGTCTATAATTCCATTGATTCTATGGATCGGACCAACACCGCTCAGTGTCATTGCTCCCCAGACATTAACAGAACTTCCAGCACCTTTAATTGTTCTTTTAATACATTTTGAGGAAAATTCTTCCCCGATTCTACGCCTGACGTACAATCTTCCATCCGAACTCAAGCAATTAAATTTGGATTCATCCGTAAAAATAATTTTGGATCTTCCAATGTCCAACATTGATGCTCGTGCACAAATTGCAGTCTCTGCTTCTTGTTGCGTGCGGTTGTAAGCGGCTTTCTTCGAGCTACACGGCCCATTAAACTAAATTCATTTAATCTCCTACGGACTGTACGTTCGCTAATTTTACCGATCTGCTTCCGAAATACGGTGAAAAATTCGATCTTCACGAACACTGGTTTTGCGAGGCCTCTTGTTTCTTGTCACAATATCAACGGATCCCGTATTGAAAACATGTTGCATAGCTTGCACATATGCTGTCTTAGAAATATTTAAACGTTCAGCAATTGATGCGTATGAGTACCCCTCTTTTAATAACTTAATTTGGACTCTTAGTTGAGGTGTAATGTTGTTCTTTCGACTCATTTTGACAAACTAGTTCGGTTTGTTTACATTCGTCACGACCACAGTATAAATGAAAACAGTGTGGTGCTTAAAGGAATCTTTTATTTTGAAAATACCGAGACAGTCTTAAGTAATTGTCCGTACAGGAATCAAGAAAATATACCGAAATGTTTCTAAATATTAATGAATTTCATTATTTTAAATAAAGTTATATTTTCATAATCCTCTACCAGACTTTTTCTGTGTTATGCATAAGTGAAACATGTGAGCGATGAGTTTTTCTACGGATTCATATCATTTATTTTCAAGACTATCCATCGGTCTTAAGTAGTTGGCCGCCACTGTACGTCTTAATAAAAGAGTTCTTTGTAACATACGGGGTGTCAAAATGAAGCCAAAGGTTCAAAGAATACGCTGGCAACTGTTAAAGCAGTAGAACACGTCTACTTGCAAAGGCTCTTTGAAAGCATGCCTATTTGCAAAGGCTAAAATTCCGTATAGTAACCGATTGTAATTCATTAGTATTGGTAATGTGAAAAGTTAACATTAACCCACATATAGCTAGATGGAGTCTCACCTTACAGAGTCATAAATTTGAATTAGTATATCTAATTAGTATATCAACAATATCATTCATCAAATAAAATGGCTTATGCAGATTGTCTAAGCCATGGAACTAATAACATAAAACTAATAACAGTAAATATTGCACTCTAATCAATGGACTAGTTTTTAGAATCTACCAGGATAAGCAATTGTTTGTTATTCCTGAAAATATGGTAAATAATGTTACATGCATCTATCTCGAAGAAAGGGATCACGTAAGGATTAATAAGACAGTTTACGGCAAATTGGGGCATTACTGAATTCTATGTTTAAAACTTAGAGTAAAACAGTACATAGAGAATTTCATAAAATGTTTATTATATTCTCCAATACCAAGGAAGCCGGAACGAAATTTGCAAATATTCGAAAAGGATACAACACCCTTCCAAACATTGCATGTAGATCACCTCGGATCTTCAGAAGTTACGCGAGATGGATACAAATACATAGTGGTTATTATTGATAGTTTCACGTGTGGCTTATCCCCACGAAAACGACTAATACTAATGAAGTGTTAGCGGCTTTATCATTACTCATAAACATTTTTGGATGTCCTAGAAGGGTCATAAGCTATCGCGGAACTGCTTTTTCATCTCACACTTTTTCATGTTTTGTAAAAGATCAAAATATACAGCATGTGCTGACCGTAGTTGCGTTCCCTTGGGCAAGAGGACAAGTAGAGCACATAAACAGACGTTTAAAGTCCACCCTATCTGAAGTAGTAGATACGCCCCATACTTGGAAAATTAAATTAAGTAAAGTGCAGTTCTTAATAACACTTTACACAAGGCGATAAATAACACACCCAGTAAGGTATTGGTCGGATATGAACAGCGCAATGATAGAGATAGAGAGCTAAGCGTGTTACTTGACAACTTAACTAAGATTGACCAGGATTGAGAAAAAGAAAGACTCGAAGCTCAAGAATCGGCTCAAGTTGTAAATCACTCTTTGCAGGAATATAATAAAGCAAAGTACGATGATAGGCATAGAAAACCATCAAACTACAACGCAGGAGACTTAGTCCTTACAAAAATCCTACGTGCTAAAGAAGGAGTTAATAGAAAGTTAGTACCCAAGTTTAAGGCCCCTACCGTATAAAAGCGGCACTCAACAAGAACCGATATGTCGTTACCGATATTCCAGGGTACAATGTAACATCGCGACCACTAAACACAATTTTCTCAGCGGACAAAATTAGGGCATGGATTAAAAAAGGATATGAATTACATACAAAGCAGGACTGGCCAGATAATTCTATAAATTAAATCTATAAATAAATCTGTCTATAAATTAAATCTATCTATAAAGATAATTCTATTAAATATATGAGCTTAGATTTATAATTGACTACACATAGCGACTATAGCGACACATTAGATATTAAGAAAGATTGCACACACACACATACACCCCACACGCACACGCACACCCGCACACGCACCCCGCACACGCACTCCGCACACGCACACACACGCAAACGCACACACAGATAGATATAAGAAAGGATTACGTTAAACGAATTAAGTGTTATACGATTACCCCTTTGGTTGCGTTTGAGGATAATGAAAGAGTCAGGATGGCCGAAGCTGTAAGCACGCGAGGTATTAAATGTAATGAATAAGCTTTGGCGCTATGGCAAAGGAACGTTGCGAGGAAACAGGTATACATACAGGACGTTTCTGTGACACTGGTCCAAAGTTAAGGAGTGTATAGGTGAAGTAAAAACAAGCAACTTTTATTCATATACCTGTGGTCTCTGATGATTATTGCAGAAGTTACAGTCGTTTGAATATCCGCCTACAGGTAGGCAACGTGACCCATATTCAGCTGCCGACGAGGAAGTGTTAAAATTTTCCGAACTACTTTATATCACCCAACTATTGGTAAAAAAATTACCTATTAAAAAGTCAAAACGACTAAAATATTCAAGCACTCATCAAATTTCGAGTCACTTATGTATAAATCTTGAGCTCGGAAAGTTTACATATTTCAATAGATTTGAAACTTTCGAGTTATTCGCCAATATCCGCCTTGTTGGTGACGACGTTTCCTGCACTAGAAAATAATTTTTCACATCGTAAATGGAAAGTAATTATTTCCAGGAAGTTTATTGCTAATAATGATAACTTAGAAACGTCCACACTAATAATTCGAATATTTACATGTTGAATATTTATCTCCAAGTAACTCGAAAACTTACGAGGACTTGAATATTCGAATCGTTTAGACTTTTTTTGTGACTTACTTTATTCAACTCAAACAATCGAATCAAATAATTTCCGAATACGTGCACACCCCTAAACACCAAGTGCACTGAATATACTGCATAAAACTGTACTTATGATAATTGTTCAATACGTCGGCCCCCGACGGTCATACACGTTTCGCACTGTTAGACGATTGAACTGCGGACCTTCAAATTTTTTAATGAGGTGACCCATATTTTTTACATATTCCGATAGAGTATCGAATTCTGAACAAAAAAGTGTGTACTAAGTAGGATCTGAAGTTAATAGTTACGGAGATATTAACGAAAGAAGTTTTATTTTAGATAATATTCGATTTTAGGTAATGTTCGATATTTTAGGTTTAGGTAATGTTGTCCATTACAATCATTCTAACCCACTTAGACTACCACACCACTCACGTGGGTTAGAGTGGGTTAGAGTTAGAGTGGATTTGCCCCATAAGCCATTATCGTATCATATTATTCAATATTTGTGAATTTCATATTTCACGAATAATGCTGTTACCACGATCGTTTTACTACGCCTACTGACAATAAGTAACATATTTTGGTAACTTCTAAGTTCTTAAATCTAGCAACAACTCTTACTAGGTGCAAGAACTTTGTTTACAAATATCACCATCCTATCCTGCACATAATTCGACGTGAATCGGCTGAATATGATTGTGAATAACAGATAAATTGTTTCGTTAATATCTTCATAACTATTAACTTCAGACCATACTTAGTATACACTTTTTTATTCAGAATTCGATACTCCATCGGAATGTGTAAAAAAATATGGGTCACCTCATTAAACAATTTGAAGGTCACCTTCATATCTGATTAAAAAAGTAACGTGACAAAAAACTGATCATTGCACTGTATAACCCCCTTGATGCCATGTAACTTCTGTCTCAAAACTTGTTTTCCGTAGTGCATAGTTCACGAGTAATTTAAAGTCGTCATGTTAGGTAACTCACCCTATATAAGATGAAAATCTGTCACACTGGCCGAATAGAGCACATAGCACCGCCACAGATCAAAAAGATCAGATAGTTTCGACCCATTAGATATTCCAGGCATTCTTAGATACACGTTGATCTCTTACCAATTCTAGTTTAAGTCTAAATTTTAGAGGGAAAATCTCACCGCCTGTCACAACCACGACTCCTGAGACCGTCTGATTTTTATACAAATACTTTGGCTTCATTTTGTCACCCCATATGTTACAAATACCTCTTTTATTAAAACGTATTTTCCTGGCAACGAAAGGCGTGTCTTCCCCGCTTTGCGAGTACGGTGTGATCGGAAAGTTCAGTAGGGTGGTTCCGTAGTCACGGCAATACATTCGATTTCTACAGTGCGTAGGCGAATACGGGGACTGTACCTTACAGTGGCAAAAATCTCTTATTCTTCCGATGAATATTATGGCCGTATACTTATGTCAACTGGAACAATAAGGGTAGTCTGAACACCAAAGACAAAAAAAGAAACTTTATATGTGTATCCAGCTACAATGAGTTTTCGTTCTTTAGCAAGAAAATGGTCAGGATATTCCCTCCCGATTTTCTTTATACTTAGTACAAAATATTCTCATAAATTATGAAATTAAATAGTCAAACTGTGAAGTTTTCTATTATGTCAAATAATATTGTGGGATAAACTGGAGGGTTATTGTAGTGCCACTTGCGGTATAAGAATATAAACTCTTTATTTCGTACACTCAGCAGGTCTTAAATTTACTTGCGCGTCCGGCTATCACGTCTTTTGTCTTGTGCGTCGTGTTCTACGTTTTCGACTTCTCTGCTCGCACACGACTCCTCCACATGGTGTCGCTCGCCGCGCTCACCTTCTCCTACAAAACAATCACCCTCATACCGGCCGTACAATCGCACGCACATAAATAAAAAAAATTATATAGTCATATTTTATTATCTTATTTCCTACAAACGGCCATCCTGCAATTCATCCGCCTCGGATGAATTTTAAACACTAACCCATGGTTTAACAAATTCAGCACTCGTCGACGTAACTCTTAGCCCCTCTTGTGAACCAACTTTTTCTCTATCATACGTTTCGTTTGACTTAACTTTAGTGATACGATAAGGCTCTAAATACTTAGCCTTCAACTTTCTTCCTGGACCCATTTGGGTGCGTTTTATTGCTACGATCTCACCTACTTTATATTCATCCGCCTTCTTACGTTTTTGATTATATGACTTTCTATTTTCTTCCTGTGTATTAAGTATTTGCGTTTTTGTTTTTTGCCGTAATTCATCTCTATTTTCTTCGAATTGAATTAAAAATTCTCTTTCTATTATTTCTTTCAATAATAAGTCATCCTTATTACGCATTTTTACTCCGATTAATAGCTCAAAGGGCGTCATTCCAATACTACGCTGAAAAGTGAAGTTCAATACTCTCTGTAACCTATCTACATAATTGTACCACTTGCTTGAATCTGGGATCGACAATTTAGAAAGTGTTGAAACTATAGTGGGGTTTAATCTTTCGACTTGATCATTTGCTCTTGGTAATCCCGTTGTTATCATTAAATGTCTGATATTTTCATCTTCACAATAGTCTGAAAAATCTTGAGAAGTGAACGCCGTCCCTCTATCACACAATTTGTATCGGATTTCCAAAAACCTGTTTTTGCAACTCAAGCTTATTTACAACCTCCCGTGTAGTTGTCGCCCTCTACAACTATTATTATTATTATTATTATTACAACTACGTAGAGAGGACTACCGAAACCCATAAGGCCCATCCCCACCACTTCCAACCACCACCACAACCATCTCCCACCCTCACTTTTCCAAAGAGTCCCGAGTTTTCCTTCGGGACTACAATCCTAAACACCCTCAGTCTTCATTCAGTCATCTCTTAGTCTTTACTTAGTCTTAGTTGTAGGTTAGTTGTTAGTAAGTTTTAGTTTAGTTAGGTTAATCAGAACGCACTCTTCATTCATACTATTAGTTCATACTACAAGTTACTATTTTCCACAATACCCATCACTACGATCCAACTCGTAACACTGGTGGCAGCGGTACTCCGAAGGAAGACCGATTAACAACAAAAAATCAAGAATACACCACTATCGTAACAGACGGAACAAGAAAAAAACCAGTGGTTGCAAAATGACGCGAAGGCACAAAGAATACTAATAACAACAATAAGCAATACCTGTCTAATACATACAGGGTGTTTCTATGACATTGGTCCAAACTTAAGGAGCGCATAGATGGAGTAAAAATAAGCAACTTTTAATAATATACCTGTGGTCTCTGATGATTATTGCCGAAGTTACAGCCGTTTGAATATCCGCCTACAGGTATGCAATATGTAGACAACGTGACCCATATTCGGCTGCCGACAGCTGTCCGATGTGGTCGACGGCACGGCGTTCGTCATCGGCTCAGTGCCGTGTACATGGGACACAGCTGACAACCTTTTTCGTCATTATTTTTCGAGTGGAGGAAGTGTTCAAATTTTCCGAAGAACTTTAAATCACCGAACTATTGGGGAAAAAATTACCTATTAAAAAAGTCCAAACGACAAAAATATTCGAGAACTCATAAAATTTCGAGTTACTTGTGGTTAAATGATCAGCTCGGAAAGTTTACATATTCCAATAGATTTCAAACTTTCAAGTTATTCGTAAATATGTCAATTATTGGTGACAACGTTTCCTGCACTAGAAAATAATTCTTCACTTCGTAAATGAAAAGTAATTATTTCGAAGAAGTTTATTGCTAATAATGCTAACTGAGAAACGTCCACACTAATAATTCGAATATTTACATGTCGAATATTTATCTCCAAGTAACTCGAAAGCTTACGAGGGCTCGAATATTCGAATCGTTTGGACTTTTTTAATGGCTTACTTTATTTAACTCGAACAATCGAACCAAATAAATTCCGAATACGTGCACATTCTTAAACACTAATTGCACTGAATACACTGCAGAAAACCGTACTTATGACAATTGTTCAATACGTCGGCTCCCGACGGTCATAAACGTTTCACAACGTTACACGATTGCAACTGTGCACACGAACGAATCCGAAAGATTATAATGAAACTCGCTGCGTGATGTCTTAACCGCGTTAGCGAACAGAAACGAATGTCGGAAAGAACGAGGCAACGGATCATATTTCAAAATAATCTTGCATCTGTATTGTGCCCGAACTTACAATCTCCTCGCCGGCGCGTGGCGCGTCGGAAGCAAGCAGATGATTTCATATTCACGCCATCATAGTTATTTGGTAGTGTAAAAGACTGTGTGGCAGCTACGAAAGAGCAGTGTGTTTCTTTGCGATCTTACGGATAGTCACTTATGTCCGCAGTTCAATCGTCTAACGGTGAGAAACGTGTATGACCGTCGGAGGTTGATGTATTGAACAATCGTCATAAGTACAGTTTTGTGCAGTGTATTCAGTGCAATTGGTGTTTAGGGATGTGCACGTATTCGGAAATTATTTGGTTCGATTGTTTGAGTGGAATAAAGTAAGCCATTAAAAAAGTCCAAACGATTCGAATATTTGAGCCCTCGTAAGTTTTCGGGTTACTTGGAGATAAATATTCAACATGTAAATATTTGAATTATTAGTGTGGACGTTTCTTAGTTATCATTATTGGCAATAAACTTCCTCGAAATAATTACTTTCCACTTACCAAGTGAAAAATTATTTTCTAGTGCCGGAAACGTCGTCACCTATAATTCGGATATTTACGAATAACTCGATAGTTTGAAATCTATTGGAATATGTAAACTTTCCGAGCTGAACATTTATCCACAAGTAACTCGAAATTTTATGAGTTCTCGAATATTTTAATCGTTTGCAATTTTTTAATAGCTAATTTGTTTCCCAATAGTTGGGTGATTTAAAGTAGTTCGAAAAATTTTAACACTTCCTCCGCTCGAAAAATAATGACGAAAAAGGTTGTCAGCTGTGTCCCATGTACACGGCACTGAGCCGATGACGATCGCCGTGCCGTCGACCGCATCGGACAGCTGTCGGCAGCCGAATATGGGTCACGTTGTCTACATATTGCATACCTGTAGGCGGATATTCAAACGGCTGTAACTTCGGCAATAATCATCAGAGACCACAGGTATATTATTAAAAGTTGCTTATTTTTACTCCATCTATGCACTCCTTAAGTTTGGACCAATGTCACAGAAACACCTTGTATAATAAACTGCAAGACGAGCAGTGAAATGTACAAAAAACTGGTAAGCATTTTTCAAGGGGATTTAGAACAAAAAAAATGTTCTCTTTTACGTGACTTTTTTAATTACACATACACTAAAGACACAAATATGGCATCATTTATCAGTGAACTTGAGAGCATGGCGTTCCAATTAAGAAGTTTAGACCAACACATGGATGATGAAATGCTGATCAATAAAATACTGTCTTCCTTATCAAAAAAATATAGTTATTTTATTAGCACTTGGGAATCAACAGCAAAAGAAGACAAGACCTTAATCAACCTAACATCAAGATTGCTGTCCAAGGAAACCAGGAAGAAAGAAAAGAACCCTTGTTCTTTCAGGAAGCTCTGTTTCAGCTCTGTTCAGGAAGCAGTAGCGTTTCAGGCATTTGGGAAGAGATGCTTCAAGTGCAATAAGCCAGGACATATGGCTATCAAGTGCAGGTCAAAGGAAACGACAAGGTGCACTATCTGCAAGAAGGACAATCCTAATACCGCAAACTGTTTCTTCACAAAAAGTAGAAAAGGACCCCTGGTAATAACAGAAAGCAGTCAGATGTAGCATTTTTCTCAGACTGCAAAGATATAATAACAGACGACTGGGTGATAGACTCAGGCTCTACCTCACATTTAACAAAAGACAAAAATTCACTCTACGGTTTAAAACTACTGAATACAGACATCGGTACAGCGAATAAGGATAACTGCATGAAATTTAATGCAGTGGGCGAACTGCAAGCACAGGAATGCACACTAAAAAATGTAATGTATGTAACTGATTTCCGAAAAAACCGTATTTCAGTAAATGAAATAACAAGAAATAGAGGCACAGTGACATTCGAAAATAATAAAGTAGAGGTAAGAAAAGGAAATGAAATATTACTAGAAGGGAAAAAGAAAGATGGACTATTCATTGTAAACCTTAAGAAAAAAGATGAAGAGGCATTGGTGGTCACAGAAAACACATGATTAAACACATGGCATCGAAGGCTTGGACATCTGAGTAAAACAAGCCTAATCAAGCTAAAAAAGATGTCAGTTGGAATGACACTCCCAAAATTAAAAAGGGACACTTTTGAATCAGCGTGTGAAGTGTGTCAAAGAGCAATACAATGCAGGTTACTCCTTGAAAATGATAGAGCAAAGACTACAAGGCCTCTAGAGATAGTGCATTCTGACGTGTGCGGACCAATTAATCCAACAACGTGGGATGGATATAATTACTTTATAACTTATCTAAATGATAGAGGCAAAGTGGAATTTAAAGCTACACAAATTTCGCAGTGACAATGGAAGAGAGTATATCAACAGCTATCTCAAGAATTGGTGTAAGGGAAAAGAAATAATAATTGATTCAACGATGTCGTATACGCCACAGTTAAACGGCAAAGCCGAGCGTCTGAATAGAACACTGATGGAAAGAGCAAGAACCTTAATAGCTGAATCGAATTTAACAAAGTCTATGTGGGGTGAAGCAGTAAGAACAGCTGCATATTTAGTAAAAAGGAGTCCTACCAGCGGTCTTGATAAAACACCGCGTGCGAGCTGAACAGGAAAAAACCGGACTTGGCAAACTTAAGCCTGTTTGGCTGCACAGCTCATGCGAAAATACTAGGGATGTTAAAAAAACTTGACGACAGAAGCAAGAGACTCACGATGGTGGGGTATGACCCGAATGGGTATAGACTATGGGATAGTCAAAAGAGAAAAGTCTCAATACATATGGACGTTGTCTTTGAAGAAAATATGAGTAACACAAGAGAACAATTAATAGAAACGCAAAACAGTGATAAAAATCACTGGCTTGTAAGTGACACGTCACAAGACTAACAGAAGAACTATTAATACCTGGAAAACAAGAAACGACCGAAGAACAACTAATACCAGACAGACAAGCAACAACCGAAGAACAAATAACACCTGAAGAAGAAGCAACGCCCGAAAGTCAAACAATTTCCTAAGAAAATTCATCTAAAGAAGTACAAGAAGTGAGATGAAAGAAAAGAGAAACGTCAGCTGATCAGAAAATTAGAAGCCTGACAAGGGTAAATCGAGGCGTGCCTCCACAGAGATACGGTGACTTCGCTTTGTTGACGTCTAAAGAAGTGATTACCGGATCAGATAGTCAAAAATAGATTAAGGCTGTCGAAGAAGAAAAACAGGCACACACGAAAAATCAGACCTGGGAATATGTAGACCCAGAGGTAGCAACAAACAGAAGAATACTTTCCAATAAATGGGTATTCAATATAAAAAGTGACAACCAGTATAAAGCAAGACTGGTGGTTAGAGGCTGTGAACAAAGAGAGGCATAGATTTCGAAGAAGTATTTAGCCCCGTAGTGAACAGTAAAGCAATAAGAATCCTCCTATCTCTAATAGCAGAGAAGAAATACCATGTTTCAGGATTCGACGTAAAAACTGCATTTCTGCATGGAGAAATACAGGAAGAAATCATTATGAAAGTTCCGGAAGGATACGAGAAAAATGGGAAAATGTGTAAACTGAGAAAGTCTCTTTATGGCCTAAATCAGGCCCCCATGGTATGGAACAAAAAATTCACTGACACCTTAAAAAATCTGGGGATGGTCCAGATACCATCTGAAAAATGTATATTCAGAAACCAAGATGGGACGATAATATTAATCATCTACGTTGACGACGGATTGATAGCTCGCAAAGACAAAAAGAAGATTGAGACACTATTCAACAGCTTTAAAAAGGAATTCGAAATCAAAACCTATGATAATCTACGGACATTCTTAGGAATGGAAGTGATGAGAACAGCTGATGCAATAACATTAAAATAGGCTGCCTATTGTAAAAACATTTTAGAGAAATTCTCCATCACTAACGCAGAAAAGACAGACGTACCTATGGAAGCAAAACCTTATGAAACAAGAATAGAAGAGAAAAGCGACGAAAAGGGTTATCCATATATAGAAGCAATAGGAAGTCTCATCTACTTGAGCAGTAAAACTAGACCGGATATAGCCTACAATGTCAATATGAATAGTAGAACTGTGGAAAACCCCACCAAAGACAATATAAAAAGTGTTAAATCTATTCTAAGGTATCTTGTAGGAACAGTTAATAACGGTTTAATGTTTCAGAACAATAATAACTTTAAACACCTGATAGGGTTTGGCGATGCAGACTACGCAGGAGATATAAAGACTAGGAGAAGCACGACAGGATATTTGATCTACCTAGGAAATAATTTAATTAACTGGTGCTCAAGACAACAGCCTGTAGTAGCTCTCTCCTCCACCGAAGCTGAGTTCATAGCAGCAGCCGATTGCGTAAAGGAACTGCGTAAAGGAATTGCGTCCAAGAACTGATAAACGAACTAACGGACACGAAACCGAAAATTGATCTTTTGATGGACAATCAAAACGCAATGCAAATGATAAAAAATAGAACATTGAACAAGCGGTGTAAACATATTGATGTCAGATACAAATTTATAAGTGAAAAAGTAAGAAAGAATAATATAACAATTACGCATTGTCCATAAAATGAGCAGCTAGCAGACGCATTAACGAAGCCCTTGAAAAACCTCAAATTTAAAAAGCTTGTTAACGAAATAACTAATTTCAATGCAGAGAATTATCGTAAGCTGTAGCTTATAATTACATACAAAACAAATGGTGGTAACTGAAGACTGAGTTGCACCAAAGGCAGATTTTTTTTTATTTTTCTGTTTGTAGAGCCGTCATCATTTGAATGACGCGCGCGCTAATTCTAATTACGCGCCTAAGACCTATGTATAGTGCATGCTTGCGATTCGATGTAACCTGTTATACAGGATGTGCCGAATCAAGGGTTGAGCGGTCGCTCCGGCGAATAACGGACAGAGAACTGTACCGGACACCAAATGGTTACGATTAAATAAACTTTGGCTCACACTGTAAATTCGCGTGTAGTCCATTTTTTTATCTGACCCATTAAAAAGTAAGACCGGGATTGTGTTCGCGATTCGCGCAAATAAATCCCACAAAATTGGGGACTCGTCCGGGATTAGGTGGTGAAACCAGATAACAAGCGCGTGAAGTGTGAGGGAGAGCGTAACGGCAAAATTGTCGCGCTGAAAAAACGGCAGACGTAAGAATAAAAAAAGACGGAAGACGTGAGAAAGAAAAGACAGTTAGAAACGCGTAAATTTTAGTAAGAAGAAAAACGGTAGTAATGCGAGCTTTTTCTTTAAAAAAGAACGTGAGTGTCCGAACTGGTGAGTCGAAGTGTCATTTTAAAAACTAACAGTGATTTTCACGACAAAACTCAGTGACCGTTGTCCTTCAGCAATAACAAATTTAAACTCGAGTCACCTTGGGCAACGTACAACTTCGAACGACAGAGCAAATATGGGAAAAGCTCCGAAAGACTTTACGGTCTTCGAGTTGAAAGAACTATTAAAAAATTTTAAATTAACTACGTCCGGGACTAAAGCGGAACTCATCAATAAATTAATGATAGCCGATCCGTCTGGTGAGTGGACAAATATGATGATTCAACCGAACGGCGAAGACGGTCCACCGATGCACCCGAACGAAAGCGTCACCGAGGACGCCGACGCGAATCACAGGGACCCTGTCATACGGTGAGAAATGGAGTTCTGGCAAAGGGAGCGAGAACTGATGGAACGCGAGTTAACTGTGGCGCGGAGGGAGATAGAGCAACTGCGTCGAATGACTGCAGGTAACGCAAGCGCACAGGTACAGGTTTCAGTGCCAGTGCAACAGGCCCCGAAGGTCAACATCGGGATGATCGCGGAATTACTTGGCCTCTTCAACGGTGACGGCAAAACATTCGAGCGATGGGAGAAGCAAGTTAGGTTGCTCCTCTCCACTTATAACTTAGATGACGACACGACGCGCGTTTTAATCGGGGTGCGATTAAAAGGTCGCGCTTTCGACTGGCTTCATTCCAAAGCCGAGCACTTGCAGATGCCAGTCGACGAGCTTTTGATGTAGCTGAGGAGTATGTTCTCCTACCGCACGAACATAGTAACCGTAAGGAAGCAGTTCGAGGATCGGCGGTGGCAGCGGGGGGAGCCGTTCAGCGACTACCTCCACGACAAGCTGATCCTGGCGAACAGGGTGCCTATCGCGGAAGAGGAGGCGATAGAATACGCCATCGAGGGTATTCCGGACCAGCTCCTGAGGGACCACGCCAGGATTCACCGTTTCTGTTCTGCGGCGGCGCTCCTACGCGCCTTCCAGAGGGTTGAGTTGCGGCCAAAGACGTGACCAGGTGCAGAGGAGGCGGTTTGGGCGACAGGAGGAGTGGAAGTGCTTTAGCTGCGACCAGACAGGGCACATGAGTGCGAGGTGTATGTATGAGGATAGTGGCAGTAAGTGTTTCCGATGTAATCGGTTCGGGCATATCGCGGCAAATTGCGATTGGAGCGCGAGCGGACATTACTCACGGAACGCACCTCAGATTCGTACGAGTAGAGATGTCGCGGCTGTTGATGAACCGAAACCATTACGAGGAAAATGCTTCAAAGATGTTATGTTCGAGGGGCACCAGATTAGGGCGCTTGTTGACACCGGCAGCGATCTGTCCCTGCTGCGCGCGAGTAAATACGTTCAAATAGGCGCTCCGAAAGTACAGTCAAGAAACATTTCTTTCCGCGGCTTCGGTTCGAATAACAATAACACCTTGGGCGAAATTAGCGGAACGATGATTGCGGATGGCGTGGGGTATCGGCTTGTAGTACACGTGGTACCAGACAGAACAATGCCGCACGATTTTTTGGACGGTGCGAATTTTATAGATACCGTGGAGGTGCAAATCAGGAGAGGTCGCGCTACTATTTCAAAACCGATCGAATACTCCACGGAGCCGGCGGAACTGCTCGCGATCGGTGACGTGTGTGAGGCGAATCCGCTCGACATCGGCGACGATGTAAACACCGAGCTGCGCGCTATTGTAAATAAACGCGTACAAGAATATAGGCCGGTCAAAGCGCATAACGCTCAACTCGAAATGCGAATAATTTTGACGAATGACGAGCCTGTGTATCAAAGACCGGAACGATTATCACTAACAGAACGGGTAATTGTAAATTCTCAAATTTCCGATTGGTTGAGGGAAGGAATAATCCAACTTTCTCTATCGGAATATGCAAGCCCGGTCGTTTTGGTAAAAAAAAGGATGGATCTAATCGACTGTGTGGACTACCGGCAGTTGAATAAAAAAATTGTAAAAGACCGGTATCCGTTACCATTGATAGAGGACCAGCTCGATCGCCTGCAGGAAGCCAAAATTTTTAGCACGATAGATCTAAAAAATGGGTTTTTCCATGTAGGAATACACAAAGGTAGCAGGAAATATCCAGCTTTTATGGTCCCTTTTGGAATTCACCATCTGTGTTTCAGAGGTTCATAAATGCCATATTCAGAGACCACATTGTTAACGGGACGGTGTTGACCTACATGAATGACCTCATCATACCATCAGCCGATCATGTCAGCGGGCTTACGGCCCTTACGAAGGTGCTAGACGTAGCGAGCAAACATGGACTACAAGTTGTAACGAACACGCGGTCAAACCGGGAGCCGTTATCAAGCTCTTCGGCTTAGGAGAACCCTACTACGAATCGAATCCTGTTCGCTCGGTGGGCGCCAGACATGCGGCTATGCTAATCCCTCCGCGTACGGAAATGGCGGAAGGTTCCTAAGGTTCCCGATAAATTGTCGCGGACAGAAGGTCTCCTAGAGCCGGCCCGTCCGGCTAGTCAGTCCCGTAGGTAACGGCGAGGGGCGGGGTCCGAGGATGCGCATTTCGCGGAGGAATAAAGACGTGAGCTCCAAGGCCTAAGCTGTAGGAAACGCGGGATGGGCAGACGGAATGAAGTGGCGAATGAATAACATATACCAAAATTTCGGGGCTCAATCGCACAGCCGTACGGAAGCCCGTCCGACTATGTACATTTATTAAGATCATTCAAAGGGCATTTCCTACATTATATAGTATTGTCACGAAGGGTAAGGTATTGCTACGTGGGGAAAAATCCGTTAGTTTGCCCTGTCGAGTCGCACTAACCTCGACCGGTCGCGGGGTCCTAGGTTCGCTATGCCCTCCCGAAAGTACACATAAGAAAAACAAAGAAATCCCTCTCTACCAAGATTACCTCCTTTCACCAGGGGCAACTCCAGCTTGCCAACTATGACCAGTACGGGACAAAACAAACTCCGAGGAATATTTCAGGCCTAATACTAGCCGCCAGATACGGGCTCTCCGAATTGGAGCCAACTTCCCGCGTTTTCGCAAACCCGTCACACGACCCGTGGCGCAAATACTTTCCTGTCCCGCAGCCCATGTCCCGTACTTCAGGGCAATGCACGGCTTAGCGGGGTCCTCTCAGGACCGACCAAAGGAAAAAAGAAAGAACGGAAAGGAAAGAACGCTACGTCTCCGAATTAGTGAGAATTCGCGGCGGGAAGGTGGCTTCTAGGCAGATACTCCTACCTTTACAATTTTAACTTTTAACTCTTTTGGCACTAAACGACGATATATCGTTGCGCCTCCGTTAGAGCCTTATTATACTCATCACAAGAGATCTGTGTTTAAGTATAACTTCATAAAATGTTAAAATGGTTCATATTCGAGTGAAAAAATGTTTATTAGAACAACTTTTTGATATATCCTATGTTGTTTCGTGCCGAGGTAAGGTAGAATAGAACTCTAACAAATGATTGCAAAAATTGCAAATGATTATAAAATAACAAATGATTGCAAAATGCAATGTCTATACACTATACTACCAGATATATATAAAGCGATGACCAAACGATGATTTTTTCTATATGCAATTACGTTTTGAAAAAGAGAAATTACTTTGTACGATTTTCATGATGTCTTATATTTATGTTATTCTTATGATTTTTAATAAATATCGAAACTCCATTGTTATCGATTTATTCTCCATCCATTTCGCAATATGCTGCTTTTTGAATTTTGTAAATATCACGCCTACTTTGGTTTTTACGAGCATTTTCGCAAACCTCTACAAATCCGTCGATTCGGCCCGGTATTCTTCGCCTAGGTACGCTCTTTTCGCTCGGTGCTAAAAGGGTTAATATTGGGGCGAGACTCATCGAAAATGTGTGCCGGAACTATCCAATTTAACCCTGGGTCGCTCGCTTCCACCCACTTCGCACTAAACTTTTATTCGCACCGATAATTATTCACACCTAACGTGCTAGCCGGCTTACGAAAGTCTACCGGCTCCGATTTGCGTAGGGATTCGCGAGGCATTGTTCCGTGCCCCGCTCCCTTTTCCCCTTATGCGATTTAGGAGCCTATCGGCCGCTAATTGGCTCCTATAAGGGACTAATTTCTCGCTCGCGGAGGGATCGTCTAATCCCGCGGCGGTTCAGTTGTGACCCGATCGCCGATCGCATTTCTGCTAATGTCTTCCGGCCAATTTCGGAAGCCGGTACTATATTTCCCAATAACTAAGGGAAAACAGTTATTTTTCGCGGTAGCCTTGAAATTCCCTAAACGCCCGACGGGTAGATCGCATTGACATAGGTCAGAAGGTCGCTTAATAAATTCGTAAGAATGCTGGAGTACCTCTCTGTATATGGGAGGGAAAAGCGCGGGAAACGCGTTCGGCAATTTTCGTGGACGTGGCTACCTACCGTGGGCCCTGTCGGTAAGGTGGGAAATTGTAACGGCAACTAGTGTGCCACGTTACAAAGTTAACTGGCAGTAATGCCAATTCCTGCATTCGAGAGTAGAATACCTAGGGCACGTTGTCGAGAACGGTTCGATTCGGCCATCCGAGGCGAAAACTAGGGCCGTTATGAATTTCAAAGTACCCAGAAATGCAAAGCAGGTCCAGAGTTTTTTAGGGTTGACGGGGTACTTTAGAAAATTCATACCAAAATATTCGATATTAGCTAGACCATTGACCAATCTGCTTCGAGCAGAGGTGGATTTTAATTTTAGCCATGACGAGAAACGTGCATTCGACAGTTTGAAAAGGGCGTTATGTGAAAACCCGGTACTGCGTCTGTATAACCCGAGGGCTGAAATGGAGTTGCATACGGATGCATTTGCGATAAGATTTAGAGCGATTTTACTGCAAAAGGACAGTGTAGATAATGGTTGGCATCCGGTGTATTATGCCAGCGGTAAAATCACCCCTGCGGAAGAGCGGTACACTAGTTACGAACTCGAGGTGTTGGCAATTGTGCGAGCGCTGCGAAAATTCTGGGTTTATCTGCCGGGCATACCCTTTAAGATTGTGACGGATTGCCAAGCATTCGCGATGACAATGCCAAAAAAAGACCTTTGCGTGCGCGTTGCCCGTTGGGCTCTTCTGCTAGAAGAGTTCAACTATAAAGTAGAACACAGGCCAGGGAAGAACATGCAGCATGTTGATGCACTGAGCCGTTTCCCCCTTCCCTCGTGTTTTGTAGTCAGCGAAAACGATTGTGGCCTGTTAGAGAGACTGCGTGTCGCACAGCGTCATGACCCCGAATTGCGCAAATTTTTGAGCGATGCCGGTAAAGGATCAGCTGATGGTTTCGCGATAAAGGGGGATCTGTTGTACAAGGTCGGCGACGATGGAGACGTGCGCCTTATTGTACCTAGGGCGATGCAGAACCAAGTCGTCCGCAAGGCACACGAAACTGGGCATTTCGCGGCTGGCAAAACAGAGGCACTCTTAAGGAGGGAATACTGGTTCCGAGCATATTGGTTCTTGCATACTGGCGGAGAGGAAACACGGGAAGAAGGAGGGCCTTTTAAATTCCATCGAGAAGTGAGACGAGCCCTTGTCGGTCTATCATATCGACTATCTCGGGCCTCTTTTTTCCACGAAAAAGAGTTATCGCCACATTTTCGTGGTGACAGACTCTTTTTCCAAATTCGTGTGGGTGTACGCCACGAAGACGACGAATGCGGCAGAGGTGATGGACCGGTTACAGAAACAGGCAATAGTCTTTGGAAATCCTGCGAAGATTGTCTCGGACAGGGGTTCGGCCTTCACCTCGCATGATTTCAAAGACTATTGTAGTCAACAGGGCATCCAACACATCCTCATTACTACGGGGGTGCCAAGGTCGAATGACCAGGTGGAGAGGGTGAATTGCACCGTTATCCCGCTGTTGACGAAGTTGGCGGCTGCGAACCAGGGAGAGTGGCGCAAACATCGTCATGCAGTACCTGAATGCTACTTCCACCAGGGCTACAGGAATGTTGTCATTTTGGCTTCTGTTCGGCACACATGCGCGACTAAAGGACCGTTCGGAAATAGTGCGGTTAATTGAAGACGAGCTGGTCGCGATGTTTGACGCGGAGCGGGACCAGTTGCGGCAAGACGCGAAACGTAACATTCAACGCATTCAGGAGTAAAATAGAAGGAATTTTAACGCTAGCCGTAAATGCGCGCGTAGGTATTACGTAAACCAGCTCATTGTGATAAAAAGAACGCAGTTGAAGCCAGGGTTAAAATTAGCCGTGAAATTTCTGAGGCCGTACCGCGTTCTCAAGTTCTGTCGAAAGATCGGTATGCTGTTATAAAGATAGGCGAACACGAGGGTCCGCGAAAAACGGTAACGATGGCTGAATACCTTAAGCCATGGGTCCAGCCCGATAGCGACGGCGATAGTGATGGCAATCACTGCGACAGCGAAGGGTCGAGCGTCTTGTCCCCCGACGAGCTGAGCCCGTGCTTCGCGCGAAAGCATCCGAGGGCGAATGCAAGACCAGGATGGCCGAGCTGTAGAGCTGTCGTCACTTGAATGACGCGCGCGCTAATTCTAATTACGCGCCTAAGACCTATATATAGTGCGTGCTTGCGACTCGATGTAACCTGTTGTACAGGATGTGCCGAATCAAGGGTTGAGCGGTCGCTCCGGCGAATAATGGACAAAGAATTGTACCGGACACCAAACGGTTACGATTAAATAAACTTTGGCTCACACTGTAAATTCGCGTGTAGTCCGTTTTTC
This sequence comes from Hedychridium roseum, assembly GCA_963989215.1. Classification (NCBI taxonomy): domain Eukaryota; kingdom Metazoa; phylum Arthropoda; class Insecta; order Hymenoptera; family Chrysididae; genus Hedychridium; species Hedychridium roseum. Next base: position 9,269,438 of record OZ022313.1, on the reverse strand, counting down.
CTACCTGTCCCATTAAAAAGTAAGACCGGGATTGTGTACGCGATTCGCGCAAATAAATCCTATATGTTTCTTAGTTGTATTACGCCTATAAAATTTGTTGTGATTAATAATCTTGCATCACAGAGATTAAGAGGTAGTGTAATGAAAGTAATCTCTGTGCGTATATATAGATATATGAGAGGAACCCGAGGGTTGCCGAACTGAGCCGAGTCAGGTCATACCGGTGTTTAAAATAAAGAACCACGCGTCTAAGTCTTACGCTGTACCAGTGCCGCAAATATACATGCCATAGTTTTTGTTTTACAAATAAACATTCTTAGTGTAGGAGATGGTTGAGCGGAACAATAAAAAAGGGCGAATAGTATTAAACTCGGTCTATTTGAATGCTGCAATACAAGCTCTTCGTGCCACGTCTCGTCGCGAACTAAAAACTAAACTCCACTGTCTAATCTGACCGAACCGTTAATGCGTCATCGAGCCTCATCACAAAGAGGATCGATTACTCGGAAATATCCCAGGCGTCGTCAAACCGTACGTGCCAGAAGGGCCCGTACGCCCACAAAGAATAAGGGATATAAACAATCGGCAGAGTCGATGCAATGGGTGCGATGACCTGCCTACGATAAGGCGCGGGTTTTTTCCTACATTAGTTAACCTAAGGCGGTTATTTTGTGATCTGTTTGTTCGTCTTCTCGTCACCAAACTAATATCGTGGAGTTCACCTCGCAACATAATCGCATTCCGGCTCAACGCATCCACGTGTTTCATTCGGGATCCCGCTCGATGCTCGATCTTATATTTAAAATCTTCTAAAAACAAGGCCCATCGAGCGACTTGGGTGATAATATCCTTCTTATCCATAGTCTTTTGAAACGCCGTACAGTCAGTAACGATCTTAAATTCAATACCTAATAAATATGTTCGGAATTTTTCAAGAAATCTTACTATAGCGAGAGTTTCGAGCTCATAACTGCTGTAATTTCTTTCCTCGGGCTTCGTTTTTCGGCTCATAAAATATACTGGATGCAAATACTCATCATCAGGAGATTTCTGCATCAACACAGCACCATATTGTAGGGGGCGCTGCCGGACGACGACTCTCCGGCTCGTGGATCGGTTTCCTATTATCGACGATAGGGCGAAAAAAGGGCGCTAGTGGTCTAATTGACTACGACGGGATTCGATCCTAGGACCTCTCGATCGTGAGTCGGGGCTCCAATCCACTGAGCCACCGCGCGCCACTGCGCTTAGATGTTCTTCTTGCCCTTTTCCGCTACCGATCCACGAGTTCTTTCGGATAGAAGGGCCCCGATCCTACAATATCTGTCTTTACATGCGTCAGTATGCAATTCCGTCTCAAAATTCGAATTATAAATATTTAAAACGGGACTCCGGGTGTGACTTCTTTTTAGATTAATGAACGCCGCTTTTGTAACATCATTAAATTCGAATAATCTGTCTTTTCGAAGTAGGTGGCTTAAAGGTTTAGCAATAACGGAATATTGAGGAATGAACTTTCGGAAATATCCAGATAACCCTAGAAAACTTTGTATTTCCTTGACATTTTTGGACTCGAGGAAATCAATGACAGTTTTAATTTTTTCCTCGGATGGATAAATTTTGCCGTCTTCTATAACATGCCCTAAAAATTCAGTACGTCTCTGCATAAATTTACACTTCTTCAGGTTTATTTGTAAACCATAATCGCTAGCTACTTGTAACACTGACTTCAAACGCGTTAGACTCTCTTTCTCGTCTGTTGCTGGAATAATTACATCATTGAGATAAAGTAAAGTCACACCTTGAGTTACCAGATCACGAAAAACATAATTTACGAATCGCTGAAATACACTCGGCGCATTACATAGACCAAACGGCATTTTAAGAAATTGAAACTGGCCATAATGAGTAACAAACGCGGTATATTTTTTACTGTTATCCTCGACCGACACATGAAAGAAACCGTTCTTTAAATCTATCGAACTAAAAACACGAGCGTTTTGCAACTGCTCCAATAGGTCCTCGATTAACGGAAGTGGACATTTATCCTTCTTAACTACTCTGTTTAATCTTCGGTAATCGATACACACACGAGGTGATCCGTCTTTTTTCTTTACTATCACCATTGGGCTCGCATATTCAGATGCGCACGGCTCGATTATACTATTCTCGATCCATTCGTCGATTTGATCTTTTAAAATAATCTTTTCGGGCACCGGCAACCTACGTGGCTATTGACAAATCGGTTTATCGTCTTTAAGTACAATGCGCATACTAATGTCAGCTGTTTTGCACTTTCGCGGCTTATAAGACATAACTCTTCTAATTCATCACGCATTTCAACATTTCCAACATGGTTTAAATTTAAGGTTTTCTCGTCGTCAGAACGCAATTTGCGTTAAAAACATGGTTAACGGAATTTTGCGCAGAGTAATCCCATTCATATCAACTTTTAATTCGACCAAGCTTATGATATCCGTGCCGAATACACATTCCTGATTCATAGAATCGTTTGTACGTAACCTAATGGTCGCGTTTTATTCTCTTTTCCAAAACCCGTTAATTATGTTTCGCAAACATGGAAAACGCTCAGATTAATTCTACGAAAAATATATTTGCATATCAAACTCACTTGACTACCGGTATCAATGAATGCTTTCAAACATACATCGGTTACAAAAACAGATTTACACATATCGTATCTCGGGACAGTCGAAATAGTATTAACCGTGGAATTCAATTGCACAGGTGCGGCTGACTTACTTTCGCCGTTGTTGGTACATTCAGAAGCAACGTGTCCAAAAGAGTTATATTTAAAACATTTTTTCCCAATGTTTTGTGATAACAATCTTTAGATAAATGACCTTTCGCCCCACAGTTGTAACAGCGCGTCTCAGGTGTCTGATTTGGCGTTTCTGGTTTTTTAGGCGTTGTCGTCCTTCTTGGTTGTTCTCCCTTCTTCGCTGCATCTTCTTTACGTATTTCTCTTACATATTTCTCTTGGTTCTTATTCCGGATGACTTCGTATGTTTTAAGTCGCTCTTTGAAGTCGCTTAGTTTTTTAGCCCCGTACAAGATTACCTTGTTATTCGCGTCGTCTGGTACGCCGTCGATTACGTATTTCATAAGTGCAGTATACTCAATTGCACCTCTCGAAGCCAATTCTTTCATGATCAAATAATATTCATGCACCGTCTCGTCTCTACGGATTCTTCTTTTCACTAACATCTCGTGCAATTCGGCGCTATTAATTCTGGTAGCAAATTCGTCGCGTAAAAGTACTTTCAATCTTGCCCATGAATTAACAACACCCTCACTTTGAACGAATAATTTTGCCAATCCCTTTAACGATTTCTTCCCAAACACCAGCTTCTCTAAGTCCGACCATCCGTGCTGTACCAAAGTATCTTCAAAATCTGCGAGCCACTACTCTACCGGATACGTATCGCCACCGTCAAAACAGCGAGTTGAATCCTCTACGTCTCGATAATTTATGGAAAAATTTAAATTCTTCTTCGGTGCATTTTCTGTTGGGGGTGCGACTAAAAACTTGTTATTCTGTGCGCCTCGTAATTGAACGGGTTGTACATGCCCTTCGCCGTTCTTGTGCGAATTGTCTTCTGCGTTGTCTCCAGCCGCGTCTCCTCCGTCTTCGTTATCTCCATCATCCTGGGCTTCGACCAACGAGTTTACATCCATCAATGCATCACACCTTATGGATTAATTCTTCTCTTGTTCCTCCAAAGTCGAGACCAAGAATATTACAACACGAAACGAAGTCACCGAATGTCAATCCATTTGTGTATGCCAACTTTGCCACATGTTCCGCAGAATTACGTTGGAATAAAAATCCTCGGAATTTCCTTAATCGCTTACGATTAGATCGATCGCCTTCAAGTTCGCACACGAACTTGTGGAAAGCCTTTATGCTTCCAACGGATGCCGTCTTAATTTTGTTGGAATACCGGGATAACGAACACAGTCCGGAGTTTATCGATGAAAATGGGTTTTATTCAACGTAAACTATAATACACGGATATGGTCCTAATCTCGCGATAGTACAACAGAGTTCTGCAGAGTGCTGGACAGTACGGAGGTCTGAACGTTACAGTGACAAAAATCGTTCTCCTCTTCGGTGCATTTCGGGGTAGTATATATGTACGGTCAAAACGGTGAAGGAAGTGGAAATAGTAACATAGAAAAAGGGAAAGCTATTTGTGCAGCTGCAAATGAGTAATGCCCTTATCGAAGGGTTCGTGCAAGAATGCGGAATGGTCGAAAAGCGGCATTCCTATCAATAAACTAAGAGTTATAAACTATTGGACCCTAAGACCCGAGATGCGATAACGGAGCGAACATCTTCAAGTTTGTATAAGATAGGGTAGGTATCCAACAATTTTTCGTTGAATGTTCTCGATTTCCGCAAGGCTTGCCATCTTTCCACAACACTTTAAATTTTTTACGTTTTTAGTTTTCAGTTCATCACTTTCCGACAATCACGTCACTGCGTCTTGAAAGAATTTATACCGTCACTTTATTTCGCACACTCAGCAGGTCTTAAACTAAGTGTCGTGTCCGGCTATCACGTCTTTTGTCTTGTGCGTCGTGTTCTACACGACTCCCCCACATGGTGTCGCTCGCCGCGCTCACCTTCTTCCACAAAACAATCACCTTCATACCGGCCGTACAATCGCACGCACATAAATAAAAAAAAATTATATAGTAATATTTTATTATTTTATTTCCTACAATATTATCAAAAAGGAAATTAAAAAAAGAGTTATTTATAGATAAATTTATAGAGTTATTTATAAAGTATAAAGAGTTATTTATAGAAAAACGTTTCTTTGGGTACAGACGAGGTCTGTGCTTTGGGTATAATCCACCTGCCCTACCATCGTGATCACAGCGTCTTCTTAGATAACTTAATGTCTTAAACACTAATAATTTTTTCAAATATTCTTTTTTGATTTTCCCAAAAACGCCTGAGCGTTGCGTCGTTTCGCTTTGCTAAACTAATAATACGCATTTAACAAGGAACTATACGTAAACCAAGTATAAAGGATATCTGTGTGAGAAATTCTTGACTGTCTTTTTGTAAGAGTTGCAATACATAGGGGACTGGACGCGATGCGCTTCTATCATAAAACTGATGGTTCAGATTACTGTAGACATGGAGATAAACGCGATGGACAAAGAAATTCATTCAAAGTATTCAGGGTCACTTACGATAGGGTAGGTATCGAACATTTATACATGCTGACATGACTATGGAATAGACAAATTCTGATAACGCATTTATTTATCATTGTAATAACTTACATGTGGACATACTAATTTACAAATAGTCTCAGTTTTAATTTCTACTGCTTGTTCGGTGCCTAACTAAAATTAATGGAAATCGTCATGAACTAAAAGAGAAAATCGTATAGGCATTCAAACAAGAAAACATATACAACACATTAACACATCTTTTCATGTTGCACCCGTTGGACCAACAATTTCAACAATTTGTAAATTAATATGTTTTGCAGCAGATTTTTAGTTTCTTTGAAAACGAAAACTTGCATAAAAAATCTTTGCTGGAAATGTCACATCCTTTTTAAAACACTAAAATTACCCTCATACCTCTTTTTGGTATTATCAATGTATGATAAAGTGACTGTTAGCATTAGTATTTGTATGTGTTGCGGCCACCTCCGTGGGGGGTTGTCGGGCGGGCAGGTTTGGGCCCGATATGTTTGTGTCGCCCGCCGCCGGCTCCCGCGGACGCCCCTTTTCCGTCATGACCGGGGAGGGCTCTGGGATCGCGGTATTGGGTATATATTCCGGGACCGGGCCCCGGTCTTGTGTGTCGGGTTGCCCGAACTTGCCCAAGGAGGATTGTTGGGCGTGCGCTCGTGGGGTGTGCCTTAACAGTATGTTTAGACTCTTTTACGTACTATGGTAAATGTTGATATGCGTTAAGCTCAAGGACTAAAAACAGTTAACGTTCTTTGACCCTATATACAATACATACAGCCATGAAACTGGCTTCTAATACACATCGAGTGTATTAAAACTTGAATGTGTTTCTTGTAAACAAAACTAAGTTCATTATCATAGATACTGCTACAAATGACATAATAGTGATATAGTATAATCATACTTACATTTGTAAGTCTATTTTCTTATCCTTTATTTTAATTGAAGATGAAGTAAAGAACATGAATGAGAATAAATTGAAGCTACCGAGTTGCATGTCTAAAAGTGAAGATAGATGTTTCTTTTGTCAATTATTATAACATCGGATTTTCTTGAAATTAAGGTGGTAATAGTGTACTAACTTTTTGCAATAACTAGGCCCAGGACCAGCGTATAATTTACCAACATTAGTGGGTTTCGTCGGACATGATCCATCGCGCCGTAGGTATCCAGCATATAGTTTATCCAAACGTACAGAAATGTACCGCTCATCAGTTGGACCTGGCCCATGCTATAATTTCACGAAAATCACACACCATGGTCTGGAAAATCCACCAGCATACAGTATTGGAGGTAGATCAGTTGTAAAATGTAAGCAACCAATTTATTATCTCTAAAACTTATGCATATTTCAAACATCATAATTATATCAGAGTTTGTTGACTATATTGTTTACTTTACTGTGTGATAATCAGTCAATAACTTTTGTTATGATAATAAGAACAATTGTTGAATAAACAATTCTCGTATCAGCTCTAGATTTTGGACCTGGTCCAGGAGCATACAAACCTGAGAAATGTCCTCTACTAAATCATAATAAAAGATCACCACTTTACTCTATACAGCCAAAAAGTAAAAGTTGGTTGCTTGAAAAAGGACCTGCACCAAACGCATATTATTTACCATCATGCATAGGAACTAAAGTACCCCACAAAATAGCTGCTGCTGCTTTCACTATGTAAATATATTACATATTCCAAAATTAATATGGCTGATAAAGGTAGATACACAAGTGTTCTATTTTGAATAATTCTATGCACAGCCATCATTTGTTATAGTATAATTCATCGTTTTTTGTTGGAGTTGAGATTCTTTTTTATTTCCAGATCAATCGTCTACATAATCTGACTCTTTTCCCAATCCACATTACATATGCCCCGTTTAATATATTTTTTTTAACCCCAATTGTTAAAGTATGTGGAGGCAGACGTGTCTGCTGACTGATGGCTATTTAACGTTTTTTTTCTTCGCGGAAGGGAGACAGAGTTTAGTAAAATATGAGAGCTACAATTAGAAAAAATGTGGATCCGTATACTGAACGCTGTAAATGACTATTTGTATTTCTGTTAAAGTGTTCCACATTTAGCGACTTTCTGTACTTATAATCTGTCGAATGAATGCGAAATGCAGCTTATTTTACAAATCCTAATACCGTTTTTAATAGATAATGTATTGTACAAATAATGTGTTCAAGAGACTGGCTTATTACAATTAATGAACTATTTGTAAGAACAAATGAAGGGATCAGTAATTAATAGTCCATCATCTCGGTTAAAAATAAAAATGTAAAACAAGAGTACATAACGTCGGGGTCACTAATTTGTTTCAAATTTTGTCAGCACAAAGTGAATTTGTGAGACTTACAAGGAAAGTACCCGAGGTGTACCTCACCGATTTTTTTCCTTTTGAGATATGTTGCAGTACATCAAAAACTATTAGACATGTATTTTTTTGTACGTGCCCATAAGCCAGTTTAACGGGTGGAAACTGTAAAGAGCACCGTCAAAAACCATTTTTTGCTGTTTTCTTCACAACTAAGTACAATTTTTTCAAAAAACCACTGGGAGATTATTACATATTAGTAGACAATACTATACATAATATTTTGACAAACGGGGGTCGCTGTCCGAAAAGTGTTTTACATAATTTTTCTACATTCTGAAGCCATACACATCTAACGGTTGAATTTTACCAGTTGTGCCTTTCGGAATTGTTTTCAAGATAACATGTTTATTAAGCGGTGTTGCTTCCCTCGGAACGTCAGTACTATCTTAAACTATCTTCTCCAAGATACGTAAATTTATTTAACTACTTGGTATAAAAGTAAATGGTATAAAAGCGGTTACATTGATGATAAACCAGATATGTTCGACAATCCCGTTGATTTTAGTTTCGGGGATAAATGCCATGTTAAGTGCGATATTGAGGGATGTTCTAATGTTGTAATTGTAAGATGCTCATGGTGTAAGAAGTCTTTATGTTTGAACTATTTTTTTCACGATTACCAGTATTGTACAGATTATCAAAACTAACAACTATCGAGATTACTGTATAATGATTAAAGATTAAAAATTCTAATAAGAAATTTATTTGGAACCAAATATACTTATTAAAAACTTATAAGATAATGTATGTCATTAATAACCAGGAAAATTGAAAAATGGTGATCCCGCGCAGTATCACGCCTAAAACTAGAGAATTCTTACCTCAAATTTGGAGATTTCCTACAACTTATAACAAATAGACTTGAAAATCTTGATCTGAAATTCTGTCGCCGAATACGGAAGTTCAAACAATCACTCTGTAAGGTAAGTAACTGACTATGTATGAGGGGTACTTAACTCCCCTTAAAAGGGTAAAAATCACCGCGTTTTTTGTTGTACTATTGAATTAGTGATAAACAGTTTTATTGAGAACCAAATTTCTCGAAGAATTAGCTAAAATTTTTTTTTCCATGAATAAATACGATAATCTAAGTTAAGGGTAATTTACCCCCTAAAAGGTGGTTGTTTTTAAAAACGCCGAAAGTGGTCAGCTGCTATTTCTTATTTTCTTTATAACTGTACAATTTTCATTGTAATTGGTGTAAATCTCTAGGTTTTACACAAAAAAATGTTCCGAAACATTACGTTTTTCCTCAAATAAAAGTAAGGGTTGCGACCCCCGTTTGTCAAAATATTATGTATAGTATTGTCTACTAATGTGTAATAATCTCCCAGTGGTTTTTTGAAAAAATTGTACTTAGTTGTGAAGAAAACAGCAAAAAATGGTTTTTGGCGGTGCTCTTTAGGGTCAGTTTTCACCCCTTCAACTGGCTTATGGGCACGTACAAAAAAATACGTGTCTAATAGTTTTTGATGTACTACAACATATCTCAAAAGGAAAAAAATCGGTGAGGTACACCTCGGGTACTTTCCTTGTTAGAAGTAGCCAAGCAATACCGCATTATATTAAGGTGGGTCAGAGTGGGTTAGAAACATTTTAGATGAAAATGCATTTATGCTCGCTGTGACCGTGGAGCAGTATAGCGAAATTAAAACCGGCAAACGTTGAGTTAAGTACACACGTGTTCAGTTTGTTTTAATCTTTACATTTTGTATCATATTTTAGTACGAAAGAACGCATGAATTGCTCATTTGATAAACTTAAATTCTCTAAATTCTCATGTGTTTCGGAATTGTTTTTGACATTTTTACTTTTTCGCATCACCCAGATATAGGGCAGGCGTACCCTCTCGGATTGATCTTTCATTAACCTAAGATTTGTAGATCAAACTTCATAAGAATTTGAGAATTTGTTTGAAAAGGAAAAGCAAAAGAAATGATGTTAAAAAAGAAAAAAGGAAAAGAAGGTATGAGATAACAAGTTGTTAACGTCTAATCATTGGGGAATAATAATCACGCATTGTCGTTGTCTTATACCTTTGATTGAAAAACTTAAGTAGGGGAGTGTAAAGAAATTTTGCAAATCATTGTTGAAGATGTATTTTATGTAAAATTGTAATATTATCAAAAGCAAAGTAATTCAATTCGTCGACGGAGCTTTCTGCTTTCAAGAAATGATTTAAATCTAATGAGATGTACATTACGAAAAAGAGAATCACCCTTATTTCACTATTTGTCACATTACTTGTACATATCACACGAATACATCAGTTATAGCATTCTAGTTAGAGATCGATATGAACCGCCACTTTCATTTTGGAAATTCCCAAATTTTTTCTTTTCCATCTCATTCCATTGCTATTTTTTTGCTGTTTCTGTTACAAATCTAAATAATGGGTCATTAATTAGTAAGCATTGTACATGTTAATACCAACAATTCACAATCGTACTTTTTATATTGTAATAAAACATTTTCTCACAAAAGAATGATTTTAGCTGATAATAATTAATTCATAATTGAATTGGTAATCTGTTAGAAGTGGTTCTCATCGAAAACATGGCCCAGACGCTATAGGACCGGGACCAGCGGCATATTTGAAGACGGATCATAATGTCATTAAAAAAAAGTCTCCCGCTTACACACTGACATCCCGACATGTACCTGTTTCCAATGATTTTAGTCCTGGACCCGAGTATTACCCATTATATAATACCAGAAAGAATCCACCAAGGTACTCATTCGGCGTTAAGTACAACGAATGCGTGATGACGCCCATCACTGATTTTGACGAAGAATAATATTATGAATTTTCAAGAGACATTCTTGATTTTTACATCATACTGCGTGATACACCTTATTGATGTGATTGATGTGAAAGAAATTCTAGTAGTGAACTTATGGTACTGCAAATAATGGAGTTTACAATTTATATTTTGCATGGAACATAAAAATTACGTTTTCATCATCGTGATATAATAACAATCCATCTATATTATGCGAGATTACAGTACTAAGTGAAATAAGTTTTTTATTTTCATGTAAAATTCATTTTATTATACCTACGTGCAAGATTTCATATTATATTTAAATTTGATGCACATACATTCATGTTTCATATAAATTTACAGTAACCAAGAACGATTTATCTTCACAACTTTACTGAAATATTTATTTGTGATACTTCAAATAAAATTATCCTGGACAACAATTTGAATTCATATTTTATGCACATATTGTATTCATTATGCGTACAATATATCACTTAATCATGCTGCTAATCAGATAGGGAATAATGCAAATATATAATGTTACATACGTGGATAACAATTTAAAAGATGATTGCGTTCTGAGATTATACTGAGTCCCCTTATACAATAAGTGTTAAACGTATTTGTACAACGACTAATGTCAACTGAGACTGTGCAATTGCGACGTTGATTAATTTTTACAAAACAAACAATTCGTACACATTCTTAAACATCTCTAGAGTCGATTTCATGTAAACAAAATTAAAGTATCAGCAACTTTTACGAGGATATAAAAAAAGTCCACACATGGGCAGAAATTCGCGTGTAATAAGTATTTGTATAGTTACTATGCCCCAAAGTTGAGTTTATATGTGTGGCAGTGGCATGTGTAATTTTCCATGAAGCAAGGGATATAACAGAAAAGTGGCCCGTAGAAAGTACTTTGTGAACGATTGCAAAAAAAAGAAAAGATTAGAATTTGTAAAACGGTATGTTAATCTTCCAATGGATTACGGGAAGGTTTTACAAACGAAAGTAAATTTCATGTATTTGATCAACGTTGTACAGTGTGAAGGAAAATAATACGGAACATGATAAAGAAAATTTTGCGTTCTAGTTTAAAACATGGTAGTGGTTCAGTTTAGTTTGGGTATGTATGAGTGCGAATGATGACGCATCCCTTCACTTCATTGAAGGTGTCATGAACCACTGTGTATATATTGATGTTTTTAAAAATGACCTCCACTCTACTGCAGATAAAATGGGTCTAAACGATAACTTTATTCTTACGCAAGATAATTATCCGAAGCACATTGCGTACGGTATCAATATGTAAATATTACATAATGTTCCAAATCAGTTATAAACACCACCATAATTAATTACCTGACATCAATGTAACCGAAAATTTATGAGTCCAATCTGAAAGAAAAATTCGATTTCATCATATTTCATCTAAAAAAGACCTAAAAAAAGCACTTGTGGAAGAATGAAATAACATTTCAAGTAAAGTAACATGGGAAATGGTAAATTCAATGCCATGCAACCTTCATATAAATATAGAGGCAACACATTGTTTTTTTCGTCATAATTAATAAATATACACAATTATAGAAAGTTTTAATTAGAATTTTCGTTATACGAATACTTTTCATACTCACTGTATGTACAAATAATCCTTTTAGCTTAAAACAATTTGTAGATTTGCGCGATCTTTCTTCGGCGTCACCTTAAAGACGTTTGTTGGATATATTTCACTAAAACAAAATTTTAAAGCGTTATAATTGAAACGCGTAATGGTAGATTTAACCTCTGCATTTATTGCTTGACATTTATATTCCATAGAATAAAAAGTAATCTAAATTACATACGTACATATGCGTGGGTGCACATGTTTGTAATGCATAAATTACCTAATTTTGTAAATATAAATCTAAATTTTAAATGTGACGTAAGTGTTAGGTGTACCCTTATTGTAAAATTACATTCAATGAAATAAAATGACATTTTAACGGCACTGAAAAATTATAGAGAGATACTTTTCGTTCTTATTGAGGTGCGCGAAAAGAAATCCTATTACGTTCTTTATTATGGTAAACCCACTATGCTATGTGATAACTATTTAGAAACACCCTGTATAAGGAAAAATAATTGCACTCATAAATCCATTTGTCTTTTGTTTGCTATAAAAATGATGTAAATTTCTGAAATAAAATATTTTACCCATTATCAAAAATTATGAATATAAAGTCTACACTACATTAAATATGTCTAACGAAGGAAAATTTTCGAGTAACGGAAAAAACAGGACGAAAAACAACTTTGGCGTTGTTAAAAAAGAAACTACTTTTTGCATTGCCGGCAGTACGTACAAATAATGCATTATTATTTATCATTATTCTAACGGAATAATTACAGCTCCTGGATCGAAGTATATGTTGAAGCCGTTAACCGGCTACATCGATCACTGCATCTCGAAAGTCAGAAATCCAGCTTACACATTTGGAAGACGACAAACTGGATTTCAGGTTTCCCCTGGACCTGGACCACAATATATGATCCATCTTAAAAAACCCGCTGGATTTACTTTCGGATACAGAGCAAAAATGTTGGGTAATGTTACTTGTAAAGTAAACATTAAAATTTATGTACGTCCTACAATACGAATAGAAAGTACATATATTTAAGTATTATAACCTAATATTTCTGACAGTATAAAAGGTAGAGACCTAGTCATTATTGGTATATATTTAACACGAATATTCAATCACGATCTTGTAATGACCATTTATATTTTGCTACCAAACCTTTTACTTTTTCCCTATGGTTTCAATCACACATATCAATCAGGAATGTGTTATTGTTCTATCACTCACTTATAAGTTCTCACACCATCTTTTTGATTTTATTTACACCCCATCCTTTTACATTTTCGTGAGTATTTATAGAGGGTGATTCTCGCAACTGGGACGGGCTATAATTTTTTTGTAAATGATGATAGAGAAAAATGGTAGAGGACAATATTAAATGGCGTATTAAGTACTACCTTCCTAATACACTACTTTTGTTGAACATGCACCGATGCATCTTCTCGGTACAATTGCACTTTTTGTTAAATGCTGTCCTACTTTTTTTAAACATTTCTCGATTCTTCTCACTATTCTGCGTATAAAAGTATTAGGGTAGGGTCATCTTAAAACTTTACGAGATATTCGACATTTTAGGTCAGAAATGTTTTTTATTACAATAAGTGTCCAAATGTTCCACCATTACAATCCAAACATTTTCTGACACGTTTCCTTATGTTCTTCATAACACTTTTTAGTTGACTGATATTCACCCCTCGAACAATGCAGTTTGATTCGCTCTTTCAAGTCATCCACTAAAAGGCCAAGACACAAAAGGCCGTGAATGCACTTTGTCCTTTAGTAAACTCCAAAGGAAAAGTTCCAACGGATTCATGTCAGGCGAACGAGGTGGCCAAGGTGTGGGATTGTAGGTACCGAACCACTTTTCCTGATAGGTTTTTCTCAAATAGGTTGTTGCAATGTGGGTGTTATGAGTTGGTTGGAGAAGTTAGGAAAAATTTAATACTTCTTTGTATATATTTTAACAGCACATATATTTCTAGCTTACTGAAGGATCACCTCTCATCACACTCTAGTCGCGCAGTCCTGTTTTTATCTATGTACTGTCACGTGACACACACCCACATCTCATGGAGGGGAGACGTACATGTGTGCGTTCACCCTCACCAGCGCATACCGTAATTCGATTATTGTATGCAATATAAATTTAATATATTTCAACACGCCTCCTTACATTTATATTGTATGTTTTAATTTTACATATTTACTTTTGCCATATTTTAGTTTATATTCAATAGCTCTCTAAATTTTTCAAATTTTTCCTTGCACAACGCTTTGGTAAATATATCAGCAATATTCTGATTTGAATCGACCTTACATACTTCAATTAAATTTTCTTTCACACTTTCATGGACATAGTGATAATGTATTTCTATATGTTTCGAATTTTTTGTAAAATTTCCATAGTTGGCTATGTTTATTGTTCCCGAATTATCCTCATAGATTCTTACAGGATTGCTTAATTTCACATTGAAACACTTCATCAACTCTAATATTAATTTTACTGCACTGACAGTTTCAGACAAGGCAACATACTCGGCATAGGTTGAGGCTTTTGTTACACTTTTTTGTTTTCGAGACTTCCACTCAATTATATTCCCAAACAATCTTATTACAAATCCAGTTGTGGATTTCCTGTCTACATTATCACCAGCCCAATCTGCATCTACATAACAGTCTACAGTTTCACAAGTCTACAGTCTACAGTTTCTTTTATAATGCAAATTTAAATCTTTTGTTAAGTACAAATACTTTAATATTCGCAAAGCATATTTCCAATGTATCTCATTATAGCTATTCTGGTATCTACTTACAATTAGATAATTAACACTATAACTTACATCAGGTCTTGTATTTGAACTTATTGTATAGTAATGCACCTATCAAATTTCTATATTTAACATTTGACTCGCATTTTTCAGCCTTTTCAAGTTTCAGATTCGTTTCCATAGGAGTACTATATAGTTTACTATTTTGCAATTGATATTTATTAGCTATTGACTCTATATACTTAGTTTGGTTTAGTTTCATGTCGCATATTCGATAATCATACTCTATGTTGATACCAAGATATTCTTTAATTTTACCCAAATCTTTCATTTTAAACTTTTCCGATAAAGATTTCTTTAAACTTTCGATTTTCCTTTTGTTATCACTACAAATCAACAAATCATCGACGTATATTAATAGGTGCATAGTTTCTATTCCATTTTCATGAGTGTATAAACAATAATCAACATTACTCCTTTTAAATCTTAATTTTGTCACATATTCATCAAAACACTCGTACCACGGACCTTCTCGTAGTCCGTATAATGCTTTTCGCAATTTACAAACTCTGTTTGTTCCATCATTATAGCCTTCAGGTTGACTGACATATATTTCTGAGCTTACTTTACCATTCAGAAAAGCTGTAACTACATCCATTTGCTCTATCATAAAGCCAAACTAACAACAAAATGAAAACAAAAATTTTAAAGTTTGTGTTTTTGCTACAAGGGCGTATATGTCGTCAATAACATTTGTCTGTTGAAAACCTCTCACGACTAATCTAGCTTTATATGTTTCATCGGATTTTTTTGTATAGTCCCATTTTACACCTAGAATCCTTTTACCTGGTACTCTTTCAACTAACTCCCATGTTTTGTTTTCCTTTAAGCTTTCTATTTCTTTATCCATTGCTTTTATCTAGTTTTCACTAGCATTACTATTTATCGCCTCCTCAAACGTATAAGGAGTATCTACTCTACAATAATTCACATAGATATTGTTAGAACTATCCTCTGGATATCTTATTAGGCTTTTTCTCTCCCGTGTAGATCTACGTGGAATTTTTAACTCTACTTTCTCAATGTTGTTTTTCTTTACTCTACATTGTTCCTTTTGGGTTTCATCTGCGCTTTCGAAAGCATCATCATTTAAATCGTCGTCTATACTAGCATCGCTTTCATTGTCATTACCGTCTTCAACAAAGTTAATACACTTTACGTTTTTTTCTACTATATCTAATGTCTCGCAACTATTATTTTATTATTTACAAGTACTCTATATCCGACATCGCTATAACCTAATAAAATACCCATGTCTGCCTTTTTGTCCCACTTGGATAATCTTTTTTGTTCTGGCTTTCTTACAAAAACTCTGCTCCCGTATAACCGTAAATGTTCAACGTATTTTTTTTTTCTACAAAATATTTCATAAGGAGTTTTCTTTTCTATCGTATTTGTTAACGTACGATTTTTCAAATATTTGGCTGCACATATTATTTCAGACCAATATCGCTTATGTACTTGTGCCTCTGTTAGTAAGCATCGCGCCATATCCATTTTTGTCCTATTAAACCGTTCTGCCGTGCCGTTTAACTCATGTACGTATGCTGGACAATTATTCATAATAATACCCTTTTCTTTTATAAAACTTATAAAATCGAGTATTCACGTATTCTGTGCCGTTATCACACCTTAGAATTTTGACCTTTTTCCAGTTAGATTTTCGCTTTCATTTATGTATTGTACTAGACAATCGAAAACTTCATCTTTAGATTTTATGCAGTAAACTTTGGCTATTTTACTATAATCATCAATGAAGGAGACGAAATGTCTTTCTTCTTTTAAACCAGGCGTTTTAAAACTACCGCACATATTAGTGTGAACAATCTCTAAAATGTCTTTTGCTCTAGATCTATTATTATTGAATGGTAAGTTATGCATTTTATTTTCGATACACGTTTTACATTTCATATATTCTGATTCAAGTTCCTTTGGAACACCCTCTAATTGCTTACAAATTGTATTTAGATAGCTAAAGTTTACATGACCTAATATTCTATGCCACCGTTCCTTTTGACTCATGTTAATTTTTTGTTCGGCACTGCTTACAAAAGTCTTTTCACGTTTCAATCTACTTTTCATTTTATAGACTTGGTTTTCTTTTAATGCTACCGCTATAACTCTATAATTCCTATCAGTTATTTTTGTTACATTCCCTTTAGAAATAATTGTATTATTATCGGTTAATTTTCCATAACTTATTAAATTTGCATTCATATCTTTTGCATAAAATACCTTTTTTATATTTACTTCGTTTTGTTTACCAAATGCGTCAAAGTAGCTCACTACATTTTCAATTTTCGTTGCTTGTACTGACCTACTATCTCCTAAATAGATATTTACTGGTTCTTTAAGTATAATACAATTTTCAAAATTATTAATTATTATATCGTTACGTAACCTGTTTACTTCTTTGCTGTGTGTTTTGTATATCGCTGCTACCCATGCGCTGGCTCCTGAGTTGCCCTGCTCGCCCGTACTGGGTCCTTGCTGACGGAAGTTTCCGCGCCCTCTGCCGTAACTGCCTCTTCCGCCTCGTCCACGTGTTGATCCTCGCGATGTTGTCCCGTTGTTCCCGAATTGTCCGCCATCTTGGCAATCACGAGCAAAATGCCCAAACTTGCCGCATTTGGAACAGTTTCCGTTTTGGCCCTTTCTAGCAGCTAGTACATTTGTTCTTCTATCTTCAAATTCTTCATTATTTTTTAACTCCGCAATCTGTATTTCATTTTTTATGTATGCTGTTGTTCGGTCTTCTTCCTTTAGCGTATCAATCAAGTCACCAATATAGCTGTACTGGCTCGGCAACGTATTTAACATGTAATTCAGTTTTTTTTTCGCTGATTTTCGCTCCTGCGCCTTTTAGTTCATTTACAGTTTTTTCAAATTCACTAAAGAATGTTGATATATCACTATATTTTTCCAATCTCAGCTTTTCTAATTTATTTCGATACACAATCTGTAATGCCGTTGACTCTTTCATGTACATCTCATGTAACTTCTTAATTATTAAGAAAGCTGTTGTTAGACAAACTCTATCTGCTTATTCGATAACGCACTATAGATCAAATTTATTGCCAATAAATCATTCTTATCCCAGTCATCTTTATCAGATTGTACCTTTCCTCTGGTGATTACTTCATGACAATTTTTCAGCTGTAGATACATTGTAATCCTTTTCTTCCACATACTATAGTGTAAGTAGGAGAGAAGAAAAGAAAACACAAGGAAAATAAAAAGATAACCACTTATGGTTTTTCTTTAAACTCAATAGCTGTAAGGCAACTTAAGCCGTTTAATACTTTTGTTTTTCTACTACTCAGACATACGGTTAGGAGCAGACTGTCCCGCTCCTGCTCCAAACGCTCTTACATACTTTCGATCCGTGCGAATCGTCGCGGTGGCATTTACTTGAGCTAATTAGGTTGATTCTCTAATGAGATAAGTAGCGGTTGATTTCCTTCCTTATCGACCGTTCTGTCTACTATCTCTTACAGCTCGGCCATCCTGACTTTATGGGCGACTCGACCATAAGTTTTTTTTTTTTTTTTTTTTTTTTCTGTAGGTCAAACGAAATAAATTATAAAATTAAACATAACATCGCAAGCGAGAGAAGGGGGAGAAAAAAAAACAGAAAGACGATAACTCCGGTGATGTTACTGGTATAGTTGCGAAAAGAATTTGAAAATTAAATTGATTATAATTTGATAAAAAATAACGCTCATGGTCTAATCAGCAATGACATCTCATCTTTTTCGCTAGATTTGGCTTCATCTCTGATATCGCTTATCCAAGGTCTCATTCTATCTGGGGAAACGATCCCTGTGAATGGTTTCTGAGTTAGAGTGAAACCTTCGATGTCACCTACAACATATCTGTCTAAATCTAACACTTTTTTGACCTCGTAGGGTCCTTTATATTTTGGTAGTAGCTTTTGATTCACACCGGGGGTGGTGATTACGTTTCTAATCATTACGTAGTCGCCTACGCAATATGTTCGTGATCGCTTCCTCCGTTTATCAAAGTATGTCTTATTATAAAGCTGACTCTCGCGAGTTTTTTCAACCGCAAAATCTCGCAGATCTTCTCGATTAGTCTCGGTTTCTTGTTGCTCTAAAAAATGAGATCGAAGGTTATCATCGGGAAATCGATTTTGATCACAACCAAATAGAAGTAAGCTAGGTGATGTATCGATTGCTTTGTGTACGGTATTATTGATGGTAAATTGGGCCTTGTTGAGGACAGCGTCCCAAGAATCGTTTTCAGATAGCGTTGATAACAAAGTCCTTAAAAAACGGTTCACGCGTTCAACTAGTCCATTTCCCCGGGGTGTTGCAGTGGCTACTTTCACATGTTCGGTCCGGCTTAAAGCTAGGTAATCACAAAATTCCTGAGATGTAAATGAGCTACCTCGGTCCGACACAATACGTTTACTGGTGCCGAAGTGTTGAAAATACTGTTTCAAGCAATTAAGAACATCCTTCGTGCTCGTGGTTTTTACCGGATATAAAAGGCAGTACCTGGTAAACGCGTCGATCACAATAAAAATATACTTGTATCCTTTCTTAGTTCTACCAAGAGGATCGTAGTGGTCAATGTGAGCGGTTTCAAATGGTTTTGTACCCTTATCGTAAATATGCAGTTCGCCCTCTTGTCGACCTGTCGGTACGGAATACGTTAAGCATTTAATGCAGTTTTCAATGTGCTTTTTAACTAATACTCGCATGTTTGGAAACCAATAACTTTTTGTAATCAGGTCAATGGTTTTCTCGAGTCCAGTGTGCCCAACTTTATCATGACACACCCTTATCACTTCGCGCACCATTTCCTCCGGGACGAAAAACAAAATTTTGCCATTATATTTTTTATACACTATACCATTTCGTAATTCAAACTTATCGCTTTCGCCAATTTCTAGCTCTTTGTGAATTTTGCAAATAATCGGGTCTTGTAATTGTTTGTAAACTAAAATTTGATCGAATGATAAAGGTTCAATGACTAATATGCTCCGACTGAGTGCGTCGACGTGTCGCATACGATCAGATCCACGGTGATCTATTATATAATGGTAATTCTGTAACGTTAGGCACCATCTACTTATGCGAGGGTTTATATCTTTTTTACTTAATGCTAATTTGATTGCATTACAGTCTGTTACAATCTTAAAATTAATGCCTAGTAAATATACACGAAATCTATCAAGGACGTATATTATTGCTAACATCTCTAATTCATAGCTGTGGTACCGACTTTCTACTTCAGTCGTTCTTTTACTAAAAAACGATACAGGGTACATATAACCATCGTTTT
This sequence comes from Hedychridium roseum, assembly GCA_963989215.1. Lineage (NCBI taxonomy): Eukaryota > Metazoa > Arthropoda > Insecta > Hymenoptera > Chrysididae > Hedychridium > Hedychridium roseum. The sequence continues at coordinate 9,249,275 of OZ022313.1, read as the reverse complement.
GCCTTTGCAGCAGTATGGCGCCAAAACCGACCGCACTGGCATCTGTGTGCAATTCCGTTTCCGCTAATGGTCTGTACAGAGCTAATACTGGTTGGCTAACAAGTTTATCCCGTAACGTCTCGAAAGCATCTAATTCGGCCTTACCGAAGTGAAAACGAACATTCTTTTTAACAAGTGCATAGAGGGGTCTGGCGATTAGCGCAAAGTTCGGAACAATTTTGCGGAAATAACTGGCTAATCCGAGGAAGCTTTGCACCTGCTTGACCGACCTTGGTTGCGGAAAATTAAAGATAACTTCTATTTTGGACTTACTCGGGGTTACACCCTTTTCTGAGACAACATAGCCTAAATAGTCTATTTCAGTTAGCAAAAATTTACATCTGCTGAAATTTAACTGTAAATTATATCGCGCAATCAATTCTAAGACCTCCGCAAGGGTGTTTAAATTGTCCTTTATCTTGCGACTGGGTATTAATATATCGTCGAAGTATGCAAGTACTCGACCGGAATTAATTAAAGGCCTAAATATAAGATTAACATACCGCTGGAATGTGGCCGGTGCATTAGCTAGACCGAAAGGCATTTTCACAAAAGATGTATATTTGACGCAATCTTCAGCAATGGGCACATGGTGAAATCCATCCTTGAGATCGAGGCTCGTAAAAAAGACATTGTTAGCCAACCGATCAATGTGGTCGTCCATTAACGGAAGGGGGTATCGATCTTTAACAGTCAGCTTATTCAAAGTCCTATAATCAATACACATGCGGTACGTATTATCCCTCTTCCGCACAAGTACAATGGGGCTACTATATTCTGAATTACTAGGCCTGATTATTTGTCGTTCCAGCAGGTCATCCACAATTCGCCTTACCTCGTTACGCTCAAACCACGATAAGCGTCTTGGCGTATAATAAAAAGGTTTACTATTGTTAATTAAGGTAATGCGCATCTCATAATTAATACTATCAGGCTCTCGCTTCGAATTAATATACTTATCTAAGATTTCGAGAAGATGGTTTTTAACTTCTATAGGTAACGACAAATTCAAATTATTTTGCACGCAATCCAGAGCATGTTTACTTTCGATCGTCTCTATATTCAATATCTCGTTATTAGGTTCGAAATAGTCTAATATTACTTCCTTATTGAGGGTCACCTTTAAGTGTGGTTGACTAAGAAATTCACGACCGAGTAAGATGTCACATGACATTGTTGAATTGGGAACTACTGCGAAGCGTATAGTAAACACATGATCTGGTAACGGTTTTAATCGAATTCTCGGCGTGATAAAACCGTAAATTTTCAAGGGGGACTTATTCAATCCGCCATAGTTCGTCTCGATATCTGTACGTATCAATTGATTCTCTCCAAAATAAGTTAAGTATGTTCCTTCGGTCATGACGTTAATAGCACTGCCCGAATCAATTAGCGCTTCTAAGTAATAATAGTTTTCTTGCTCGGGGGTTAACAGAACACAACATTCGCGAATTGCATGCTTTAAAGGAGACCTGATTGCCTGGTAGTTTAATGACGGATTCACCTACTGCTGAAACAAAATTCCGGGGGGTCTCGATAAGGGCGGTCATCGGTGCAGCCTCCGTGCTTTTCCCCTGCTTTTTGAAGGTGCCCTTCCCCGCAGTGCAGTCTCTGAAGGTGTGTCCACTCATCCCGCAAGTGAAGCAGGAACCCCTCTCTCTCTTCGGCTTTGGGCAACTCGATGCGTAGTGACCATCCTCGTTACTGTTAAAGCACCTCGGAATTCTTGGAGAATCCGCCTTCTTACTGCCACTGATAGATTTTTCGGGTGGCCGGTTCCCCTTATAGAAACCGTCGCTCAACGATACATGTTCGAACGCTTTAAAAAGTGTGGAAGCAGAATCGTACATGCACAGATGTGCCTGATCACGCAGTCGCGGATCCGGGATCCCGTCAATTAGGTAATAGAGGGTATCTTGCTCGGGGATGTCGGCCTGGTACGCCAAAATGGTCTTATCGTGGTGGTACTCACTGAAGTGCTCACCTGCCTTCCACTTACGTCCTTCGAATTTTTTCCTCAACAGGATTCTGTCCGGACGATGATCGAACATTTTTTTCATTTCTGTTAATAATTTTTCAATATCCATCTGGATATGCTCCGATTTCGCCTGTAACCAACAAAGCGCTTTTCCTTTTAATTTGCTACTGATGAGTGCTCTCGTCATGTTTTCGTCCAAATCATAGGTCTGACGAAGGGCTCTAATTTGATTCTCCCACGTTCCGAAGCTCATATCGCTCGAGCCGTCAAAGTCACTTAATAGATCACCTATTGTTTTAACGGACATTCGTGGGCGCTCGACCGAATTCTCAGACGAACGCAGTGAATTCCTCAGGATTTCGTTCTCACGTCGCATAAGCTCTACCTCTCGAGCCATCACGTCTCTCTCACGTTGAAGAAGATCTCTCTGCGTACAGTGTCTGGAACAACTAACTGGGACGTACTTGAAAAATTGCAGGCGGCAGCATTCGTCCCAGGGACATTCCCTTGCGGCGTAGGATTATTTGTGTCGGAAACGCCCTCGTCTGACATCATGGCGGTCCAAGAACTGTTGGGATACGCATTTTCCAGCCTGGCTATCAATCCGGCTTTTGTTCCAGTTGTCGACAAATTTACCCGTCTTAACAGGTCCTTAAGTTGAGAGACTGTGTAGTCACTTGGATCCATGGTTGCTAGAATCCGTTGAAATGCCGACAGATTTACTGAATCTGTTTTTTCCACTGCGTGGCCGTTAAGCGAGTTCAAATTCGAAGACTCGGATTCAGATCCCACTTCTGAGATTTAACTGTAAGTAGGAGAGAAGAAAAGAAAACACAAGGAAAATAAAAAGATAACCACTTATGGTTTTTCTTTAAACTCAATAGCTGTAAGGCAACTTAAGCCGTTTAATACTTTTGTTTTTCTACTACCCAGACATACGGTTAGGAGCAGACTGTCCCGCTCCTGCTCCAAACGCTCTTACATACTTTCGATCCGTGCGAATCGTCGCGGTGGCATTTACTTGAGCTAATCAGGTTGATTCTCTAATGAGATAAGTAGCGGTTGATTTCCTTCCTTATCGACCGTTCTGTCTACTATCTCTTACAATAGTCCTATCCGTCGAACACTGGTATCATAATTTCCCTTTTGTCCATCTTGTTTTCTTACTAGTTCTCCAACGTTCCTTCGTGTTCGTATTTTTCCCTCTTGTTCAGATTTCGATGTCAATAATTTAATAATATATAATTTAAATATCCAAGTACACTAACTCAACCATCGAAACCACGCTCTGCTACCATGTTGGAATAAGTTAGGAAAAATTTAATACTCCTTTGTATATATTTTAACAGCACATATATTTCTAGCTTACTGAAGGATCACCTCTCATCACACTCTAGTCGCGCAGTCCTGTTTTTATCTATGTACTGTCATGTGACACACACCCACATCACATGGAGGGGAGACGTACATGTGTGCGTTCATCCTCACCAGCGCACACCGTAATTCGATTATTGTATGCAATATAAATTTAATATATTTCAACAGAGCTGGTGCATCATCTTGCTGAGAGTATTTTAATTTGAATCTGACTTGCAATGGAACAGCATCGAGCAAAGTGGACAAAGTGAATTCTAAGAAATGCCGATATCGTTCACTGTTTAAAATGTTATCGTTGAAAAAGTACCGACCGATAATGCACGTATCGAGAATGTCACACCACCCATTGGTACTGAATCGTAATTGTTTTTGTGTATTTCTTCGAAGGCGAGGATTTTCCACAGACCACATGTGTTCATTGTGCTGATTAAACATCCCATTATTGGTAAAAGTGCATTCATCTGTCCATAAAACCGTGGAATGTAATGGTGGAACATTTGAACACTTATTGTAATAAAACACATTTGTGACCTAAAATGCCGAATATCTCGTAAAGCATTGGTTTTAAGATGACCCTACCATAATACTTTTATACGCAGAATAGTGTGAGGAATTGAAAAATGTTTAAAAAAGTAGGACAGCATTTAAAAAAAAGTGCAATTGCACCGAAAAGATGCATCGGTGCATGTGCAACAAAAGTAGTGTATTAGGAAGGTAGTACTTAGTACGCTATTTAATACTATCCTCTACCATTTTTCTCTATCATCATTTACAAAAAAATTATAGCTCGTCCCAGTTGCGAGAATTACCGTTTATAATGCAAATGCAGAACAGAATTCCATAAATCAACGTTTTTCATCGAATTTAAACACAGAATCATTCAAACAAAATGTACATAAAAGTTAATTAATCCTTTCGCTACTACAGGCGACTATAGTCGCTCTCCATAAGATACCGCGTATTGTACATACGACGGTCGTCTCCAGTTATTGCATACTGACTCTCACCCACTCTGGGTGAGTGTTTTGTTTTGCATCATCAATACTCAGCAAACCAAATGCCTCAACAATCAATCTCGAGACACCAGTCCGAATGTTCGTAGAGAATGAAGTTAGTGCTTACTGCAGGAAGATAATTAACTTTACTTTTTTCCCAGCAACAGATAAAAACGTATGTGTTGTTGTTTTTCAAACCTGTTTACCTTTGTTTAGATTTATAATTTATAAGTAGATTTTATCTCGCCCCTAAAATGATGCCAAATAACAGAAAAAGACGTATTGACATAAATCGGTATTATTCGGAGCTGTCAAAAGATGACCAGATAAATTCAAATTTGGCACAAGAAAGATGTAATAGAAATAATAAAAGATTTCGAAAAATCATATCCAGCATGTCCGAATACGAAGAATACGAATACTTCAACTGAATCTGGAAGAGAGATCACAGAAATTACATGGACATAAATACAATTCCAAGCATTCGGGAATAAAACATCAATTAGCTATTCGGCACCAATTTTAGGTTTTTTTTTCAATTATTTTGTTCTGAAAACTTTATAAATTTTATTGTCGGTACGACAAACGGTTATCAGAATAACCTTGATGAGAATGCTAATACGATAAATTCCCAGAGCACTTCTCTACCAGAAATATATTGCTTTTTCGCCCTCAAATGATTAATGTCGCGAAATAAAAAACTGACATATTCTGAATACTGGTTTAATGATAAACTGTCGAAGAGCAACATTTTTGGAGAAATTATGAGTAGAAATCGATTTTTATAATTGTTAAAAATCTTACATTTTAACACTAATAATGTGACCGCAGATAGTGACAAATTATATAAAATAAGGGAAATTTGCGATAATCTCCGACAAAGTTTTCGGAATGCATTTCATCCTTTTGAAAATCTGTGTATTGATGAAAGTTTATTCCTTTATAAAAGAAGATTGTCATTCAAACAATACATTCCATCCAAAAGAAACAGATTTATTTTATGTGATACCCAATCTGGATTTGTACAGGATTTTATCATTTATAATCGACCATTAACTACCTTAAGCTGCGAAAATAAATTTATCGGAAAATCAGGAAATGTAGTCATGGAACTATTGAAACCTTATTTAGGCAAAGGTCACACACTGTATGTAGATAACTGGTACACAAGTCCAGAACTTTTTATCCTCTTACATAAAAATGCAACTAACGCTTGTGGAACTGTACGCAAAAGACGAATGGGCATGCCAGTTATTCAGAATAAATTAAAACCTGGTAATACGAGTTTCCGCTCTCCGAGGCATTTATTAGCAACGAAATGGTGTAACAAGAGGGAAGTCTATACGCTATCCTCTTTCCACAATAAAGGATTTGTTGATACGAAACGTCATTACCGGACGCATGAAATGATTAAAAAACCAAAATGTGTGTTGTCGATTACAATCGATTGATGGGAACTGTGGATAAAACAGACATGGTTTTCAGTACCATTCATTCACAACGAAAAGCCATGAAGTGGTATAAAAAATATTTTTTTCATTTAATCGATATATGCATTTGTAACGCTTATTACCTATATAAATTAAAAAGTGTCAAACAAATCTCAATGGCCAAATTTCACCTGGACTTAATTCGGCAACTTTTAGCTCATTACCGACCAAACTATAAGAATAACATTGCAAATAAATCAGGAGCAACGAATCCACTTCGCCTTATTGGAGGCACTTCCCTTCGCTATACATAAATGAAAGGACAAAACGAAAGAACACGTTGCGGAAGTGTGTAGTATGTTCAAAAAATGACAGGAGAAGCGAATCGCGATCCAGTGCAAGATTTCCGATGTTGACCTATGTATAACACCATATTTTGAAAAATACCACACGCAATACCATTATTAAAAGCTATTACAATCATAAAGTTATATTATATTATATAATATTATTGTATTGTGTAATGTTATTTGTTCTGAAATTGTAATTAAAAGTATGCATGTTAAGAAATTAGAAATACCCTGTTTTGAGACAAGTTTTTTCATCGAAAACACCGGCAGAGCAACGTGTGTGTAGTGAAGCGCGAGTGCGGCCGCTGACGATCAGTCTGCGCACCGTGCGCAGTTTCGTCGCGGCGGCTTGTTCTGCGGGAATACCGCGGCCGAGAATCCGCCCGTAGCGAAAGGGTTAAAAAGGATGACGTCCATAATGCATTGATGGGTTACCAGGCGGCACTCATAAAGTGAACTTGTGGGAGAGTCAGTTTAGGGAGATCAGTTCTCAGGTTGTAGCCAAAATACCTCTGTATTCAATGCCCAATCTAGAGATACAATCGCAAGCAAGAACATCCGTAATCACAAAAGACTTTTTAGCGTCTAGAAGATTCTTCTTTCTTTCTTTGTTTAATTCGTTCGCCTTACATACGTAAGTTCAGTCAAAGAACAACGTAACGAACTATATTTTATAAAAAAAATACTACAAAGATACAAGAATAAAAGAAGCATGTGTGTCAAAACCCATGTCGGAACATATACGTTGTTTCCGGTCATTCTTGTTAGGAAGATTGCCGCGACACGGGAAAATTGGAGATTTTTTGGAAGTTCTCTCGATGCCAATCGGTAATACAGGTTTCCTAAATGCAGACAGTGACCGGGTGGAGATGAGTTAAGTGGGCGCCGAACTAGAAGCAATGTTAATGAATTATATCTCAAAAAATTGCTCGCAATTTGCTCATTAAGAATATAAAATTGCTCTAGTGGTAGCAATTATTTAAAAAAAGTTATTAAACAATTTTGTAACAAACACTAATTTGACAATTTCGAAGTTATCCAAGTACGAAAGGGATCTTTTCTGGACTCAAAAAATTACGATGAATTTGTTCATCACTACCCTACCTTTTTATTTGCGTTTTGTTAACGTTTTTTCAATTAAACATAATAATCAAATTTTCGATGTTTTAAGGCCTGGGAAAACGACAGTAGCACCGCCAGTTTTGAAACATAAAACTAACACCAGTAAAAGCGGTTCTCAATCTAAATCTGAAATAACACTTCCCGCGAAGGAGAGTTCGTTTGAAAAGTGTAATAAACCGTGTGCCAGAAAGAAAAAAACGAAACGGTGAGGAAAAGAGACGAGGCTCACCCAAAGGCTTTGAATTCTTACGGGGGTTGCTTTCTTAAATCTAGGTTATTGAATGATCATGGTAAACAGCTTCAATATCTTTATATTTGCAAATATGAAAACTTTATTTGGCTCATGAAGGACATAGAAATGTAATTTTTTTGGCCATTCGGATATCACATGTTTTATAGATCTCCGCATCTTATAAATTTGTACTGTAAGTATTTTTAAAAAACATATACAAATACAGATAATAGACTTATAAATATGTTCTACTATAACTAGTATTGTAAGTAAGAAAATATAGTATTATAAAAAGTCAGTTCTACGCATTCTTTTTGTGCGAATATTGTTTTTTACATTACAAACTATAGTTTGTACTTTTTTAAATCACAGTTATCCCACGCTGTAGGGATCAATGTGTACAATCAATATTTTTAAATCACAGACAAATAAATCATTGGGTTATGTGTTAATCTTATATCTAATTTGTTTTTTTTATCATAAGCTTTTTTTACTCGTAAGCCTGAAATAAAGCAGTCTTGCAAAGTACACTGAAAAGTATAATAAATTTATAAATATACACTAGTAACTAGTATCGGAAGAAGAAACGCAAGTAAGAAAATGATGTACGATAAAAAGTTTTCCACGCATTCTTTTTCCGGGAATATTTTACAAACTAGTTTGTACTTTTTTAAAATACGGACGGTTTTTCAGACAAGTACATAAAACACTAGAACAATTTTCAGTCTTTCCCTATCGGCAGTGATAAATTGTGATTTAATATTCAAGTCATTGAGTTCGTACCACTTATTATCAGCCGTTCTAGTGTAGGCGATGTCGTGGCCGGTGGACGACGTCGAATAAGCAGCCGATTCACACACGATAATACTTGTCAAAATGAAATCGGTGTTCCGTCGTCTTAATTTAATAGGAATATCTCGTAGGTATACACCTTCTTTAACAACGTTCGTTTTTTCGACTGAATTAACATATGCGTCATCCGTGTCGATGCAAATGTATGCTGCAAAATCTATAGTTTTTAGTACGGTATACTGCCGGCAGATTTTACAATAAAGGTTAGATGATTCTTGAATAGATTTTTCAACGATTTCTTGCAATACACGAAAACCTCCTTGCCAGATTGGCTTCAAATTAATGTCTAGAATCGGTTTTTTTTTTTCGTTTTTACCGCGGAACACGCTACCCGCTGACATTTCGTGCTCTCCATCGGTGCAGTGTATTTTTCCATTAATCTTTGAAATAACTGAGACGCATTATCTTTGCAGTCGATTCTATTGTTTTTCGACGAGTACAATGCATGAAACATGGAAGTTCATTCAGCGTATATTTTTTGGGCCTTTTCTAACATACATCTTTAGCATGCGAAATACGCAGTTAGATTGTTTCTCTTCGCTATCAACGAAAGTTTGGAACGGTTTGGAGCTCAGATATCCCGCGACAAGAATTTCCAAAAGAGAATCGAAAGGGCATGTATTGGTAAAATAGAAATAATTCTTATTTATTAGTTTTCGACTCTGGTGGCATACGTTTCGCAGTGTGCGTTGAGAGGAGCGCGATCTTCTTTCAGGCTTTTGATGAATAAAATTAATTTCTGAGCAGGAAGTAACGTACTTTTCTCGATTTTTACAGTCTATTTTATCTATCGTTGGCTCGAGATCAACGCGATTTTCCATTATCAAACTTTCGGAATTAGAGAATTTAATAGAAAAGCTATTTTCCGATATTCGTTCGAAAACAATGTTCTCGTATGATTTCCTACTCGAGTGGAATTTTGGTTGAAAATCGCGTATATCAAGTATCGAACTAGTCACAGAATGATGGTCAGTGTCGTCAGATTCAAGAAACATATCGTCGTTATCATCACCTTTGCTCCGCCAATTTTCTCGCTGTTCGTACAAAATTTTTTCTTTGTTCGCGGGTAATATTGTATCTATAATAATTATATTTTCGGCTGAAGATGAAAATGAACACGTTGGATTCATTTTACCTTCACAATTCATTTTCCTTTTTTCAAGAGCCGCTCGCGACACGATCATATCATTATTGATCGAGTATATGTGTTTTAGCGCAAATTTATCAGCTCGCTTCGGCGCGCGATTTTCCAATAATTTATTTTTTATGATTCGTAAATAAGTTTCCGATGATGCGGAAGTTGCCACAGTGTGAGGTGATTTAAAGGAAGACCGCATTACGTTAGTCCAAGCCGGAAAGTGGCAGAAAAGAGGTTTCAAGGACGCTATTTCTGGACAGTAGTAGGTATATATTTGCATTATCGAAATCTTTCGAAGAATTTTTGGCACGTTTTTGTCGAATGTCTTGTTAGATAAAAAATCGATGTACATACTTAGAAATTGCATCCTTGTCTTCAATTTGGAAAAATATCGGAGGAGGAAAATTGTTACGTTTAGCGAACTCTACCTCGGAACGGCAACTTCAATGGTCAGGACAATCGATCCTATTCTCGCAAATGGAAACTTTTTTTAAAACGTCGTAATTGACTGAATCATGGAAAGAAAATTTCCAGAGTCTCTGAAGAAACCAATCTACAGTTTCTTTACAATTGCCGTAATTTTGGCTAATAATGAAAAGCGATCGTACTGCATATTCAAAATCTATGAAATTTTCGATTGTGCTCCTAAAGCCCACAGCTCGCAAAAAAAATCTTTAACTGCGAATTTGACTTTCGAAAGACAGGGAAGTCTCGTTGCCCAATGTATCAGATGTGCAATGTCAACGCGCAGATACGTCTGCGGCAATTTATTAATTTCGTGTTTCAAGAACCGATAACAAATTAAAAGATAATTTTTGTACGTCATCTGGTTAAAAGCCATCGACACGGCATTTTGAACCATTCTAGACATATCAATGACAACTTCGGTTGGAATTTTAGCATTACCGCGTATCCATTCTCGGAGCCACCATTCTATTTTGTGCATGTCTTGGCGATCTGATAGAAGTTGCGCCACTGGAACTATTAAATCACCGATGTAGCTTATTACTTGATATAAAAAGATGTGGCTACCGAGTTACTGACCCGGGCGATCAATTTTTCTAACGATACTAACGATTCTAACGATTCAAAGCTTACAGCCTCATTATGATTAATATCTATTTTACTCTCTCCATATATCTGAGCTCCACATTCTTTACAAGAGCCTCTTATATTTTATCAAGTGAATTTCATTCTCATCGCAGTAAACAATTTTGTGTCCTTTAAAGAAAATCGGACAAGTGATTTTCGTTTCAAGCCAAATTAATTCACTAAAAACATGAGTCCAATCTGATTGTAACGCAAAATATTTTGTTCCATTTCTGTCTTGTTTTTCGATTGGTTTCACATTCTCCCATTTCTCGTCAAGTACGGTAACTTTAAAAGTGATCTTTTTATCATAGCAAGGGTGTTCATGATTTTAATCATACGGTTCATAATCGCTATCATCGCCGTCAAAAGAATTATTGTCATCAATGGCGTCATCCGAAATTTGAATTGCTGACGCATGTGACGTACGGCGATAAGCATAAGGCTCAGATGTCCGCCAGGCATCGCGTCGGGCCGAAAAACCCAACCAATAGTACGCTTAGTATTAACCAAATTCAAAGGGTCGATCGTAAAAATCATAGAGTGAGCATTTCCAGACCTAGAATAGAGTTTCCAAAGATTTTTTGTTTAGAATCTCGGGTTATCCCCCGCATACGTGACCACTTCACGTAACCCTAATACATAAATTAAAAAGAAACATAAATTAAAACGAAACTCGGACTAGGAACTGCTAAGGGTCACCAAATGACTAACCCGACTATTTATAGATGCGAGAGCAAATCCGATGTAAGGAAGTGTACCATGGAGGGAGTTGTCAAAACTCTCTGATAAAAAGGGCTGCTCCCAGCACCCTTCCTCTCAGTTCAACTAAATTTTCCAAAGAATACTGAACCTCTGCCGGTTCTTCCTCTCATCTCCACTCTCGTAATTTTATATTTTGTATCTAACGCAGAACCTCTGCCGCCCTCTTCTTTTACCTTTTGCCAACGAAAGTTGATTAACGTAAGTTCCTACACCACATTATAGAATAAATTCTGTTGCTACTTCACCAAATACAAATTACACTTGAGTTTAAGACTCATAGTATTGGGAACGCGACGAAGCAGTTGCGTACCTGAGAATTGAGCCGAAACCTCAAGTTTTGTTAAAATCGTTGAACGATCTCGAGCTATCCAGAGCGCTTCGAAGCAGACGGCGTACTGGGGATCTCGAGGGAAACAACGATTCATTATCTCATTTCCTTTTCTTTCTGGCATGCCCAAAACCCGAGGTGGCAGGAAAATTGTAGTTAAAACTTTTTATAAACAATTTGAGCGGTCAATAAAAGCGTTCGCCACAAAAGAAGTTTCCGACTTTAAAACCCCCCAAATAATTTCCGTTCCGACTCCTTTTGAGGAAATCCCTCATCCCTATAGTGATTTTGTAGAAGAATTTACAAAAACACTAGAAAGATTCGCCCAATCCCAATAGTTTTGCCTTATCCCAGGGGAGCGTCGCGTAGACGCGTTATCACCCGAAATATCCCAACCCTACTAATACGTAAACTCGCGGATCGACAACCCGGTTCGTGACACGCATCACCTACGACTTTAAACTCGGTTGTCGAAAGTTCACCATAAACACCCTTGATTTCTTTATATTTTGTGAGAACATTATTTCGGTCTTGAAGGACGTACAAACATAAATTTTTCGGCTTCATCCGATTATCCCACCCTCTACAGATTTCTTCCCATACTGGGTCTTTGAATGACTTGATTTTTCCGGTCAAAAAGACAGAACTCTGATCAGGCGCTCTTTCGAAATGGCAGCCCACGTCTTCATCCTGAATTGAATTGGATTTCTAGGTGAACCTGTTTGAACATTGTTAAAAGATTGTTTAAGACATACGTACTCCATATGCATGGATTCTTTTTTCACGAATAAAGCTATTTATAAAATAAACTATATAGTATATATAAGACTGTTCAAAGTTTTCTCAAATGATTTTAAGGTAGTCGTATCATTGGGGGGGGGGATTAAAATTTTATTCCCGTTTTTTCTCACATTTGTTTGTTATATAATAAACAAAATCATGACATTTTTTTCCATAAGATTGTTATAAAAACTAATTGAAGCTTCTTTGATGTCATATAAAAATGTGTGCAAGATTTCAACAGGCTTCATCGATCAAACAATCAAGATGGTGATTGTATAATGTTGCGATATTTAACATGGGCTCTTATGGGAGGTTACGAAAAATGACGATTTTCAAGAATAGATATCTTGATTTTTGAGTGAATAAAGGCCCCTGAAATTTTACACACATGTACATATGACATCAAAGAACGTTTCTGCAAATTTTCAATGAAATCTAACGAAAACGCTGTAACGATAGGACTACCTTAACTGATATGAATTGATGATTTTTCGATAAGTCGCGGCTAGAAAACTTTCAATTGCTATGAATCATTCAATTCGGGAATAGGCAAAGCGAAAATCTTACCCAAGATTCCATATCCCTGAACTGCAGCTAACAGTCCTGAGCTCTTTTTAACAGTCGGACAGATGACGGTTAGATGACGGTTAGATGGCGGTCCGGGAGACGGTGCCGGGCCACTTTTGACCCGTGCCAAATTCGTGTACTCAAGCGTTGTGAAATGAATTTTAGGCGCTATGATTATCTTTACAATAAGTTATATGGAAATACATATTTACAATTTATTTACACGTTTATATAATAAACTGGCCCGTGTGATTGCACATTATCTTATACAAACATAACGAGAAATATAACGATATGTATCACTGTTTTTTATTTATGATTGTTCAATGTATTTGATGCGCTGAGCTTGATGGTCACACAACTGCTTGAGCGTTGCAGCTCGCTAATCAACTGTTTTCTTATATATCTGCAGCGAGTAGAGACAATATAAGCATCGAGTGACCGAGACGTGAACCTTCTCGTGGCGAAAACATTGCGGGTAGGATATCACCCGGCACCGGCGGACTGTTAAAGAAAGACCCCCCAAATAAAATAAATATTATATAAAGTATTGCTAATATTAATGGCAATTGAAATAGAACTCCTCGTTGAAAATGCGTACACAGGATTTCGACAGCTTTGATGTAAGTTGTCCATTTCAGAATAATTTCGTTCTCGCATTTTTCTTTTTGCATCGTCAAAGCTCTCTCGAGCATCTAATGTGATAAAATCTATTTTTGTGAGACAAGTATAAACAAGTAAGAATCTCTTTATATGTGGTAATATTGTAAAAGTGAAAAGAACATTTACAACGCTAACTTGGCTGATATCTCAGCGTTTCCTTCCTCAGGAATACTTATTGTTAGTCTAGAGTACAAGATGTACAAGTTTTATTTACTACTACGAATCGTAGTATTCATTATTCTCACAACAAATTTATTTATTTTAAACGCTGTCATAGTAATATTCCCAAAAATCAGTAGAGGAAATTTTATTACGTTTTTCAGCGGAATTTTTCATGGGAACTGTTATTTCAGATTCGGATTGAGAACCGCTTTTACTGGTGTTAGTTTCATGTTTCAAAACTGGCGGCGCTACTGTCGTTTTCCCAGACCTTAAAACATCGAAAATGTAATTATTATTTTTAATTCGAAAAACGTTAACAAAACGCAAATAAAAAGATAGGGCAGTGATGAGCAAATTGATCGTAATTTTTTGAGCCCAGAAAAGATTCCGTTCCTACTCGCATAACTTCGAAATCGTCAAATTAGTATTTATTACGAAATTGTTTAATAACTTTTTTTTAATAATTGCTACCGCTAGAGCAATTTTATATTCTTGATGAGCAAATTGCGAGCAATTTTTTGAGGTATAATTCATTAAGATTGCTTCTAGTTTGGCGCCAGCTTAACTAGTCTACCGGGTGGCCACATCTACTTCCTCTCCAGTGACTTTTTCACAATTATTGGCAAAGGCGATGACCTGCCGTTTGTTTCGATGTACTCGAAATGATACATTTTTGTCTGCACATTGAGTAATTGCAAACGCCGGCTTCAGTCTGTCCACCGAAATGTTTCCTTCCTTCCCTTTGAGGAATATGGTGAAAAACCTGTCGCTGGGCCTTTTGACTTTTTTTTTTGCGTCGAGAAAATCTTCAAGAAGATACCACCAACCCCCGGGGAGGGATTGGTGGTTATGTGAGATTCTTACTCACTAAAAACTCGACGGTTGGCCTTCCTCAATGCGTTAGGGGACTGCCTGGGAACTATATAATATTACATCCAGGCAGCCCCCAGCATTATAAATCTAACCCGGAGGGGGGGGTATTGAGATGCAAAAGTTGTCAATGAATACCCCCCCCCCGTCAGCTCATGATTCAGTTCCTTCCCTGGTGAGGAGGGGCCAACGCCCCCTCACCTGCCCCCAAATAGGGGATGGAGCTGGGGGCCACGTCCCCGCGTGGTACTTCCCAGCCCGCGGGCCGATGGTCTGGCCCAAAAACACACCAAACGGGGGTTACGGGAAGAAGAGATATCTTCCCCCACCGGTCCCGGCTGGTGCCAAAAGGACGCTAGTGCGTCCACCCCCAAAATACATCCTGGAGAAGGTCGACGGGGGGGGGGGGCATTATTTTTCCCCGCTGGCCCCCTCCAGGGCCACCTCCATATTCTCCGCCCTAGGCAGAGCCTTGGGCTTTGAGGAAGTCGCCGCCTTATTCGGCGGCGGCCTCCTCGCCACCCCCTTCCCTCCGGTCTTCCCCCGTTTGGGGGGGGGGGGGTGCACTTTGGAGGCACAGTCCTGGGCCTTATGCCTATCGGAGCCGCTGCTACAATTAGCCACTACGTGCCCCTTCTCGAGGCACTTAAAACACTGGAGGGGCCTAGCCTCCAGTATTTCCATCTTTGCTCTTGTCCAGCCAATGGACAAGGGCCCCGACTTCGCGACGGCAGCCGATGCTACCTTCTTGACTGCCTGCCGAGGCACACTGGCCTCGGTGGCAGCCACCTTCAGCGCCCTCTTGGCATTCCTGCCAACCACCTGCGTCCACGGTTGAGTGGGGGCAGGTGGGGCAGGGGCCGAGGGCGTCGCCCTTAAAAGGGCGGGTTTCTGGACCTTAGGTCCCGAAGACGCCCTTAGGAGGGCGGGTTCCCGGCCCGAAGGCTCCAAAGACGCCCCTAGAGGGGCGGGTTTTGCCCGAAGGCCCCGAAGACGCCCTGAGAAGGGTAGGTTTTTGGGCCAAAGGCCCCGCCTTCTGCTTCACCAATGGAGCAAGAGAAGAAGAACGCTCCATATCCCGCCCTCTGACGGGCGATCGCCACGTCCTCGCCGTCGGCGATGGGGATCGCGCCAGCGGAGGGCGTGACTGCCTTAGTGGTGGCGATGGTGTTGCCACTCGCGGGGGAGGGGCACGCCTCTCCTCCCGCCTCCTCTTCACCTCCTCTAGGAGGATGCGGTTTTCCTCACGGAGGGAAGTCACTTCCCTCCGAAGAGCCGCCAAACTCGTGTCTCAACCCGTGCCAGCAGACTGGGCACGACCTGCAAGGGTGGTGGTCGCAGCCCTCAGAAAAATGACGGCCTCGTTCATTTTCCTGACGAGGTCGCCCTTCAAATTATTGGAGCACGCTGCCACCGTTTTAATGGTGGCCACGTGCACCAACATCGCGGCCGACAGGTCAGGAGTAGGCACCACCGAAACCGTCTCGGCGACGACTTTCTCCGCCTGCCGTTGTTTCGCCGAAAGGGGTGGGGGTGGAACAGAAGGATCTAAGACCCTTCTCATCGCGTCCCTTTCCCTCTCCTCCCTCGCGCGGGCCTGCTACTCCAATTTGCGAGCAAGGGGGCCAACACCCAGACCCGTTGTTGGTGGTCTGCCCCTCTTCCGTTTAGTGGGAAGGAGGCCAAAGATGTCCGTCAGTAACCACTATCTCCGTCGCGCTGCACTCCAAAGAGCTGATGGAGGCCAAGGAGGGCGCCCGAGACAGGGAACTAGGCCCTGACATGGACGGCCCCGCAATGGCCTCCGCGATCCACGATGTTTGGGATCGTTGAAGTGCCCACGACCGCAAAAACGGCCTATCAAGGCGCTCCAACCGCACCACCGCCTCTTTTGTGCGTGGTGCCTCCGAGGTGATGATTAACTCATCATCCCCAACTTCGCAAAAGGTCAAATCTGTGTCCTTGTCCATGCCTGAATTGGTTGCCAAAATGTCAATCCGAGTTTTGGTAAAATTAGAAGACTCCATGTTGGTCCCACGAGAAGGTCGGAAAAAATATGACCCAAGCAGAGCCGCCATACCTGGGAAAGCCTATATACTCTGGAGGGAGTCCAATCAATCCTATGCCAGCGTATTTTAACCAAAACCAAGTTGTTTCTAGACTAGTCATAGCTCGTTTATGATTGCCTACATTTTCTGCTTCCCTTGCTAATTCGTTTAATTACTTGCCTGCATTTCGTAAAATAGATGGATTAGCACGTATACAAGTTAATTTTGGAATCTGTACCAAATCAGTTTTAAAATTAGGCTCATCAAATGCACTTCCATTAAATTTGTAAGAAAAGGGGCTCTTATAACGACGTTCTGGAAATATTTCTACCGTCAAGTCTGACTGCAAAGTTGTATCTGGCGTTGTTGCTAAGCAACCAGGTTCTAGTGTTAACAGTCCTACATGCTCTATCAGGAATTCGCCGCTTCCATTTTTGCAACTTACACGGATAGTCTCTGACATCGGCGCAATGAATATCTATCTATGATTATCCAACAATTGTATTCAACTAGTTCTGGTTATATTAACTAAAGCATATTGACAATAATTAATCTGATATTTGTAAGGCGCGTTCATAGCAACATTTAGACTGGGATCTTGCATTATTACATAATACTTCGGATATTTGTCTTCTACATATGCGGTTTGATTTAACACGTTTACAATTTCTTAAAAATAATTCATGTCGGAGTATATACTAGATGATCTTTGTCGACAAACACATACTCATGCGGGCTCGTTATATATTGAAATATATGTTTTCTTATTTCTTTAGGTAAAGTCACAACTCTATATGTGTCATAGCTTTCAGCTTCTACTAATGGTAACTTAACTTCGAAAATCAGCTTATTTGCAATAACATCTACAGAGATTTCGCTTATCCTAAGATATTCAAAGTAATGCGTTTCATCAACAGGCATCGGCAGGCGAGACATTCCCAAAATACTACTCATATGCTCCGATGTAGTTTTAAAATCTTCGGGTTCTAACAACTGTGGGGTAATTTGTCCAGAGAGTGCGGCTAATCTACTATTGGTTAGTGATTCTACAGCGTGGCTACATTCAGATAAACAGATTTCGAGATACTCTATCATTTCAGTAATTTTGATAGACATTCTGTTATTTTCAAACTACTTTGTGGTCTTGTTCAAGCCATTTTCCAATAGTTTAGCAACATTGTCAAACTCTACAAATGTTATCTTTAAGTCCTTTACGATATTTGCAGTATTTTGAATAGTTAGTTTCAATATCTGTGTTTGATTAGCTATAATTGTTGTCAATCGTTTATTATCAGCGTATAATTTATCTATTTCCGAATTACAATATGTTGCATTGGATGCGCTCATCGTTCCAAATAATGTTTTGCTAATTTCGCCGACAAAATCAAAAACACCTCGTTTTTGCCGTCTATTGTACTCGTATCCTAAGCTTGAATACAAACGCTTCCTATCTCTAGAAATACGTACTAATTGTCTAGTTAAAACCAATACGTTCGTTTTGCAGCTTGTAAAACAACTGGTAAAATTACTGGTAAACAACTGGTAACTGGTGAGATTAAATTTGAATTTATTAAATATAAAGTGTGTGTGTACAATATGAAGTGTGTTTCGTGACTGACCAGTAAACAGCTCAATTCCCGCTATGTCAACAATGATCTAGGTCGGTAATGCTGTCGTCGTTATTGCCAACACTCCTCCTCGACGATAGCATTTAAGAATCTAATGCATTCATGGTGACCAATTCACACAGTTCTCTTAAGTATTTCAGTCTTGTTCCTCTGAGGGGTTTTGTCGGCATATCTGCCAACATGGATTGGGTCGGACAGTACAAGGATTTTGCTTGATCACTGTCCTTTAGCTCTTTTGCAAAGTAGAATCTCGTGTCTACATGTTTGGTTCTGTTGTTGTATTTCTCGTTGCTCATTAAACACAAGCAACTTTGATTATCCTCGAACATCTGCGTAGGTCCTGCTTGTTTTTCTTGTAGGTCATCAAGTAGTCTTCTAATCCATAGCATTTCCTTGCATGCTTCAGATAATGCAATATACTCAGCTTCTGTTGATGAGAGTGATACGCATGTTTGTTTTCTGCAGCTCCAAGATATAGTTACCCCGTCCCATTGAAATAGGTAACCACTATTAGATTTTCTATCGTTGGTATCTTGGGTCCAGTCGGCGTCGGCGTATCCAATAAGTTCTCTCTCTGTCTCTGCTGTGACAGATCCCAGCTTTAAACGTAGTCCAATGGTGCCCTTGAGGTAGCGTAATGCACGTTTTGCTTCTGTCCAATCAATTTTTGATACGCTGACTCAAAACGCATACTGTTGCAGCTATATCCGGTCTGGTATTTACCGCAATGTATAAAAGTTCTCCAATGAGCTTTTGATACGAGATGTTTGATTCCATATGTAGATTGATCGAGATAAAAAATTCCATTTTTGTCTCGTGAAACTCTAAAACCAAGGTAATGCTTTACTTTGCCGAGAGATGTTACCTTAAATTGTTTCTTCAATGTTCCTTCCGTATCTTTGATAATTTGCCGTGATTTGCTAGTAATAAGTATATCATCCACGTAAATGATGACGTAAACGTATTCTTCTTGAATTTCCTTAATGAACAGGCATGGGTCGACTTTACTCTGCTTAAATTCTTGAAAAATAAGTATACCTTTTAATTTATCATTCCATTGTTTGGCTGATTGCTTTAGTCCATAAATACATTTTTTTAATTTGCAAACTTTATTTTCCTGTCCCGGACTGATGCAGGCTTCCGGTTGTTTCATAAAAATTAATTCCTTTAATTCGCCATTCAGGAATGCAGTTTCAGTGTCAAATTGCATCACTTTTTACCAGCTAGGGCTAACAAAGTTCTAATAGTCGTCTGTCTGCACACCGGAGCAAAAGTCTCATTATAGTCTATCCCAAATTTTTGACTGAAACCTTGTGCGACTAATCTCGCTTTACATTTATTAATTTTTCAAAATTCGTCATATTTAATTTTATAGACCCACCTGCAGCTGATAACATTATGATCTTTTGGTAGATCTACGAGTTCCCAGATACGGTTAGCCTTAAGCGTTTACGGTTAGCGGTTAGGTTAGGAAGTGCAGCAATCTTCTCCTCCATTGCAAACATCCATTTATTTTTATCAACGCTTGCAAGGGCTTGTTTGGTATTCCGTAGTTCCATTACTTCTTTTACAACCTTCACTAGTGGAAATCTGTGAGGAGGTACACCCTTGTTCGTTGTTTCTGAACGTCTGATTGCTCGATCTTGGTCTTCATCATCTTCTTGTACCATTTCATTATGGATTTGATCATAACTTGCATCATCGTATTCGTCATTTGAAGTGTCCATGTTTTTAATCGCCGAATATTCTTCGGTTTCCGGCACTGTAAATTTCTCAGTATTATAAATACTGTTCGATATGTTGGCCTCCGACATCCACGCATATCTGGCACCGACGAACGACCGAACCGCGAACGCGTTCAAAATTCCTGGCATATTTTGGACCTCATTGCATGCAGCTATAACACGAGCAATGAGGTCCTCCGCTGTTTTAACTGGGATTTCATACACTAAAGTCCGGACGTGTCCCCACAGAAGAAAGTTCACCGGTGTTAGATCGAGTGAACGTGCGGGCCAAGTAACGGGGCCGCCTCTTCCAATACATCGGCCAGGGTATTTTCCATAAAAATACCCGCGCGAAGTGCGGGTAATGTGTGCTGGTGCCCCATCCAAGTGCAGCCACATTATACTCCGCACGGACAGTGGCATATTTTCCGGTAAATCGGGCAAAGTGTGTTCCAGAAATTGCCTGAAGATGTGCCCATCTTTAACAAATAAGGCCCAATGAGGTAGTCGTCAACGATACCTGCCCAGGCGTTTACGGCGAATCGATTTTGATTCGTTGCCTCGACTGTCACGTACGGATTTTCAATATTCCACATGTGGCTGTTCCGGCTATTAAAAAATCCGTTGCGCGTAAAGCATGCTTCATCAGTAAAAAGCACACTGCGCAAGAAATCTCGGTCCGCGAAACACATATCCAAAAATGTCCTCGCAAAGTTCACTCGCGGACCGTAATCTGCCGGGAGAAGAGCCTGCACCTTTTGTAAGTGGAAGGGGTGCAAGCCTTCCTCGTTTAACACACGCCAAACATTAACGTGGTTCGTGCGCAATTCTCGCGCAATCGATCGAGTACTAATCGACGGATCAGCATCAACGCGACTTAAAACGGCGTTTTCGAATTTCACGGTACGCCTTGACCTTATTGAGCCGGAACGTTTGTCGTGTCCGAACGATACGGAATCTCGCAAGCGTTGTGCGATCCGCGCGAAAAGCTGACGGTTCGGATGGGGACGAGCAGGAAACCGTTCGCGATACATCTGCTCGGCCAAACCTGTATTACCGTCAGCAGCACCATAAACAAGGTGCATATCTGCCATTTCGGCAAAAGAGTACGTCTCCATTTCTAAGCACTAATTATAAAACTCGCAACCGACGAAAGAGACTCTGCACGGTTTCGGCTCTTAAAGAACACTGAGATTTACTGGAAGGCAGTTCGTATTCTGCTACACAGTGTTTTACACCGTCACATTAGAGCGTCATAATAACACACTATCAAATAACTATGATGGTGTGAATCACCTATTCGCTTCCGACGCGGCACGCATCGACGAGGAGACCGTACGGTCGGGCAGAATACAAATGCAAGTTTGTTTTGATACATGATCCGTTGCCCCGTTCTTTCCGACGTTCGTTTCTCTTCGCTAACGCGGTTAAGACATCGTGCAGCGAGTTTCATTGCAATCTTGCGGATTCGTTCAATCCGTTCGATCCATTGCTCAGCCCCACCTGGGCAATCACCGCAAGGTAAAAAAAAGGTAAAAAAAAGTAAAGGTAAAAAAAAACAAAGTTTTGTGTGGTACTTTTAGTGCAGTGTAGTGAATTTCGTTGCGAGTTTCATTGCGATCTGTTGGAACCGTTCGTGTCCGCAGTTCCAATCGTGTAACGGTGCGAAACGTGTATGACCGTCGGAAGTCGACGTATTGAACAATTGTCATAAGTACAGTTTTGTGCAGTGTATTCAGTGCAATTGGTGTTTAAGAATGTGCACGTATTCGGAACTATTTGGTTCGATTTTTTGAGTGGAATAAAGTAAGCCACTTTAACGGGAAAAATGTTAATGCTGACGCATGGTTGAAAATTTTTGTATCGGAATGTACACGGTTAAATGGACCACAAAATAAATACGAGGAGATATTGAGGTTATTTTTGGAGGGTGCCGCCTCAGAATGGTACTTAATTTTTTTAAAGACTAAATCATTGACGGTTTCCTGGGATTTGTGAAATAAGTCATTTATAGATACATGTAGTCAAAAATCATGGTCAGAAATCGCTTTTGCGTACAACTTTAAATACCTAAATGGTGCGTTCCTAGATTTTGCCTTAAAAAAAGGAACTTATTATTGGATGTAGACCCCGACCTAATCGAAAATTCGCAAATCAATCTGATAGTAATAGCGCTACCAAACTTCATTAGAGCACGTTTAAATAAGAAAGATTTTGTGTCGGTTGATAATTTAGTGTCCGCACTAAGGCAGATAGACCCTGTGACGAATAAAATTAAAGCAAACATGAATGAGAAAAATAACAAGAATCAAAAAACACATAAACCTTGCAATTACTGTCATAGCGTAGGATTCCCGAACAGATTTCATCCGGAAAATCTATGTCGTACGAAAATGAACAGTATGAAGAAAAATGGCAACGGGAAGATTAAAGTAGTTAATAATGTGGAGATAGAAAATATGATCACTTTCGCAGAAGAGGCAAAAAACTGCGAGTAACCCCACTTATAAAATTGAAAATTTTAGTGCACGGCACACCAGCTATTGGTCTATACGACTCAGGAGCCAATGTGTCGTTGATTAACGATCATTTTTGGAAGAGCCTTAAGGTAAATAAAAATATAAGTGGGGGCAAAGAGATAAAAACCCTTTCCGGAATTTCGAAACCAGAAGGGATGGTCTCAGTAGAAATGAAAATTTTAAATTTAACAAAGAAGGTTAACCTCTTCATAGTGAAAAGTAATTCTTTCAAAGATGATTTACTATTAGGTTTAGATATTATTAAAACATTCAAATTATGTCAAGATGAAAATTTGAAAATAAGCCAAAACATAAACAAATTAGAAGTGAATTCAAGTCGAACGATACTAAAGATGAATCAAGATGAAACCGAACCAGGGGCTGAGTCAAAACGAATATTGGAAAAATATAATAATATCTTTGCACAGGGAAAATTTGATATAGGTACGGTGAAAAATTACGAAGCGACTATAAAGCTTACTGAAAACAAATTTATAGCAAAAAAACCATACACATGTTCGATCCAGGATAAAATTGAAATAGAAAAGCAAATTGGAGAATTGTTGAGAGTGAAATTGATTGAGGAATCAAGTAGCCCTAATGCAGCCTCGGTGACGTTAGTATTCAAAAAAGAAGAGGGGAAAAAATCTCGATTATGTATTGATTATCGGGAAATGAATAAAATAATTGTGCCAGAAAGGCTACCATTCCCCCGAATAGACGAGTTAATGTTATGCGCGAGAAACTGTAAATTCTTCACGAAACTCGATGTGAACTCGGCGTTTTGGTCGATTCCACTGCGTGACAAAGATAAATATAAGACAGCGTTCGTCACTCATCACGGTCACTGGCAGTGGTGTTGCTTACCGTTTGGGTTAAAATCCTCACCAGCGATATTTCAAAGGGTATTATAACGTATAAATACAAACAAATGACACAGCTCTTGTTGTGGTGTCCGGGAGAGGGCGCGGGGAACAATACGTTCGCCAGGCACTCACCACCGAATAGCGAGACCGAGCGGGTGTGTGGATAAACAACCGAAGCTGGGTGTGTATCATTGATAACATTACAGGTATTATCTAGCATAATGAGGAAAAATGATCTAAATTCGTTTGCGGTAAATTATATAGACGACATTTTGATTTATTCAGAAAATCAGAACGACCATTTGAAACATATAGAATTAAATTTTAAAGCGCTGCGCGACAACGGATTTAAATTAAATCTAGCAAAATGTATCTTTTCGAAACAAAATAATTTATCTAGGACATGAGATAGGATTTAATTGCATCAAACCTCTAAATGATAACGTGCTCGCAATAAAAAACTTTCCCACGCCAAAAGCGAGGCAAAACATTAGACAATTTTTGGGGAAAATAAATTTTTATTTACAGTATATCCCAAAAGCTACCTGGTTATTGGAACCGTTTCACAAATTATTGAGGAAAAACACGGAGAGAAGCGTTACCGACCGCATGGATAACATATAGTAGTGATTATTGCGTATACCGACAATTGTGTTGATTCAGGTATAATTATTATTGTTATTAGGTGATAATTCTTTGTTAGATGATAAGTTGTACACAGTTGCACGTTATAATTACAGTATTGTCTCACTGCAACAACACGTGTCGCCTGAGTTACTTAACCTCCATCCCTCATACACTCTGCTAGTTCTGATTTCGAACTTATACGAATAACTCGGAAGTTGGAAATCTGTTGGAATATGTAAACTTTCCGAGCTGAACATTTATCCACAAGTAACTCGAAATTTTATGAGTTCTCGAATATTTTTGTTGTTTGGACTTTTTTAATAGGTAATTTTTTCCCAATAGTTCGGTGATTTAATGTAGTTCGGAAAATTTTAACACTTCCTCGGCTCGAAAAATAAAGACGAAAAAGTTTTAGTCAGCTGTGTCATATGTATACGGCACTGAACCGATGACGGCTATAACTTCGACAATAATGATCAGAGACCATAGGTATATTAATAAAAGTTGCTTGTTTTTACTTAATCTATACGCTCCTTAAGTTTGGACCAGCATGAAAGAAACACCTTGTATATAATACTTAACCTGCTGGGTTTGCATAATTAGATAACTCTGAAACTAATGTAACCATTGAGATGGAACACCAGAGGAGGAGAGTTTAGACATAAGAATATGATGGTTAACGGAATCGAACGCCTTGGCAAAGCCAACGTAGACTGAATCGACCTCATGCTTGAGTTATAAAATGAACATACGTTACTAGATTAGTAACTGTGGATCTCTTTCGCCGGAATCCATGTTGTTCATCAATGAGTATGTTGTCGAAAGTCTTATTTAATTTGTCACAAATTATTTTCTCGAATAGCTTAGGGATTATGCTAGTAATAGAAATTGGGCGATAATTTTTTACATTGCTCTTATCCCCAGATTTAAAGATAGAAACAATATAACTGTTCTTCCAAATCTGTGGAAATTCACTATTTCGAATAGACTTACAACATATTAGATGAATCGGGCGAGAAAGAGAATAAATATAAGATTGAAGGAAAAAAGCTTATATACCATCTGGACCAGTAGATGTGTAATCCAATAATATGCCTGTATGATTGCATGGAATTAAAGGGCATTTAGGGTGATGGGGATAGCCTAGGGATAAGGGCGCTCCGAAACAAACCTATTGGCTAATACGAGCATGCTGTACTGTATAATTAGTGTACAAGTGTTGTAGGCGAAGAGAAGCTGCATGCAGGGATAAGGACTCTCCAGTATTTATTTAATACATGCAGTGTGGGGTTGGCGGAGCGACATGCATTATGTAAGGCGATGAACTCTTGCACTGATATATATGCGTGTCCTGCAGTCCATGCACTTCCTGCCACATCTGCACTAGGATAGCCTCCTCGCGCATGAAAATTGTGATCTGTAAAATAGTAGGGAGTCAGTGGTGGGTAACATTATGGCAGGTGACAGACTTCCTAACCTACCATGCTTAGGCAAGTGACTTACAGAGCTGCTAGGGTGCCCTAAGGAGACCCAGCGAGTAGTAGATATTTGCTATTAACAAAATAAATAACTGTTAACTATAGTAGATAGTAATAGGAGCTTAGAAAGGCTAAGTGTCATACCGGATAAAAGACTTACGGAACTAGTTGTAGGAAATAAAATAATAAAATATGACTATGTAAATTTTTTTTATTTATGTGCGTGCAATTGTACGGCCGGTATGAAAGTGATCGTTTTTTTTTTGGAGAAGGCGAGCGCGGCGAGCGACTCCACGTGAGACAGTCGCGTGCGAGCAGCGAAAAAGAAAAGACGCAAAAGACAAAGACAAAAAAAGTGATAGCCGAACGCGCAGGATAGTTTTAAACGCAAGATAGTTTAAGTTATATGTAATAAAGAGTTTATATTTTTATACCGCAATTGGCACTGCAACAACCCTCCAATTTACCCCACATAATTAAGTCAGCTATCACGGTTTGTGGATGAATGCTAAAAACGTTAAAAGAGATTAATAATACACGCGTCAAGCATTTAAAGCTTAGAAGACAGTAAGTGACGGGTAAGTGTTGTTACGTGGTGGCTGTTGTACTCACGCCGGGCCTGGCTCTGAGGCTGTTGGCACACGCGGATAAAAATCTCGGCAACTAATTCGGCTTTGCCGGATTTATTCGCTGTGTGCCATTTCGCACTTTCAACACAGCGGACACAGTCCTTCGAAGAAATCTTGCTATCGGACACCGCGGTGGGTGCTGCGGAGACCGGTGGAAGATGACGACAGGGCGGCGACTGCTGAGCGCGAAAAGCGTCTAGGCGGCAAGGCGAGCGTACAAGTAAGTGAGCGAACGATCTGATTGAATATGGAGGAAACAGAATATTCCAGTATGTCCACGGTAACGAACGACCAGGAATGGTTCGCCTCCGTTGACCGACTCGTCGGTATACAACAGAGAGCGAAGCACGTCTTGGGAGCTCATGTGACAGAACTGGAAGAAGTGAGACGCAGAATAGATGTGATGGTTACATTCTGCCGAGATAATAGAAACGTACATAGTGTGTTGAAACAGGGGTTGTCCGACTTAACCGAAAAAATGGGCGACCTTATGGACACTGCGGCAGCGGACGGAGGGTACTGGATGGCAGTAGAAGCGGAGGCGAAGGTACTACCTGATGCCATCTCACTAGAAGTGGCGGCTAGATGTGTTAGTCGTAAGAAGAGCAGAAGGCCTATGGTCAGCGAAGCAACGCAGACCATAGAAAGAGTAGTATCATCTGCGATTACCCACACGCAAACCGATGGGACTGATGGTGGACTGAGTGGTAAAAAGAGGAAAACGGCTACCCCCCCCCCCCCCCTCCCCAGGAGCTCAAGGGGATTAAGAGGAAAAAGACAACCTCTATAGCCCCGGAGGTGGCGCAAGGGGAGTTGGGTGAAGCAAAGGAGGGGAAAAAGGCTAGTTCAAGGACAGTGCGACGGGGAGAACAATATACTGCCACGACTGGCCCGAGTGGTAGGGATGCGGCGAAGCCTAGTGGCGAGTACGTAATGTCAGCCAAACCTCCCTCCACTGGGGACGTTGGGGTCCCTGGTGGAAGCTGGACTGCTGCGACCACCAAGAAGAAGAGGGGTAAGAAGGGCAAGCAGAAGGTGGACACTCCTGCTCCCTCGGGAGAAGGCAGACCGACAGAACGGCTGCCACACAAGGGAGCAGCAAGGAGGAGAATGTTGGATGGTGTCATACTAAAACAGCAGGGTGTGACGTATGCGGACATGTTGCGGAAGGTTAAGGAAGGGATCATACCAGAGGATATGGGTAATGACGTTGCAAGAGTTAGGAAAACACGCAGCGGAGAAGTGCTCATAGAACTGGTCCGAGGGTGCGATAAGATTGAACACCTGAGGGAAGAAATTGTGCGAAAACTGGGTAGTGACGTGAATGTTGCGAAGGTGATGCCCAGGGCGATAGTTGACATCGTTGATCTGGACGATCTAATGGTGGACGCTGACATAAGGGATGCCATCTGTCGAACGGTCGAGATATGCAGAAGGGATTATATACGGGTTCTCTCGCTAAGGCCGGCATTTGCTGGCACGCAGAAGGCAGTAGTAACAGTAGTAGAGGAGGTGGCAAGGAAGGTCCTTGCGGCAGGAAGGTTAAGGGTGGGACTCGTCAATGCCAGAATAAGGCGCAAGGAGTACGTGCCTAGGTGCTATAAATACCGCGGGTATGGACACTTCTTGGCGCAATGTAAGGCGACGGTGGAAAGGAGCAGGGCCTGCTTCAGGTGCGGTGGAACGGACCATGTGGCTAGCGGCTCCACAATACAGAATTCAGCGTGTATCCCATGTGCAGATGCTAGTCTGGGGAGTATGAACCACTTTCCAGGGGGCCCTCACTGCGTAGCCTTCAAGAAAGCGAAGGAGCAGTGGATGAAAAAGGAGGAAGGGATGTTAAGGATACTCCAAGCCAATTTGAACAGGTGCGGAGTTGCGAAAGACCTGCTTTGTCATTATTCGTTAGAACGTAGAGCAGGGATCCTACTAGTGAGTGGGCAACCCAGGAAACTGAGGGGAGCGGGATGGGCGGTAGACAGGGGGGGCTGCGCATTACTGGCGGTTTTCCCCCGTCACTTGGAAGTGCCGGCTGAAGGACTGATAGAGATGAGGGATGGGTATGTCATGGCGAGGGTAGCGGGGGTACGTATCTATAGCTGCTACTACTCGCCTCACATACCTACGGAAGAATTTAAAAGGGGCATAGCGCAGCTGGAAGCTAGTGTGAGGAGAAGTTATGGCCCTGTGCTGATTGGCGGAGACTTTAACGGCAAAGCGCAGGAGTGGAGCCATGGTAAGACGGATGCCAGAGGGGCCATACTATCGGAGGTTGCCGCGGGACTTGGACTGGTCACGCTTAATCGGGGCAGGGTACCCACGTTCCGGGTGGGAAGGGGGACGTCAATACCGGACGTCACCTTTGCCTCCGAGGGGCTGGTCCCAGCTGTTGTTATGTGTATGTGCTTGAGGTTGAGTGGCTGAGTGATCATCAGCCCATATGGATTGAACTGGATACACGGTGGAATAGTCGCCAGGCAAACCCGCCCATACCATTGGGCTGGAGATACCAAGGCAATGAAGAGGAGGAGATGAGACTGTGAGGTGCGTTGCGCACTAAGCTTAGAGAGGCTCAGGAGCAATGGAAGGCAAGGGCGCCATAAATCCTGCCGGAGCATGGAATAGGGATACTGATGCAGGCAATGAGGGATGCGTGTGATATGGAGCTACCCAAGAGGCGGGGGCCCATGAAGAAAGAAGCACCCGCGTACTGGTGGACTCCAGAAATCGCGCAGTTAAGAAGCCATTGCCTAGCGAAAAGGAGGAGGTATCAACGGAATAGGTCGAGGCATGCAAGCAACTTGAGGGCCAACGTAGAAACGGGGCCACAGACCTGACAAGCGCGAGTACAAGTCGGTCAGGGATGCTCTGAGATACGCTATCAAGCGCAGCAAGGAGCGTTGCTGGGCTGAATTGTGCCGGTCAGTCGATGACGACCAGTGGGGCCGCATAGTCAAGAAGAGGTTAGGCCGGACTGGAGGAGGGCCAGTTGAACTAGACGAGCAGAGGTTGTCGAAGGTCGTGCAGGATCTATTTCTTACTAGGCCTTTGAGGGCGAGGGGGACGGAAGAACAGGTGGCTGAAGAGGGCCACACTCCGCCGACGATTGACGAATTGGATAAGGCAGCTAGAAGACTTCCCAAACGTAAGGCCCCGGGACCAGATGGCATCATGAATAAGGTCCTTTCAGTGGCTCCGGAGTTGTTTAGGGAGGTGTTCAGGGATTGCAACCAAGGACCTGCAGCTGGCTCCTGCCAAATGTGAAGCGGTGGTATTCAACAGGAGGAGAGTTGCCTCGGAACCGAAGTTTGTGCTGAACGGCCAACTGATAACCAACAAGTCGGCCATCAAGTACCTGGGAATGTGGCTGGATTTCAGACGGAACTTCAAGCCACACTGCCTGGCAGTGGCGGTGAAAGCAGCTGCCTGGACAACTATGCTGGCTGGGCTTATGCCCAATGTTGGGGGGCCTAAGCTTAGCAGGAGGAAGCTATTGAGCAGTGTGATCCACTCCGTTACCTTGTATGGAGCCCCGCTATGGGCTGCGGCGGTGGTGGGTACATCTAGAGCTAAAACCCAGCGTAAAGTGGTGCAGCGTAAAGCTGCACTGCGGGTTGTGTGTGCTTATCGCACGGTCTCACTCAATGCGGTGCTAGTCGTGGCCTCCACCTCACCCATAGACCTCCAGGCCTTGGAGAGACGGGAGGTGTGGAGAGTGGGACGAGCAGTGGATTTGAGTAGCTGTGGTAGTGATGACCAGCGCGCCAAGGGGACCAGCTTGGCCAGGAATGCTGCTCGCCCTGAAGCTCGGCGCGACCTAATGGAAGGGTGGCAGCAGCGGTTGGACGAGGACGACAAGGGAAGATGGACGTGGAGGCTCATTCTCAAACTTGAGGCATGGATCACCAGGCAACATGGCGAAGTGGGGTACCACTTTACTCAGGTGCTCACTGGCCATGGATGCTTCGAGTGGTACCTGCAGAGGATGAGAATCAGGGACACTGCGGACTGTCAGCACTGCGGACACCCACGGGATGGTGTGGAGCAGGCGCTGCTCCGCGTGGGAGGGACGAAAGCGCGAACTCAATGAGGCAATAGGAATAGCGGTCACACCTGACAATATGGTGGCGTTGATGGTTTCTTCCAGAGGTAGCTGACAGAAGATTTCAACTCACGTATAGGCTATCGTGAGGGAGAAAGAACAGGAGGAGAGATGCCGACAGGGCGAGGAGAACGACGATGGACAAGATGCCATAGGCGAGGGGGGTCGCTAGCAAGAACGACTAGGTAACTTGCCCCCCGAAGTAATGCTTAACTGCGGGCCGCGGTGGGGGCAAGTGTGAATTGAGGGGGGTTTTTAGTTGGTAAGTCCGTTAGTCTCAATGGGAATCCAACACTACCTGGGACATCTCCCAGGTGCCTATGAAGGTTTTCCCTCCTTGCCCCCCCCCCCCAAAAAAAAAGATGTGTCATCCTTAAGAGAGGAGATTTTACCAAAGACCTCTACCAATGGTATGGAAATATATGGAAAATCAATCTGTTTAGAACAATAAGAATCGGTCTGTGGAGGGATTAGGTCGGTATAGACAGATGAGGTGATCCGCTAAAAGGTTAACAATTCCACAACCATCGTTTTGACGTCTACGGGGGGGTTGGCCCTTGCGAGACTTGACCAAGCTCCAGGTTAGCCGATGCGTGGGAGGTCACCACGCGTTGCCGAAGGCAAGCCTAGGCATCCTGGACCTCCTCGCATATGGCTTCGCCTCCGAACAATTCTGCCAATCGGTACGGCAGCCACCAACCATCGCTCCGTTGGAAATCCTTGGTCGACTTCCGGGTCGATTGGGACGGGAGGAGGGGGAGCAGTCGCTCCTCGTACCCGTAGGTTAATGGCTTAATGTCCCCAGGAGTGAGAGGGCAGGTCTGCGCCCTACCGCGAGGGGGGGGTCGGACGGGTTACGACTACCCTGTTGTCGAGAAGTGGGGCCTCTGGCGAAGGATGCGTTACGTGGGTGTCCCTTGAGACAATTGTGTCGCTCGGGGACGAGCGGTTTGTGCGTGAAAGAGTTTTGTTGCATCTAGTCTTCTGTCGTTTGGCTCGATGTCGTCGGCTAGCCCGGTTCGGCATGGACACGCTGTTGTGGGACTAGGATGAGTGTACTCCGCTTCGAGGGGGCAACGTCCTTGCGCGACCAAACTCGTCGGGGTAGACAGTCAAACGTCGGTGCACTTGGTGCGGCCGACGATCAAGGGAACAAAGGGGCAACAGAGACACGGCCGACCGTCCACCACGATGAAGTGTCGTAAAACGCCGCCAGTTGTGACGCCATCGGGGTGTCAGAATGCAACCTTCTCTCCCCCCCCCCCCACGTCGGGACACGTATACGACCATGCAGCGAGAGAGAGAGAAAGAATTGTAGGTTGTCACTTCTGTTCTACTCGGTATATACATGTAAGGGTCTCGAGTCACAGACATGCGGAAAACTGTAAACAAACCACAACATCACGAGGTTGTGTGAATAATAGACAAAAACTGTTATGCACCACGAGCGAAATGATAGCACACTTAGTCTGTATGTTTACAATTCTACAGTATTTCGTGATCTTTTGAAGAGTGAGGATATAAAACTACTGACAATAGATATTTATAAGATTTATAAGAATGGGACGCTGAAAAAAGTTGAATGAATTGAAAATAAAACAAATTCTTCAATTAAACGCACAAAAAGTATCTATATCAAAAATATCAAAAACAGTGATGAGAAGTCGTAAAGTGATATATAATTTATTACAAGATGTTGAGAATTACGGAAAGAAAAGAAGTACTGGACGGCCGTCATCGTTGTCCCATCGAGATAAACGCGCTATTTTGCGTACAGCGTCCAACTCAATGATGACCACAAAACAAATTATTCATAAAGCAGGTGTATCAGCAAGTATTTCAAGTGTTCGCCGTGTGTTACAATCGTGTACGAATATTAAGAGACTAAAATTGAAGAATAAACCTCCGTTAACAATAAAACACAAAGTGGAATGTCTCACTTTTGCGAAACAGCGAATCTACTGGCAAAGGAGGCGGCTAAAAATAATATTTTCAGATGAAAAAAAATTCAATCTTGATGGTCCGGATGGTTTTCAGTACTATTTTCATGACATGCGGAAAGAAATATTGACAAAATCTCGACAACAAATGGGCGGTGGCAGTGTCATGATTTGGACCGCAATCGGTTACAATGGAAAGACAAATATTCAATTCATTGACGGCAAAATGGATAGTTCCAGATACTTGAAATTGATCAAAGAACAATTAAATAAAGACGAAAAACGTATTTCTGGACCAAGGTACATTTTTCAGCAGGACAATAGAGCGGTGCATACTGCAAGGATAAGAAAAACATATTTTATTCATAACAACATATCTGTTTTGCCGTGGCCAGCCCGTTCCCCGGATCTGAACATAATTGAAAATTGTTGGGGACAACTTGCTCGAGCAGTATATAAAAACGGTACACAGTGTGAAAACACGTAGCAATTAAAACGTGCTATTGTAAAGGAATGGGATAATTTAAATCAAAAATACATTCAAAATCTATATAAGTCATTACCCAATCGTATGGTAGAAGTAGTAGAAAACAAAGGGGGCTGAACCCATTACTAAATAAACAATGTTTGATATGTAATACTAATATTGATTGAAATATATGCTCATTGTTATGTACGTGTGCTATCATTTCGCTCGTGGTGTATAACAGTTTTTGTTTGTTATACACACAACCTTGTGAAGTTGTGGTACGTTTACAGTTTTCCGCATGTCTGCGACTCGAGACCTCACGGTATTATCCCTTAAAGATATAAAATTGTGCAGATATCATTCAGAAATTAAAAATAGCACACATGTGCTATCTTTTTGATTCGGAGTGTAGATATATTTAGACTGTGGAGTTGATGATCACTGCAGCATCAGGGCCCGGCCTTATACACTAGAACGGACCATGGAGAGAGGCCTCGTGATTTTTCACCCCCCCCCCCCCCCGCGGCATTACGTTGTGCTACCGGGCACCCTTCTTTCCGCGTTTGTTGCGATTTTAAGAGCGCAATTTTAGCGTAGCCACATTCTATGTTGACTGGCCCGATCTCCGGCTCACTTGGGAATCCTTCCCTGGTGGCGAGCCCATGGGCATTTTCTAGGGCGTTAAAATCGGCGGATGGTCGCACAGATTTCCTCGCGAAGCAATGTGTCTTTGCACGACCCCACCGCCGCGTGACGAGGGTCGGGGGTGCGCGTCATGTGACGCAACAATTGCGCGACATGGCGTATGTCAGTTTTCAGTTTTATTTCCATAATATATGAATGTCGGTAACCCAGTAGATTTCCTTCTGCAATTTACAAATTTCCAGAAGGCTTTTATATTATGCGAAACATTAGATTCAGTATACTGAATATAGTTCTGATATTCTGATGCGGCTTGGTTTTTACATAGTCTTCTAAGAGAAGAAAATTTCTCATAATCATCAGGACTTCCTGTTAATTTGTATTTTTTATGAGCAATTTTTTTCATTGCCAATAGCTTTCTCAAACGTGGGTTTATCCAATCATGATACTACCCCTTCCTGAGTCTAATTCTGGGAACATAGATGTTAATAGCGTAGTAAAGAGCATCGTAGAAAATGTTAACAAAGTCATTCAAGTTATGAGTCGAGACCAAATAGTCCCAGTCTATGGGTATAAGATGATTGCAAATAGCCTGGTAGTTGGCTATCTTAAAATCGTATCCAAAATGATCATAGTGTAAGGATTTGGGCAAAGATAGGCAAGGAACGCTAAAAAACAGTACGGGGTGATAGGAATCCACCCGTACTAAAGTATTCCTGTACCTGGATAACTTAAAATTAGTGCAGGTAAGATCTAAGGCATATCCTAGACAATCAAATACCGGATTCACTTGAGTAAAGTTAAAACTGTGAAAAAACTCTAACAATGAGGATGTGGATTGTTTAATTAAACTAGGCACTCGATTCAAGAAAGAACATGAACATTATGAAAGTGAACCCTGAACAAATTGTGTTGCATTTCTGACGAAAATTTGTGGAATACGCGTGCACTTGTTCTACATTCGGCTTGACAAACTTCGCTGTTAACTATCTCTATCCCCTTTTGTAAACATATCCAATGTTTATATACATAGAACAGTTGCCATATTGGCAGAATTGTGGAAACTAAACGTTCTACTCGATAAGCATCGAAAAATTGGGAGAACGATACAAGATATATCATCATATTGATAATGTTTATAAAGGGCCATAAAAACGCTGCCCGAAATATTCGAAAGTAAGACAGTGGAGCCCGTCAAGCCGAATTTAGACCAAGTGCACGCGTACTCAACAAATTATGAAACCAATTTTTCTCGAAAACAAAGCCTCATATGACAAATTTTTATTCTATATTTCCGATTCGGTATTTCATGCAGAATCAGCCACTGCCCGCTTGTACCACCAGTAACGGGACGCCCTGTATATGTCTCTGTATGTTTCGGATTAATTATAAATCTTCATGTATTATATTATATAATAATGACAATAAAAATTACAAACTGTTTAAAATTGATGTGAGTAATACTTGAAACATTACCTTTGAGAATCACTCTGTTCAACGACGACTGCGAAAATGGGCTTTAAATTTGATAATTTAAAGTTTTATTTATTAGTTCATTAGTTTTATTTATTTAAAAAAATGGAACATAAAAATGGTAAATACATAAGAAAAGAGGTTGTCCAGAAGTATTTAGGCATAAACTGACGATGGTAAAAAATTCAATTTTAACAGTTGGTGATGGGGGTAAGTGACCTGCAGTTTATGGGTGGCCTATTGCGTGAGCGACCAAGTCTCAGCTTCATAAACCAGCATGGGGAGGACACATTGCTCTTTGATGCCCGGTAGGAATGGGGTAACACAAGGGAAGGTTGTATTTAAACAAGGATTGTCTGAGATACTAATTTATTAAAAGACAGCGGAGTAAAACGATTGTTCAGATTTGCGGTTGGAAATGGAGTGACGCCGTTCACTTCGAAAATTAAGGGCGTCTCCCCGGAAAAGTGGCCTACGTGACTTATTCTATCTTATTGTTCATTGCAACGGTCCCTTTTTCGCGGAATTCCAGACAGGCCTGGACTTTGTCACGAAAAAGGAAATGGTACCTAGCTAAGACAAAAACCAGAACCTAAGGTCTGCTCTGCATCATGTGCTTGGGCACTTACGCAAACAACCAAAAGGGTTGGCAAGGGCAAACAACCAAAACAGCTCAAAAGCTGTGCGCATTAGTTTCACAAGTATGTCTCCTTTGCGTCCACAAGTGTCTCCTTTGAGCACGTCGTACAGCTTATCAAACGCTCACCAACCGAATCGAATGCGACGTTCGATTTCTTTGTTTTGCCCGTTCTTTTCCAGGCTCATTGATTGTCCTAAATAGACATACTCTTCGACTCTCTCCAAAGCGTGTCCATGTACGATTATGTGGTCGGCATTGGCGTTCTTGCGCATTATCTTGGTTTTAGATGTACACATCATTAAACCCACAATAGTTGACACATCGGATAATTTCTTGGCCATGGCTTTAAAGTCTTTCAAGTTTTCGGCAAAGAGTATAATATCATCCACGAATCGAAGATGAGTCATGCACTCTCAATTCATGTTAATGCCTCTATTTGACCAGTCGAGAAGTCTAAATATGTCCTCTAGACAAGCAGTAAAAAGTTTGTCCTTGTCTCACTCCTCTTTTCACGGGTACTAAGTTAGATAGTTCGTATAGTTTAACTTGCAGGGTAGTTGTCCGGTAGACGGCTTAGATGGCTTCCACGTATCCAGCATCCACCTGGTATTTCTAAAGAGTGTATATTACAGCCCAATGTTCCACGGTATCGAACGTTTTTTCATAGTCGATAAAGGCTATAGCTAAGGGTTTATTATATTCGTTACACTTCTCTATCACTTGGCGCACAGTGTACATATGGTCAATTGTCGAAATGCCGTTTCTGAATCCTGCCTGCTCTATTAGTTGGGCCTAGTCGAGTTTGCTGGTTAAACACAGAGTTCACCTTGATGAACAGCTTGTAGACATGACTCGATACAGAAATGAGTGCTTGTTAGAAACTTTGGTGACATCACCCTTCTTGTGTGACAGTATGATGATCGCATTTTTCCATGTTTCTGGTGTCACGCCCTCAAATAACACTTTATGGAGCAGACGATGTTAGGTGTCTCTCTCCGTGATAGACTAAGAAACATGGAAATCCGGAGACGGACTAGGCTCACCGACATAGCCAAGGTGGTAGCTCGTAGGAAATGGAAATGGACTACATATGCCGCACGAATGACAGCGGATGAGGTAAAATTGTACTGGAATGCAGACCCAGAACTGGTCTAAGAAATGTGGGCAGGCAATCGATGAGATGAACTGATGGCCTAGTGAAGATAGCGGGAAGGAGTAGGATGCGGAAAGCCCAAGTCTAAGAAGTGGCGTGCAATACAAGAGGCCTACACTCAACATTGGGAGGCTCAAGATGATTATGAGGGGGGTATTTTGTACAATTCAAGTTTTAAAGATTTTCTTTTTGCGAGGTTTGTAGATGTGAAAAAACAATACAATTTTCGTTAAAACTTTTTTCGATATTTCTAACCGATTTCGAGATATTTCGCCATAAAGAAAATTACACATATTTTTCAAGGAGTGATTTCACGCCTTAAACCCGAATTATGGCACGAACAAAAAATACGTTTGTATTAGGAATGAATTACTGCACGTATTGCCGGAGTTTCATAAATTTTTCAATTTCCGCGTTGCCAAGCTTCCCTTGTAAGTGCTATGAATGGTTTAAAAATATTCAAGAGCCCGTTAATAATAATCCGCGTTTAAGACGGCCGTCGACATCAAAGTGAATGAGAAAAGGGCGTATACTAATTACCGATTGCCTGTTAACAAAGTTGAAATACCATTGACAGAAAAGTATCAACGGAAAAGTAAAGTACTTCGACGGAAATAAGATTGCATGAGCTCTAGTTAAATTAAAAAAATAAATAAAAAATAACATGTTTGAAGACTGTATGAACTATCGAACACTATCGATACTATACTCTAAATTTGTTGAAACGGCTCCAATTTTGTCAAGAGCACAATCAATGAATCTATTTACTATTACGTATCGCGTTTTCACCTTATCTGCATCACTAATTCATTGGACAGTGTAATTGACTTTTGCAACGTTCAGATTTACCGTAAACATTATAGCAAGACAATAGTTTCATTAACGGTTGCTAGTGGTCATCCCAATACCACCAACTCAACCATTTTCCGAATTTAATTAAATTTACGTTTTCAATACATTTTTTTGTATAACTATGAAAACATCATTTTCTGGGCTATTGAGAAAATTAATTAATCCCGTATCAGTTTTACTTTGATTCGATGGTTGATACACACCTTTATCAGAGTTCGATAAATATCTAACGCGTTTCGGACTATCACAACCTTAGATAGATCAATTAATCATTTTTCTTTTATTTTACTCTATATCATTTAATGAAGATAGGAAGTAACCAGAATTATTTAAACATTTTCCATGCATTTTATATTCTTTAATAACCAGGTATAATGTCCCACCGTCTCATAGTCAATAAACCCTTTGAAAATGGTAAATTTTTGCTGATATTAAGAGTTTCTTTCGGGTTTCTCCTAATCACGTATACAGAGTGTTCCGGGTTTTACCGGCCACACTGCGGGAGCACATTCTACAAGTCGAAATAAAATGTTGTGTGAAGTTTTGTCAGAAACGCTTTTTTTACAAAATTATAAACAAATGAGATTGAAATAGGTAACAGCGGATTTCCTTCGCAAAATATGAAAGGTCGAACGTGTTCATCTTATCATTTTAAAATGTACGTGAATACAAGCTTGACATCGATGTTTTATGGAACTTGTTACAGCGCGAATTTCCTGAAAAATTGGTTGCATTTCAGTAACTGAATTATTAATTCGTTGTGCTAATCCTTCGCGTGAAGTCACTTCTGCATGGTAAAACTTATTTGTTAAAGTTTTCCGTAGGTTTTTGCGACTAATATGTGAATGCAGCAGAAAGGTACAATTTTTTTCTCATCAAGGATATTATGGACAGATGAAGCGACTTTTACAAGACGGGTCATATTCTTAAGACATGAATAGTAATGCACGCTGCTGTGATGAGCGCCACCCTCCTTCCTGTTACTGTCTCGTCTTGAGTAAGCACGTGTGTCAAGTGTCTTGCCGTCATTGGTAATTAATAAAGTATTATCTTATTATTTTGCAAGTCAAAATTGTTCATTGCGGTTAATTGGTATCCCACCTTTAATACATATTCAATTGTTTATAATTTTGTAATAAAGCGTTTCTAACCGAACTTCGTATAACATTTATTTCTTATTTCCACTTGTAGAATATGTTCCCGCAGTGTGGCCGGTAAAACCCGGGACACCCTGTGTAAGCGTAATGAATGATTCAATGAAATTTGTCGTGAGATTTTACTTTTACTAAGCAGATATATGCCAAAAAAAGAAATATCTACGTGGGCCAGTAAAATCTTGAATGTTCGCGAAATTTGAATAAAAGACATTCATTAGATGGTAGTGTCACTGTGCAAGAGCACGTGAAGGAGAATCATGAGAGTAATGAAGAATTAAACAAGCGTGTACAAGATGCTCGGATAAATAGGCATTCATTATGAGTGGTTGAGACGCTGAGTCCTTTTGTCACGTGTCACACTTGTGACGTCAAGATGATTTGTTCCTTTTCATTAAAAGCGGAAGATGATGCCGCCCTAATTATCAAACTAACGAAATATTGAACAATTTCCAATTAATAAATTTCATACAGGTGATTTAGAATATTCTTCTTTTCTGTGATCGACTAACATTGTAGCGCCCTTACAATTTCTACCTAGTTTTACCAGCAATTGAATGTTTTTGTCTTGAAAATTCAGTATAATATTTCCTTTTTTTAAATTTTATAGATGTTAATTGCAGTCCTGGGCCAAAATATCTTGTACCGCAACGTGCAACAGGTCCAGCATTCAGTTTAAGATTCAGGACACCTTTCAGAAATGCTGGAGAAACACCAGGACCGTATAATGTACCAATTCACCCGAGTAGTCCAGCTTTTTCGATGTACGGTCAGATTAAAAATCTTTTAAAATTAATCTTTGCATTTTCTAATGCTAAAAAGTTTCTAATGTTCTGTCTCCTACGGTAGAATACAGTTTTGAGTGTGAAAATTTATGCCGTTTTTTTTGTGTTTTCGTTATAGATTTTTAATATTTTCATTATACCGGAGCTTATTGGAAAAAGCTACAGGTTTGTCACAGCGACACTAAATGAGACGTAAATACGGACATCCCTTTTACCGAACTCTCGGTATTTTTTTGTTTTTTGTTTCTTTTTTCTCATCCTCTCTATATTTTCTTCAATACTTTCTACACTAACAAAGTTTTCGAGAATTGCGCTAACATCAGAATTTATGTGCATATGCAAATTTCAATGAAGAGACGTATCGAAACGTGTATTGAAGTGGATTAAAGACTGGGTACTTCATGTACCTAACGTTCGGACCACCAATTTTAGAACACCTTCCATCCAGGTTGTACCGAAAATCGTGGCGTAAGCAATGATTCCTCGTACAAAAGTAAGTAGATGATAATGTAGCATGACAATTTTCGAAAAAATTCACTGCAACGTTCCATCAAGTACACATGAATTTGAGAGGTAATGAGAGTGGGTTGAATTGATTTAATCGATTTTATGAATTCTGTTCGTATTTGTAAATGATGTCATGACTTGGTGCGGATTGAATTATTACACTATCCTATTTATTAATTTAAACTATAAATTGCTAAAGATGTTTTCCGTTTTGTCTGACATAGAATGTTGCTCGATGCAATACAGACTCATGAATATCCGATAATGTTTTTCGAGTCTTTATTTCTTCAAATGCTTGTGTGATATTATGTCTCGATATTATGATATTATGAGTATTTATATACTATGATATTATGAGAGAGTAAGATAGTTGGTTGGTCGCTGTTGTGTATTTTTCTTTATTGTGTGTTGTATATTTTTCTGCTTTACTGTGACTGTTGTTATTATATTTGACTTGTTGCCATGTGCTTTTTTTCCTGTGGTTGTTGAGTGGATATTCGTTCTTACAGGCCTTGGGCTGCTTACCGAATAATTGAGTGAGGTGGTGCTACCTAAAAAGTAATTGATTTTATTAGCTGTGATTATATAGGTGTAAAATTTGCAAAAAATACGGGATTGAGATAAACAGAATTAAAGTAAGGAAGGTGAAGAATCAATAGAAGAGCATGTAATAGAGTGGCGTTGAGGTGAAGTCGTGCTTGTTGTCGAAGAATGTAAAGCGTCAAGTAAGAGCATGAGGTTCTGAAGTCCAGTGGTAGGAATTGATGTGAGATATATTTGTGGAATCCTGAAAGTTTCTATGTGGTGATGATATATGGGATTGTGAGTCTGGTATTTAGTTTTTGTCGTCGACTATGTGAGGAAATTCTGTTGTTGAAAAGTTAAGTAGTGCCGAAACATTTTTATTAATCTCATCTCGTTGATAGAGTGGGGTAAGGTGTTTGTGATATTCAACAATGTTGAGTATTAGGATATTGGGTGATTTTTTACTATTGCATTTTTGGTTAATGCATGTTTGATGTGTAGTGTATTAGCTTCGTGGTATAGTTGAATTGTGGGTCACTTCACGGGTTTGCCAAGAATGTATTTAAGGATTTTGTTTTGGATTTTTTGCATTTTGATTTTGTATATTTTTGGGAGGGAGTCCCACCACATCTGTATACCGTAAGTCAGTTCAGGTCTGATACAGATTTTATGAATGTTTAATCTAATATGGGTGTTAGTGTAGGAACGTGTGCTTAGCAGAGTTTTGAGATAGTTGGATATTTTGAGAGTTTTTATAATTCTATCTGGACTGCGCTATTCCATTTTAGATACTGATTCATGATAACGCCGAGTACTTGACTTGTGGAGACTATTTCAGTGTATGATTGTTAATGATAATATGGTAGTGAGTACTGTCTTTGCGGAGGGTTATTTTTCTGGTGGAGAAAATTACTTCGGTTTTTGTAGGGTAAGCGGTTAATTTCCAGGTTTTTAGGTGTTTTTGGATTATTGTATGGATTATTGTATGTTAGGTGTATTTGGATTTTTTTGAGTATTGTGGATATTGATGTTTTTGTGTTGTATGATGAAGAGAATATGGCAGTATCCTCGGCAAATAGTGCATATTGTGTGAAAGGGAATGTTGGAAAATCGTTTAGGTAGATGTTCAATATTCCGTTAATTCAATTAGTAGAGCGGCAGCATCTTCCACTCTAAGGACAAGAGCAAATCATCGAAGTGTCACAAGCGTGACACGTGACTGGCTGGACTAATCAGCATCGAGTGTCAAACTCATTAGTCCAGCATCTCAGCCACTCATAATGATTGAGAAGATGACGTGATGACTGCCTCTTCCACTTAAGTATAGCTCGACCACTCTGACTTGAACCTTTTAGGGCGCCTGCGCGAGTTGAGATGGGTGGGTCTACTCCCCCACTCAGATGTCTACGATCTACGCATCGTGGCCAGTGACAATCATTAGTGACTGATCCTTGCGTTGACTTTTTATTTTGGTATTTTGACTTATGCAATTCGAAACCCAGTGACATAAATCAGATGATAGGCACTACAGAAAAGGTAAACACATGGCGTGACTTTCTCTCCACTACTTCTCATATTTACTCGCGCTCCGCCTTCAAAGTTCAAGTCAGAGTGGTCGCGCTATAACGCTCTTTGTTCTGTTCAAATTATTCAGTCATTGTAGAAAATCGTTCTGATCGGACAACAGCTCTGTTCACTGTGGTTTTGCGAAGTTTTCTATCAGGCAACGGAGAACATATTATTTGGACTTCTCAATCATTCCACTCATTGGCACTACTCACTTATTAGAAAAAGGAGACACTCATTAAATTGGCTAGGCAAATTAATAGGAAATTTCATTCAAGGACCACGTGCAACATTCAACCATTATACTCAACAGCACAACTCATTTTCCACTACTCATTGTAGACATAATTATTACGGTTATTAACCGGCTCTCGCGGTACTCTTTACAATTACCATTTGTATTATTCAGTCAGACTCAAGAGAAGTTGTCAGGGTGTGTGAGTGAACATATTAATTTCAAATACTCTACATTAGATCAGTTCTGTCAGGTTCATTTCTTCACCCACACACTCAGAGTACTCCTCACGCATAGCAACAGTAAGACTTGAAGAAATCACTCATTGTATCATGTCATTGAAGTTTACTTGTTCATTGGTAATTCAATAAAATATGTACGATAGGACGTATATGATTGCTTTGTAACTGTCACCAGACTCACGCATTTCTTCTATTTTTGAATCTTAAGTATAATTTTGTAGGAAAAATAAAAAGTATTACATAAACTTTGTAATGTACGTATATTGATCAACATGTGGTTTCATGACTGGCTAGCAACCGACTAGTTTCCGCATCGCCTCGTCATGCGCCCCTTTATCTTTACGCCGCGTTTTAAAGACAAAGGTCTCGTTTAATGGGCTAATCGGGCATCTACGCTATGACCTAACGGGTGCGTGCGGAATCGTGTCGCTGTCGCGCGTAACGACCCTAAGAAGTTTTCGCTACTACAATCGGCCATCCTGACATGACCATCTGTCCTCAGATGGTTTCGTGATCTTCGTCTGTCGTTAAGTCATCTTCGACGTCCTCTCCGCTTCATAACTTCATGAAGTCTGCTGTTGTTGATGTGGAATATGGTCCTTCGTGCTCGCCTATCATTTGTACGAGGTATCGATCATTTCTCGGGACTCTCACCACTTCGTACGGGCCTAAAAATTTTGAGTGAAATGTTAACCCAGGAGCACTTTGAGTCCGCTCGATAGCGACTAAATCGCCTTCTTTGTGTCGTTTTGCTTCTTTTCGGTGTTTATTATAATTTCGCCGGTTTTCTTCTTGAATCTTGGAAATGGTCTCCCGTGAGCGTCTTCGGAGGTCGTTTCGATCTTCTTAGTACATATTTACCCAATTGTTATCAACGATTTCTCGTATGGATTGATTCTCCTTGAACCTCATGTGCGTGCCAAATAATAAATGAAATGGTGACGTACTTTTACTCCTATTAGGGACGGCGTCCAAATATTTTTGTGCCAAGTCCAAATAACGATACCATTCGCCGGGTTTCGGCGCCGATATCTTGGTTAGAAGCGGTATCAATGTCCGATTGACCCTTTCGACCTGCCCATTGCTTCTGGGTACTCCTGTTGTTATCAGGACGTGCTCGATACCCTCCTCCTTGCAGTATTCTTTGAAGGCGGTTGACGTAAACGCTGTACCTCTATCAGAGATTATCCGGCTAGGATTACCAAACGTCACAGACTGCCTTTTT
The DNA here is from genome assembly GCA_963989215.1 of Hedychridium roseum. NCBI lineage: Eukaryota > Metazoa > Arthropoda > Insecta > Hymenoptera > Chrysididae > Hedychridium > Hedychridium roseum. The sequence continues at coordinate 9,205,506 of OZ022313.1, read as the reverse complement.
AAACGGGATATCACTTCGGTCGTGCCCGTGGATTTCGCAGCGTATAGCCATACAAATTTTGAGAAAGCGTCAATCACCACGAAGATATGGCGATAGCTTTTCTTAGTGCTAGGAACCGGACTTAGATGGTCAATGTGATAAGTGCTAAGGGGTATCTCTCCTTTATCAACGGCATGCAGCAATCCTTCCTGTCGTCCCTGCTTCCTTTCTGCCAATATGCAGTTGATACAGTTACGGAGGACCTTTTCAATCTTGCTCCTCATCCTGTCGAACCAGAAGTCCCTTCGCAATAGCTGCTCGGTTTTACTCACGGCAAAATGACCTTGTTCGTGAGTCCGACATATGATCTGCGCTTGTAAATCCTTTGGTACTACAAGCAGTAAATCACCATTAACATTTTTATACAATAATCCGTTCTTCACGGAGAAATCATCGGTTTTGTTCTCCTTTGCCTTCGTCATAATCGTTATTATATGGTCGTCTCTCTGTTGGGCCTTCTGAATTTTCGTGAGAACAGTCTCCTCATTCGTTTCCACGTACAATACTTCGAAGTGTATCAACGTCAGCCATCTTCTTGCTTGAGCGATGTTCAATTGTATACGAAAACTCTTCAAGAAGGAGCGTCCATCTGGCGACACGAACAAATAGGTCTTTCTTATTGATGGTCATGGTAAATGCTTTACAGTCCGTAACTATTTTAAAAGAAATTCCGAGTAAATATACTCGAAATCTACGTAACGCCTTAATAATAACTAACACCTCTAACTCATAACTACAGTACTTTTGTTCGGCAGGAGATGTCTTTCCGCTTGAGTAGTCCACAGGGTGTACCTAACCGTCTGCGCTATCACGCTGAGTCAGTATCGCTCCGAATCCGAGACTACACATGACTGTGTGCAATTCTATTTCGGCATTTGTTTTGTATACGGGTAGGACCGGCTTATCGCTCAAAATAAATTTTAACCAATCAAAGGTGTTCTTTTCTTCGCAACCGAATACAAACGAATAAACGAATAAACGAATAAACGAATAAACGAATAAACGAACAAACGAATACCGACTACTTTCGTTCGGTTGTTGCCTACGTTTAAATAACTGCGAATGAATTGTTGCTAGATTTACTTCGGTTTTGAATTCTTTGATTAACCCACACTTTAAACAGTCCCATGATTTAATTTCTCTCTCGAACGTGATGGACTGTCTCGCCCATCCCTTCAGCGTCCGTTTCCCGTATACAAATTTTTGTAGCTCGTTCCATCCCAACAATGCACTGGTATCTTCGAAGTCGGTGATCCAATGATCTATCGGCAGCTTGTCATCTCCGCTGAAGTAGGATAAACTATCCTCCACATCCTTTATAGTAAACGATGCGACTTGCTGTATGATTGCGTCGACTGTCCCCCTTCCTCTGCTTCTTCGCCTGTCGTTTCGTGGTTCGCCTTCTTTCTCCTGTTCGGATTCTTCTTCACTGTCCTCGTCTTCTTCATCTTCCATTGCGTCTTTTAAACGATTTCTTAATGCTTGCTTGTTGCCTGCACTGGATAATCTTAGCTTCTTTGCTGCTTCTCTTAATTCCACTAGTCTCATTGAGTCGATCTGCTTGTGCGTGTAACTTACGATCTCTTCGACTTCGACTGCTTTACTTTTTCCTTCACGTTTCCGTTCCGGATATCGTCTTTCTTGTGATGTGTTTTCAACGATAGTTTCGTCCAGCTCTTCACGTCCACTTTCTTGGCTTTCTTCATTTGCTTCGTGCATTACTTTGACTTGAGGCATCGTCCCAGCTTTTTCAGTTTCTTTCACTGTTTCACAGTCTTTCGTCACTTTACAGTTACACTGACTTAGTATTCACGCGTGGTCAACTTTCCTCGCGCACCACCCTTAAAAGTCTTTATATTGTATATTAAATCAAAACGCCAAACATTCAGTTCGATTATTTATTGTACAGAATAGCAAATGAGGATAGGTAAATAAGGTGAATAGTTTTAACGGATTAGTAGATCGGAGGTCAGGGTAGGTGTCCCGGTTCCTTTCCGTCTTCACTACCAAAAACAGATTGCTCCTCTTGGTTGATTCAGCCCTACTTTTATTATGAAGAAATGAGAGTAGGGATAGAAGGTCAATGTCAACCTGTGTCAACTGTGTCAACCAATTACATTCAGTATCTGGAAGCAGTCGTTACCTTATTCAAAGTGTAACCTTATTTAGAATGTAAATGCAAAATAACGCCAATCACATATATTGCGAGGTTAACAATAATAATATAAGGTTAACGTGTATTTGTTAGACTTTGTCTACTCTCATAAGTATCCCGGCTGAGCCCCCAAATGTGGGATTCCCTCTTAGACGGGTCTTCCGAAAGGATATCTCGTTGATGGGGAATTCCCGGTCTGTATGGAATTGATTATGAGAACGACCTCTGCCATAACCAGAAAACAATATATTTCAACAGTAAATACAGTTTTTAATAGCTCTTCGCTCTTTAGCTGCTGGATGCTGACTGACAGTCCAACCTGTCCTTTCTTTTCCGTACCCTTAACTTTATCGTAAACTTAATACTAATGCTTATTCTATCGGTCGACCGCCTCTGCCTCACACTGTACACACGCATTCGTATCACTTCTCACATTCGTCCACTCACACTTGTATTACTTCTCACAATAATATATCCGAGATACTCGATTTCGTTTCTAAAAACCTACACCTTTTCCAGTTAATTTGCAAACCGTAGAGAGTTGCCGTATTCAAAGCCAAGCGAAAATTATTAATACCATCGTTTACGTTATCTGCCGGTATAATTAAATCGTCCATGTAGACAAAAACAGTTTTGGAAGCTATTAATTCGCGAAATATTGCGGTAATATATTTCTGAAAAACGGATGGGGAATTACATAGTCCGAATGGCATCCTGCGGAACTCGTAGTGACCATTGGGGACTACGAAGGCTTTATATTTCATACTTGCTTCGCTGACGGCGACATGGAAAAATCCGTTTTTCAGGTGTAGTGTGCTGGAAATTCTTGCACCTTGCGGGGTGTCTATCCGGTCTTCTATTAGCGGTAGCGGATAGCATTCTTTTAAAATCTTACGATTTAATTGTCGGTAGTCTACGCACAATGTACTCGAACCGTCTTTTTTTACTAGGACCACCGGACTTGCATAATCCGAGTATAATGGCTGTATAATGTCATTGTCGAGCCATTCACTAATTTGCTTATCTACTTTTATTCTGTCTTGCGACGATAGCCGTCTCGGCCGCTGGTATATAGGATGTTCATCAGCTAAAATTAAATTCATCTGAATGCTTACCTCGCTTACCTTATACGGTATGTAACTAGATATCGCGTTTTTGACGGATTGTCGGCGTTCCGGTTCCTTAATGTGAGTTAAATCGATTTCATCTGTTCCTTGAATGATATCTATTTTAAAAACTTCAGGCAGAACATGGTCTTCTGCATTACGTTCTTTAACATCTGAAATTGAAACATTACCATCTTTGATGTGTACTTCTACACCGTTCAAGACATCAGTCCCGATGAGAAGACCGTATCTTATCAGTGTATCTGAAACTACGTGAAGTGTAATAGGATACTCACATTCGTCTATCGTAATCGTCGTCTTAAATTCTCCTAACGTACAATTTTACTCGGAACCTAAACCGTTAAAACGTGTGGTCTTACCTAACATAGGTGCGCCAATTTTAATATACAAGTCTGCTCGTATCAAGTTGAGGTCGCTGCCCGTATCAACGAGCGCGGTAACCTTAATGTCCGATATTTTCACTTCCTTGCACGACTTCTTCCTCGCGGCTTCGGTAATGCTGCAAATCTCCTTCGGTGCATCTTTCGTTGAGCATTTGTTTGCAATGTGTCCGAATTGGTTACAATTGAAACACCTCCTAGCCCTGGATTTGGATAAGCAGGTCGTAGAACTATGTGCGGGTGATCCACAGTTGAAACATCGACCAGAATCTTTCGAACCTGAGGCGTGCGGCGTATGTTTCTTCTTCCGCACGTCATCCTGCGGTTTCCCCTTTTCTCGCACTTCTTCTTTCATGATCTCGTATTGCGTAAACCCTCGCTTCAATTCTTGAATCGTTGCCGCACCATAAAGAATAGATTTATTCACCGGTTTATCATCTATTCCTTCGATGATATACTTTATAACTGAACTCTCATTCATACGGCCAGCGATGTCGCACATTCGGTAAATATATTCGTTATTTGTCTCATTTTGTTGTTTCTTCCGTCGTCTTAAATCTTTTGTAACATTATTAACGTCTAAATGTGACGTAAATTCTTCCTGAAGTCCATTCTTAAGCTGTTTCCATGCTGTACCGCATCTTGCGAATCGTAAAAATATTTTTGCCGACCCCTTCAAAAGTCGCTTACCGTAAATTTCCTTCTAAATGTCGGTTCATTTGCCAAGAGTTGCCATCTCTTTAAATTCATCAAGCCAGTCGTGAGTATTGACAGTGTCGTCACGACTGAACGTCTGCATCGATTCTTCTACGTCTCTAATAGACAAGATGTTAGAGCATACACGAGAACTGGCTGGTAAGCAGTTCCCGCTTATATACATACATATATACATGTATATACAGGGTATCACAGAGCACCCGTACCAGCCGCTTATAAGCTCACAGGATGCTCTGAAGAGAAAAACTCGATATGTTTGTATACCTAAATCGGGTACGCCCTATCGATTGGTTCCATTACCAACTTCCGGTACCAACCGGAAATGGGTCATTCTGACCCAAAATTGGGTTTTTTAAATAGAACATGCTACTTTTTGTTGTGGATTCGGATTACCTGTGTAGAAACAAGAAACTTTTACTTGAACCATTTCCCAGGAAAATGCTGTCATTCACCTTGAAAATGAACTTGAACTGCTCTTGGCGTAACCCAGGACTAACGACGAGTTGCACTTGTTTGGTCCCATGTGTGTGTGTGTGAAGATACGGACCCCACGGCTCGTCAATTCCGCGGCATTTAGGGACTCCAAACCGCCCTCTACGAGTGTGTGTGTGTGGTTTGGGGGGGGGGGGTGGTTCAGATAAAATTTTCAAAGTGCCTGCCACCTAGAACCACACATTCGCGCAAACGCTTCGTCACACTATCGGTAGCCTGCAAGATTTCCACGTTGCTCAGCAATTGACAGGCGTTGCGAATCCGCTCTTTCATATCGTCCCTTGATGTTGGACGTTTCTGATAAACGATATGTTTGACCCGGCCCCAAAGAAAGAAATCCATGGGGGTCAAGTCTGGAGATCGAGGTGGCCACGCTACAGGACCTCCTCTTCCGATCCATTGTTCAGGAAACACGTGATCCATAACATTCCGTGCTACCACAGAGAAATGGCTCGGACATCCATCCTGCTGCATCCACATTGTTGCTCATGTATTCAGCAGAACATCTTCTAGGAGTTGAGGAAGGATGTTGTCGAGGAAGTCAGCATACACGCGGCCATTCAAGGTACTATCGAAAAAATATGGCCTTATGATCCTACATTCGATGAGGCCACACCATGTGTTGAGACTCCACAAATGCTGATTGCCCACTTCTCACAGCCAATGTGGATTTTCTTGCGACCAGTAATGGGCATTGTGGATATCAACCTCTCCGTTGGAGAGGTTTTTGGTCAGTAACCATTGGCAAAATTCGACGCGTTTTCGAAAATCCTCTCCCTCAAGTGCCTGATGTAGATTGATGTGGTAAGGATGATAACCACTATCGTTCAAAATCCTCCATACCGACATGCGGCTGATACCGGACTCAACCGCGATTCTCCTGGTTGTATCACGAAGGTTCATACTAACGGCAACGATAATATCAGGCGCGATTTCATCTCTGACCGGACGCCTAATCTGCTGATCCTTATTGTGGTGGGGCTGAATTTGACCAGTCGTCTGAATCCGACGTGCCAAACGCCTGAAAACATTGTGAGACTGACGAACACGTTCAGGGTATCTCTCTGCGTACAATCGTTCAGCTGCTCTGTAATTTTGCAGACATTCGCCTAATACCATGAGCATATCGAAACCTTCCACGTTGGAAAACATTTTTGCTTTGTCAAAATTGAGAGTCGAATGATCTCCGATAAGTGACTACGTGACTGATAAACCTGCCCCATAGCAATTCAGATCCGAAGAATGATGGGAAAAAATGTAAACACGAACAAATACCATCGTTAAGAATTTGAAGCATTCTCTCGTTTCTTAACCTTCTTAGAATTCTAACGATGGCTCTTTGCCCGTGTTTACATTTTTTCCATCATTCTTCGGATCTGAATTGCTATGTGGCACGATTATTAGTTCATTCGACTCTTAGTTTTGGCAAAGCAAAGGTATGAACCCTTATGATTCATGACTCATGACACACACGCACACGCACACACACACGGGGCCAAACAAGTTGTGCCAAGCCAAGAAATGGTTCCCAAGGCAAGCCAAGGCATACAAACATACCGAGTTTTTCTCTTCAGAGCATCCTGTGAGCTTATAAACGGCTGGTACGGGTGCTCTGTGACACCCTGTATATATATACAGGATGTTTGTAAGACATTGGTCCAAACTTAAGGAGCGCATAGATGGAGTAAAAATAAGCAACTTTTAATAATATACCTGTGGTCTCTGATGATTATTGGCGAAGATATAACCGTTTGAATATCCGTCTACAGGTATGCAATATGTAGACAACGTGACCCATATTCGGCTGCTGACAGTTGTCCGATGCGGTCAATGGCACGGCATACGTCATCGGCTCAGTGTCGTAGCGCAGCGCTACGCCGTGCGGATTACCCCGTTCACACACTGCACTGAAAGTTCATTGAAACTTCACTGAAAGTGTCATTCACTGCACTGCACGAAAACTGCACCGCACAAAAATTTTTTTTTGCTTTTACTTCCACTGCCACTGCACTTTACCCGGTTTCACCTTGCGGTGATTGACCATTGAAGCAACGATGCTGAGCAACGAAGCTGAGCAACGACCATTACTGCGTAACAGTCTCCACTCATTATTTCGTTTTTCGACATTCACGCACGTTTCGTACCGCCGGACGATCGATTCTCGTATGCGGTCAAAAACGCCCGGCATGTCTTGGACCTCATTTCACGCGGCTATGATACGAGCAATGAGATCCTCCACTGTCCGTACCGGGGTTTCATACACGAGGGACCTTTCGTGGCCCCACAAAAAAAAGTCCAACGGCCAGGTAACGGGGCCCCCTCTCCCGATCCATCGGCCAGCGTATTTTCGGTCTAAATACCCACGAGATGTGCGTGTAACGTGTGCCGGTGCACCGTCCAATTGCAGCCACATTTTTCTCCGCACGGACAGTGGCACATTTTCCAATAAATCGGGCAAAGTGTGCTCACGAAATTGACTGAAAATGTCCCCATCTAGGCGGGGGGGGGGGGGGGGGGGCAACAAATACGGTCCAGTTAAATAATTGTCAATTATGCCCACCCAGATGTTTACGGCGAATCGATCTTGATTCGACGCAACGATTGTCGCGTGTGGATTTTCCATGTCCCAAATGTAGCTGTTGCGGCTATTAAAAAAACCGTTTCGCATAAAACAGGCTTCGTCCGTGAAAAGTACACCGCGTAAAAAGTCACCGTCCGCGCGACACTTGTTAAAAAATCCACTTGTAAAGTCAACACGCGCGTTATAGTCACACGGACGAAGTCCTTGCACTTTTCGAAAATGGAAGGGGTGCATACCTTCCTCTTTTAACACACGCCAAACATTGACGTGGTTAGTGTTCAGTTCGCGGGCAATCGATCGCGTACTGACCGATGGATCATTCTCAATACGGCGTAAAACGGCGTGTTCAAAATCCTCTGTACGCCGGCACCTTGTCGCGCCGGAAGGTGCTTCGTGAGAGAATGATCGCGTAAACGTTGCGCGATCCGCGTAAATAGCTGGTGATCCGGATGTCGCCGAGCAGGAAAACGTTCGCGATACATCTGCTCGGCTACTCGCGCATTGCCGTCGGCAGCACCATAAGTGAGGTGCATGTCTGCCATCTCGGCAAAACTGTATGCTTCTATCGTCACTTATAAGATTTCAAAATTCGCGATTAACGAGGAACAGACCGCACGTTCTCGACGGTTGGAAAATACTGAAGATTACTGGAGGGGCAATTGACTATGATGGCGTGAATATGAGATTATCGCTTGTTTTCCGACGTAGCACGCGTCGACGAGGAGACGAGAGACCCTGCGAGAACACCTGCTATAAACGTATGTTTCAATTACTACCAAAACCGTAAGTATTATCGCTTTTCTCTACTTTGTATGACCTTCAATGACCTTATGTAGTAGGTCGTTGAACACGCCTTAAGATCCTCTATGATGACACGGGAGCAAAAACATACCGATCCATTTAAAAAAATAGAGGTGACCTTCAAATGTCCGAAGTACTTCCACCTACAAAAAAACCATTATCGTCATCGCATGGCCCCCTTTGTACTGTGCAATTTTATTTCAGCAAATATTTCTGTGAATATTATAGTTTCGAAGATATTTGAGGTGCTAATAATTACTGCCCCACTCTGTATTGTACAAAATTGGACTCATACCTCTCTGGTGGATGAATTGATTCTCTAGCGCGTAGATTTCTGGTTGGTCTAGGTAATGTAACTTCTCTGCTCCGTTATTCAGTGAGATCGTCAGCTTCTTCTTCTTCTTCAATTTCAGATACATGGTCTAGGTTACTGTTTGTGACGTCATGTGTCTCTACGGCTTCTTCATCTGATTCCACTTGTATTAGGTGTGACCCTTTTTCTGCATCTGTTTGTTCTGTTTCTGTGTAGAAGTTTGCTTCGTTAAACGTAACATTCCTAGATACTGTAATCTTGTTGGTCCGAGGATCCCACAGTCTGTAGTTCTTAGATTCTTCTTGGTAACCTACTAATTTCAGCTTGTTGGCCTTTTTGTCCATCTTGTGTCTAAATTGCTTGTTGATATGTAAATAGGCATCTGATCTAAATATTTTTATGTGTGACAGTTCTGGTCTCCTTCCGTGTCATTCCTCGTACGGAGTAGTCTCCTTTTCTTTTTTCATGGTTGTGCGGTTCAGAATGTATGTGGCTGTGTTGACTGCCTCAGCCCACAATTTGGTTGGTAAACCCCTTGCCTGTAACATGGTCCGTGCACTCTCAACTATGGTGCGATTTTCTCTCTCAGCCTTACCGTTCTGTTCCGGCGTATATGGGGCTGTGTTCTGCAAGTAGATTCCGCGTTTCTTTAAGTAACTCTCTACTTGATAATTTACATATTCTCTTCCATTGTCAGCTCGAAGAACTTTCAAATTATACCCAAACTGATTCTTTATTTTAGTAACGAATTCATTAATTTTCTGTAACACGTCAGCCTTATGCTTGATAAAATAAACAAAGCGCTAATCTGTGGCTTCATAGACAAATAATAGGTAATACCTTGATCCGCCAATGGATAGTTCTGAGAATGGTCCGCACACGTCGGTATACATGAATTCTCCCGGCTTCCAGCTGTTCGTTTGTGAATTTTTCTTGTTGAATTTCAGACGGTGTGCTTTTTTAAACTGCCACCGTTCACAGAAAAAAGTTTTGTCGGCTGTTAATTTGACACCTTGTACAGCCGAACTTGTTAACACTTGCTTTAACATATTGGAGTTAATGTGACCTAGTCTTTCATGCCATGCTTGTAATGTTGTTGCTGACAGGTTGACTTCTTTGCATGTATCATTCCAGTTTTAAATTACTTCAAAGAAGGATCTGTAGATGTCATTTGATTGCCTATATCCTATTGCTTGCAGTTGTTTATCCTTCGTAATAGTTACAATATCTTCACTAAAATTTACACTGAAATTCCTTTTTGTACATGCTCCTACGGGAAATAAATTTTTCTTGATAAGAGGCACATATAAAACGTTTTCAAACTTGCCTTCCTGCCAGCCTCCATTGATCATTCTTCTTATTATTACCGCTCCTTTTCCGCTTACTTCACACTTTTTACCATCTCCAAGTGAGCCCTCCTCTCTAGTTGTCGTTGGGTAATCGGTCAGCCAGTCACGTCGGTAAGTCATATGGCAGGATGCTCCACTGTCGGTAATCCAGATTTCCTTCACATCTTTTGCCATTAATGCCTTCACATCAGCGCTCATTGACGGCCATCTTTTAATTAATTCTTTTTCCAGACACCGTAATGACAAAGGCGCTGTTCCCGTTGTCTCTTCTCCGGAACTCATCATCTCTGTCTCTCTTCCGGTGTTCGTTTTCATATTCTCTATCTTTCTTCTGGTCGTAGCAATCACGCGCGAAATTCACTCTCTTCTTGCAATAATAGCATTCAACTGATTTAGCACTGCGATTATGTTTCCTATTGTGATTCTCGCGTTTTTCGTAATTTTCACCTTTGCCACAACGTTTGGCCGTATTTCCCCTCTCGTTTGCTTTTGTCACTGATAATGCGTTTGCCGCATTGTCTTCTTGAGTCAGCCGGGCCTCTTTTTTAATTAGTCTCTCAAGTAATATGCCGACCTTTTGCTGGCTCACAGGCATGCTATCCCAGGCGGTAGCTAGCATGTTATACTTGGGAGGAAGCGAACCAAGTATCTTTGCCATGACATCCAGTTCGATAACTTCTTGACCGGCATCCCTTAATTAACTCGTTAAACTTTGTACATTCGTCACGTGCTGTATTATTGTATCTTCCGGTTTCATCCTATGCTCATGGTACCGCTGTAGGAGCAACAATTTACTTGAGGCTGATTTTTGTTCATAGATACTAACTAGGGTAATCCACATCTCGCATGCCGTGGAACAAGTCGTTACACCTCTCAGTTGCTCTCTCTCCAAAGATGATGCGATCAGGCTCATGGCTTTTGCATTGTCCTTCACCCAGGACTTAACTGCCGCAAGCGTGGGCAGAACTTCTGGTCGTACTCTTGTACTTTCGATCAAATCTTCCAATCTGTAGGCCATGAGAATTTGTTTCATTTCAAATTTCCACGTTTGAAAGTCCGATCCGTCGAACTTTGTGACTCCCTTGCCAAGGAATTCTAATGCCATTTTTCGGAGTACGTGTTTTACAAAGCGAAAAAGAAAAACAAATTTTGCACACCACTACACTATTTACGTATCACAACTCATTGTCTGGGCCCATAACTTGTTGGTTTATTAAACAAAAAATAAGTTTTATTTTAATTACTGATTACTACAGCGGTACACTTTTAACACGTGGTGGGCTTTACGTGGGTTGACTAGCAACTGAACGACGTTATTGGAGAGGAATCTTACATTCGCAATAGTGACGCTGGTCTCTAGATTTTTCTAGAAGACTGTTATAAACACATTATACTTTGGCTTATCCTACGTTCGCTGGCATGTCACCTTGATGTGATGCTTAGTAAACATCCTCAACAAAGGCTATGTTCGATCAGAGGCCGGCGAAAATTGACCTGAGGAGGAAATTTGAGGTTTGTGAGTGGAAGTATAGCGGAACCTTCAATAATTACTGCCACGACAAACTCATGCACATTTTACAGAGGAGATCCTGTCGGACCTTCAAAAGAATCAAACGCGGATGCACTCATTTTCGTCAGCTCAGGAATTATTGCGACCTTTTAAAAAAATCAAACTGACGACTACGAAGCAAGGGCTGAGAAGGGACTTCTCGTTAAGTAGAGACATCAAATATATGCCTCGTGCTGAATCCCAGGCTGGTGAACCATCGATCTCGATAGTGCGCAAAGAGGCACCCCAGACAACAAAGGCAGCAGCAAGGGGCACTATTAGATGTTATCGGTGTGGAAGAACGGGACTTTACGCCAAGGACTGTAGAAGAAAAAACAGAGACAATCAAGGTGGTAAAGTCAACGCAGACTCCAATAAGCCGATCGACACGTCAGATGTGTTGATAAGACTGAGCGTCCCGAAAACGAAAGCAGAGTCTCACGTTCTTACTCATTAGATTCCGTTCACAAGATTCCGTTCGTTCCGTTCGGCTGCTAAGGTGATTATCGGTCAGCTCTGTATAATTAATCATTTCTCTAGTTCTAAGATTACTATTTCTCCCGGTGTGAATCGAATTATTCACTAACTTTTTATCAGGTGTGCTTGGACCTAAATGACTCTGGAATTCGTGAGGTGTATATTGCGCCAACTTCATTCTTATTCTATCAACGTAAAGTGACTAAATTTGTACTGTTCTGTGTCTGTGTTAGTGTGACAGTTGGTCCTGTCAGGGTGACAGTTATCATTTAAACTTAAACCTACCTGTCGACTAACTTGTCTATCGAAATTGTCCTCGAGGTGTCATAATAGACGTCTCACCGAACAATCTCACACTATCATCCTAGTGACGTGTCCTAGTGTCGAACCTATGCCAAAAATAGCTGACATGCCCAAATGCAGAAATTGCGCAAAATTTTTGCCATCATCGTTGGTGTGCACGCATTGTGGTGCCAACAATAACGTAACTGCAGCGTCTGCTACGACTACCGCATCGTAAAGTCCCACTAGCGTAAATGGCTCTTCTCCGGTATCTGTCCATTTACATGACCTCGCCTCTGCCTTATCATCTATACGCATTAAGCTGAATGATCTTGACCTCATCAAGGATAAATTGAATACTGAATAGAATTAACTACCCTATCGCAGCAGATGGATGGGCTTTCAGCGCAACAAAGCAAAACAGTAAAAAGGTGCACTTTCTTGGATAAAAGGCAAATAACATTGGAGACCACGCTTAAGCAGATCACAAGGAGTGATACTGCTGCCCCTTCTTCCAAGATGAATAAAGCAAGGCGAGAACTTGACGATGATCAGCGTGACCTTGAGATAGCTGTCACAGGCTTACCCTCTCTGCCTAGTGTATGGACAATAGATATACTCAAGTCCATTGCTATTGCGCTGAAGATTCAATTCTTAGTATCTGAAGTCGTTAAAGCGTTCCGCATCCGGACCAAATCTCCACCGACTTCTTCCAGTCCACTTATAATTCCACTCGCAAGTCGCAACTGGTGGCCTGCTGCTAAGAAACAAAAAGGAGAATTCCTTGCCTCTGATATTAACGTTTCCTGGACTCACCGCGCATCAATATAAATGACAGATTCTCGGCAAAGGAACGTCGTCTCCTTGCTCAATAAAAACGTATCGCGCAAGCTCACAACATCACGTATATTTGGATGCGCCGCGGTATAGGATACTATAAATCAGGTGAAGAGGGCCGCCCGCGACGTATCTCATCCATCGAAGAATTCAATAATGTAACACACCTCAGTACCGAATATCTTCGTCTTACAGTTCGTTTCGTTCTGCTACTCAAAGCCCACTGTCAGCAAATGCAAATGCAAATGCAAATGCAAATAACCGTTCATCGGAAAGGCTCTTAATAATTGTACACCTTAATGTTCGATCTCTACTCCCTCATATTAGTTGTATCGACCTTGATAGACTTGTACAATATAGATGTTATAGCTGTATTAGACATGGTTACGATCTGATATACCCACTGCTGTAGCCAATATTCCAGGCTACAGATTAATGCAGTATGATCGCAGTAGCTCGCTGTATACTCGAGGATGCGGTATTGGATTTTTTATTAGGAGCGCTCTCTTTGTTGAGGAAATTCATCCAACTGAGCATCTAATCCTGTCAGGGGCAGAGCTCCTTGACGTTTGTGGAGTAATTCTTAGGTTAGGTCGCATGCGTCTTGCTATGCTTCCTATATATCGCTCACCTGCGTGCCCCTACTCTGCCACCGAAGCACTGGAGGCTCATATACTGAAACATGCTTACATAGCTGATCGCTTTGTATGGTGACCGGTGACTAGGTGACCTTAATATACAGTCGCCGCGGAAAGTATGTTGACACGTCTCAAAAGTGCACATTTTCTATTTTAAATCAATAATTTAGGAATTGATCGAAAATATATATTATGTACATTATTTAACATAGTGTAAACTAGTATGTGTAACACCAAAGATGACATAAAGTTTATAATAAATGACAGAAAAAATTAAATAACTTTTTTATCGATTGCGGGAAGTATGTTGACAGCATTGAAAGTTCGTAATTGAGTGTATCCTTAAAAATAAAACGACATAATTAATATGAAGTTTGATAGCCTTTATTTCTTATGACCTCCTCAAGTCTTCTGGGCATACTTTCAAACAATTTATTAATAACATTTTCGTAAATGCTATTCCAAACACTGAGTAGTGCTTGTTTAAAAACTGATTTATTATTTCGAAATTTCTCACTTACACTTCGATATAAGTGATCCCAAAAGTGTTCAATTAAATTCAAATCGGGACTTTGAGGAGGCCATTGTAACAATTGAATATCATTTTCATCGAAATATTTCGTTGCTAGTTTGCATTTATGTTTGGGGTCGTTGTCTTGTTGGCAGATATAATCTCCGGGGATGTTCATTTTTGTTATTGAATCTTGTAAATATGTTCCAAAATATTTACATACCCTGCTCTTGTTAAAATGCCATCTATAACATGTAAATTGCCAACACCATTTGCAGAAAAACAACCCCAAACGCATATTGATCCTCCACCATGCTTTACTCTAGGCGTTATTACCGTTGATTTAAAGCATTCACCTTGCTTTCTCCATACATATCTTCGTCTATTACCACCTGGAAGTTCAAATTTTGACTCGTCGCTAAATATAACTGTCTTCCAGAAATCTGGTGATTTGTTTCTAAACTCTTTCGCGAACGCCAAACAGTTCATAGCATTAGTGTGAGATATGAATGGTTGTTTTCGTGATATTCGGCCTACGAATCCTGCTTCTTTGATGCGTGCACGAATTTGTGTTTCCTGGATCGGTAGATTTAAATCAGATTTCAAATGTTTGGTTGAAACAAAGGGGTTTTTCTTTACTTCTCGCACAATAACCCGATCTTGTTTACGAGTTGTGTTCCGAGGACGTCCAGATTTTTGTTGATTTTCTGCGGTTCCATTTAGTTCTAATCTTTGTACTATTTTTCTTACACCTTCCGCAGAAATATTGAAATCAAGAGAAATTTTTCTAAAAGAATCTCCTCTTATTCTCCTATTAAATACTTGTGACCTTCTTACAGGTGTGAGTTCTCTAATTTTCGGCACTATTAAGCAATGTTTATAATTTAAAGTGATGTTATATGTAGGACATTGTTCAACATTGAAAAAACAACGAATAAATCATGAATTACCACTTGTCGTACAAAGATATTATAACAAAATACCCTCAAAATAGTGTGTCAACTTACTTTCCGCGTGAGCCATTTATGCAAACTTAAAACAATGCGTCTATTACTTACAGTTTCTTGAGCTAAACTAAACAGTAGGCGAGGAGAAGTAAACAGTAAGTGATGCATACAGTCAGATCCGAGAAAAAAATGTAAACAATTGGTCTTTCATCAGAAATACACACTTCTGCAACGTGTCAACATACATTCCGCGGCGACTGTAGATATGAGTAATAATCTTGATCCCGGAGCTCACCTGCTAAATCATTTTTGTGCACACCTATCGCTTAGACATATTACTAATACTCCTACCCGTGTCACTAAATCGTGTGCGCCTACCGTACATCTCATAATGTCTAGCTTGTCCTTACCAGTAGTAAACTCAGTGGTATGCGATTCAGATTAGAGACGACCGATCTCTCTGACATAAAATCATGTTGTTCAGTATATATAAAATTTTTATTAAGAAATGACAATTTACGTGTAATGATTGCATCAAAGATTTTAACACATGTATTTAAGATGGAGATAGGCCTATGATGGAGATATTAAGATGGAAGATGGAATCTAAGATGAAACCTAAGATGGAATTATCGACCTAAGGTGGAGATAGGCCGATAATTGATGCTCATAGATTTATCCCATTTTTTAAAGATGGGGGTGATAATTCATGCTTTCCATCTCGATGGATATTTGCCTGAGGATAAAGACGAATTGTAGATAAACCAAAGTGGTCTGGACAGAATAAATCTACAATTCTTAAAAAATATAGTCGGTATTTTGTCTCCTCCATAGCTTTTGTGTAGGTTTAGTTGATCAATCTCATCGAGTATTTCCCCAATACTGATGTCTATATGGGATATGTCGAGTATGTTATTCATTTGTGGGGTCAAGTTTCCGTCATAGATATTCGAGAATATAGATACAAACAGATCGGCAAACTAATCTGCAATTTCCGTGGGATTAACATACATAAACAGAGCCGTTAAATGTCAGTGTATCTGGCAATGGATCCTCAGCATGATGCGAGTTAACAAATTTCCAAAATGATTTAGGGCCCCGATGTATGGATGTCTCTACCGATACTATGTCATCCCTATAGTTCTCATTAGGAATGGATTTACATCGCGCTCGGAGGTTAGCGAATCGAAAATAGTCCCTGACGTTGGCCGTTCGTTTAAAAATGTAGTGGGCCCTCTTCTTGTGTTTCATCGCTGTGATGAGCTCGCGCGTATACCGCCTAGGAGAGGTATAGGGAGTAATACGGATTTTCGGAACATACTGGTCCACGAAGTAATGCAGGTGTTCATACAAAAATAATACGGAATCGTTGACAGAATGAGAGAGAATTAGTCGGTCCCACTAAATATTGTTAAGATAATTAAGAATGGCCCGGATAGTTCGCTTTCCAGAAGTCATGTTTATAGCGAGGGCCTCGTGTTAATGAGGGCGTGAAAAGAGATGGAATGGCCACGGATAGGGGAGGGTGGAAGCGATCAACCGGTAGTAAGGATTCACACGGATCGACAAACATCATTGAAGGAATATTGGAGAGAATAAGATCTAGTATGGTACCAATATGATTCTCTTTGATGTTGATTTGCTGTAAGCGGTGATAATGCACAAATTCAATTAACAAGCACAACACAGAGGAAAAGTGGGAAGCAGATGAGGATACTGATAGTAAGTCGTTATTGACGGAGAGGCTACAAAGGTTGGGAATGTTGAAATCCCCGAGGAGAAGAAGGTTCAGACCAGAAAGACGTGCAAGGACATCACTGATGCAGTTGAAGAAGAGACTATACAATGACGAAGAAGATGACGGAGGGAGATATACAGGAGCTATTAACAAGCATCGAGAGGCAACAAAAACTTTCACAAAAAGATGCTCTACCTGAACTAACTGGGATGTCATGTGAACACACGTGTTGGAGTTTTTTACTGCTATCAAGACTCCTCCCCCTCTTCTATGTTCGCTGGAGTAACTATTTCTGTCTAACTTAAAGACTTTATAATTAACTAGGCCTAGCTCACTTATAGCTATACTATCAGATAGCCACGTTTCTGTTAATACTATGACGTCGTATTCGGTAGAGAAGGAAGCAATAGCATCACACAGGAGCCGTAGTTTAGTTCTTATTCCCCTTACATTCTGATAGTATACTTTGAGGGGAGATGCGTTTGCTGAGCCGGAGGAGTGAGTTGCGCAGAAGCCTCTTCGTGTCGATGGTGTTCTTGACGATCCAATATGCCGCCAAGTGGACACATGTCATTGTGACCTTGTATCTCGTACAGGAGATGTTTGAAGGGTGGAAAACTGGGATTTCAGCTGTTGTCCAGTAACTAGTAGCTGAGAGGGGCCAGCGGCTGCGGTGCCAGTGGAGAGAGATGCTTCCGTCACGGGTTGACCATAAGGTAAGATAGTCGGGAGTTCGTCAATGGATGTAATTTTAATTGGAGCAGCACTCAAGGAAGTTCTGCAATATACAACTCCCCGTCGCATCCATAAGTTGGTGATATTGCGATTCCTCGCCTCCCTTCTGGCTTCGAAGAAAAATTTTCTCTGAGCAGCGGTAGATCGTTCGTTGATATTTATAGGCAATGCGGGCAGAGACTGATGTACGGATGAGGCAAGTGCGATTCTTTTTGCTCTTTTTGCTTCGAGCCATGCGTTC
Organism: Hedychridium roseum; assembly: GCA_963989215.1. NCBI lineage: Eukaryota > Metazoa > Arthropoda > Insecta > Hymenoptera > Chrysididae > Hedychridium > Hedychridium roseum. Next base: position 9,187,597 of record OZ022313.1, on the reverse strand, counting down.
CTTATGAAGATGGATGTAAAGCGGATGATTAAAGGTGGACATTGTGATGAACGCATCTTTAAGCGGTAGGCTGTAACCACTTCGGCAGGGGTGAAGTGCTGTCCCAGGGCCGCCGCAAGAGCAGTGACAGTGTCTCTGGTACGCTCGCCATTTATAGTAGGAAGGCCAGTGACTGCTATCTCCAGGTCTCTCAATTGTGCAGACACACAATTGGATCATTTTTTTGGATCACACAATTGGATCACACACAATTATGGATCATAGGAGAGGCTTGCGAGGATCGATGATTATTCTCGTACTGTTTTTTATTTTGTTTATCTCGATATCCATCGTGGATTGCTTCTTTTCTAGTACGGTGCACCGCTCGGATATGTTATTATATTCCAGTGTTAGCTCGTTAACCTGCTGTGTCAACGAGTTCAGAACGCTTTGCATAATCTCGATATTGCATATGCACGCATCTAGTTTATCTTTTATGAAATTTAGATCGTTCAGTTTGGTTCGGATGGTTTGCAATGTAGAGTTAATTTCTCTGAGCTGGGACGATACGGCGGGGATTGCACCCCTTGCTGAGGTATATGGCGTTGAGGATCCTTGCCCTACTGATGACATAGATGTACTATTATCCATACCACATGCAGTGCAGATCAAAGTCGATAGCAGGAATTTTGCACAATTGTTGCACTTATAAGGAAAGTACCCGAGGTGTACCTCACCGATTTTTTTCCTTTTGAGATATGTTGTAGTACATCAAAAACTATTAGATACGTATGTTTCTGTACGTGCCCATAAGCCAGTTTAAGGGGTGAAAACTGTCCCCAAAAAGCACCGCCAAAAACCATTTTTTTCTGTTTTCTTCACAACTAAGTACAATTTTTTCAAAAAACCACTGGGAGATTATTACACATTAGTAGACAATACTATATGTAATATTTTAACAAACGGGGGTCGCAACCCTTACTTTTATTTGAGGAAAAACGTAATATCGGTCTATAGTACTATACTATACCGGTCTACTATACCGGTATAGACTCTACTATACCGGTCTATAGTAGAGTACTACAGTAGAAATGATCTCCACTCGATCACACATGCACTGACACTTTATTCACAACCGTTACTTAGTATTTTCCACTGAATATGTTGTCAGAAAGCAGGAAGAGCGAAACGTGCGTTCGGTTTAACAGTAACGGTATACGGATCATAATGGCAGTTTTTATTGGCAATTTTATAATGGCGATTTTAATTACGGATATTAATGGCAATATGGTGCTGACCTGTGCTCCCTACTCTATGTTTGAGTTGTTGAATATTATAAATACCTCTCTCACCTCTGGGATATTTCCTGCTGTATGGAAGTGACGTACTGTAATTCCTATTCCAAAAAACCCCGCCTCCCCTTCCGTTGACTCTTTTCGTCCTATCTCCCTCTTTCCCTTTCTTTCTAAAACCATAGAGAAGATTTGATACCAACAGCGTCATAAATATCTATCTAGTATAAAAGCCATACCAGCGTTCCAATCTGGTTGTCGACTTTATCACAGCACTACCACATCTTTGCTTCATCTTTCTCAAGTAGTCCTACGTGCCATGGATTGTCGTTCCCTTACAGCGTTAACCTTTCTGGAGTTTACTAAAGCGTTTGATACAATTAGTCAGGAACTATTTCTTGTGAGCTACGACACCTAGGGATCACAAATTCATCGCTGCAATGCCTATCCTCCTTTCTAACAATGAGGTCCCAGCGCGTAATTATAAAATCTCCCTTTCCTTTGTTCTCCTATTTTCGTTATCTCCCGAGTGGAGTTCCGCAAGGCTCTGTTTCAGGTCCTCTTCTCTTCAACGTTTATGTAGCCGATCTCCTCTAGATCTGCCAAGGATGTCGGGGTTACATGTGTGCCGATGACACACTCATTGTGAAGATATTTAAACCTCACGATATCATCTCCGCGATCTCTGACATTAACCAAAACCTGGAGAGAGTATCTCATTAGTCTACGCGGAATGGTCTTTGTCTTAACCCTCTTAAAACTTCCTTCCTTGTTGATAACCCCCATCTGGTCGAATTCATTCCCACTATCAAGATACTTATTGGTTCCTGTTGGTCATTCGCAGATCATGTTAAATTATGTAATACAGTATATTCTCATCTTCGCACTCTCTACCACCTTTCACTATGCCGGCATATTATACGCCCCCTGTCCTAATAATATATTAAGACGTCGCATTCAATTAGTGCACAACTCCTGCATTCGGTTCAGCTATGTCATCCGTAAAAACGACCATCTTTCGGGAGCATTTAAAAAATCTAAATAGCTCACTCCAAGTCAAAGGTGGATCCTTCATTTATGTTGTCTAGTATACAAAATTCCTCGCCTTGGTACACCACTGTACTTTAGGGAAATCCTGTGTACTTTCTCCAACACCCACCCCGATCTCTCCGTCTCTACTCGCTTTCTATCAGACTTGGTTACTCCGACTCATCTTACCACTAAATTCCAATCTGCCTCTTCCTATCTGTTTTTCCATTATTACAATCTCCTTCCGTACCATTTACGTACCCCCCTGGAGGGAGGGAGACTGTGAGGGACACGTCTCCAGCCATCACTAGTGTGTCATCGGCGTAACACACGGTGTACGTACCGGGGGGAAGGACAGATCTCAAAACACTGTCGTACGCTAGGTTCCACAGCAGTGGGACCAAAGCGGATCACTGTGGAACCACACACATCACATTCCTCCTGCACACTCCTCCGGTTTTCACCAGGAACATCAAACGTTTATCCCGGAAGTAACTCCGGACGACCACCATGAAGTAGCGGTGATAGCGCATCGCTTCACCCACTGGCTTCCAGGGCAGGGTGTTGAAAGTGTTGACAATATCCAACGATACTATCAACAACACTCTGCCCCGACCCATCTCTGATTCTGCGAAGGCCTTGACTCGTAGAATGGCGTCTACGGTCGAGCGACCCTCGCGAAATCTATACTGTTCCTCGTGGAGGCCCGGGCCATCCCGAAACAGGTGCTGAACGAAGTGCTCGTCCAGTAGACACAAGGGGCTGTAGGTTGAAGGGGTGCCCGCAGGTCTGCCCTTCTTTGGGAGAAGGATGAGCTTGGCCACACCCCACTTCCTGAGAAAAATCCCCGCCTGCGACAGCCAGTAAATAGCTGCTGCAGGCGATCCGACACGAGGGCCAAGGACTGGCCAGCTCCTCCTGGGTTACTCCCAGATACACACCAAACATCTCCCCCGGAGGGGGGAGGCCCCAATTTAAAGTTGTACCCTCCCGGTCTTCCGGAAAGAGGGTGCCAGCACGTAATCCAGTACCTGGGAGTCTGTGAACTCTGTCTCTGGGGACGTTCGTCTGTGGAGTCTGCCGAGTACCATTCGGTACGGCGTCCCCAGGAATCAGAGTCAACGGAGGATTACAATTCCTCCCAAGCTTTGCCCTTGGCCTTCCTGATGGCCGTGATGAGGACATCCCAAGTGGCTCAGCATCCGTCGTATGTCTCGGCCGTAATCCTGGCGCACCCGCGTCATCCAGCGCGGGTAAAGCGCCGCCTGGTGGCAGTCAAAACTCGACGTACCTCGGCGATCTCACCTGACTACCAGTACGCTGCTCTCCGGGCGCAGATCTTAGCCCGAGCCATGGACACGTCACAAACGTCCGTGTATTGTGGCCCAATGTTTGGCCACGTTTGTTTTTCTCCACGGGTGTGGCGACGGCCCTGTGTCAGCTGATGGGGATTGGAGAGCAGAATCTCTATGTAGACATGAACCCTGATCATTTCGCTCTCCAACACCCCCCAGCCCGGGAAGATACGTGTAACGGAGGGAATGGCAAAGGTCAAGTCCACATTGGACTCCCCCTGCAGCCGCATGCACGTGCTTGTTGTGCCTGTATTAACAAAGCACAAATTAAGAGCCGCCGCCCGTTCTTCGCCGGCCTCGCCCCTCGCGTTTCGCTTCTGGGAACCCCAATACTCTAATTTGGCATTCAAGTCTCCGGCGACAATAACTGGACGGGGTGCGATTCTGCGAACCATGTCTGCTACCTCGTCTAAAACATCTTCACATTGGGCTAGACCGATGTTTGGGGAAATGTACATCCCAACCACGGAGATGGGCCTCCACTCCACGTAAACAAAACATCTCCCCCTCTCCACTGCGGCAAAGGGGAAAGAAGATCCTGTACACAAAATTGCGACCGAACCGCCCGCGTCAGATGCCCAACGAGGGTTGTCCGGTTGTATGGCTTGGACGCGATGCCTAACTCAAAACCACGCTCCGCCAGATTGTGCAGGAAAAGATTCTCTTTCGGAGTCACTCATGTCCGCAGTTCAATCCTGTAACGGTGCGACACGTGTATGACCGTCGGAGGTTGACGTATTGAACAATCGTCATAAGTACAGTTTTTTGCAGTGTATTCAGTGCAATTGGTGTTTATGGATGTGCATGTATTCGGAAATTATTTGGTTCGATTGTTTGAATGGAATAAAGTAAGCCATTAAAAAAGTCCAAACGATTCGAATATTTGAGCCCTCTTAAGTTTTCGAGTTACTTGGAGATAAATATTCAACATGTAAATATTCGAATTATTAGTGTGGACGTTTCTAAGTTATCATTATTAGCAATAAACTTCCCCGAAATAATTACTTTCTATTTACCAAGTGAAAGATTATTTTCTAGTGCAGGAAACATCGTTACCAATAATGCGGATATTTGCGAATAACTCGAAAGTTTGAAGTCTATTGGAATATGTAAACTTTCCGAGCTGAAGATTTATACACAAGTGACTCGAAATTTTATGAGTGCTCGAATATTTTAGTCGTTTGGACATTTTTAATACGTAATTTTTTTCCCAATAGTTCGGTGATTTAAAGTAGTTCGGAAAATTTTAACATTTCCTTGGCTCGAAAAATAAAGATGAAAAAGGTTTAATCAGTTGTGTTCCATGTATATGGCACTGAGCCGATGACGTATGCCGTGCCGTTGACCGCATCGGATAGCTGTCAGCAGCTGAATATGGGTCATGTTGCTTATCTTATCCTACAGTTGCCTATCCGCCTATCTGTAGAGATAGGCGGATACTCAATCGGCTGTAACTTCGATAATAATGATCAGAGACCACAGGTATATGAATAAAAGTTGCTTGTTTTTACTTAATCTATACGCTCCTTGCGTTTGGACCAGCATGACAGAAACACACAGTATATTCCAATGATGTTGTCTGGGAACTGTATACAACAATAACCCAAGCATACAGAATACAACGAGGAACTCCGGCAGAACAAGTCACTGCCGCTAAAATCAACACTCTCACCAACTACCTTCAAGCAACACGCAGCGTGCAGCCTCAGCACACACCACTCACTGTAACCCACATAACAAATAAGTGGCTAATCCCACTAAAGATTTTGATCTACAACAACGTATAACTACACGTAGGAAGTTACGTAATCGTAGTCAAATCTATGGGTTTTCCCTGTACTCTCAGGCTATTCGGTGAATAACTCGTGCTATTGATTCACACATACATAAACTAAGGAACAAATCCTGATACAACCTAATCAGCTCATTCAAGAAGACTGATTGCACCTTCTGGTCAACTTTCCGCGCTATAAACTCAAAAAACAAGTCATACTATTTACCTCCCCTTCATTTTTCAGCTCTCAACACGAAAGAGCATATCAATTATCTTCTCCATACGACTCATACGACTCAGTCGACCACAGTTATTCCAACATCCCGTCAACTTTCCATTTAAATAATCTTCATTCAATCGATAATCCTTCTACTATATCACTTATTATTAAAAAATATTACAGTTTACATGTTCAAACATGCTTCCATACGATTATTACACAATTATACTATACCGGGGATTCATCTAACGTTTGCAACCAAATATCTTTGTTGTTTCTAAAAATACGTAAAATATGGTAAGGATAAAGTTGAATGGTACAATGGGGCTGTCAGCTGGGGTATCGTGTCACGATGCCAAAAAAATGTTTGTTTTTATGTCATTTTTTTAAAGATGTCGTATACTCAATGATATATCCGAGATACTCAATTTGACGCTGCAAAAATCGGCATTCGCCCGAGTTTATTCGAAGCCCGTACTCGCTGACTGTCGTCAGAATAATACGCAGCTTATCGACTCTTTCTTTTCCGCTACGAGAGGGAATTATAAGGTCATCCAAATACGTGAACCTAATACCCATACTTATCAGTTCCCGAAAAAACAGCATTGATAAACTTTTGAAAAATAGCGGGGAAGTTGCAAAGACCAAAGGGTACTCTAGGAAATTCATAATGACCATCGGGTACTATAAAAGCCGTGTACTTGCAACTATCATCCGTTAAAGGTACGTGGAAAAAGCCGTCTTTCAAATCTAAGACACTAAAAATAGTCGATCCTTGCAAATGGTCCAGTTGGTCTTCAATCAGCGGAATAGGGTATCTATCTTTAAGAATTTTCTTATTAAGGCTTCAATAGTCTACGCATAGTTGCATACTGCCGTCCTTCTTTTTAACAAGTACGACCGGACTTGCATATTTCGAAGTACTAGGTCTTACAATTTTGTCGCATATCCACGTTTCAATTTGTGCATTAACTTCATTTCTTTCGGACGGCGCAAGTCGTCGTGGGTGTTGACATACCGGAATTTCATCTTTTGAAACTAACTGCATTTTAATATCTACTTGCTTACAAGCCGTAATTATCGACAATCTTTATCAATTCGCACTCGACTTCCGGATCTTTGATGGTGCCAAAATCAATGTTTCAGTGTCGCGCCCATTTTTTTTTATCGCTCGCGTCTTCCGTTGCATCAATACAAAATACTTCTGGAATGTCATTCAACACGCGTGGTGCTTGTACGTCATTAAGCAGTTTTGATATAACGAAGTTCGTCCCATCAAGATGAATCACCGCGTGCTTTAGTAAATCAGCGCCCAAGATCAAATCGTATTTAAAATACGTATCAGACACAACACGTACAGTGAGTGGAAAGCAATTTCCATCGACGCGTACATCCGTTTCAAAACTTCCGATCGTATAAATGTGCTCCGATATTAAGTTTCTCCACGCAATTTCGGGACCAAACAACCATGGCGAACGTAATCTAATGTACTGTTCGGCTTTCATGAGGTGCAGATCACTACCAGTGTCGATAAGCGCAGTTATTTTTTTACCTCTTGTTTCTACCGATTTATAAACTTTGGAGTCACGCATCGTAACCGCTTTGCACTCGTTCACTTGTCGTGCACTATTTTTTTTTCACACCTCGTGGCTATATGATCAGATTCACCACATTCAAACCATTTTGCTCCTCTTTCCTTGTGTGGGCAATTCGGCTCCAGATGATCTCTGCTCCCGCAGTTGTTGCAGCGTTTGATGCTTGAAATCCTTGATCCTTGCGCCGACGGCGTTCCTTTCTCCGGTCCCTTCTTCGATGGAGTCTTCTATGATGACGTCATCGGTTTCTGAACGACAGTCTTCTTCATATTCTCGTACCGTGTCAATTTGGTTCTCAACTCTTTAATATTACGCGCTTCGTACAAAAGATTTTTATGAACATATTCGTCTTGAATCCCATCAAGGATATAATGTATCTTAGCTTCAATCTCTACGTCTGCGTGACTAGTAATTTCTACCATCCGGTAGACATATTCGTGATAAGATTCGTCGGTTTTCTTCGTAGTCCGCGCCAACTCTCTATGAACGGATTTGCTATTGACACACTTGTCAAATTCTTTAGTCAACGCATTCTTCGTAACCTTCCAAGTTTTAGCGCACTTTTCATACGATACGAAGAGTTTCAGTTTCTTTGCATAGATTATTTTATGCGCCTCCGGCCACCGACAGATCTCGGCCGTTTCTTCAAATTCTTCTAGCCATTTTTGTATTTTTTGGCTATCATCACCGCTGAATGTACGTAAGGCATCCTCAACGTCTTTAAACGAAAGTGATTGACAAACCGCGGTTATCGTACCCTGTGCCTTCTTCTCACGTTTATCCTCTTCGCCTTCATTCACCTCGTTCTCGTTGCCTTCGTCCTCAGCATCCGTACTATCCCCGTTAGATTTATTTTCATCGTTTTCAGCTGGCGATAAAGCCGTTCTTAATTGTTCGCGAAGAACGGCTTTACTACCATTCATCGTCAATCGTAAGATCGTCAGGATAAAGAAAAGTTCGTTTTCCGTTTAGATGTTATCCGATTCATTGCCAAAGGCTGAATTCTGTTCTTTGGGAAATTCAGCATTTTTTATGTGTCTTTTATTTGGTTAATAAGCGAGTGAATGTGTAAATGTTTACTGGTCGTGTCCGGTGGGACGGAACAATAAAATTGTTAAGACAACTGTGAGTTAGTGTAATGAACTGTACTAATCGACGTGGTTTTTGAATTTGTATTTCTTTGTACTACACGCCAAGTTTCCCTTCTTCTCCATGTCATGATAGAAACAGACTGTCCCTTTTTTGAACTTATTCTCGCAGAAACAGTATAATAGACAGTGCCAAATTTTCTAACATTTCAAATAACTCACAACGTAAAAAATGTAGATACTATTTTCCTGTTAAAATATCTGACAGAAAGTACGGACCTATGATTTGATCCAAGTATCCCTGTGTTAGGATATAATTCTGCAAGAAAAGATGTACTTTGCTTTAAAAAGGGCGCCGGAGATTAGAGCGAATGAGAGAAAGATAGATAGATAGAATATGTATTTAAACCAAGGGGTATACCCCAACTGGTCTGTCGATCTATGATTACAGGAGAATTAATTTAAGAAAAATTAATTATTAGTTTACGCTAAATCAAGTAAAGGACACACATATGAAAGCATTAAGATATAGAATCTGAGATAAATGTAGATTTGAACAGTCATGACCCGGTGGTGATTAGGGATCTTGCAAGTTTACAATGAAAGCTGTCCCATGAATGACGTTACCACAAGCAGCCGAACAGTAGCACATACAATAACAAAATGAAATAAGTAGAGACTAAATAGAAGTTGAATGGATAACTGACATATCATAAATTTTGATAATGTTCTTGCTCGATGCGCAACTGCCAATCTCGTTTGTCTCTGCCCAACAGCTTATCGAAGACCCTCTTTTTATAATTTTCGTATGTTTGAGGTTGGAAAGAAGGAGCAGGAAGACTGTTTATCAAGTCAGTTCCAGTGACCAGAAACGACCTACGAAAAGCCTCTGTGCGGAAGGAAGGACATGGCAGGATTAACGGAGGAAGTCTAGACGAGTGACGTACTGCTGTGTCATGACTAAGCGTGAAACGAGTGGCTAAATGCTGTGGTCATCCATGAGTTATTATGCCAAAAACTAAGGTGACGTGAGTAGTGAAAGAAAGATTACCTATTACAAAACGTACGCAGGCATTCAGAAGTCGCACAAGCTTAAGCTCACGGGTATGATCCAAACCATGGTAGACCGCAGCAGCATATTCAAAGTTGGGAAAAATTAGGATTGGCACCAAGCGCTTCCGCAATTCGGTCGAGAGCGCACGCCTACAGAAACGGAGGGTGCGTAGAACTGTATGAACTTGAGCTACAATGCGATTCACATGCGCTGACCAGGAAAGATCATTATTGATCCAGACACCAAGACTTTTGAGGCTTTTCATAAACAGTACCACGTGTCCTGCAACAGCAATTTTTGGAAGAGAATCCAACTCAAGTCTAGAGACAAAGGTGTGACTTCCCAAGATAACATTTTGAGCTTTTTCAGGGTTAGGTACTAGTCCATTTGATCTAGCGTAAATAAGCAGCCCAGCTATGTCATGATTAATTTTAAGTATAGCTTCGCCTATGCGATTACACGGCGCAGAACAGTACAACCGCAGATCATCAGCGAAAACTGCACAACTGGAGTGCTGAAATACGCTAGACAAGTCCTGTATGAAGATGGAGAAGAGTCGCGGTCCTAATACACTACCCTGTGGCACACCACTGCAAACTGCTGCCCACACCGAATATTCGCCCTTATCATCGACAGTGGCCTGACGCCTCCCGGAAAGGTAGGAGTCAAACCACCGAAGCGAACCATCATCACATCCAACTACCGGAAGCTTAGCTAATAAGAGGGCATGGTCAACAGTATCAAACGCTTTGGAGAAGTCGAAAAGCACGAGTACCGTACCATAGCCCTTATCAATACCGGCCGTGACCTCGTCCATGATCCCCAAAAGAGCAGCCTGGGTACTGTGCCCAGCACGGTAACCAGCCTGAAAAGGATCTTGGGGGGCATTCAGTTCGAGATGACGAGAAAACTGACGATCAAAAGCGCTCGAGAATCTTGGACAGTTCAGGTAACTTTGCGATAGGTTGTACGTCGGACAGTGAATCGAGTTTTTTGGATTTGGCAAGTGGCCGCAGCAGGGTATCCTTCCAAGCATCTGGAAATATAGAGAGAGACAGCAGAGAATTGAAGATCAACAGTAAAGGACATATAATATGCGGAGTCAGTAACTTAATCATGGCTATGGAGATCTCGTCTATACCAGATGATCTTGACTGCGCTTTAGCCAAGGCATATAATAGATCATCCTCCTTGATCAACCGAAAGGTGAAAACACGCGACATATCACTCGGCAGTGGATGTGAAGAACTGCAGTAAGATTTTCAGGAGATAAGGGTGAGCGACTTGCAGACACAGCAGCAAAATGATTGTTGAGTTCGGTAACCGAGAAGCGAGCAAAAGGTGAAGGTCTAGAAGACGAGGCTACTCCCAAATTCCGCAATGTCTGCCATAAGGCACTGGAGTCAGAGGCCCGTTGAATTTTTCTGGAGAAAAATTTGCCTTTTGCTGAGTCCAGTGCATTGCGGACAGCCCTCCTGAGGCAGCGGAATCTAAGAAAGTCAGTAAGCAGACCCGACTGTCTAAACGTCTTATAAGCCCTATCCCTCCTGCGGATGGAATCACGAATTGCGTTGTCCACCCAACCCTTACGACGCGCGGAGAAAGTTACCGGGTGCTTGAGACATAATGTGTCGAAGGCTGAGGTAATCGACTCTGTAAGACACGTAATCACGCCACTTAGATCCAGTATAGGTAAAAACTCACTTATAGCTACATTAGATGGAGTTGAGAGTCAAGGTTGTCCGGGAAAAGATGGAAGATGGATTTCTGAAAAGTACTTGCCAAAGATTGCCGATCTATACATGAAAGCGATCGAGCTAGTACAGTAGTACGAGGTGGAATGAGAGAGAGAGAGAGAGAGAGAGAGAGAGTAAGAAAGGGCTAGATGTTTCGAGATTTGAAGAGAAGAGGAGTTTGATCTTAGAATGATTGAGATTTTAGAGCGTGCGGTTAAAAGAGTAAAAGTTCCTTAAAAAGAAAACCACGTGTTGAGTTATTTCTTAGATTTTCTAACACCTTGCCTACACATTGATACTCCACCTCTTTTGGGAGTGGGTTTCATATATGATGTGAGGATTCTTAGGTGCCCACCAGTGTGTGTTCCACCATAAAATACCGTTTCGTTAAAATTTTTCGTTTAAATTCGTTAAAATACCGTTATTCGACCATAAAATATAGGAAGGAAATCGCTCATCAATGTTAGGTTGCTAAAGTAACTAACGACAAGAGGTCACTCGGGAAATGTAATCACGTTCTAGAATATTGCGAACTCGTATGATGTGGTACGGATACATTTTGTTATCTCTTAGATAAAAAAATATAATCTATATCAAAAGATAATCTATAATCTCTTAGATTAACGATTGTAGTATTGATATTATTACCATCATACAGACGCTGTATACTAATTTTTTAATTCTCGCGTACATTTTGAAGGTCCCCGCTTTCAGCATTATTGAATACGTGCCGATCATGGCCACAATTTTCATGGCATAAGTGAAAAGAACCACGTTGAGCTAGTGTCTGTACTGTCTTTTATGTAGCCCGTCGATTCAGATGATTGCACGATTGTGAAGTCGCACTGCATGGAGTAAGGCTACAGTAGAAGCATTTCCATTATAAGCACCAAGTCCAAGAATCATCCGTGTATTCACGATTACTGTAACGTGTCATAATGATAGCGTCACAGATATTGATAATCCAAAAGCTATTTAGACATAATAAGAATAACAAGAGGTAAACAACGGACATTGCTACAAATCCTGACATTGTTTACAAATACGACCCGAATACCTAAGATCGAATGAATTTGTTTAACCGATTCTCGTGACCTTTTAAGTGCACGCGTACTTGATGTAATTTCACAGTCGATGCTTCGAAAACTAAGCTTTATATCAAAAACTGTCATTCTACATTTCCGACTTATTCTTGTTCAAGGAATTGTACTCTTTCGACTTGTACCATGATTTTCAGTGCGTCCTGTATATCTTAATACACGTTGTACACGGTGTAACCTTGATATTAGTCATCAATTGGACAGCTTGTACAAGAAGTCAGTAGAAGCAACTCCTAAGAACTCTGGACAAAATCCACCGTAAAAATCTGCATTTGAAAATAATATCCTACACGACTCACACAACTTCTCAGCAAGATCGAAAGTAAAGCTCAGTGTTATAGCGTTTGATTAAAGCGTGGAAATACCTTTCAATCTTTTGGCGGAGATTTTAACGCCAAAACGCAGGAGTGGAGCCATGGCAAGATGGATGCTAGAGGGGCCATATTAACGGACGCCGCCGCGGGACTTGGACTGGTCACGCTCAACAGGGGCAGGGCGTCTACGTTCAGGGGGGGAAGGGCGATGTCAATACCTTCGCCTCCGAGGGGGGCTGGTCCCCGTCGTTGTCACGTGGGGGGTGCTGGAGGACGAATCGCTGAGCGATCACCAACCCATATGGACCGAGCTGCATACACGGTGGAATAGACGCCAGGATAACCAGTCCATACCACTGGGATGGAGATATCAGGGCAAGGAAGAGGAGGAGGTGAGACTGCGAGGTGCGCTACACACGAAACTTGGAGAGGTGCACGTGCAATGGAGGGCAAGGGCGGAGCAAATTCTGTCGGAGAGCGGAGTAGGGGTGATGATGCAAGCAATCAAGGATGCGTGCGATATGGAGCTTCCCAGGAGGCAGGGGGCTAAGAAGAAAGGATCACCCGCGTACTGGTGGACTACAGAAATCGCGCAACTAAGAAGTCATTGCCTAGCGAAGAGGAAAAAGCACCAACGGAGTAGGAGGCGGCACGCGGGCAACTTGGGGGACACAGCAGATACAGGGGCCACGGACCTGATCGGCGCGGAGTACAGGGCGGCCAGGGATGCTCTGAGATACGCTATCAAGCGTAGCAAGGAGCGATGCTGGGTTGAATTGTGTCGGTCAGTTGATGACGACCCGTGGGGCCTACTATATCGTACACTCAAGAAGAGGTTGGGCCGGACCGGTGGAGGGCCGGCCCAACTAGATGAGCAGAGATTGGCAAAGGTCGTGCAGGACTTATTTTCTACTAGGCCTTGTAGAGCGAGGGGGATGAACGAAGAGGTGGTTGATGAGGACTACATTCCACTCAGGATTAAAGGGTTGGAAAAGGCGGCCAGAAGACTCCCTAGATGCACGGCTCCAGGACCAGATGGCATCATGAATGAGGTCCTTTCACTTGCCATCCGGGAGGCTCCGGAGCTGTTCAGGGATGTGCTCGATAGTTGCCTAGCGAGAGGAGAGTTCCCAACTGTGTAGAAAAGGCAGCGCTTGGTGCTACTACACAAAGGGCAAACATCTTACAGACCCCTGGGGAAGATTGACACGGCTAGGAAGCTGTTTCAAAAAATTATTCTGAATAGCATTGAGGAGGCGCTGGCAGCCAAGGGCGGTTTCAACGACAGGCTGTATGGTTTCCGCAAGGGGCGATCTACCCTTGATGCAATTAGTGTGGTCCTGGATACAGTAAGCAAGAGAATGGCTGGCACACTCAGAGCCAGTGGTGTCTGCGCCGTTATAACGTTGGATGTGAAAAATGCCTTTAACTCCGCGGGCTGGGACACATCCTACAGGCGCTCCGAGTAGTGGAGGGATTCCCGAAGCGACTGCTGAGAATGGTCACTAGTTATCTTAGCAATAGGAAGTTGCTGATCAGGCATGCCGGGCTGATGCCCAACGTTGGTAACCTAAGCCTAGCAGGAGGAGGTTACTATGCAGCGTGATACAATCGGTAATCCTGTATGGAGCTCCGCTTTGGGCTGGGGCGGTGGTGGGCACACCTAGGGCTAAAACCCTACTGGCGGTGCAGTGCAAAGCTGCATTGCCGATTGCGTGTGCCTATCGCGCGGTCTCACTCAATGCGGTGCTGGTTGTGGCCTCCACCCTACCCATAGGCCTCCAGGCCCTGGAGAGAAGGGAGGTGTGGATGGCGGGACGATCAGTTGACTTGAGCACATGCGGCAGCGACGAAAAGTGCGCAAAAAAGATTAACATAGCCAGAAATGCAGCACGCCCTGAAGCTAGACGCAAACTAATGGAAGGGTGGCAGCAGCGGTCGAATGAAGACGACAGGGGAAGATGGACGTGGAGGCTCATTCCCAAACTTGAGGCATGGGTCACCTGGCAACATGGCGAAGTGGGGTACCATCATACACAGGTGCTCACTGGTCATGGATGCTTTGGGTGGTACCTGCACAGGATGGGAATAAGGGACACTGCAGACTGTCAACACTGTGGACACCCACGGGATGATGCGGAGCATACGCTTTTCAACTGCCCTGTTTGGGAGGGACGAAGGCGCGAACTTGAAGAGGCCATAGGAACAGAGTTCACGCCAGACAATATGGTGGCGTTGATGGTTTCCTAAAAAAGCGGCTGACAAAAGATTTCAGCTCATGCCGAAGCTATCGTGAGGGGAAAAATACAGGGGGCGAGGCGCCTAGAAGCCGAGGATGACAACGATGGATAAGATGCCATAGGAGAGGGGGGTCGCCAGTAAGAGCGACTAGACAACTTGCCCCTCGAAGTAATGCTTAATTGCGGTTCCAGGGGGCAAGCGCGAAACAAGGGGGGTTTTTAGTCGGTAGGTCCATTGGCCTCAATGGGAATCCAACACTACATCGGATACTTCCTAGGTGCCTATGAAGGTTTCCCCTCCTTGCCCCCCCCCCCCCAAAAAAAAAAACCTTCCAATCTTGAAGCAGAATTTACTGCAATTATTTTCACTTCATTATTGTTAGCCTCAAGGCATAAATTCTAAACAACTTTAATTAATTTGGACCCACTTCGCACCGTTTTTTGCAATCGACATACATTTCTGTTAACATAGTAAAGACATCGTGTAGTATATTTTCTTATGATTATTCGGGTAGTTGTGGTTTGACAAATCCAAACACAACAGATAATCTTATTATACGAACTTTAGCTGCGTATAATGAGATCCTCAATATGTCGAGAATTTTTTAACGTATCCGTGGTTCGATCTGTGATGCCTCGACCCTTTTGGTTATTTACGCAATTGCTCAAGCACATAATGCAGGGCAAACCCTAGGTTCTGCTTTTTGTCTCAGCTAGCTCCCATTTCCCTTTTTCGTGACAAATCCCAGGCCTGTCTGGAATTCCTCGAAAAAGGGACCGGTGCAATAATCTGTGAAATAGAAATAAGTCACGTAGGCCACTTTCCCGGAGGGACGCCCTTAATTTTCGAAGCAAACGGTGTCACTCCGTTTTGAACCACAGAACTGAACATTCATTTTGCTCCACTGTCTCTTAATAAATAGTATCTCAGTGAATCTCTAATTTTAATACAATCTTCCCTTGTGGTACCCCATTCCTACCGGGCATCACAGATCGTGCAACCGTACGACACATTGTAACGCACGAGCTACGCAATTCCTTCTCTTGCAACCTAATATGTAATCGCTAGCGCCTAGACACAACTGCCATTGAGTTTATTTCTTACGGCGCCTTCACCTAACTTCCTCACATTGTGTTCCTTCGTCCTAAGTTTATCAAATGGTTATAAGAACACCCAGCCCATAGAGCAGCGTAACTCTCTTGAACAAAGTAACATAAGTCGTTTGTATACCATTCTGCCTACCTTTCAAACACTTTCAAAGTAATAAAGTAATAAAGTTCAGTTGAGTTGGTATCAATCAACAAAACCTTGAAAACAAGTACTGTATTAATACTGATAAGCTTACTCCTTCCCTCGACAGGTCATATATTCTGGATTTTCTATTTTCTAGGGGATTGCCATTCATTCCACTTAATCCAACTCATCATACGGCTTCGTGTAGTACTTTTATTGGTGTAATCATTGTTGCTGATGATGCGAAGGTTCTCTCTCATGCCCAACTTGGGGCGTCTTTTCTCTCTGCACATAATCTCATCTTGATTAGGTATGATGTTGCCACAACGTGTAAGCGGTCCAGGACTGTCTCCGTTCGAAGTTTGAGATCTGTAGATATTGATCGTCTTATCTCCTTGCTCGAACCATAGCTATTGCCTGGTTATCCTATAACTCTAACTATAACTCTAACTATAACTCTAACTATAACTATAACTATATCTCTAGATGCTAGGATTGCTACCCTTACTTGTGTAACTACTGGCTGCTTTGATGTTCTTGCTCCTGTTAAAAATTTGATCAGTAGTAAACCTACTGCGCCAAGGCTTAATGATTATATTCAGAGCCTCATGAAACAAAAGGGACGGCTACATAGGGCTTTTCTCAGGACTAGACCACAGAATCTTTATGTTGAATTTCGTATGCTTAGGAATAACGTGAGGAACTCGAATGCGGTATCAACGCACTGAGGAGCTACAGCTTTTCAAAGTGGCTCATTTTCGCTTAATTTTGCCAAAATTTTAATATTTCAAGCAAAACTACCGAATTTTCTAAGTGGGTTAGAGTGGGTAGCATCTCAGTGCGCTGATCAAATTGAATGAGATTTTTAGGACATGCATAACACGATGTATTCTACGAAACGTATATTTCAGATTTCTGTAACAGGGGCTATATAAAAAGTTGACAAAAGTGCACTTTACAAATTTCATTGTAATTTTGTAACTTTTGAAAATTTTGGAAATCGCTGCAATAGGTTAACAAGTCAACTATTTAAACTAGCATCACTAAACATTGTTTCCCGATATATTCATTCGCTAAAAAGTTATTCAACTAAAACATGGTGTCCGAACATTTTCGTGATAGACTGCACTTATGGTCTCCGGTCATATTATTGACGTTACCATCTTTTAAAAATGCATCTGTCTCCATACAATTCGTCGTACGTAGGGCTATCTACAGCTGACCGATGTTCTGAATGTGACGGTGATACGTCATCGGCTCAGTGTCGTAGCATTGCGGTATAGCATGTGGATTTCATCTTTTACACACATTCACTGCACTGCACTAAAACCGTACTGCACAAAACTGTTTTTACAAATATTGTTCGGTGTGTCGATTTCCAACAGTTCCACACATTTCGCATCGTCGTAGATCATAACTGCAATCTACTATTTCGACAAAAGTGTATGCCTCCATTATTATACAAAACTATCTTATAAAACTGACTACACAAAACTTGCAACTGGCCAAGAACACCCTGCGCGGTCTAAACTGTTAGAAAATATTGAGATTTACTGGCGGATTAACTGGGATTCTCTTACACAGTCTTTTACACTATCAAATTTGAGTGTCATATTACACACTATTAAATAATTATGATGGTGTGAATATGCAATCGTCAGTTTGGGCTTCCGACGAATGAATGGCTCGCGTCGAATGAGGGGGCACGGATTACCTAGTAAGTTTGGGTAGAATACAAATGCAAGGTTGTTCGGAATTTGCTCCGTTGCCCTGTTCTTTTGGACATTCGTTTTTGTTAGCTAATGCAGTTAAGGGATCGTGCAGTGAGTTTCTTTGCGATCTTTCGGATAGTCATTCATGTCCGCAGTTCAATCCAATCTAACGATGCGAAACATGTATGACGGTCGAAGGCCGACGTATTGAACAATTGTCATAAACACAGTTTTGTGCGTCTCAAAATGTCTCAATGTCTCAAAATGGATTTAAAAACATAGAGTCGTACCGTATCCTGTCGAAACTCATGCGTGTAATCAATAATAACAATATTCATAAGTACGCATTATAATGGTATGTCATGTGAACGGTTGAGAAAAAAAATAAACATTTAAAAGAATCATGGCTTGATCCCCTTGTCCCGACAAAAGGTCGTTTAGCAGTAAAAACCGAATCTACTGATAATGTTTACACTCATTATTTGCTTGTATTTTCTTCCTTACCAAACTCGTTATATTCCTCGTTCTATAAACAAGACCAAATTCGTTATATAATCTCGTTATATTCCTCATTGATTTCCCAAACTTCACCCCAGTGATTGTACCGCCTCACGCACTTACTTTTTCATTTTTGGCTCCTTCACAACTCCATATATAGCCTTTTGGTAACTTCTTAACATGGTACCTTTACACATTCCTTCAAAAGTCTTTATCTTTCTTCTCTACTCCTGTCACATTTCATGAAATAAGTCTTTGTTAAGAAAATTAGTGGCGTTCGGAATTTATAATTGTTGGTTTAATTTATAAAAGTTGGCCTTTATATATTTTTGGCGCCTCAATCTAAGAAAAAGATAACATGACTAGAATATGTCCCCTCGACAACATGTAACTTTCATCTGAAACATTTTTTTGTATCATTAATCATTTCTGCGAAAATTGTCTGCATTGATGAAAATGAGACACGCTGTATCCACAGGGTGCTAGATAACGTGTATTACAACCGAAAAGGGGATGATTTTCCATGAAAAAGTAGGTTGAATATATACTATAATAAAATTTGTTCATATGAGGCTTGGTTTTTGAGAAAATCGACTTAAATGTTCGCCGAACATGCTTGCACTTAACTATATCACGCCATAACAAATCTCGCTGTATATTACTGACTCAGTTCGGCTTTGTGTTTAGTATACTACGTAATCAAGAATAGACAATGAAATAAGATGTTCATTCTATCGAATAAACAGTTCTGCAATTCGAACTACATTTTTTCTTCCATTTTCTAGCGTATACTGCTACTTTAATCTATCGAACGTTGACCTAATTTTTTCTTTTAATTACTCGAAACTTGTAATTTCTTCGGAATTTACAATTAATTTAATATACCCGACGAATATTTAAGGCCAATTTTGTCGACAACCACGGCACATATGAAAAAATTGAATTTTATACATTCGACTTAGTTTTCCATGGAGAATCTTCCCTTTTCCGGTTGTACCACTACCAGTTACCGATCCCCTTGTATTTTAATTTTCATGTGATTTCTCGTGTTTTATAATTATGTTTAACGCATTAATGTCAGTTTACTTTTAACATTTGTGGCACATTCGCAGTGGACAGCGGAGAATCGGTACTCATTGTGCAGACAGTGCTGGTCCCTATAATTATGATGCGAATATTATGAAACCTCGTGCCCCAATGTTCAGCATTGGTCATAGGCAAACTGGAAAGTTGACTTGCGATAGCCCAGGCCCTAAATATTATCCAAAGTCACCAAAACCCACACCTATATTCTCGTTTGGCGTAAAACATAGCAAATGTGCCCCACCATATATTCTTAAATGCGACGAAGCCTGTTAATTGTGTATTTCACGGTAAGTAAAAGGACAACTTCAACGTCTTTTTACAAATATTATTAATTTTCACATAATAAAGTTATAAGCCGAATCGTGGTACATGGTAAAGCTGAAAAGAAAAAAATCTTTTTTAGACGAAGCTTCGTTTACAGGAAAAATGACTTTATAGATCCACCGAGTGCGCGTAACTATACCCTTACTTGTTAGTAGAATTTAATACAGACTATTATTTCTTGTCTTATTTACACTTGTAAATACGTGTAGTGACATGAAATATTAGCACGGACAATGGATTTATTTATAATTATAATAATTTACATTTACGTGTAATAGTTTTCAGATCTTGTCATCTTCAGATCAACATTGTTGCTCCTACACCGACAAATAATGTTGTGAGCTTTCAACTTTTTGAATGTCTATACTATTTTGTTTTTAGTTCAGGCAGACTTTTATTAATGTTAGACAAACAGAAAACAGGCACTGGGTTTAACAATTGTAGGTATTTATATATTAATATATTTAAATGTAAGTTATTATAATCGTAAAGACATATATGCTTTATCAGAATTGCATGTTTTTCATAGTCTTGTGAGTATTCATAATTACAAGTACAATTAAAATGCACTTAAAGGGACTTTGACAAGGATAGGAAGCTCTGAACGAAAGTTTGCTGTTGAAAACGTAGTTGTTTATATTTACGTGCGGAGTGTTCTGACGACAGTGAGCGTACACCACCAGCGGTGTTTTTCGTGAAACTGCTCTGTTCCTTTGCATCTCACTTTGTATAGGTAGAACCCTACTTTAACCGTCGGTCGCGAATAGGCCCTACCGTGATATCCACGGCACAGGAAATTCTGTACTTCCTCCAAATTTGTGAATATGTTCTTGTGGCAAGCAAGTGTTTTAATATCGATCGTGTACCCCGTTCAAAGCTGTCCTTCAGAGAGAATCAGAGTTTATGTGAGCAATAAAACGTTTAGTGCGCAAATTTTGGCGGGGTCGACTGCCCTTTAGAGTCTTCGTGTGACATCGCCGACTTCGGAAAATGTGTTTTTCATGCGTGCTCGACGGATCTTCAGGCGTTTATCTTAACAACGAAGTCTCGTGTAAAAAGATGATTTTGCATTCTCAATTTATTTATTTCTTTACAAGAAAGCATCACGCTTTGATTTTATCGCCTATGTCGACATGTATGTATGTTGAAAAAGCAGAATGATTTTACACAAGCCAAAATCAGTACATATTATTACACACTGTTAATTAACGTAAACATTGTACATTTGAAATAAATATTTTATTTGTTTTGTTGACCATGCAACAATGCGAATGGTTCGTTTGCGACGTATCCAGCGACTTCGTGCCAATAAAGTGACTGCATACCTAATCCGTTATGTTGATCGACGGTAATAGGTATGTTTGTAATATTATCCGTTTTGTTTACGTTTGAAGGTTGTCTCCGATTAGATTTAAAAGGCCGCAAAATTGTTACATACAACATTTCCATGACATTTATAAAACTCATGCCAAGAAAAAGGCCGCAGATGCCTCCATAATTACCTATAGTAACACAAGATACTATAATAAGCATATTAATTAAACTGGTATCAAATACATTTAAAATTTTAAAACTGGGCACACTTACCCATCAACTCATACCAGTAATAAAGAATATCTTGTCTTAATCTAATTACACCTGAATTTCTGAAGTTAATGTGGATGATCGTATGGTTTCTTACCGCGAATCGGGTACCTCTTTAAATGTGAAATATGTGACAATAAATGCAGTAATTTAATTCTTGTAACTATTAATATTCTTTCCCGTTATTTACCTGTTCCAAATGATGCTTGACGCAGTTAAAGGGATGCTATCAACAGACACGTAATACGCAATGTTTTCACAGGATGGAAAACAGTCACATTCAAGATATTTCCCAGTGAAATTTTGATGTTCAAAGGCCACCATGGAGTTTTCAAATCGTGGTTTGAAATTTATCCATTTATCTACACCGGACAATTTCATATATTTTTTAGATTATAAGCTCGATTAGGTTTTACTGAATTAGTTAGATTTTCCTTACTTTTGTTCCGTGTTAAACAAAGTAAATCTTTTAGATTGCACACTTTGGCAGAAACTACAAGCAATCAACAGACTTATATAAATCTGATTAAGACATGTTTTCCGAAGATAACGCGAGTATATTTCCAGTTTTACCTGCATTTTCTAAATATGGATGAAAAAAAGGAATACACTTGCAAAGCTTCAAAATACTTTTTATGCGGCAGTGCATTATGCAATCGTTAAACGAATAATATCCTTGGAATATGGTGGACTGTTCAACATTAAAGAGACAATCACGCTTTATGACATCATATTGAATTACTTCCTAAAAAGAAATTTCTTGTAGAAAGAATTTTACAATAAATGTTACACGTATACAGTTTATATTACATTAGCATATTTTTTTACCGGTTTAGAATATAATATCATGGCATTTAAATTAAGAAAAACTTCCGTGTTCGGTGTGCTATGGATTTCTTGTACGCCTCCATTAAACTGATCAGGATAATGATAGGAAGGAAATACCAGTATCTGAAAAATTATTCTCTGTAATAAAGTAAGTAATAAGAAATAAACTCTGAGAATACACTCTGTTAGTCTGCCTATGTTACATGATTACCGCGTATTATCCCACGATCACTCCTATTCACCACCAATTTGTTGTCGATAAACTCTAAAGAGATTGTCATACCTTGAATCCTTGTCCAGGCAGAAGTTTATAAGCATAGTCTTCCACTTCGGGATTCAAAATAACAGATAACCCATACTCTAATCCGATATTTTTACTGTGTTCTACACTTTGTGATGCGAAAACCTCAACCTGAGAACTTTAAACACATGTCGATTAAAATTTTTTTCACAAGTTTTTTTACTTGTCAGTAAAAAAATAGCCGAAAATATAACTGAAATTTTACACCTGCCAAAGCCGTCATTGCGCCTTGCGTAATTAAATGTGCAGCAGTAACCATCTTGCGTTCGTCTTAAGAAGAAAATATCGTCACATGTCTGATCTCTTCCACCCCATGAGCATCGTTGTAACATGTTGCTACACTTCGGTGTTAGCTAAAAATTGATGCTGATGTTGGTAATGTTATATGATTGTACAATGTATCAGAGACCGAATCACAGTAAAATTAGAATAAGTAAATTATATTTAAAACGAAATTGCCCTGCTATCGTTTAGTAGTTTGCATCATTGGGAATTCTGAAAAATATAAAATAAAGCAATAATGATAACTGATGCGTGAATTGAATATTATTAATATAACGTTAGCGGTTGATAATGAAAGTCTAAAAGATGCTTATTTTTTATTCATGCCAGTTTTCAAGGTATTGATATTTCTTGTTCCAAAGGTGATAAGTTTTCCTTTGATAAATATTTCCATTCTTGCATTTGGTGTCTATTTTAGTTGAGATAGGGTTTAGAAGAATAAGACGAATTATTGTTCCTTAAATTAACCATATGGACAGAGTGTGGGGAGTATTGTGAGGCATAGTAAAGAATGCTGTTCATTATACAGACATTCCGGTTTTTGGTTTCATTATTTTGCGTTTCTACAGGATGTGCCTAATAGGTGGTCTAACCAACAAGAACAATCGACGAAAATAAGTTAAAAATATGAAAGACATTTCCTTATTACGTGGTTTCGTTTTCAGGAAAAATGTCTTTGAATATGTATTGAATACACTTGCTGAGCCTTCTAAGCAAGCCTTGCTTGTGTGTACTATTAATGATAAGAACTAAAATGGTTTCTAATAATGTATTTATTTATGATAATCATAAACGACATTTGCACAAATTGCTGAAATTATTGTCTTTCCTGCCGTCTATAAGGTTATGTTCGCAATCAGGGAATTCGAGAAGTGCAAATGACGGATAGGAATGCATCGATCTTATAATTTTCTAAGGTGTACAGCAAATAAAAATTTGGGAAGGAGGTGACACTGGCAGGGAATGGCAAATTCTGATTATAACCAAACTTGATGGATGTGTAGAGCAGACTGAGAAATGCAAGGAGCAATTTTTGTCTGCAGAAAACCATGTTTAGTGGTTAAAAAGAGAAAATTAGTATGAGACAGATAGCAAATAGATGCTTTCAATTTTCGTCGTGTTAAGCGCACACTCTTAGCGGCCATCCGTGTGTTAGATTGCTGCGAAAATAATTGCGGATTTTTTAGCTACCTTCTATCTCGTTATAGTCAAACAATACATCATTAATAACAGCCAATGCGATACTTTTTTTATTTCCCGACTTTAGTTTTATAACTTTAGGGTTTAAGAGGAGGCAGAGAGACTTAGCCGTCGTGGTCCTGTGATTGTCCTCTCTTTTTAGACCTTTTCTTCATTTCAGAATCAGGTGGTATGAACGAAGATGTCAGATCTTTTAGTATCAGCGTATTTTTCATCTTGCTTTCTCTCTCGCCCTCTCTACCGCGCGCTCTGTACATGACATGCTGGGCATTCATACTGTATAGTATTATACTTGTCGGGATGGATGGGTCGGTCAAAATAAATGAATGCAGCAGTGGTAGATGCTTGGCTAGAATTTATTGGAGGCTACTTATTAGTTCCTGACCACGACCCTGACAACGACCTGCGGGCCTTCCTCGTTTCTCATATTTATATCTTAGAGGAACCCCTACCGTGCCCGCTAATTTCTATAATCGGTGTCACTAACCGATCTGTCGATGTTCCTAACAAGGAAACGTTGTAGTCCACCAAAAAATAAGAGACACGTATTTTTTTATATGTGCTCTTAAACGAATTTAAGGGGTGAAATTCACCCTCAAAGTTGAGCATGAAAAGCGGTGTTTGTGTAGTTTTACATAGAAGGAGTGTGTCTATCGCAATCAAACCAACTTTAAAACATTCCTTACGTGAAATGATGAAATTCACATATCCATCTTTCTATACATCCCTATTGCAAGGGGGTGAACTACCCACTGAAAATTTTCATTTTAATATAAAAAAAACTAATTATCCGATTTTGATGAAACAAAAACCAAATTGTAGAGCAAGCAAAAACAAAGTTGACCAGTTTTTGCATTTTTCGAAAAAAACAATTTTTAAGAGGAAAAACACGTCTTCAAGTGTAAGTCTGTTCTCCAAATATTAAAATAATTCTGATTAGTTTTAATTGCCGGAAACCTCTTATACACTCACCTATATGCCTGAAAACAAGACATCATTAAATTCAGGCTTGTCTTTGTTGGTTTTCTTGTGATTCATTGTCTCTGCATGTGCCGCATATACACGTAAGTATTAAAGTATACTATTTTTGTTGGAAATATTATAATTTATTTTATTTCCCGCATTATCAAGGTGTAATATACACTTCTGTAGTTAATATATTTTGGTTTTAGTTAATACATTTTAATGTATTTCATACATTTCATACTATTTTTGTTGGAAGTATTATAATTTACTTTATTTCAGGCATTATCAAGGTGTAATATACACTTCTGTAGTTAACACATTTTTGGTTTGCTGTTTCTAAAAAAAGTTTATGCGTAATGCGCAGATAAGTAAAGAATGTCATCAACTCATCACTGACATATTTATCTCGGAGTCCCTTTGTGATGCCCTCTGGCTGTCGGTTTTACAAGGATGATAATAGTTTGCTTACTTATCTCAATATTCTTTTAATATTAACCTTTTGTATAGCCCTTAAGTGAACGATTATTTCCAATGCTTTCGAGTCTGTATCAATACTGTCTGATTGTGAGTGGGGAAAAAAGGATTATTACTTTTCTCCTCAATATAATAAACACAATTAATGTCTGTAATTGTTAATTTTGTTATTAATTATTTGTAAATCCACGTTTATATTTCAATTATTCGATGAAAAATATATGTATAAATATACATTCTTACATTAAAAGTTTTTTTGATATTGTCATTATATGACGTTGAAATTCCATTTTTTCTCTTACGAAACTAATGTCTATATATTTTTTGAGAGATTATGAGGGCATGGGGGTGGATAGACTGCTCCGCTTTGCGGTGGAAGTAGGAGTAACCCCGAACGCCACATGTTAAGCAAAGCCCGCTAGGGCTCGGGCACAATGGTCCATAGAGACTGGGCACCCAGTGAAGACAGAGATACGATACGATACGATACGATATTCTTTGAAAAAATGTTTAAAACACAGCGATTTTTTATACCAAGAACATCTTACTACAGCGATATTCGTGCACACTGCGATTGCGAAAGCGTCCCAAAAGCAAATTTGACCGGATCTTCGAAATTTTCTGCTCGTTTTTCTATGTATTCCCTTTTGAACCAAGAATATCGGAACGAATTTTGATACCTTGGAGATGATAACTGGTTATGAACAAGGGATTGTAATTTTATTATGTTGTTTCTCAAGTGTAAGTTTATGTCGTAATCAAGGAACATGACACTGTCTGAAAAGTGTCTAACATAATTCATCCATATTTTGAATCCGAAAGCGTCAAGTGGCTGAATTTTTCCAGTTGTGCCCTTTGGTGTAACCATTGGAGTGATTTGCTTATCAATGGGGGAAAGTTGGCTAACAACTTGTGGGCAATGTCCATTCCATGAATCTGTCAAAGAACGCTTATCTGACCAATGATTGGAATAAAAACGTTTCCCAGCCTATTTTTTAAGCACTTTGTAAGTAAATACATATTAGAAACATTAAAGCAACTTTTTTAATATCAAATTAAGGTATTTCAACATACCAGATATGAACTTCAGAATTGAGACCCTCACTCTAACTCACACTAACCCACTTACAAAATACTGATACACACTCGATAGCGTTGTAAATAATCGTTTACTTAAGGGCTATACATAAGGTTAATATTAAAAGAATATTGAGATAAGGAAGGAGGGTATTACCATCCTTGCAAAACGGAGAGATTATACATTTTCTATAAATTGTATTATAAATGTATAAACTTATTGCATCGACAATTGCCGATTATTAATATCTATATATATTTTAACGGCAGTTCTAGCACACCAACCAAGTAGGTATGCAGTCGGGTATTACACTGCCGCACATTGCGCTTTAACTTTTTTTAAATACAGAAAACCAAAATATCTTAACTAAACAAGTGTATATTACAGCTTGATAATGCCCGAAATAAAATAAATTAAAATACCTGAACAATAACAGTATACTTTAATACTTACGTGTATATGCGGCACATGCAGGGAGAATCACAAATCACAAGAAAAACAATAAAGACAAGCCTGAATGTAATGATGTCTTGTTTTCAGGTATATAGGTATAGTGTATAAGAGTGTACAAGTGTATAAGAGGCCTCCAGCAATTAAAACTAATCAGAATGACTTTAACATTAGGAGAACAGACTTATAGTTGAAGACGTGTTTTTCCTCTTAAAAATTGTTTTTTTCGAAAAATACAAAAACTGGTCAACTCTGTTTTTCCTCGCTCTACAATTTGGTTTTTGTTTCATTAAAATAGGATAATTAGTTTTTTTATATTGAAATGAACATTTTCAGAGGGTGGTTCACCCTTTTGCAATAAGAGTGCATAGAAAGATGGATATGTGAATTTCATCATTTCACGTAGGGAATGTTTTAAAGTTGGTTTGGTGGCGATAGAGACACTCCTTCTATGTAAAACTACACAAACACCGCTTTACATGCTCAACTTTGAGGGTGAATTTCACCCCTTAAATCCGTTTAAGAGCACATATAAAAAAATACGTGTCTCTTAGTTTTGGATGGACTATAACATATCACAAGCATAAGAAAATCGGAGGCGGACACTTCGCACAGTTTCCTTGTCAGTTACCCGCGCTATTACGGCGCGTACGACCAATAGTACTCCCACGCGGCACTTCTCACATTTGCTAAGCGCTCTAACTAGCGCTAACGTGATACTAGCGACCAGAGAAGTACCTGGCGGGACCCACTACCCAGCGCTTGCAAAAGCAAAGACGCGTTTCCATTAGCGGATCTGCTAAGGGTACGTAGGTGTTTTCCATTTAAAAGGGCTTATCGGACAGACACTTTTCCATCATTTATTTCCGATAATAGATGCCAAAACGTGTGTATAACAGAGGTCGACGAGGTGGAAGACGTGTTCAGGCGAAGCGCTTACCCGCACATTCCGAACAAATAGAACACAGTCGCGAGCACCGTTGCCGGATTTGGAGGATTCACCCTCTTCCAGCGGATATTCATCTCCACCATATTTAAAATACACTAATATTCCTACCTTTATACCGACGCACATGTAAGACAGCAGCGATACTGTGGTCCTAACCGACGGTCGCCACGAGTATTCGTACCATTTCCTACCACTCAGCCGTCCACCGTCGAAATCGAAAAGATTTCAAATTCGGAAGTTCCCACAGAAAATCATCGAAGCAAAGACGACGAGGTTGTCGAAGTAATATCCTTAGATTGATTAAACTTCACTAATATATAATATACATAATATAAATAATATACCATATTCTACAAACAGTCTTTATATCAGTGTGGTTTCCCATCCATTTGTACTCATCCTTTCATACACATCCATCTAAACCGTGCACCCCTTACGGAGAAGCGCGTACAACACTCTTCATCCACGACATTCGAATAGATGCGCGCGTACACACACGCACACGCACACGCACACGCGCGCGCACACACACACACACACACACACACACACACACACACACACACACACACACACACACACACACACACACACACACACACACACACACACACACACACACGCACACACACGCACACGCGCACGCACACGCACACGCACTCAGTACTTTCCCCTAGTTATTCATGCGGGTTTGGTGACTATCTAGCTGCCTAGGAAGAATTTAGTCGCGGCGCATCCGGAGTAAACTCGCTTGACTGCTACTGACCCTAAAAAGCGATTACCCGTGGCATAGGTCGAAATCTCCGACGAGACCGCACCACCCTGGACGTAACACATTCACTATAGTTTCTTCAATCCGGCTGAAACAACAGCAGAAAGGTATTGTCAACAAATTGAAAAAATGCATTAAAAACTGCATCGTTTATATCCAGCATTAGTCAATCTAAAGAACCAATTCTTTTTCATCACAACACTTGACCGCATGATTCACAAACGACTTCAAAATATTTTAAATGAACCGGTTATAAAATTTTACCTCGCCCAGTCATTCTTCAGATCTCACTCTGACAAACTTCTTACGAGAGAAAATATTCAACAACCGAGGTGCAGCTCAAAACGCTTTTGAAAAATTCATCATCTCCAGGACTTCAAAATTCTATGCCAACAAAAATAAATTGTGTTCTGTTGAGAAAAACGTGTGGAAATCGATGGCTTTTATTTTGACTAATAAATATAATTTGTAACTAAGATGTACGTGCTCGAATTCGATATCAAAAACCACAATTATTTTTGCAGCAACCTAATATTGTACGACCATATACAGGGTGTTTCTCTAACACTGGTCCAAACTTAAGGAGCGTATAGGTGAAGTAAAAAAACGCAACTTTTATCAATATACCTGTGATCTCTGATCATTATTGTCGAAGTTATAGCCGTTTGAATATCGGCCTGTCTGTAGGCAACGTGACCCATATTCAGCTGCTGACAGCTGTCCGATGAGGTCAATTAATCTGATGAGTTAGTCAGCGTTTATTTCGTTGGCGTAAAGCACAGGTTTGCCGCATTTCGCGGTGAGAATCGCATGCCTATGAGCCGATGAGACTAAGTGCACGACAACGGCACGTGCCCGGCTCGAATCAGAAGTACTACGCATTCTCCGGACTTGCAGAATATCACCAGAGCTACCACTACCTAGAGTATGAAATAATTTGGCAACTTGTTCTTTAAAGTTCTCATCAGATATTTCTGGCAATCCTTAGACAATTAGCTCATTTGGTAGTGAGAAATTTTCGACGCGCACAAGTCTCTTTTCAAAAATTCTCACTAACGATTGCGTGTTCACGTTAGAGGCGTTAAGTGAATTAACACGGGAGGATAACGAGGAGGCAAACGCGTTGTGCTTTGTGGAGAGAGCAGAGACATGAGAGGCAAGACCGCTCGAACGGGACTCTACAGCACCGAGACGAGATGCAATATTATTGAGGTCTACGGTGATTTTGTTTAGTTGCGCACTAACATTTTCACGAAGTGAAGCGATATCACTAGAGAGTTCTTGGCGATGGGTTACGAGGTCGTTGGACAGTTCTTGTTTAAGAGCGGTTTGTTCGGTGCAAGACTCGTTGACAGCTGCAACACATTTTTTCACTGCGGCAACAAGCGTTGACATCGTGGC
The DNA here is from genome assembly GCA_963989215.1 of Hedychridium roseum. NCBI lineage: Eukaryota > Metazoa > Arthropoda > Insecta > Hymenoptera > Chrysididae > Hedychridium > Hedychridium roseum. The sequence continues at coordinate 9,157,682 of OZ022313.1, read as the reverse complement.
TTCAGTGACAGGAGCGTGGGCCGTAAATTGACCCGCGGAGGTTACAGCCTGTTGTCTAGACGACAGATGTTGTTAATGTTGTTGAAGGTGTTGTTGTTGTTGAAGCTGCTAACAGCTGAGCGTGACGTTGCTCAGCAGAAGTTGCTGCCGGCGAAGGTGTCGAGAAGGGCGGAGGGGAGGGGTATCCTTGTTCTTACTTCTATCCACCTTTGGGAATTTGCCAAAACACGGGATGGGATCCGTGGAGTCATTTCGCCGTTTATGCGACGAAATGCAACCCGGATGGAAGCAGAGGTCACAGGTAACACAACGGAGAGGGTCGTATTTAATGAGCTTTTTGCAGTGGTGGCACTGAAACTCCTGCATGATAAAAGCTCGGTAGCGGTCAAATTCAAGCACACATCACGTCGCAGAATCACCAATCAGTCGTAATAGGGCACAAGCCGTAGCCGCAGGGCACAGACGTTGATGCACGCGCAGTAGGAGCGCTTGCCAACGGCTCAGTCGAGTCAGTAAGAAGTGAAGAGCCGGAGAGAGATCCAAGGGGCAAAATCGTGAAATCCACGTCAAGCCAACAAAGCCAACCAAACTAAATGGTGTAGAAGAATCGTCAGCAGACGCGGAAAAATGTAACAGCGATGAAACTCCGCACAAGTAGGTTTTAGCCAAAAGAAACGTAATCGAGGCGAGAGCAGTTTGAGACACATCTAGTATTTACAAAGAGGAAGAGGAAGAACCATCATATACAGTGAGTGTAGAAAGTATTCGTACACCCATTAATTTCAAACAAAACTTCGTGAAACTGTAATTTATTAATTAATTTTTAACAAACAAAAAGTTTATTTACATTTCAGAAGATCTTTAGAATAGATACATGGCAAAAAAAATTTAACATTTGTATAATTTGTGAAATTAACCAGGAAAACCAAAAAATCGACAGAAATTTGGAAGCAATAAGTATTCGTACAGCTATTATTATTTCAACTGTCTACGAGAGATTTCACAACATAAACACATCACGTCCTTGCTCCGCAGCTATGATTGACATTGTTAGTATGTTTCGAAACGTTACAAGTATCAGTAGTGTTGAAAACTCTATAATATTCATAATTATCCTTGAAAAATGGGACGAAAACGTGCAGAAACTACGATAGAAGAGAGAAAAATTATTATAAATTTGCACAATCAATGTAAAAGTTTGTCCGAGATTTCGCGGATTATAAATAGACCTCGGTCTACTATACAGAATATAATTGTCAGGTATGGGCTGAGAAAGAGGCTGCAAAATAACTCAAGAAGTGGACGACCACGAAAAATTAATCAGTACACTGCACGAGTTATTCTTAGAATGATTAAGAAAAATCCAAAGCTTAGTGCAGTAAAAATAGTTGAAGACCTTGCAAATAATTTAGATATTAAGCTATCTGCTAGTACAGTGCGTAACTTTTTAAGAAACCAAGGATATCACGGTCGAGTGGCCCGTAGAAAATATTTTGTAAGTGAAGTGAATAGAAAAAAAAGATTGGAGTTCGCAAATAATCATATTACCACACCAATAGACTACTGGAACAAAGTCATTTTCTCAGACGAGAGTAAATATAATATTTTTGGTTCCGATGGACGTTGTACTGTTTGGAGAAAAAAAAATGAAGAGTTCAAATCAGAAAACTTACGACCAACAGTAAAACACGGCGGAGGTTCTGTAATGGTCTGGGGCTGTATGAGTGCCGCTGGTGTTGGCACGTTAAAATTTATTGATGAAATAATGAATCACCGAGTTTATATTGATATCTTAAAATGCAGTCTTTCTTCTAGTGCAGAAAAGATGGGCATTAAAGATAATTTTATCTTTATGCATGACAATGATCCGAAACATACTGCGTATAATACCAGGATATGGATACTTCACAATGTACCAGCGTATTTACAAACTCCTCCCCAATCTCCAGATATTAACCCTATAGAAAACCTGTGGGACTACCTGGAACGTCGGATCAGAAAACATCAAATTTCCTCTAAAAAAAGCCTAAAAAATGCTCTCATAGAGGAATGGAATAAGATTCCGCCTAGCGTAACGTCAAATTTAGTTAAATCAATGCCAAGAAGAATGGCAGCAATTATAAAATCAAAGGGAAATCCTACGAAATATTAATTAATTGAAAATTAATTAAATAAATTAATTTATACCATGTTTTTCTTATGGATTCAATGAAATTCATCAACTGTACGAATACTTATTGCTTCCAAATTTCTGTCGATTTTTTGGTTTTCCTTGTTAATTTCACAAATTATACAAATGTTAAATTTTTTTTGCCATGTATCTATTCTAAAGATCTTCTGAATTGTAAATAAACTTTTTGTTTGTTAAAAATTAATTAATAAATTACAGTTTCACGAAGTTTTGTTTGAAATTAATGGGTGTACGAATACTTTCTACACTCACTGTATGAATATTTACATCATATACGAACTTCAGCGCTTCATTTCAAATCGAAAGTATTATCGGTTAAATCGATCATGAGTTTCTCTTTTATCGAACCGCGATTGTGAACTGTGCATTGGAGAGAGTTAGATAGATAGATAGTTTTATTTATACCTATTACAATATTAGGTAATACAGAGTATAACAGTATATGTAACACACGTAAATGTAACACAGGAGTATAGAAATGCAAGAAATACAAGAATTACAAGAATTTCAAGAATGATGCAAAGAATGCAAGGAAATGAAAGAAAGAAAAATGCAAGCTGACAGCTTTAAAGCGAAAAGGCACACCTAGGACCTAGGACGCTGCTGCTCTCTCTCGCTCAGTCAAATAACGATGTAAGGCAGTCTTAAAAACGTGCAAACAATCTGCCGTTCTGATGTGACTCGGCAATAGATTCCAGGCTTGTATACCAGCAAAGGAAAACGAGGTCTTGTAGGCTTCTGTACGCACTATAGGGAGTGCAAACTCACCGCGATCTATCCTAGCAGGTAAGTAAGATTCCACATCCCTCTGTACCAACAAGTCCACGAGATAGGATGGACGTCCAGATTGCCTTATAGTATAAATGGTACAAAGAGGTAGGTATAGACGCCTATCTGCTACAGTGAGCCACCCAAGCTCCCTACGGTACGGTGAAATATGAACATCACGCCGAACTCCACAGACGAAACGCACACATGTGTTTAGAAATCTCTGCAATTTCAAATTAAGACTTTTAGCGACGTTAAGATAGGCTACACAACAATAGTCGAATAGAGGAAATACAAGTGAGACTACTAGTTGGCTTCGAAGGCGAGAGAATTTTACGAGAAGCTGCAAGCTGCCTTAAAATGCAATATACTCTACTACAAATCGAGTCGACTTGTACTGTCCACAGGAGCTTACAGTCAATCAAGAGTCCTAAATCACGAATAGACTCTGCGTAATGAACGAACTTACCACCAAGTGTAATCAAAGGAACTCTATCGAGATCCAGTCGAGCAACGAAGGGACTACTACCCACAATTATAGCTTGAGTCTTACCAGGATTGAGTTTAAGAGCAGAATCACTGGACCAACGGCAAACTGCATCTACGTCTCTATTGAGACTGGCTATCGCTTCAGCAATTTGACGAGGTTCACAATGAAGATATATTTGCAGATCGTCTGCGTAGATAAAGTGACTCGTACTAACAAGGACACTAGAAATGTCATTTATGAAAAGTGTAAAGAGAAGTGGCCCAAGAACTGATCCCTGCGGAACGCCAAGATCTAAAGAGGCCTAGGTGGATAAGTTGCCATCAGAGCCTACAACTGCTTGCGTACGATTCCTCAGATAGGACGACATCCAGCGTAAGACGTGCTGTGGAAATCCTAGTTGATGCAATTTCTGAAGCAGAATGGCATGTGGGATTATATCGAAAGCCTTACTAAAGTCGAAGAGGACTAAGATGGTCAATTTTCTAGCATCGATGTTCCTACGTATATCCTCCGTAAGCCTAAGCAAAGCAGACTGCGTACTATAACCCGGCTTATAGCCAGATTGTCAAGGGTCTAGTAGTTCCCTCCGTTCTAAATAATCTATGACCTGCAAGAGAACAATACGCTCTAAGACTTTCGATAAGAGACACAAATTAGAAATAGGACGTATCTGATTTAGTGAAGAGGGAAATTTTACTTTGCCCAACGGTCTCACTCTAGATTTCTTGCAGGTCGCCGGGAAGGTGGATGTAGACAAAGTAAATAAAAGTAAGAGGTAAGGCATTATTACGATTATAACATTATAACAATAAGTAAGGCATTATAACAATGGAAACGCAGCATAGTCGCTCCTATGTTCAAATCTGGCGATGCAACAAATATATCAAACTATAGACCAATCTTGCTGATTAATGTTGTAGCAAAAGTTCTCGAGGGCATTGTAACTAAAAAACTCACTCGCTTATTTGCCAATGCCCTGACTGAAAACCAGAATGGTTTTCTATCAGGCCGTTCAACATCCTCAAACTTAGCGGTCTTCTGCAATCACGTAGTCAAAGCTTTAGATAACAAGATCCAGGTAGACACTACTTACACTGATTTTAGAAAAGCATTTGACACGGTCGACCATAATATTTTGCTATGCAAATTAGCGAACTTCGGGAAAAGGGATAATCTTCTAAAATGGATTGACTCGTACTTATCTGAGCGTACCCAATTCATTAGAGTGCGTAATCAATTCTCAAGACCTATTAATGTAACTTCAGGAGTCCCTCAGGGTTCCCATCTAGGCCCTCTCTTATTCCTTATTTTTATTGATGACATAAAATTTGTATTTAGGCACAGTCAGTTTCTTCTCTTCGCAGATGACCTAAAGATATACCGGAACGCAACTTCAACTGCCGATGCATATAATTTACAATCTGACTAATATAATCTTGAATGCTGGTGTCAAGATAACAGATTTCTTCTAAACATCAACAAATGCTTCATCTTGAGGTTTACGCGAAGAAAAGATCCTATCTGTTACCGATACACTCTATTAGGCAACAACTTATCTAGTGTACAATCAATTCGTGACCTAGGAGTTTATTTAGACCCAACTCTGTCATTCACTGATCACATAAATCATATCTCCATCTTAGCTAATAAATCCTTAGGTTTTCTGTACAGATCTTGCTGTGACTTCAACAACCCGAGAACTCTTTTACATCTGTCTCGAACGTTAGTTTTACCGCACTTGGAATATGCTTCAATTATCTGGTCGCCTGATACAGAGAAACGATCTCAACAAATTGAAAGAATTCAGCATAGATTCCCGAGATTCTTAGCTTTTAAAATGCATGAACCCATAGCAAGATATGAACACGATTATAGTCTTATAATGAATAAGTTAAACATAAGTACATTAAGAACAAGAAGGATGGTCTATGATCTAACTTTCATGTACAAAGCAATTAATGGTCTAGTTAACAATCCACAGGTTACTGCTCTTGTGAATTTCAATTCACCGACAAGGTCTCAAAGATCCTACTTCTTATTTAGACCATCCTTCTACTCTACTATTTCTGCGCACTCCGACCCTTTCTACAGACTATGCTCGCTTGCAGATAGTTTTCAACACTCAGTTGATTTTTTCGATAAATCTCTAGCCACCTTCAAATCATGTGTACGCAAAGCTGTTAGGGGTAATGGCAATTAGACAATAAGCTTTCACATTTCTGCATCTACCTACTATTGTAGTACCTATTATTGTAGTATATATGATTATAATTATTCTATGTACAAATTGGGATTTAGCCCGTTAAATAAATTAAATTAAATTAAATTAAATTAAATTACGGGTAAAGAGGTCGCTATATTCGCCAGAGAAAGATCATCGACTCCTTTTGATTGGGATCTGAAATGCTTAATTGCATCATCGAGATTACTAGGCGACATGTCTCTGAAATAAAATAACTCATAATTGTAGGTCGGTGGCGGCAAACTGGAGAAAAACATATCAACCTCCAACGATGAAGAAGGAGATTGAGACACCTCAGAAAAATAACGATTTAATTCCTCCGCAGAAAAGCCTCCACAGTTATTCATAGACTTTCATAGACTGAAGACCTGAGTTCTCAAGCCTCAAAATAGTCCGCACGAGCTAAAGAGACCGTCTTATGAAAGTGATCTTGAGCTTCACGATAGACTAACAGCACTGAGTAGGATCGAGGGTGTTTGTAAGCTTTATATAAACGATTTCTTGCGTGTCTTAAAGCAAGGAGATCTCTGGTTATCCAAGGTGTTTTTGCACGTTTGACACGAAAACGCGTATAAGGAGCATGCCTATTAAGAACCCCAATGACATTGTTTTGCAAAATGCAAAGCATTGTATCAACTGCCAACGAATCGTCTAGCAGCTGCCAATTGCAAACAGTAAGATCTCGATGGTATGCTGCAGTATCAAAGTTGCGATAGGATCGCGCTTCGTAAAACTCACTGTGCTGAACCGGAGTATTCAAATTAATTGTGACACTGATTAGATCATGGCAGACAATGAACGGCACGTTTGATTCAGCGAAAGAGATGAGAGCGTCCTGATCACTAATTAGACAGAGATCGAGCAGAGTGTCAGCCTCGTGTGTGTGACATGTGGCTGCAAAAGGAACAAGATAAAGCGCACGATCAGAACAGAGAGAGAAAGAGGGAGAGAGAGAGAGAGAACTCAAATTTAATTCTGGGACGGGCCCGTAAGAATAATACAAAGAGAAAAAGTATAAGTAAAATGAAGTAGGTATAACGCAAGACACAATAGAGAGAAAATTAATATACATAAAGAGATAGATGAGTATAGAAAAAGAGAAGCACTAAACTATGCTAATAGGTAATTATACAATTTGGCCTTAAAGCTATGAATAGTCGCAGATCTTCGAATTTCGATAGAAAGTGTGTTCCAGAGAGTGGCTGCTCTTACAGCAAAAGAATGGTGGTACGTGGCAGTGCGATGATACGAAATGTGCAAATCTAGCTCGTTTACACGTAGGGAGCTGCATTCCAATTTCGAGCGATAAAGAAAGAGAGTAGATAAATACTCTGGGACCTCGGATTGCAGCACGTTGAATAGCAGATACAGCATAACATAAGTGCGTCTGTTTTCCACGTTCAACCACCGCACTTCTCTATAGTAGGATGTAAAATGCTTATCTAAGCGCAAATCAAAAATAAACCTTATACACGAGTTAAGTGCACGTTGGAGCTTTACATTCAGTTCTCCAGATAGCCCAGAAAAGACGGCACAGCAGTAGTCCAGATGAGGAAAAATTAGGGCTAATACAAGGCGCTTACGTAGAGAGATGGATATAAAGTAACGATTTCTTCGAAGCGGATATAGGGAGGCACAAATCTTGTTACGTATCTTAAATGTGTGCTCGTGCCATGACAGGCCAGAGTTGAATATAACACCGAGATTCGCTGCAGAGTCAACGAGCGGTATAGAGACCAAATCGCACCTGATTACCGGCAACGACGAGGAGTTAATGGCGTTAATGTATTTTCGAAGTACCAATTAAAAGCGCCTTAGTTTTCTTAGCATTTAAACATAGACTATTTCGTGAGGCCCAGTTAGCAATTGAAGTAGCATCTGAACTTATCTTGGCAATGGCATCAGACAGTTCGTAAGGAGAGCAGTGGATGTAAATCTGAAGGTCGTCAGCATAGAGCATATATTTGCAGTGTACCAGGCAAAGACTGCGCGAAAATTCCGCTACGGAAACCGCGAGAAACGTTATTACAAGGGGGCACGGTAGCACGAAGTAAGGTGACGGGGGGGTGAAGCAACACGAGGACTCTCTCCATGGTCCGTTCTCGTGCATAAGGCTGGCCCAGTACCAAATAAGAACCGCCACACATAGTAAAATATATATACCAAATAAAGAACGCATCACAAGGACCCACAGTCGTATCTCGCTCTCTCTCTCTTGCGTTGCTGTAAGTAATAACACGTACTTCACATCGCTCCGTTTCTCACTTCGAATTATTAACCGCCCCGTATATCTTGGCGAGAGATTTTTTGTAGGAGTGATCTCTGCGAGGCTCCGGTACCTGAGACCCGTTTCCTTCTTCTGGGAAACGTTGAGCCTGTGAGATTTTCTCCTCTTAAGGCCTTGACTTAACCTGTCTTGGATTCTAACGTGGAAGTTGGCGCCAAGTCTAGATCTATCGCGCATGCTCCTGCTCTGCTAGCGCCACCACCATCGCCAACGTGCGCATTCCCAGTGCGCAAGACTCAACTACCACTATCACCGCCACTGTCTGCGGCAAATCGGTAACGTCCACTTCTCTTCGTCAACCTTAAGGTGCCGATTTTTCAAGCCTTCCGCACCGTCTTCATGGGCTGGATTTTCTACTCTTTCTGGATTTTCTATTATGCCGCGTGGCGCCAGCAATAGTTGCGTTAAGTGCAAAAACGTTCTTAAGCGTAAGGCCCCTCCATCTATTGCGTGCGTGATTTGCAAGCGTCTCTTCCACGATTTCTGGTTGAAACTTGTCCCGGCTGACCCATCTACGTTCATCTGCTGCGGTGCCTCTGGCTCTCCATCAACATCAAGGCCTGCGACTTCCTTGCGGCCGCTAACAAGCGCATTACCTCACCGTCGATTTCGCGTGCTTTGAGACCGAAGGCCTCTAGGATCGGTACCACTTCCCCGGGTTCAGCCCACTCTGATTCCTCTGAATCTTTTCTTGACTCCGTTTCACCCGAGTCCTTCCGGACAACTACCACTTCTGCCATGGCCGTCCCCCCGCAGTGGTTTACAGACTATCTACAGTATTATAAGGCAGATCAAGCCTGCCAGACGGCTTCTTTCTCTCGCGTTGAGGCAAGTGTTGAGGAAGTGAGGACGTCTCTCCGTAGTCTTACGACACAGGTTCGGGATAATAAGGCCCAGATCAACGCCTTATCCGCGCGTATTTCCGCACTTGAATCGGGCGCCGTTCCACTATCGACCTCGGAAGACTGTGAAGTTTTGCTCTCGGGGATCTCTTCGAACCTTGCATTGACTAACGAGCAGATTGCCTCAAAACTTTTCTCTGCCTTGGATCTCTCGCGTCTCGAAGGGCAGCTCCTTCTTCTCAGGGACTGGCAGCTTGCTTCTGCGTCTACCCAAGCCTCCCGCGCCAACTCGTCTCCTGCCCCCGTTTCGGGCACCGGCGCCCTGATCCGATCTTCTCGTAGCGTGGTCCTCCGCTTTGCATCTCCTCAGTCGCGGGATGTGCTCATTTCCAATGCGCACAGACTTTCGGGTAGATCGAATCATAGTGTCTTTGGAACAGGGGGAGGGGATCGCCTCTACCTGCGTGCCCTCCACCCGAAAGCAGTCTATCAATTTTTGCGCAAGGCCCAATTGGCTGCCAAGGATCCTAATTATGCTCGGCCTGTCGTCCGACATAATAAGGTATTCATGCGTGAGTCGCGTTCCTCTCCGCTCATTCCTGTCTCCTCAGAGTCTGATCTGGCTGCCCTCGTGCCTAGGGCTCGCCTGGCTTGAAGTTTCCTTGGTCGTCAGGGTCCCCACTCATCCCCTCGTTTACTCATTGCCCACATTAACATCAATCGCATTCACCCAAATTTTAATCTCCTTTACCGTAGAATCTCTGCTTCTCCGTACGCGGCTGTCGGCATAACGGAGACTTTCCTCACCGAACTTGATAGTGATGCTCCACTTCACATTGAGGGGTACCACCTCTTCCGTAATGATCGCCGTGGTAAGGCAGGTGGTGGCGACACTGCATTCATCCGCGACCATTTTAAGGTCCGCGTGATTGCTCAGTCCTCTCCCGAGTTTGATAATACTCCTGAGTTTTTAATTCTCGATCTCTCGGCTAACAATCTCCGTCTGCTCTTTGCAGTGAGCTCCAGACGACCCAAGGCGGCCTACCCCGATCATTTCTTTGCTGTGTTATCGGAACATGCTTGTCTGTACGATCATGTTGTTATCACCGGTGATTTCAACATCGACATGTCCTCCACCTCTCATGCTTCAAACCATCTTCTTTCACTTGCTTCTTCTGTTTCTTTGCACCTAATTCATTCTGACCCGACTCATCATGCCATGTACAGGGATAGGCCTTCGCACACGTGGCTCGATCTCTTTTTTGTCAATGATCTTGATCGACTTCGTTCCTATTCTAAATCAGAGGCGCCCTTCGCCGCCGGTCACGATTGGGTTGAGTTGTCCCTGGACGTGGATATTCCCATTCGTCCCCCCTCCAAATCTCTCATACGGCCTCTCGGCCAAGTTGACCAGTCTTACCTCTCCAACGTCTTTCTTCATTTCCTCGCAGATCATCTCCCTGACGACCTCATCTCTCCTTCCTCTAACTCTGACGACCTTGCCGCTAGACTCTCTCGCTCCCTTACGCTTACTTTTGACACTGTCGCTCCTTTGCGGCCTATCACCCGCACCTCCCGCCGGAAACCTTGGGTTAATGTAGACATACGTGCCGCCATTCCTCTAAGGGATAAGGCTTTTAAGCGATTTAAATCCTCTTCCTTAGCCATGGATCTCCACCGGTTCCGATTTCTTCGTGCCTCGGTACGTAATGCCATCGATACGGCTAAGTATAAATTCTTCGCTACGAGGCTAGCCCAACCTCGTACTCTATGGCACACTATCCGCTCACTTGGGTTCTCCTCCCCGCCCCCCTTACCATCTCCATTATCGGTGTTTTCAGTTGAGGCCCTTAACGATCATTTTGCCCAGCTCTCCGTAGGCCGCAGCCAGCTGCTACCATCTACTCTACAGTCGTTACTGGCCTCCTCCCCCTGCTCTAACACTGGCGCTTACTTTTCATTTCGCGAGGTAACTGTCCCTGAAATTCTGGGTGTCATCGCTCGTTCCCAGTGTAAATCCGTTGGCATTGATGGTATATCCACCACGATGCTCAAGCTCCTTGCTCCAAACATTGCGGTTTTCCCTGCCGAGTGGAAGAAATCTCTTGTGCTACCCCTAGCCAAACCCAAACACCTGCTTTCTCCATCCGATGTCCGTCCCATAGCTAGGCTACCTGAAGTGTCAAAGCTACTAGAGCGCCTTGTCGATATGCAACTCGTTTGCCACCTCGATAAATACAGACTCAATGACGAATTCCAGTCGGGCTTCCGACGTGGTTGTAGCACACAAACTGCTTTGGTTAAGGTCGTCGAAGACGTTAGGCGCAACATTGATAACGGTCGTGGTACAGTTTTAGTGCTCTTCGATTTTTCGAAGGCCTTTGATTCAGTAGACCACTCGCGCCTTCTCTGTAAACATCGCCGTATTGGCTGCGACGATGCTGCCATGAGATGGTTTTTTTCCTACCTAACTGGCAGGTTCCAGGCGGTAGAAGGTGATGGCGGTACTCGATCATCATGGTCTCCTGTCCTCTGCGGGGTTCCTCAAGGTAGTGTCTTGGGCCCTCGGCTCTTCTCTATTTACACTCGTGACATTTCTTTCGTCTTTCGCTACTCCAGCTACGTTCTGTTTGCCGATGATCTCCAGATGTATTGCTCTGCTCCCTATGGACGCATGCAGGATGCCATTGACAAATTGAACAAAGATATAACTTCTCTCCTGGAGTGGGCACGCGTGAATGGGCTTCGACCAAACCCCAGCAAGACTCAGGTGATCATTTTAGGTAGCCATACTTTCGTCTCACGGCTTGATGTTTCGTCACTCCCTAAGCTATCGGTAGCAGGGCACGAACTTCCATTTGTCACTAAGGTTAAGAGTTTGGATGTCTGGCTTGATCACGATCTTTCCTGGGCCACTCATGTTCAGCACATAGCCCAACTAGCGTACAGAGCACTTCGCACCCTGCGTTTTAATAGGCACGCTCTATCGTTCGACCTCCGGAAACACCTGGTAGAGTCGCTCGTCCTCCCTTATTTTGATTATTGCCCAGCGGTGCACCACGGCTTAGATCATACTCGCGAGTTGAGACTTGCTCGCCTCCTCAATCCTTGCGTGAGATTTGTCTTCGGAAACATTCGCTATGATGACTATATTACTCCGTGGCGCTTAAAGCTGGGGTGGTTGTGTCCCAAGAGGCGAAGGAAGTTCCTTATCGCCTCAATCGTCTATAATATTGTTGCTCATGGCTGCCCCGAATATCTGGCTTCTATGTTTGTCCTATTTGCCCATTCGGAGCTGCGAACTTCCGCGAGGCTTGTGCCGCCTACCTTCATACGTCCTCCTTTTCGCACTGAGGCTATGAGGAAGTCCTTCGCTGTGTCTGCAGCGGACCTCTTCAATGGGCTTCCCCCACCTTCTTGCTTGCGGGAAGACCTGGTCTGCTTTAGATCTTCGCTGCGCAAGGAGCTGATAGCCCGCGATACGGCAGACTGGGCAGACAGAGCCTCTCGTTTCTAATTACTTCCTTTCTTCTCTCTTCACTACTACTAGTTCTTAAGTTCTCTTACGCTTACTGTATTTCTCTTTTCTTGCTTGTATACTTATTGTATTCTCACTTATTGTATTTCTACTTACTTACTGTTGTTACTACTTGAGTTTTACTTTTATTTTGTTTTATTGTGATGCATGTACGGTTCTATTGGCCAGTTGGGGTTGCACCCCTTGGCCTAACATTAAACTATCTCTCTCTCTCTCTCTCTCTCTCTATATATATATATATATATATATGTAAGTAGATGAACTGTCATATTCTAGTACTTCCTTACGTTTGAGATATTTTTGCTGCCTGTTTCGCCCTACGGGGACTGTTTCAGACTACGATATTTTCGTTATCGCTGACAACGATCATTTTAATATATAAAATTCGCCTGCATCAATCACTTTTGGCCATAACTTCTATGATCTTAGAAGTACATGGAACCTAACCTAATTAATTTAAATTGGTGACGGTTGCCATGGAAGCACGGGATCAGTCAGGGCCTGCTGGCTCTTCCATAGGACACTGCCTAAATGATTCCCTTAATTCTAATTACGAGGACCTCCCAGAAGATGCGGAAGACACTACTTTGAGTGCAGCGAAGGCGTTTTTATTGAAAAAGAAAGTGGAGGAGTTGGCTGATGAGGTTAGCCAACTCATGAAAAATAGCCGTGACTCTGTTGATAAACGCGAGAGTGTCAAGGAAGCTGTTTCATCCATGAAAGCAGCCTTTAATGAAGTATTATCTGCCTTTCTCTGTGCTTCTGGTAGTTGTGCTGTTGTAAAGGTCGTTAAGAACGCAGTGAAGAATGCACTTTTAGAATCCGTTGCCTCTGCTCCAGGTTCTCTAGGTAATACGTATGCAAGTGCATTCACCCGAGCGCCACCTACTAATAAGGTTCACTTTCGTCGAGATCCAACAGTCAAACCCATCAATACTCCATCCTTTAGTTTAGAACCCTCCGATGCTTGTCCCAATATCAAATCCTGTGAAGATACGAGAAATTTAGCGATCAAAACCATTGATCCTGTCGCTCTTGGCTTAAAAATTAGAAAAGTCTCCAAGATACGCAATAATGCAGTGCGAATAGTTGCCGACGGGGCAAATCTAGAAACTCTCAAGACCGATCCAACTTTAGTAAAATCAGGGCTTAGAGTGACTGCCGATATTAAGATGAGTCCGCGTCTCCTGGTTACGGGTGTTCCTTCATCTCTTCCTCTCAATCAGATAGGACATACCATATGGCAGCAAAATTTTCCTCAGCTATCCAAAGATAATTCAACTGGGTGCGTAATCGAGGTCTCACCAAAAGTTCGTGATTTTATACTCGGCCAAGGTCGTGTGTTTATAAATTGGACCTCCTGTAAAATACAGGACTATGTGCGCATTACACAGTGTTATAAATGCTTAGGGTTCGGTCACATTGCTAGTAATTGTAAGGCCTCGCCGAAATGTGGTCACTGTGGAGGGGAACATGAGCTTAAATCATGCTCTAATAAAGCTAAAAAACCTGCTTGTGCGAATTGTATTTCACACAACCAGAAGTTTCATACTTCTCTCGGTACGCAACATACGGCCTTGGACGCGAAAAATTGTTTCATTTTAGCAAGGCGTATTAAAGATAAAGTCGCACGTATCGAATATGGCGGGTGTTAGTCCTATTAGAATAATGGGCATCGAGTCTCTTAGCATTTGCCACGTAAACACACAATCCCTAACTGCGCATTTGGATGAATTTAGGAACTTTTTCAATATCCATCGATATCATATCATTCTAATGTCGGAAACATGGCTAAGAGAAGATATTCCAGATAGCATGGTGGAACTCCCAGGATATTCTCTTATTAGAAGGAATCGGTTAGGTAAAAGGGAAGGAGGAGTGGGCATATTTTATGATTCACATCTGCACATGAAAATACTCGCCTCTTCTGATGGACATTACCGGAAGAGACCGGAATACCTTTTATGTGAGGCCTCTACTGATGATAGTGTTAAGGTCCTATTAGGAGTAGTTTACAGACCACCTAAAGCTGGCTTTTTCTCAGACTTTGTAGACGACTTTTTAAACATTTATAGTGGGTATACAGACGTGGCCATTATGGGTGATATTAATACTGATATGCTTACTCCTTCTTTCGACAGGTCTTACATTCTCGACTTTATTTTTTCTAGCGCCTTGTCTCTCATACCGCTGAAACCAACCCATCATACGCCCTCGGCTAGTACTTTTTATTGATGTTATTATTGTAGCAGATGAGGCTAAGGTCCTCTCTTATTCCCGAGCAGGGGTGCCCTTTCTATCTGCACATGATATCATCTCCATTAGGTATGATGTCGCCGTCTTGCCTAATCAACCTAAAAGTATCACTTTTCGTGATTTGAAATCATTGGATGTTAATCAGCTGAACACCATGCTTGATTCACATCTTTCATCTGACTATCCTACAAGTAGTTCTCTGGATGATAGGGTTACCTTTCTCACTCAGGCTATAAAAAGCTGTTTTGATGTTCTTGCTCCCATAAAAAATTGCACCCTTACTAAATCTCCAGCGCCATGGCTCGATGAGTATATTAAGGGACTCATGAGGGAAAGGGACAGGCTTCGCAGGGCATTTGTTAGAACGGGACGTCAGAGTCTTTACCACAAATGCCGTAGGCTAAGGAACAAGGTTCGAAATTTGGTGAAAACTAAGAAAAAAAGGTTCTATCAAAATAAATTTTCCGCCATTTCTCGACTTGAACAGTTCTGGAATGTAATACGCTCTCTAGGGTTTACTAAATCACGGGGCCCTCAGCACTGTGGTTTTACCCCTGACCAGCTTCTGGACCACTTTTCCCTAGAACCTGCTACGTCTACATCTGATAGAGTATTACCATCTTCCTCCAATCAGACACTGCATGCATATTCGGACGATAAATTTTACTTTCTGCATATACAACCCAATGCTTTGATGGAAACATTGAGCCTACCGATGTCTGCCTGCAATGGTGCTGATTACATTTCATTCCCTATGATACAGTTGTCACTCCCAGCAATTTTTTACTATCTTCTCGATATTTTTAATCTATCCCTAAGTTCTTCCACGTTTCCTGATTCCTGGAAAAGGACTCTCATCAGACCGCTACCTAAGGTTTCAACACCTAGCAGTGTTAATGACTTTCGCTCCATTTCATTACTAAGCTGTCTACCTAAACTACTAGAAAAGGTTATATAGTCAACTTATCAGCTTCATTAATAAACATTCTCTTTTAGACCTATTTCAGGCTGGTTTTCGAAAGGGCTATAATACTCAGTCCACCTTGATTCGCTTCACGGATGATGTACTAAAAACAGTAGATAGTAGAAAGAATACTCTTGCCGTATTTTTCGACTTTTCCAAAGCTTTTGATAGAATCAATCATGATATTCTTCTGGAAAAGTTACTTGAACTACACTTCTCCTCTCAAGTAGTCCAATGGTTTGCCTCATACTTATCCTCTAGAAGGCAGGCTGTCCTAGGCTCTAATGGCGACGTTTCATCTTTTAAGCAGGTCCGATGTGGTGTTCCGCAAGGTTCTATTCTTGGTCCTTTACTTTTTTCACTATACCTTCATGACTTAGGTAAATTCAATACGCACTGTAAATACAATCTCTATGCCGATGATCTGCAAATTTATCTGCACTGTGATCCTGCGTCACTTCAGAGGGGAATTCAGGTTCTAAACTCTGATGTTCAGTCCATTTGTAAATGGGCTCAGGTCAATGGGTTAATCATAAATGATACCAAAACCAAGATCATGATTTTTGGAACTCCTTATAGCATCAGTAGAATTGATTGTAGTCAACTACCCAAAGTCTATGTTAATGATTTACCCATTGAATACTCTTCGCAAATCAGATACTTAGGCATTGATATTGATTGCACCCTTTCTTGGAACTGTTATGCATCTTCTGTCTCCAAAAAGGTATTTACAAGATTATACCAGCTAAAGATTCATAAGTCTCTTTTCCCGACCAACATTAGAATCAGCCTAGTTGAAGCATTCATCTTCCCTCTTTTTGATTACTGCTCTGTAATTTTTGCCAACATTTCCCAGCATAACGAATCCAAATTGCAAGTTGCCATGAATAGCTGTGTTAGATTTATCCTTAATCTTAATCGTTTTGAGCATATAAGTCCTCATCTACTATCGCTTAAATGGCTTGATGTCCATCATCGACGGTCATACAGGATACTTTGTTGCACCTATACCTTGTTACATACTCGCTCCCCATCATATCTCATCGAGAGATATGTTTATGTTAGTGACCACCGGACTAGGATCGAAGGGAGAGGCAACGCCAGGGACCTTGTTATGCCCATCGTACGCACCACTAATTATAAGAATTCGTTCCTTTGTGCCTCCGTGTCTCTGTGGAACTCTATCTCAGATAACTTACGTAGGGTTCAGTGCCGTATGACATTCGAGACACTCTGCTGGAAGCACATGCTCTCTCTACAAGCTAAGATTTATAATGAGAGAGTGGGTCACCACCAGTTACGGTGATTTCATTTTCTATTCTTTTGTATTCTGTTTTGTATCCTATCTTATCATCAAACTGTTTTCTTGTAAATTTTTATCATACATGGTTATGATATTTAACTCAATTCTATTAGGTTTGCATGCAGCATATTAATAATGTACTATTCCTGTTACACCTTATTGTTATGTATGCAAACCTACTTCTGATCAGTATTTATGTATTTTACTGTTCAAGTTCTACGGGGTATTAACCCCAGAGCTATAAAATTCTGTTTCTCTCTCTCTCTCTCTCTCTCTGCACGGTCGCGACTCACCCCGCGCCTCGATCACCGTCGGACGCGGCAACCTCACTCGGTCGCATAAGGTCGCCCCGACGTGAAGGAAGAAGGGTTGCGCTCCGACGCCCCGATTGCGGCACGGTTGGTCGCGTCTTACGATGCCCCACCATGGCTAACAGTCGGCCGCGTCGCTGCCGCCCCCTTCTTCCCGATCGTCGGCTGCGACTAGTGCCCCGATAACGGCCTGCTACCCCGACGAGACCGGTCGCGCGAGGCGTTGCCTCGTCAGAACGGAGTGCGAGGAACCCGCATCAAACCCATCAGCTTTCAGACTACCTGATACCAAATCAGATCCAACCAGCCACGGAGGAAGACGAGCACCGAACCTCTCAACGCACAATCCGCTTGTTTACGAACGCCTCTCTCTCTCACGCTCTCTCTCTCTCTCTCTCTCTCTCTCTCTCTCTCTCTCTCTCTCTCTCTCTCTCTCATTGGCGTCCTTCGCCTCTTCACCAACCCCTTAAAGACGTCAAGATCTCGAAAAGCGTAACGTGCTGGAAGTAGTCAGATTCAGAGTCATTGGAGAAAACAGATGTAGGTGGGTCAGTATACATGACATTAGAAGAATTAGTGGAGTAAGAGTTAGAGGCGAAGGAAGGGTTGTTTGTACCAGAAAATGAGCTGTTAAGCTCGTCCAGAGAGAATGGGAGTGAGCTAATCACAGATTTAAAACCAATGACGCCCAAGAGTCGCAGGTGAGACCAGATACTCCTAGGATCAGTTAGAGAGGATAGCTTACCAGAAAAATAATTATGTTTGGCAGTGCGAAGTGCAGTTTGCGTATAATTTCTGATCCTCTTGAAGATTTGATAATCAGATAATTGACGGGTACGCAAGAAAGCTCTATGCTGACGATTTCTTTGTTTAATTAAAGATTTGATATACGGAGTAATCCAGGGTGCTGGCGGACGACGATGATTATAAGATCGAGGCGGTGCGTGTTTATTAAGGCACAACAGTAGCGATGTGTTCAGAAGTGATATATTTTCATTAATACAAAAGGAAGAGTACAGGGAACTCCAATTAACGGCATGAAAATCAGAAATGAATACCTCAGGGTTGAAATTCTTGAAGTCCTTGTAAGTAAATTTGCTTTGAGATGAACGAGGTACAAGAATTGCATATTCGATGATGAGTTCATGCGCAGATAAAGATGTAACACGATATTGCCCGCCATTTGTCACCCTGGAAATATCAGCTACAATACAGTGATCAATCCAGGAGTGAGAACTAGCAGTATGGTGTGTAAATTTGTACGCGATCAGATGAAGATTATGGCTGAAGATAAACTCATTAAGATGCCTTGAACCAAACGTGTTTGCAGCCATGTCTATGTTCAAGTCACTCATAACAATAAGGTGGTCGTAACTCTGTATCCGAGACTCTAGCGCATTTTCAAAATCAGGAATGTTACCTACCTTGGGAGGCCGGTATATGACTGCGAATAGGATCTTGGGAGAAGATGCGCAACTTAACTCGCACATAAGAAATTCAGGCCGCCCTAAGTATTGCCCAGAAAATGCACATAGGAAACTAATGAGGATGTTATCGCGTGCGTAGACAGCAACACCACCACCGCCCTTACCAGTTCGATCAACGCGCAGTAGTTGATAACCATTTAGAGATACAAGAAAGTCAGCCATATGAGGCTTGAGTCACGCCTCGCTCACACCAATGACATCAAAGATAGAATTGACAAAGATATTTCGGAATTCATCAATGTGAGATAGAAGTGACTGGGTATTAACATGACAAGCATGTAAGATCTTAGAGGACGTAGAAGTCCTTTTAGGAATCAATGAATTATAAGCCGGGTTTGATGAAGTACCTAGTCAATTTTTTCGAACAGAGAAAGATTTGCTAGCGTTTACGCTAGGGTTTAAGTTTGTGCTGCGTCTAATAGTGACATCAGATTCATGAGAGCTGCCACACGCCGAAAAACCATTCGAAGAGGCACCACTGAATGCAGAAGGCGGAGGAGAGGCAGGGCACGACGATATAGGATCCGTAGATAGACCAGCACTCTGACAGATAGTGAGCAGGTCGTCATTACAAAGTAAGGTGGTGAGTGATGAAGAGGCATGACGCTTGGCAAAGATTTTTCCGTTCTTGAGCCAGACACTTTGGATCCGCCCAGCCTTCTTATCACGACGAGCGTGCATATAAACCTTATGCAGCTCTTTAGGTAAATGTTCGTTAATGTTAATGATGACATCAGTGTATTTACTAGCAATGTGAGTCCCAGAAAGACGAGCTTTATTTCGCTTGAGATTAATCCATTGCGTGCGAGCGTGAGAAGATTTTAGACGAATAACAATAAGGCCGTCATTGGGTCGAGTATGAGAAGAGGACATCTTCCAGCAAGATTAAATATCGTGACGGTGAAGGAACTCCTATAGTACGTCCAATATCTATCACTAGGCTTCTCAGGTCGGGGATTTAATGCCCACGAAAGCCAGAAACAACAAAATCTTGGCTGTATCTGTCACTTTCGAGTCTCGTTAATCTTCTTTCAAGTGTTTTGCTAATGTTGCTGGTTTGACAGTTCTCAAGAACCTCAACGCGCTTCTCAAGATCACAGGCGGTAGAAGTACTTTTCTTAGTTTGTGCGTTGAGTTCATGGACCTTGGACGAGAGATTGTTGAGTTCGGCAAGGCAGTCAGTGATAGAGGTTTTGATAGCGTCAAGTGATCCAAGGTACTTCCAAGATGTGGAGTAGCAGAAGAGGTTGCAGGTCGCAGACGAGGTTTGGAATTAGCGGCATTATTAGCAGCAAGTAACTGTTGACAATCAGAGCAGTTAAAGGCGACATCCTTTGGCAAGTCCACTGAATTAGTGAGTCCCAACACAGTTTTAGCGCATAATAGGTGGTAGCAGTGTTTCCCATTAAGGTGGCAAGAGACAGCCTCCGCAGTGGAAATGAAGCGCTTACAGAGTGCACATGTGAGCGTCATGTTGATAGGACAGTAAAGGTCCAGCTTGTAGTTAGCCAGGAGAAGTATAGAGTTGGTGTGTGCAACTTCTGCCACATGTAAACAGCTTTGACAGGGTGAGAATATGTCAGAAACTCTTCTTCTCAACGGTAACCCCGGGGAGAGATTGCAGATTATTCCACAGTACAGCCGATTCTAACCCCACACAGTTAGATAAAGACGACAAAACGTAATAGGAAGTGCACGAGCACACTTTAAAAGAGAGGCAGCAAAAAGACTTGACAGAGTTAGTTCAATTTAAGAGAGCCGATGAAATGCACGGTTTTGATTCAAACTCACCAGAAAGGAGAAGGAGAGGGAGAGGGGGAGGGAGAGGGAGTGGGAGATAGATAGATAGATAGAAATATATATTTAAACAAAGCGGTATAACTCCATCTGGTCTTTCGAAAAACAAAGTAACAAAAGACTAAGTGAACTTAGTAGAAAGAAGATATAGACATTCACAAATAGATAATATGTAAGAAATATGATAAATTAAAAAGAAAACATGATAGATTGAAAAGAAAATGCATAACATGTATAACTAGTGACCATTTCGCGTATAAACTAGACGTAAGCAGCCAAACAGTAGCGTCTGTAGAAGGGGAAAATGAAAAGTTAAATGGAGAAATTATAAATGTAAGTGGAATAAAAATAGAGAATAAATAATATGTAATAGGGAAGAAATAATATGTAATAAGGTAGAATAAAATAGAATAGCCACAGTGTGGGTGAGCATCAGAAACTCTGGAGATGCTCTTGCTCAATGCGCAGTCGCCAGTCAAGATCATCCCTCCTTAGCAACTCATCGAATATTCGCCTTTTGTAGCTATAGAAGGACTGAGGCTGGAAGGTAGGAAAAGGAAGACTGTTGATCAGGTCGGATCCTGAGACCCGGAACGATCTACGAAGGACCTCAGTGTGAAAGAGAGGAGGCTGCAATACTAACAGTTGTAGTCTTGACGAATGTCGTACTGCCGTATCGCTGCTTAGGGTGAACCGAGATGCCAGGTACTCTGGACGTCCATGAGTTAGAATATTATAGACAAGGGAGGCAATCAAATATTCACGACGCCGCTGAGGTGAAAGCTATCCAAGTTTTAATCGCCAAGGAGTGACGTGCGCGGCGAAAGGCAGATTACCTATCACAAAACGCACACATGCGTTCAAGATCCGAACAAGTCGTAGCTCACGGGTATTGTCTAAGCCATGATAGACTGCAGCGGCATAATGTAGATATGGGAAGACAAGCATCTCAACCAGGTGTTTCCGCAGATCAGTCGAATGTGCACACCTGCAGAAGCGCAGGGAACGCAGCACATGGTGAGACCAGGAGAGATCATTGTTAATCCAGATGCCAAGGCTTTTAAACCTATCTAAAAATGGACCCTCATGCCCTGCAACAACAATTTTGGGTAGAGACTCAAGAAGCCGTAAAACAAATGTATGACTACCCAAAATGGCGGCTTGTGTTTTGCGAGGGTTGGGTACAAGACCGTTAACAGTGGCCTGATGCCTGCCAGAGACGTATTAATAAAACCACCGAAGTGATACATCGTCACAACCAATACCACGAAGCTTGGCATGTAAGAGTACGGTCAACCGTATCGAATGCTTTAGAAAAATCAAAAAGTACAAGAACTGTGCCATGCCCCCTATCTATGCCAGACCGAACGTCTGCCATGATCCCTAGTAGGGCGATTTCCGTATTATGCCCGGCGCGAAAGCCAGCCAGTAAAGGATCATGGAGAGCATTTGAATCGAGATGGTGAGACAGCTGAAGATCAACCAGACGCTCAAGTAGCTTAGACAGCTCCGATAATTTAGCACATAAGGTAATATATAATAATAATATATAATAATATATAAGGTAACATATAATAAATAGTAATATATAACATAAGGTAATAAAGTCGTACATCGGATGGAGATTCAAGTTTCCTAGTTTTGGGGAGTGGCGGTATCAAAGTTTTCTTCCAAGCGTTTGGAAAGGTTGCATGAGCCAACAGCGAATTGAAAGTCAATAAAAGAGGACGAATGATGTATGGCACGAGCAATTTGATCATGGATACGGATATCTCATCAATACCTGTTGACCTTGACTGTGCTTTAGATATGACATATAAAAGCTCATCTTTAGTTATTATGCGAAAGGCGAATACACGCGACATGTCACTCGGTAATGGTAACGAGAGAGCTAAAACAAGGTCATCAGGAGTTAACGGTAGGCGATGTGCAGACACAGCAATAAAGTAGCTGTTTAGTTCCTCCCTCGAGGAGATAAACTGATTGGCAGCTGGCAATCAGCAAACTGGCGCTTGCGCAGTTGGCCTTGAACTTGTCAACATGGCCAATGCGAATCGCGGTAGTGACTCCTCGGCTGACGAATTCGAAGATTTACCAGAGTTCACTGAGCCCCTGCTTTCTGACAGTGCCATTGCGAGTCTTAGTGATAATCTTCGGAGTAAGGCAATGACTGCGACGTCATACCTAATGAACAGCAAGGAACCAGTAGAGAAAAAGCGGCAGATTGAAACGTTGTTACGTGAATACCAGGAAGCTCTTACAAAAGTCAGTACGTCGTACTTAATACTACTGTCAAAAGTGGGCACGTTTACTGATATGAAGCGGCATTTATGTACATCTGTCCAAAAACAATGCACTGACAAAATTGCAGAGGTTATTTCGGAGACTTTAAAAGCTAATTTGACAAATGCCTCGCATAACAGCTATGCCTCAGTGGTATCAGAATCTGCTAGCGCTAAGCAGCAAAAAGTTAGTATTCCCCGCGGCCCAACTGTAAATATTCCGAAAACTGTGACTTTTGATGTAACTCCTCTCCCGGAAGAGACAGCCAAATTTAACTCAGCGCAGGATACTAAGAAGTCACTCATGAAGGCAGTCGCCCCGGCAGAACTAGGGCTTAAGGTTAACAGAATGCGTGTCCGTAGTAAGGATAAATCTGTGCGAATTGAAGCATGTAATGCTGATATTGACAAACTGAAAGTCTTACCGTCTCTTAAAAACGCAGGCCTACAAATTGTTAATAGTGAAAAGATGAATCCCAGAATTGTAGTTCACAATGTACCATCGGACATGGAACCTGAATGCGTGCGTAATGAGATTGTCCGACATAATCTTAATGACATAGAGTCTCCGGAAATCAAAATGATATTTAAGTACCGTGCTAATAACCGGCCTTATACCAGTTGGGTAGTTGAGACCTCCCCATATATAAGGAAAATACTTATAGGCCGAGATAGGATTTTTGTTGGGTGGTCATCTTGCAGGGTGCGTGATCATGACAAGATTACTCAGTGTTTTAGGTGCCTTGCCTTTGGACATATCGCCACAAACTGCTCTAAACTAGCCCGTTGTGGTCTGTGTGCGTCGGATCATGAGACTAGATCGTGAAAAAGACGGATGTTTCTCCGACTTGTGCTAACTGTAATGCGGCCAATTTGCCTTGTCTAGGGCATAATGCTTTTGATGCCAAGTTGTGTCCCATTTATAGTCGTAGACTCAAAGAAAAAGCGTTAAACATAAACTATGGCTGAGGATAGCATAAACAATTGAAAAATATGCCATGTGAACTGCCAATCACTTTTTCCGCATTTTGATGAATTTGAACATCATTTTTACAATAACTTCTACCACATCATTTGTATGTCTGAAACGTGGCTGAAATCATGGCATTCGGACCTGATGGTTAGACTTGATAATTATACTCTTCTAAGATCTGATCGAAGTTTCGGCGGTGGAGGTGGCGTGGGCGTTTATGTACACTGTAGCTTACAGTGCAAAATGATTCATAGTCATAATGTAGAACGTCACCCAGAATTTATGTTCATTGAGGTTGCGGGAAGTTCCCGTAAAATGCTCCTAGGTGTAATCTATCGCCCACCTAACATAGGGTATATGAGCATTTTTGAAGCTGCCTTGCTGCAACTCATGACTTCTTATAATGATGTTGTTCTCATGGGTGACTTCAACATTGATATGCTGTCCTCTACTGATGACAGCACACATTTATCACATTTTTGTCAGGCCAATTGCTTACAGTTAATACCACATGCACCCACGAATCATGTCAGAACTTCGAGTACGCACATTGACCTCTGTATTACCAATAATTTGGATAAGGTTGTAACTTATGGGCAATACTCTGTCCCATTTCTATCTACGCGTGACCTGATTTTCATCTCGTATAATTTTACTCTTGCTAAGCTACTACCTCGTATTTTCCGTCATAGGGACTTTCGTTCATTTAATAGTGCACTGTTCATTGAGCAATTATCTAACTATGATTGGCAAAACTTTTATACGTCTTCCTCTATAGATGAAAAGGTTACTATTCTCAATGAGGCCCTTATTACCTCGTATGACACGCATGCTCCCTATAGATTGGTTACGTATAAACGTCCTCCAGCATTCTGGCTCACGCCTGAAACACGCACACTTATACGTGATAGGAACAATGTTAGGAGAGCATATAGGCGATTAAACAGTACACGACTTTATGATAAATTTCGCAAGTTGCGGAACTTAGTGCAGGCAAAAATTAAAAAGGCAAAAGAGGATCACTACATATCTAGGTTTGGTAACCTGAATAACTCCACCCAGATTTGGCGAGAGCTCAGGCATTTGGGTATTATCTCCTCGACCTCAAGTAATGAAGGACTGAAGGTGTCCGTCAATGTTTTGGCGGACTACTTCCTCTCTTCTGCTCAGAATGCGCTTCGTTCAGTTGACCCGCCCGACCTGGCTCCTACTACCTTTGATGATAGAAAGTTCTTCTTTATGGACGTTAACCCGGCAACTCTTTGTTCAGTCATTGCAGGCATGAATAAATCTGACGCAGCTGGTATTGATGATATTCCGTTATCCATGATTCTTGGCGCACTATCTGCTATCTTCCCTCAACTCTTGCACATTTATAATTTCTCGCTAACTAATTCTGTATTTCCTTCTTTCTGGAAATCAGCGAGAATCTATCCTGTACCTAAAGTTAAAACTCCTTCCAGTCCCAGAGACTACCGTCCTATTTCCATATTATGTGCCATGTCTAAGCCATTAGAACGTATTGTGGCTGACCAATTAGTCTCATACCTAACCAAGGCTGGCCTCCTTGATCCATACCAATCAGCGTACAGGAAAGGGTACAGTACGCAATCTGCTTTTCTTAGACTAACGAATGACATATATGCAGCGGCTGATGTTCGGATGATCACACTACTTATATCGTTCGATTTTTCAAAAGCTTTTGATCGGGTTTGTCCAAGGATCCTCGTTTCCAAACTGCGTATACTAAACATGTCTCATTCCGTGCTCCAATGGTTCTGGTCCTACTTTGACAAGAGACAACAAGCTGTCTTTGGCCAGGATGGTCAACATTCTCAGTGGTCTGTCACATCATGTGGAGTGCCACAAGGTTCAGTCTTGGGTCCTCTCTTATTTACACTATATCTTATAGACTTCAGGACGATACTTAGCCATTGTAGCTATAACTACTACGCAGATGATCTGCAAATATATCTTGCCTTTCCACCGGATGAATTGGATCGCTATGTGCATAGGATAAATGAGGATATTACCAAAATTATAGACTGGGCCACGAAAAACGGTCTGCTTGTAAATGAAAATAAGACCAAAGCCATAATTCTTGGTACCTCAAGATTTGTAAATAGCATCAACTATAGCACTGCTCCAAAGATTATGGTGGCTGGCAACGTCATTCCCTATTCCATGTCGCTACAAATTCTTGGGGTCACATTTACTAATAATCTGTCCTGGCATGATCATGTGATAAAAGTCTCTAACCGCATCAATAGACAGCTTTATTGCCTGAAAATGCGCAGGAACCTTCTTCCGACATTATTGCGCGCCAGGTTAATGCCCTTTTAATACCTCATATTGATTACTGCTGTCTTGTGACTGGGAATATGTCGGATGAACTCAATCTTATACTACAAAGAGCCTTAAATTGTGCAGTGAGATTCATCTTTGATCTACGGAGGGAGGAGCACATCACTCCATATTATAAACGGTTGAAATGGCTAAAGGTTAGAGATAGATGCCAGTACTTCTTAGCCTTGTATTTGTACCGTATCTTAAGCACGAAAACACCATCATATTTATATGAGCTTTTTTCTTTTGTTGATAAAAGTCGAAGTATGCACACAAGAGCATATGATTGTGATCTCTGCAGGCCGTGGTGCTCGATTTAGTAAGATGCACAACCACATCGCTAGGATGAAAAATGGATGAGGGCAGGCTCGGTAGCTAAGGCAACTAAGAAAATATGACCATCTAGGAGTAACTTTCAGCCAGTTTAATTCTCTGTAGTACAGAGTAACGTGTACGTCCTTCCTTAAATCATAAATAAATCTAATGCACGAATTTAATGCTCTTTGAAGCTGCAAATTGAGATTTTCGGTGATGTCTATGAAGACAGTGCAGCAATAGTCAATATAAGGAAGGTGTTGGGGCCACCTCCGTGGGGGGTTGTCGGGCGGGCAGGTATGGGCCCGATATGTTTGTGTCGCCCGCCGCCGGCTCCTGCGGACGCCTCTTTTCCGTCATGACCGGGGAGGGCTCTGTGATGGCGGTATTGGGTATATATTCCGGGACCGGGCCCCGGTCTCGCCCCCTATTGAGCCACCGACGTCGAGGGAAGTGTGCTAGTTAACCTCGCTGAAAAACGAAGGATACGAAATATCCCTAAGACGTGTACGTCGAGGAACCAAGTGGATTGGACGCCTACCTGTGAGTACCTTGGTCATTTTGGGACGGGGTTTACGCTTGTGGTGGGGTGGGGGGCACTTGTGTGTCGGGTTGCCCGAACTTGCCCAAGGAGGATTGTTAGGCGTGCGCTCGTGGGGTGTACCTTAACAGAAGGACTAACACCGATACAAGTTTTACCGTAAGAGACCTTGGAATTAATTCCCTACGGAGTTTCAGCTGATAGAGTGTACTGTTTATTTTTTTAATTACTCCTAGTATATGGGGTCCCCAAGATAGTGTGGGAGAGATTTATATCCCAAGATAGGAGTTTGGAGAGGAGAAGAATTGTCTGACATAAAAGCGACTACCTAGTAGCATGGCTTTGGTCTTATCGCTGTTTAACTTTAGGTGGTTTTCTTCGGACCAAAAACAGATGCGGGCAACGTCATCGTTTACCATGGCCATGCACTCATTGAGTTGATCGGGTAGGCAGTGAATGTAAATAGTCAAATCGTCTGCATAAAGATTCCACGAACAACGCGAAAGCCTTATTCTCAAATCGGAGATGTACAACATAAAGAGTATGGGTCCGAGTACAGAGCCCTGAGGAATTCCTTGCCTGATAGATGTGCAGGAACTGCTTGAGTTACCATTTCCACGTATGGCTTGCATACGTCCACTTAGATATGAGTGGAACCATTTTAATACAGAGGTGGAAAAACCTAGCTGCCTTAGTTTCCCCAATAAACGATTGTGGTTAACACAATCGAACGCTTCAGAAAAGTCAAAGAAAACAGCTGTGGTTACCTTCTTTTCATCAATTGCATATCTGATGTCGTCAAGAAAGCCCAATAGGACAGCCTCTGTGCTGTGTCCTTTCTTATATGTTGACTGAAAGGGATCGAGAAGATCATGATGTTCAAGGAAAGATATCATTTGGTCAGCTATGATTTTCTCAAGTGATTTAGATAGAGAACAGAGGATCGACATTGGACGATAGTCTTTGTATTCAGACGGTGTTTTGATTTTTGGAAGGGGACGGAAAATACCGACTTCCATAGTTTAGGAAAACATGAATTAGATAAGGAAAAAGAGAAGAGATGATGAATGTGTGTTGTAAATGGATGGCAGAGCTAACTTAATCATCACTGAGGAGAGATCATCTGCACCCGCCGAACAGTTTTTAGCTTGTATAAGTGAATCCAGGACCGATTTTGCAAAGAGGTCCTTGAAATAAAAATTCAGTTCATTGCAATTTACTATACCCGACAGAGAGAGAGAGAGCGCGAGAGAGAGAGAGAGAGAGAGAGAGAGAGAGAGAGAAATTAATTCCAGGGAGGGTATATCCCATATTGTAGGCGCCTTAAGTCCCATACATTGAGGCTTCGCGTAAGAGCCTCCATCAGCGCCTCTTTTGTAGAATACGGTAGGCAAAGGGGGGCGCGACGAGCAAAAAGAGATGCGAGGGATGTATGCGGAAAAAATGAGAAGCTTCGGCACTGTATGTACGGCGGACGACAGTCTATTGTATTAAGATAATAAACGTTATAAAAAGATTCCTACAATATGGACAAATTACAAATTAGAAACAAACAAATAATGAAGATAAAATAAATAATGAAAATAGTAGGGTAAAGTAAAAGTAAATTAAAAAAGAAAAAAAAATAACCATAACGTAAACTTCAATAAGAGAATAAAACATTGATGAGACTAAACAAAACAACGCTATTAATCGCTCTCTAAAATAAAAGAGAACACTTCACTCTTGAATCGCTATAGGGAGGAGCAATTTTTAATATGTCGAAGAAGAGAATTCCAGGCTCGGATGGCTGTAACAAAGGTAGAATTATAGTAAATAGATGTACGGCAGATGGGTAAAATAATTGATCCGTATCAAGGCGAGTAGTGCAGGTCGTGGTTGAGACCAAGGATTTAGTGGTCAGTAATGCTGGAAAACAGGACGTTGACCCTTCGTGTAGAGCTCGCCAAACTAGGATAACTAAGAAGTACGTCGTTCGGCTCTTAACTTTTAACCACCCGAGCTTTCGAAGGTACGGTGATATGTGGTCGGACTTTTTGACACCCAATACTGTAAGGCGGTCCGGCGCCTAATTGTCGGAGATACTTTGAGTTACGGCACTTACAGCTAGTGGCCCTAACGCACATGGCGGTCTCGGTGCGACACGGCACATGGCGGGTCCGGCGCGACACCCACTTCAGGCCCAAAGTACTTGGCTGGCCTGACGGGGTGGTCCGACGGGACGCTACGTGCAAATCGAGGAATGCCGATAGACCTTTGTCATGGGAAAAGGTGTCACGAAAGCGATGCCCGATAGTCAGTCCCAGTTAGATCGTCGAACGACATAGATGTCCGTAAAGTTAGGCAACTAATCACCGTTATATCACAACCCTTTTTAATAAACCGCATCACTAGACTGTTAGTAGTCAACATCTGAGCGTTCCCTTATTATTCAAAGCCAGCCATCCTTACAAGACGAAACGAGCACAGCTATTTACGAGGCATTGAACCCGTAAGTTTTCAGTGTGCGTAATATTCATGTATGATAATAAGCAATAGTTTAGTATAGGGAAGACAAGCATAGGTATAAGAATCTTTCTCAGCTTTGGTGTTAGAATATTACGGCTCCAAGCGCAACTGGTAGCGGGTTCGTGAAACACTATTGCATACGTAAGTGATGTGATCACACCAATTAATAGTGAGAGTGATATACAGGCTTAAATTTTTTTCGGATGAGGAAAAAGGAACGTAGTCGACACCTACTCGAATTTGAGGTAAGGTAGCTAAACTAAGACAATTGATCAATCTGGAGGACCCCAAGATCATTGCATTAGTTTTGCTACTGTTTAAAAGGAACTTATTACCCTCAGCCCAGAAAGAGATCACGCTGATGTCCCTATCGACTATTTCTATGCCCGAACCCAACTCAGATGACAGGCAGTGCAGATGAATCATCAGCACATTTGAGATGATTGCAGAAGCTAAGTATGGACGGATGTCAGCAATGTAGAGCGAGAACAATAAAGGCCCTAGGATGGAGCCCTGCGAAACCCCAGATGTGTCGAGGGCCCAGGAGGATGTACCTGTAGATTTACGAATGGTTTGATAACGATCAGAGAGATATGACCAAAACCAGCGTAAAACTGGTAATGAGAAATTTAATGAAGCTAGTTTGTTGATGAGCAAGAGGTGATCTACTTTGTCAAAGGCTTTGGAGAAATCAACGAGGACAAGAATAGTAACCATACGCTGGTCAACAGCTCGAAGAACGTCATCAAGCACTCGTATTAAAGCACTTTGAGTTGATCCTCCTAAATAATTACATATATCATTAAAGACAATCCGCTTAAGGATTTTGGATAAGTCTGTTTGTAACGTGGCAAACTAATTTGCTGTTACAATCACCCACCTTACCGACGGGGCCCACGGTAGGGGCAACGTCCCCGAAGATTACCGAGCGCGATTTTTCCCGAATGTTGCCGAACGCGTTTCCCGCGCTTGCATCACCTGCCTAGCGATGGGTACTCTATTCTTTCACGAATTTTCGATGTAGCTTCCTGACCTCGGTTTGAGATACCTTCCTACTTAAGGAATTTTCCGGACCCAGAAAGAGGATCGTCAACCCCCTTTTAACGGGGATAAGCCATCAGACTCCGAAACCCGTCGGAAATCATTAGCCATAATGCGATCGGTGACAGGGCCGAAACCGAACCCATATATTCCGAACTCCATATATTCCCTACAACTTAGAGCTCAAGGTTCCATCCTACCGCGAAGCTTACACCCTTAGACCCGCCCTCACCGTACCTTACAGGCGCTGATTAGCCGGACTTGCCTGCTCTCAGGGAGACCTTCCGTCCGCGATAACGTACTGGGAGACCGCGAGATTCTCCCGTTTCCCTTACGCGGGCGGGTTGGCATGACCGCATGTCTGGCGCCCACATAAAAATATTACGAGATTCTTAGTAAGGTCTCCCTCAGGCCGAAGGGTTTGTCAATCGACATCATTGCACTTCCCCACTTCCACAGAGCCCAGGCTCTTATGCCCTGCACCCCCTTGGGGACCCCATAATCTTATAGCGAGGTCGTTACAAGTCACAAAGAATTGAAATCAGACGGTAGTCCGCGGGTGCCGATGCATCTCGACCTTTGGTACAGGGGTGATTAGAGCTTTCTTCCAAATAGAAGAGTTGATAGAAGTGTCTAACGAATTGTTATAACGACAGATTAACGCTGGAGAGATCTCTAATGAACAAAGTCGCAAGAAACGACCAGGTAGCCCATCAATACCACAAACTGAATTAACCGGAAAACGTAAATGCTTCAACAGGGTTTCAGACGTTACATGTGAAAAGTAAAATTTTCTGTCGTCAAAAACCCACGTGAAGTTTAGAATAGGTGCAATCAAATATGAATTGGGGTTATAAATGGAGCAGAAGTAACTTTTTAGAGTGTCAGGAGATATATTACATGTTTTTGCACCTACATTTCCACTAGGTACAATTTGTGCCTGGCGTAGCATTGGCCAAATATTCCGAGGATCTCTTATCGATGTGAGTTTTTTGGAATAGAACTCTGACCTTGTCAATTTTATCCGCTTTTCACCTCCTGTTTAAGGAAGCAGTATTGAAGGAGGGCAACCCCACTCTTGTAACGCCTCCATATTGTTCTGGCACGGTGCCTAACCCGAATGAGCTGTATTATTTCGGGAGTTAACCAAGGCGTTGGTGGTTTCTTTGGTTTAAAAGTATGGAGTGGTGTTGAACGATCTAAAACGCCTTGAAGACTGAAGGTGAGATGATAAGTCGTTAATTCAATGTTATCTCCTTGAAAGATGGGTGAAAGATCGATTCCAGCTACAGCAGTTTGGGACTCTGGGTTATCTAAGAGATTCCAATTACGTCTGAAAACCACCCGTTCTGGTTGACTGGAAGAGTGAGTAAACTTGTAGGTAAGCATGATACAATCATGCCCTGGGACAAAAGGCAACGGAAACTGGCAGTGATCCACAACTGCAGACATATCATCTGCCAAACCTAAATCGAGCCAGGTCGAGGACGTTGCAGTGTGGTATGTTGCTTGGAAAGGCACCAGGAACAGATTAAGACACTGGAATGTACGTGTCAAGTATTCAGCATCTGAACACGAAGAGAGCATATTAGCATTCCAGTCGCCCATAATTATTTTCCGGGAGTAATCATTACACATATTAGTAAGGACGGATCCAAAGTATACGGTAGAACTAACCTTGGGAGGTCTGAAAACCACTCCAACAAACAATGTAGGCGAGTCAACTTTAGTTTTTACAGGGTGTTTAACGTACATACAAACTGCCCCAGCCTGCCTCCCAGTATGATCAGCACGAAAAGGGTCAAAACCTTGGATGAAAAAATCTCGTCATTGATGTGAGGCGTCAGCCACGTTTCCGAAACTAATACAATGTCATATTCCTGCGACAAGATATAATTGCCGATCTCAGAGAGCCGAGGGTAAAGAGATTGTGCGTTAATGTGCATTACCGAGAGTGTATTGCACCTACGAGTACGAGAGCAGTCTGAAGCAGAGTGGACCGGTCTCAGCATATTGTGGGATTTTGTTGAGGAATTATCCTGACCAGAGCGAAGTCGAATAGTTTAAGCAAAAGCGGGTGATTCGTGATAACTGTGTTTATTAATTATGTAGTGATAGATAAGTTTTACATATAAAATCGTTCATCGTCGTGTAGTTACTCGTTAATCGTTAATTGTCAATCGTTTATCGTTAATCGTTCTTCGCACTTCGGCATAGCTACGTGGTGCCGTCTCGATTGACGTCACCACCACCGTATCTACTACTGCCACTGCCACTGTTACTGCTACTGTTACTGCCACTGCCCAGAGCTTTGGAAGTTCGTGCTTTTTATAGCAACAACCCCTCCGCAGCTACTGGTCGTGGAGGGCCTTACCTTGGGACCACATGTATGAAAGCGCACTTTCTCTAGACCCGCGGAAAAGTCCCTTCTGTCAGACAGATGTTTACTACTTGTTATATACTAACTATCTACGTTAACGTTCTGCCTAAAAAGTCTAGCGAGCACGTGATGTTGACCGTAGGGGTTTTTTATGGTATTCAGGTAACGGACAAATTCCCGCCCCTACACTCGGCCATCCTGCAGGATATCTGTCCTCAGATATTACTCAATCAATAAATGTGCTTCACCGCCTGACTCGTCGCTGTTATCCTCAATCCATGGCTTGATATAGTCCGCTGCTATTGAGGTCTGCTGCGGTCCTTCTTGATCACCGACTTTCTCTACTATGTTGTCACTACTATGTATCTCTACTTTCTCTACTATGACCGTTCCTTAGGACCTTCGATATCCGATAGGGTCCGAAATATTTGGAAGCCAACTTTAAACCGGGCCCTTGTTTGGTCCTTTTGATTGCCATTGGGTCGCCCTCGCTGTAGCGCCGGGCATCCTTCCTACGTTGATTAAAGGCTCGGCGGTTCTCCTGTTGAATCTTTGAGATGTTATTCTTCGCTGTCTCTCGTAGCTCGTCACGCTTCTGCTGGAATGCTGTTGCCCATTCGTCTTCGAGTAGTTCCATGATCCTGGGGCATTTCAATAGCGCATTTATTCCGAACAACACTTTGAACTGTGGCATATTGGTGCTACGACTCGGCGTCACATTCAGGTAGATTTGACAGCGTTCCAAATACTTATGCTATTCGGCGGGTTTTGGCGCTAATAATTTGGTCAGCAGCGGTATGAGAGTACAGTTCATCCTCTCGACTTGTCCGTTTGCCCTCGGCATTCCAGTCGTCGTTAATGTGTGCTCGATCCGCTCTTCTTCGCAATACTGCTTGAAATCGAGTGAAGTGAAGGCGGTTCCTCTGTCTGAAATGATTGTTCGTGGATTTCCAAAGACCACAGATTGCTTCTCCAAGCGGTCCAGAACTTCAGCGGTGTTGCAGGTTTTGGTCGCGTACAACCATACGAACTTCGTGAATGCATCTACCACTACGAGGATGTAACAGTATTGTTTCTTCGTAGATGGGAGTGGTTCCAAATGGTCGATGTGGTAGGTGTGCAGTGGAACTTCGCCTACGCAGAGTATTAACACTCTGGCAAACCCGATGGAGCATTAACGCTACAAGGAACAGCAACTGGACAAGAAGGGTTATCCCAGACGCGGTGGCCTGGACCTGTCGGAGGCACGGAGAGCCCAATTTCTGGATGACCCAGGCCCTCACAGGCCATGGGTGCTTCCAGTACTATTTACACAGAATAGGGAAGGTGAAGGACCCTACCTGTCTTTATTGCCAGGTTGACGACGAAACAGCCTACCACACCTTTTTTGAGTGTGAGAGATGGGCTGGACATAAGGAAGAAGGTCAGACAGAACTTGAAGGAAGAATCATCACACCGGACAACCTGGCTGAGATTGGCCTGACTGAAGATTGGAAAGCTCCAACAATTGGCGGACAGTTGACAAATTCTTCCGACGAGTCATGACAGCCAAAACAAACGACGAAAGGACAAGGAGACTGAATGCGGAGGAAGAAGAGGCTGAGGGAGACACTGAAGACAGTGAAGACGAAGACACAGACGACGACGACGCAAACACTGATTGACATACCGAAGACGGTGACGACAATGATATAAATGTAGACCTCAAGGACTGGACTAAGTGGCGAACTGAATAACGCGACTGTCCTGCAGTAATGCTTCGGCGGGACAAGGGCAGCCGTAGGCGAAGAGGGAGAAGGTTTGAGTGGGTAAACCAGCCCTGCACCACACCGACTGGGAGTCCCACACTGCCAGGGCTAAAATTCCCTGGTGTCCATAAAGGATTTCCCTCTTCTTAAAAAAAAAAAAAAAAAAAAGTGGAACTTCATCTTTATCTATTGGATGGAGATGGCCTTCGCGTTTTCCTTGTTTCCGTTCGGCAAGAATGCAACTCACGCAGTTTTGCACAACCTTTTCTATCTTACGTCGCTTTTCCGGAACCAGTAGTCCCTTTTCAGCAAGGCTTCCGTTTTCCCGACGGAAAAATGTCCTTCCTCGTGTGCCCGTCTGATGACCTGGGCTTGCAGGGTTTTGGGTACTATCAACCTTATATCATCATCCGTTTGTTTGAATAGTAGTCCACCACGTACAACGTACCCTTCGACTGGCTTTAATTCGATCGAGTCCAGCATTTTTTAAGGTGCTTATCTTCGTATTGTGCCTTTTTCAACGAGGCTGACATACTTTCGCGACTCTCGTTGGTCGCCATACATTCTGGCAGTGGATTACGGCTCAGGGCGTCTACGTGCATCATGCTCTTGCCTGGGCGGTGCTCAACCTCGTACTGGAATTCCTCCAGCAGTAAAGCCCTCCGCGCAATTCGCACACACAAGATCTTCTTCTTAAATAGAGTTAATTCCGCATCGTCAGTGCAAATGCTCTGCAATCAGTCACGATTCTGAAGGGAATTCCTAACAGATATACTCGGAATTTCTTTAGCGATTTCACAATTGCCAACACTTCTAGCTCATAGCTGGCGTATCGTTCTTCTGCGGGTGTCGTCTTGCCGTTTGCAAAATACACGGAGTGAAACGCCCCGTCGTCGGTGTTTCTCTCCAGTAATATTGCGCCGTACCCATACTTCGATGCATCCGTATGCAGCTCGGTTTCCGCGCCCACTTTTTAAATCCTCAGCACGGGTTTGCTCATCAGCGACGCCTTCAGTTGCTCGAATGCGGACTCCTCTTCGGCTTCAAATCGGAATTGGACATCGAGCTTTAGATTTGTCAGTGGTCTCGCAATCACGGAGTAGTGGGGGTAAACTTCCTAAAGTATGCGGTGAATCCTAGAAAGCTTTGCACCTGTTTAAAATTCGTCGGCCTACGGAATTTTGCAACGGCATAGGTCTTGCGCTCGGACGGGCGGACAGTACCATTTTTTATGATATGTCCCAGGAACTCCACTTCGCATCGTAGCAGGCTGCATTTACTCCAATTGATTATCAAACCGGTTTCACTTGCAGGACGTAACAAAATTTTTAAATTTCGCAAGCCGGATTCATGGTCTAATGATGGTATTATTAGATCATCGAGGTGAGTCAGTACTATTTTTGCGTCTATAAGTTCGCGGAACGCGGCGTTAATTTATTTTTGGAAAACGGCCGGGGAATTGCACAGGCCAAATGGCACTCTCAAGAATTTGTACTGGCCATCTGGAACTATGAAGGCAGTGTATTTCCGACTTTCATCACTTACTTTTACGTGAAGAAAACCATTTTTCAAGTCTAATGTGCTGTAGACTTTTGCAGTCTATAAGAGATCCAATTGATCTTCTATCAGGGGTAATGGATACCTATCCTTGACGATTTTTTTGTTCATTAACCTATAATCTATGCAAAGTCTAGATGACCCATCCTTTTTCTTTACTAGAACTACCGGACTTGCATATTCGGAAAGAGAGGGTTGAATTATACCGTCGCGCAGCCATTCCCGAATCTGAGAGTTTACTTCATCCCTTTCTGAGGGAGATAGTCGTCTCGCACGTTGATACACTGGCTCGTCATCTTTTAGTACCAGTTTCATCTCTGTGCCAACCTCACGCACCTTGTTGGGTTCGTATTTTCTTATCATATCAGCCAGGACTCTCCTATGCTGAGGGTTGGGGACGTATGCTATGTCCACTTCGTTGACTTTACGTTCGTAGTTTAAGGGGACATTACACTTTCTCAGTCGGAAATGTTGATCATTTTTATGGGGACGATAAACTAATAAAAAAACATTTTTTGAGACCGTCGTTTTTCTGACATATACTTCAAAGCTTCAAATACAAGAAAAAAAATTTTTCATAATTTTTTAAGTGCTTTTTGTAGGGTTTTTTCGCAGCCTCATGAAAGCCATTTTGAAAATTTTTATTTGCTGGCGTGCATGATTACAGCTCACTGGAACGTCCAAAAAAAAATATATCCTTAGAAAGCGTATGACTACGGTCCCAGTATAGACTACGATTATTTTGTTTGAGCAAAAATTCATAAAATGGTGGACCACCAAAGGTGGTGGTTTCGAAAATAGCATCTTTTTTCGTAAGGAAAACGTTACAAATTGAGGAAAGATTAACCAATCTTTTTTATAATAGTCTATACTGGGGCTATTGTTGTGTAGAAAAACATATTAAAATTTCAGACGGATCGGTTAAATTGTTTTTTAGTTATCGTGCACGCCGATTACAAAAACGTTGTTCCGAGAAAAACGCGCTTAAAGTTTTGACAAACGAAATTTCACATTTAAAATTCCTTCTGACTCCTTATACGCCTCGTTCTCAAAAGTTCTTTCATCTCTCCGTGTGATTCTGGCCTCTCTGGCGGCTTCGGTGAGGTTGCGCTCGGCATCCCTGATACGCGTTTCGTCACGCTTCCGGGCGAGCTCGGTAGCTGCAGGTCCGATTGTCGTTCCCATTTCGTCCATAATATTTAATATGGCGGTGAAACCCTCATTAAAAATACACGCAGATATGTAAGTTGCAATTTCAAGAATTTTTTTGCCACAAAAAATGTGTTTTGGGGCTAAGTGCCAAACGCATGAACATTCCCAAACACTGCTTCAAAAGATCGTTTGCCATCAAATCTTCACAAATAGATTTTAAAACTTCTTGCAGATCGTCATCCAGAGGAGGTGGGTGTTTGAAATCATTCAAAGTACCTGCAGCTTCATGCTTTCGCCACTTGCACCACGATTCAGCTGCAGGAGGGCAATACGAATGTTGTGGCTCTTCGTCGGTCGAAATCTTATGATAAAATGTAGACCAAATTTCTTTCCTCATTTCCTCCACGGAATCTGGGTGACGTCGAATGGCTAAACCATAGTACAATGATAAATCCTGCATTAATTTGTTCGTCAGTTGAATTTTTTTTTGTTCATATCTCCTTTTTTTCAGCGTTGGATGTTCTTTTTTTTCGTGTTTTCTTGTTTGCGTTAATATTTTTTTTGCCTCTTTCAATCTTCTGTACATTCTCTTTTTAACGTGCAAAACACATTCTTTTTTTTTCTATAATGAAATTGTCTTCATAAGGCTGCACATTTACGATTGAACTAAAGGTTTTCGTGTCCCCGTCACCGATGTAATACTTGTACTTTGCGTCGTGCAAGTCTTCCGATCGCTGAAACATCTCGAGAACACCGTCGACCTCCATCTTTCCGGCGCTTCCTTTATGATTGGCTGATTGGCTCTTCATGTTCCTCCCAAAATGCCTCAAATTCAACAGTATTTTCTCATCCTTTCCATTTTCGACAAGCGTGGCAAAAACTTGATTTTACAATAACGTCTAAAATTTTAATGCTATATTTGCCAATAAAAGATACGATGCCCAAAAGAGAGGTAAAGCCACGTTTTGCCCACGATCCGTCACCTGATATCGATAATTCGTTTTTTTTATTACCAGCTGCTTTGTTCTTATCTTTTTCTTCATTGGCGGCCTTATTTTTAATAACTTTGAATACAGCTTCGACTGCAATTTCGATATTTTCGATGATTTTATAATAAGTTGTTTCATAAAAGCCCATTCCTAAATCCATCAGGCCGCAAAAATTGTTCACTCCGGCGAGGCCACAGCCGAGTAATCTCATTACAAAAATGAGACGTCTATTAATTTCATACAATTTTCCGATTTTACGGCTAGAGTCAATGAGTGTATCGCCGCATTCACACACAACACAACGTTTAAAACCTACTCCTCTTCCGTCTCGTTTGAAAAATTTCACGTCACCATCACAAACTTTGCACTTCAATTTTTGTTGTAAAGTTGTAAAAACTAAAAATTGTATTATACAGTAACTAAAAGTCAGATCAGTTCTTGAACTCAAATCAGAAGTTTTTTCAATTTTTTCTGCAGATATTGTAACGGTCCCGTACTCAAGCCAGGAGCCGTTATCAAGTTCTTCGGCTTAGGAGAGCCCTCCTGTGAACGGGTTACCAGATACTCGGTGAGCGCCAGGCATGTGATCATGCCACTCCGTCCGCATACGGAAACAAGAAGAAAAGTTTCCTAAAATTCCCGGGGAATTGTTTAAAACAGCAGGTTTCTCCTAGAGCTGGCCCGTCCAGCTAGTCAGCCCCGTAGGTGACGGAAAGGGGCGGAGTCCGAGGGTTTAATTTTTATAGGAGAAGGAAGTTCCGAGCTCCGAATTCTAGGGGACGAACGGCGGTGGAAATAACGGCAACCTAGGGTGAATAAGGTACGCGACGTTTCGGGTTTAATTGACGGCCGTTCGGTTATCCGTTCGGCTGATTACATTTATTAATTCCACGCCCAAATACATATATTACAGGAGCGGTAACTATTTTCTCCTCCGTGAGGAATACAAAGTTCAAAATATCGTTACCGGGCAGAAGCACGTTATTCCATCATACCCGACCGCGTCGATTTAATTCGATCATAGAATTCCCGATTACAAATACCCTCCCGAAAACTGTTCCAAAAGGACTCTTCCGTATTCGCATTCATTAATTCTTTCCCAGGGGATACTCCAACTTGCCAAAGACCAACAATATAAGGAAAATCGAGAACAATAGACTGTGAGGGATATCTTTACTCTTAACGACCGCCAGATTCGGGTTTTCTGAATTTAAGCCAACCTCCCGCTTTCTCGTGCAAGAAACCGCCGTTTCAAGTCTAAACTATCCCCGCGACCCGTGTCGCGAATATTTCCTTGACCCGCGATCCGTGTCCCTTACTCCAGGGAAATGCACGGCCGAACGGGGCCCTCGTAGGACCGACAAAAGGAAAGAGAAAAGAATTCGACTATAATTTACTGCGGGCTCGTGGCGGGAAGGTGGCTTGTCAGCAAATACCCCGACCTTTACATATATAGTTATCGGGGCTCAACTCACCGAACCGGAATTTGAAATTATCCAACTCAGCTACCTCACTTATTCCGTCGGTATCACCCACTTTTCACTAGCTAATCTCTTAATTTTTGACTGACACGCAAGCTATCCAACGAGAGTCTAACTGCTCCGCTTTGCGTAGCGATTCGCGAGGCATCGTTCCGTACCCCGCTCCCTTTTCCCCTCGTGCGATTTATGAGTCTATCGGCCGCTAATTGGCTCCGAAAAGGGACTAGCTTTCCGCTCGCGGAGGGGTCGTCTATTCTCGCGGTGGTTCGGTTCCGACCCGATCACCGATCGCGTTTCTGCTAATGTTCCCCGGCCGATTGCCGGACGTCGGTCTTACATCCCTCATTTCATGCTGTCAAACAATTATATGTTGCGGGGGTGTACAAATTTCTTAAATGCTCGACGGCCACATCGCATTACCATAGGTCAGAAGGCCGTCGCATAAAACCTAGCAATGCTGGAGTATTTCCCGATATACGGAAAGGGGAAAATCGCGGGAGGCGCGTTCGGCCTTATTCGGAGGCCGCATTCGGCAATTTCCGCGAACCTGCCTACCTACCGTAGGTCCCGTCGGTAAGGTGGAAAATTGTGACGGCAACTCGTTTGCCATGTTACAATATACTGGCAAAACTAGCATCATTTTCATCTGAAAATCGATTACAATAAAACTTTCTTTTACGTGGCCTGCACACTCTCTTCGAACCAAATTTCCCATATTTTTTATTCATTTTACAAAATGTTATCCAAGACGACTGATTGCGATATTAGCAGTGCGAACAATCCTTTCAAACTGAGCAGGCCAACGTACCGTTTGCTTTGGAGCAACTGTTTTGTCTCAAACAAGGAAAACATTATACCCATTATAGTAAGCTCTGTTTTTACCAGCTTCTATCTTTTTTAGAATCATAAAAGTAGCAGGTAATCGACGCAGATGGAACACAATTTTTGTTTACAATCGAACGATGAGCCGACACGTCGCGCGGGCGATTTGGTCTGTCTTACACTTGGCGCCATAATCGTCCATAACTTCGAAAGTATTTTGAATTTTCTTCTGAAATTTTCAGAGAATATTATTGAAATGTAATACTTTCCAATAGGATACTTTTTAAAAAATCGATTTTTCTGACTCGAGAAAGTGTAATGTCCCCTTAAGACTTCTAGGACTTCAGGTTGCTTTGCTATCTTGTAAATCGTTATTTCCCCATGACTGATCATTAGTCCGACAGAATCTAAGAAGCCAGTGCCGATCAAGAGGCCGTGAGACATCAGGGAGTTGGAGATCACTCGGACTGTCATGGGTTAGGAATTGCCATCTATGGTTGCTTCGGTCAGGAACTCGCCCAATACCCTGTTGAATACGTTTTGAATACGTGTCGACGCGCATTAAGCAAATGTCGCTTCCCGTGTCCACCAATGCGGTAATTTCTTGCTGACGTATCGTGACCTTCTTAGAATATTTCTTGCGTTGCTCCTGCCGGACGTTGCTTCTTCGGGCATTGCGCAGAGATGTGTCCGAACTCATTGCGACCGTAACATTTCCGCCTCTTATTCCTTGCGGGACAATCGACGCCGTCGTGCTCACGATTTCCACAATTAAAGCACCGCTTCCTATTTT
Source organism: Hedychridium roseum (assembly GCA_963989215.1). Taxonomy (NCBI): domain Eukaryota; kingdom Metazoa; phylum Arthropoda; class Insecta; order Hymenoptera; family Chrysididae; genus Hedychridium; species Hedychridium roseum. Next base: position 9,116,278 of record OZ022313.1, on the reverse strand, counting down.
GAGGCTGACCACCTCTCTGGTATTCTACGTTGTGCCGTTTGTCTTCGCCATTGCTTCGTTGCCAGGGTTTGTTGTTTCCATGGCGGATCTTGTTTCTTACCGTCCGTTCTCTTGGGCCATCGTTGCTCCCTGAGCGCCACCTTAAGTCGTTGCTGCTGGTGTGGGGTTTGGTAGCGGGGAGTAGGACAACGCCTCGAAAAATTTCCTGTAATGCTTCCCTCGTGCGAAGTTTCTGCAGCCTTGCATAGTTCTGCATTACCAAATCTGGAATTCCATCAATCGTGTATTCGATAAGATCAATTTCGCTGATCGATGCACAGCCGGCCAAAGCTGTCTTCTGGTGAAAATACACGGCGAAATTCTTATCTCTTCGCCCACTCCTTCTTTCGAATTCTTTTCGCGTTGAAATCCTCGTAGCCTGTTCGCAAAATCTGCCCCTGAGTCGCTGAAGCAATTCGTTTACAGGGATTTCTAAATAGTCCGGTCTCCCATGGAACCATTCCTGTTAGACCATTCACGCTCTTCCCGTTAGACGTGTGATTACCAGCAATTTCGTCGTTGCGTCGTCTAAGCCGCACATGTTCCTTAGAAGCGTTTCTTGCTTTTCCCATGTTGCGAACCTTTTAAGCTTTCCCTCAACCCTTTGACACTTACCCTCAAAATGACCTAATAGCGCAGCTACTGATGGGTCGAGTCTTACTACTGCGCTTCTCGCTGGAGTTGTCGGTACCACGGATGATACGACCGTATTCGGGTGTTGAGCTTCGGATGTCCTCCTTGACTCTCGTGACATAAATTGTAATAACGTGTCCTGAAATTCTCGACGACTGATGAATTCTTCTCCGGGAGGGTTTATTGCTGTTCCTGCTCCACTAGCTTCATCGTTCATCGGTAATCTCTCCATCATTGTCGTTTGTTGCGTCAGTCTTACGCGGCCAGTTGGATCCATCGTTACTAACCTATTAATCAATTTGGACTTCGAACCGACTGTATTCTGTCTAAGCGATTTCAGCTTCTGCTTCAACTCAGATACCGTAAAGTCACTCGGTGTTTTCGTGGGAGGATTCATCGTAATCCGCAACGTTTTCTATTACAATAATCTGTTTCTCCGTTGCTCACCCGTCGCTTTACTACGCTTGGCTTGTCTGGTCGTTTTTACTCAATCAATCATGGACGAGCCCCCAAAAGATTGTGGGATTTTGTTGAGGAATTATCCTGACCAAAGCGAAGTCGAGTAGTTTAAGCAAAAGCGGGTGATTCGTGATAACTGTGTTTATTAATTATGTAGTGATAGATAAGTTTTACATATAAAATCGTTCGTCGTCGTGTAGTTACTCGTTAATCGTTAATCGTCAATCGTTTATCGTTTAGTCGTTCTTTGTACTTCGGCATAGCTACGTGGTGCCGTCTCGACTTGACGTCACTATCACCGTATCTACTACTGCCACTGCTACTGTTACTGCTACTGTTACGGCCACTGCCCAGAGCTTTGGAAGTTCGTGCTTTTTATAGCAACAACCCCTTCGCAGCTACTGGTCGTGGAAGGGCCTTACCTTGGGACCAGATGTGTGAAAGCGCACTTTCTCTAGACCCGCAGAAAAGTCCCTTCTGTCAGACAGATGTTTTACAACTTGTTATATACTGATATCTACGTTAACGTTCTGCCTAAAAAGTCTGGCGAGCACGTGATGTTGACCGTAGGGGTTTTTTATGGTATTCAGGTAACGGACAAATTCCCGCCCCTACAATATTTTAAGCCGGAGGTCCTCCTCCGATATAATAGTGAGAATCGAAGAAGAGTTCTCTTTCTTCACGAAAATCCTGCCACTCTAACCCACGTAAACTTGTAACTGTGGACCTTGGCTGCAGCCCTCGTAGATTTGAGTAGCTGGTAGAGTTGGGCAGGAAAGAGTTCGTTTATGCAAATTCTCCTGAAACTATTACTAGAGGGGGTAACGTCAGGTACGAATTGGTTGATGGTGATGGTTCCTCTTGAACATTTGGCCGCGAGTAAGTTATCCCTCATTGGACTTGTGCGAAATTTTACCAGTAGTGGCCGAGGTTTTGACGAGACAGTAGGCAAGGAAGATTTTATTCGTCTGCTTTCAATTATATCACTAGGTTGCAAATCAATGCCCAGGAAAGTAGCCAGTGCACGTAATATATGTGAGTCACCGTTAGGGTGGTCTTCGGGGAGCTCTGAGATAACAATAGATGCCGATAGTTGCTGAAGCTCAAGGGAAGATAGCCGCTTTTCGAGCAAAGTGATAGATTTTCCTTCTTGAGTAAAACCTGCTCCAACCTGCTTCTCAATGGCATTTATTCGCCGATCTCTCGCAGAAACCTGAGCATCGATACGTGTGTTAACAAAGGCAACTTCAGCATACAGGTCTTGGCAGTTTTTTGAAATCTCCACATGTTTATGTTCTAGGGCTGTAAATCTATTATCGAGACCAGCAAGTAAGTTTTTGACACCTGTAATGTCCTCACATACATTGTCAAACTTTTTTGACAGATCACCCCAACTATCCATCCGCATGCATATCCCATAATTGCTTTCCGAAACCTCTTATCTCGGAAGAGAGTTTTTTCATGGGGGAAATAAAGATTAGATTTTGTTCCGGATCCAGCAAGGTAGAATCTCTAGACAATTAACTTTTTGCCTCTTGTTGCTAAGGTCGGTCAGTATGTAAGCCTCTGCCGAGCGTCGGGTTATAAGTCACTTGTAAACAGACCTCCGACGACAGGTGTATTCAATATAGGCTCGGTTCGTGGAATAATGCTTGTCGTTCAAGGAATTGCCGATAGGCTGTAGCAGGTAGTACCAAATTGATAGAACCAAAATCAAATTAAATTAATTGCTCAGGTTGAGGTGTGTAGATCCAAATTAAAACAAGGATCCCAACTGTGGAAATTCTCAAACGGCAGTAGAGCAATATTGATGATTAATATCTCAAAATGAGCACAAACCGTTCAGGAAAATCCTCCCGTCTTGGAACAGAATTAAGGCCCAGACGGACAGGAACAAAATTGTTCGGAAGTAAGAGCGAAATTAGAGACTGTTTCTACTCACGTAGATAGAAAGAAAGAGGGAGGGAGAGGGAGAGGGAGAGGGAGAGGGAGAGGGAGAGAGAGAGAGAGATGTTTTATTATGCTCACAACAATGTTGAGCAAAATTGATAGAGGTAGTATACAGTAAGTTTACAAAATAATAAAATAAAGTAAAATGTGAATAACGCAGTTATAATATAATAACGCAGAATAACGCAGTGAGTAATAGAAAACGCAGGAGAAAACGCAAAAGAAAACGCAAAAGGAAAGCGGTAACAAAAGAAAACACAGTACAAAATAAAATAAAATAAAATAAGATGAATTAAGATATGAGCTCAGCAAATGGTTAATTTCGGTCACCTTCAGTCGAGAATAAATATCTATACAGACGATATTTAAAAGATGGCAAAGAATCCGCCGAGCGGACTTCAATAGGAAGCCTATTCCATGCGTCGACCGTAGCGTACGAGAATGACCTCTTATAGCACTCCGTGCGTACTAAAGGTAATAACAGCTCACCCCTTACAAGCCTAGAAGAGGTATTTGATATTGCCTCACGGACTGTTATCAGATCACGGAGGTGAGAAGGACGTCCTGTGTGAAGGAGAGAGTAGACAGCAATGAGCGAAAAATAGAGCCTCCTGTCACTTACCTTGAGCCATCCCAGTTCACGCCTAAATGGTGTTATATGTTCATAACGTCGGACACCACAAACGAAGCGGACGCACGAGTTAAGCAGACGCTGAAGCTTGATATTATGAACTACCGACATATTGGAATATACAACTGAGCAATAATCAAAGATGGGAAAGATTAAGGTAGTCACCAAGCAACTCCTGAGAGATTTAGAGAGAAGGCGCCGTGAAGCAGAGAGTTGCCGGAGTATCGCATGTACTCTCATACTGATGTTTTCTACCTGCCTTGTCCAAGTAATCCTAGAGTCAATGTAAAGGCCTAAATCACGGACAGACTCAAGATAAGGCAGCGGAACATCATTCAGGAGTACAGGGGGTACTAGTCCAAGATTAAGCTTGGCGATGTAAAGTGCACTTCCAAGAATTATGACCTGAGTTTTGCTAGTATTGAGTTGAAGTAGATTTAAAATTGCCCAATCTGAAACAGCTTGTATGTCTCTGTTTAACCTTTCAATAGTAGCAGAAACATTAGAAGGCTCCGTATGTACATATAATTGCAGATCATCTGCATATAACAAATGATGTACATTGCCCAACACTTGTGAGACATCGTTGATGTATAAGGCAAATAGTAGTGGTCCAAGAACTGAGCCTTGTGGAACACCACGATCAAGCGGCAACCACCCTGACAACTATCCATTGGTGCCAGCAACTGCCTGGGTACGACACGATAAATATGAAGCGATCCACCTCAACACATGTGTTGAGACGCCAAGATGTCGGAGTCAAGATCGGAGCTTGTGAAGTAATCTAGCATGGGGAACGGTATCGAACGCCTTACTAAAATCAAAGAGCACGAGCACAGTGAGTTTCCGTTCATCCACAGCCATGCGTACATCTTCTAGGAGTTTGAGTAGCGCAGACTGAGTGCTGTATCCAGGCCTGAAACCAGACTGATATACATCAAACAGATCTTTGTTCTCAAGATATTCCAAAATCTGTGTTAATACTAACCTCTCAAGAAGTTTAGAGAGAAAGCAAAGATTCTCTATAGGACGTACCTGGTCCATGGATGTAGGATGACTGACCTTGTTAAGAGGCTTGACTCGAGACCGCTTCCACGAAGATGGAAAGACAGCGTCATTAAGCGAGCGATTGAAGAGTGACAGGAGGTGTGGTTGAATAACCGGCAACGAGAGACAGATGTCTAAAAGTGATATGTCGTCAATGCCACGTGACTGAGAGGTAAAATGATGAAGAGCTGCATCAAGTTGTTCAGGAGATATATCCTTGAAGTAAAATAGCTCATCACTATAAGATGGTAAAGAAAGGCTGTTGAGAAACTCAATAATCTCGGCTCTGGCATCTGGCCACTGCGAAACCCTAGCAAAGTGACTATTTAAATCATCAGGAGAGAAGTTGGTACACTCTCTACTGGGGGTCGAAGCAATGCCTAGATTTCGCAACTCCCTCCATAGTGCCCGTGGATTTACAATACCACTAAGTCGAGACGCATAATAGTTGGTGCGTGATTGAGTGACACTTCTGTGGAAATCGTCGCGAGCCTCACGGTAGTGTAATAAAGCAGCATGCGAACGGGAGCGTCTGTAAATACGATACAAACGATCCCGCCGCTTGCGAAGATTTCGCAGGTCACCCGTAATCCAGGGCAAACAGGTACGACTACGTCGACGCATGGCATAAGGTGCATGCCTATTGAGTACTACTGTGATAGTGTTGCATAGACATGATACCAGCCCTTCGACTGACAACGAGTGAGCAAAGGAGCACCAATCACTAGTGGCAGGATCTTCACAATAAGATGAGTAAATAAGTTGACGATAAGAACGCGCCAGATAAGAACTCTGCTACTGTGATGTATGGACTTGGAGGACAACATATATAGCATCATGACATGCAGTAAACGGTGTAGCGGACTGACTGAAGGAGTAAAGCAAGTTTTGATCACTAAGAATGCATAGATCTAACAAAGTGTCAGAATCATGCATATGACAGGTGGCAGAGAACGGCACGAGATATAACGCCCGTTCATTGCAAAAATCGCGTACATCTGTCGCTTCATACGAGTGACTGAATTGATTCGCGTTAAAGTCACCCAAAATGATCGATGAGGTATAGTCTATAAAGAGTTGATCGTAGTCTAAGCTGAAGTCCGAGAGATTGGAGGCCTTAGGAGGCCGATACACCACAGCAATAAGAAGTGGATCAGCACCCGGTGGCTTTATTGCAGCAAACAGGTACTCAGGTGCATTACGGTAGGAGGATGGAGAAGAGAGCAATCTGTAGACTCTAATAGAGTCGTGAACATATAGTGCAACACCACCGCCAATTTTACCCTCATGATCATTTCTCAAAATAGAGTAACCGGGTAGCATTACTGCAGCATCGGGGATCTCTGAGTGAAGCCAGGTTTCACTGACAGCAATGACATGATTGAGACACGAGGAGAAGTGAAACCTCAATAGGTCCATATGAGCACGAATAGAGTTCGCATTAATGTGACAGCAATGTAAACGGGTAGGAAAATTGCTAACAAAGTGAGTATTGACCCGCGTGGAGGCTAGGGTAGTAGAATCAGACAGTCAACAGGTCCCTCCGCGACTGCCTGTGAAAGTTGAAGTGGAAGAGGAGCTTTGACCCGGCGTGTTGGCGGTGCTAGTTCTAGCAGAAGGTGAGAGAGGAGTGGTATTAGTCTGATGTGACGCAGTAAGTTTTTGTAAATCTAACATAGTACGAATACGTTTGATTGGCGCACCATCAGTCCTGCGGAGAAATATAATACCATCCCTGTACCAGACATACTTAAAGGATAGTCTTCGGGCCGCCGCTTTAGTACCAAGAAGGAGGCGATAGAATTCACCCGGGAGAGCTTCATTAATATAAATGGTAGTGACCCGATCCCCTGATGCAGTGGAAGACGGCAGGTCAGAGGACCGAAGCATACCCTTAGCTCTTTTAGCTGTCAGGAGTTTTAGCACAAAGTCGCGAGAAGAGAGCTTAATGAGAATAGGTAATGGCGCATCACCTTTGCGTGCTCTAGAACGCGGCACAAGAAACCTAGCCTCTAACACGTCACCTTGAGCAAGAGTTAGACCGAGGGCACGCGCTACGTTCTCTACAGAGACACGCAGTGCCCGATCGTCTGTACATGGCAAACCAGAAATAATTATTTCAGTGCCCAAGTGACGGACCGCTGTCTTGCGACGATCCATCCGGTCAGCTGCAAGTTGACGCTGAATATCAGTGATGTCATCACGAAGCAGCCTATTCTGTGCCTCAAGTTCAGCAATGCGCTGCATATTGCTTTCTATATGCTCCTGCATGGCCGGCAAGCCGCTGATTTGTGCGGAGATTTCATCAAACCGCATGTTCAGCGCTCGAAGCAGCTCTGCATTCGAAATAGTATCACGTGTGGCAGGTGCAGGTTGAGTAAAGCCTTGCACTGGTGAAGAAGAGCGCGGTTGACGTATAACACTCACTGGTGAAGAAGAGCGAGAGGGGCGAGAAGGCATACTCGGAAGTGAGTGCACCAGTGGCTCGCAACCTTGAGATAAATACTCCATCGCCTTTCCGTGACAGCATTGCACAGATCCAGTTTGCAGCGTTCTCTTCTTAACACATCCAGGATGATAGAAGAAGGTACATCCTGAGCAGTGCACAGAATCAGTCGCAATAGGTTTGCTGCACATGCGACAGTTGCGATTGGGAGACATCCTCAGTATTGTTGAGTAGAGAAGGCAATCGAATAGACGTCTCGGAATTCGAGCCGTTAGGCAAGTTCAAACTGATTGAGGTTATGTCAGTTGACAGATGCCAAATTGCGGAGAGTACCAGAATTAAGGTAGTGTTTCAGTAGAGACAGACAGTTGTTTAACCAACAGTTGCAATAAAGCGCATGCAATGGTATCTAGAAGCAAGCGCCCGTAGGCAGAAAAAAGCAGTAAACCAGTGCAGAACAGGAGAGCAAAATCAAGCAGCATGAATCGTACTTACTGAGAGAGAGACAGAGAGAGGGAGAGAGAGGGAGGGAGAGTGAGAGGGAGAGAGAGAGCGAGAGAGCGAGCGAGAGACAGAGAGAGAGAGAGAGAGAGAGAGAGAGAGAGATTTATTCCTGGGAATAAATCCCCTTAGGACAAAATACAGTGAAAACTCAAATGTCATATGAAAAAACAGATGATAAATAGAATATGAGTAACTAGAATCAAGTTTGCCTCTCAAGAGGAAAAGAGTACAAGTTATGTTTAAAGGACCCAACCGAAGTAGAGCGCCGCAGCAATTCCGGCAGGGAGTTCCAAAGACGTATGCCGGAAATAATGGTAAAATGGTCGTAAATGTTAGTGCGATAGGGCGGCATAATTAGCTCTAAATGTAAGTGTGGATGCATAAAGCGACTTGGAAAGAAGAGCTAAAGAGAGGTAGATAAAAACACTCAGAAAGTACAATCTTTGTTCCCGTTGTTTAAGCCTATTTAGTTTTTTATAAAACGGCGAAATATGTTCAGATTTACGGATACCAAGAATAAAACGGACACAAGTGACATGAGAGCACTCAAGACGTATACCTTCTACCTCAGAGATATCAGTGTATAGGATGAATAGGAATCGAAAGAAAGTGAATAAGAGTCGAAAGAAAACACTTATTTTGATAAAGTTGATACATAGTCTTAGAGAGTCGATTGCAAGTGTAAGTAATCTGCGCACGCCAATTCAAGGTAAGGCTAATGAAGGTGCCAAGGATTTGGTTCACAAAGAATAATGGATAGAGGTACCAGCTACCACACTGGGAGATACAGCAGAAAGATCTAATGTATTTATTAATAGAAATCTAGAGGAACCCAGAATCATTGTTTGCGTTTTGCAAAAATTAAGACCTAATTTATTTGAAGAGGTCCAGTCGTAAATCCGTTCAATATCCTGATTTATTAAGGCGACACCATGGTTTAGCTCATGTGGTACACAGTGGTAATAGATTTGCGGATCGTCTGCGTGTTTAACGTGTTTACTATGCCGGATAACATTAGAGACGTCCGCAAAGTATAAGGAAAATAAAAGAGGTCCCAAAATGGAACCCTGAGGCACGCCTGGGGTAACCGGAGCCCGTGAGGATAGTCCACTGGATGTTTTAGTATACTGCGTATGGCCCGTAAGATAGGACCAAAACCATCGCAAAACAGGAAGTAAAAAATTTAGTACCGAGAGTTTATGAATAAGAAGAACGTGGTCCACGCAGTCGAACGCCTTTAAAAAATCCAATAGAGCTACATGGTGATCTAGCGCTCATCAACAGCGTGACATGAACTGCTGCACAACAGCAACGCCGATTGTGTGAAACCGCCCAGTGTAAAACCGAACTGAGACAGATCCGAGAATTCTACCGAGTCTAACTAGCTGCGAACATCTATGAGCACTACATGCTCCAGGACTTTGGAAAGTTCGCAAAGAATGGATATTGAACGTGTTAGTTAATTAAACATAAGTTTTTTGTATAGCTGGAAATGAATGGTGCCTGGTGACAGTAGAAAGGACATTGTTTACATTTCTATCTTAAATAATTTATTGAGTTTCTTCTCCAATGTGTAAATTCGATGACATGCTATAATGAATAATTTCTTAATTCTTACTAGTACCATGCGGGAATACTGCTCCGGGCGTGTGTGTGTGTGTGTGTGTGTGTGTGTGTGAATAAATGAACCTGACTGAATTAGTCTAATGTAGAATGCTGTTGAAATTAATATGTTCGCTCACACACCCTGATAACTGCCCTTGAGTCTAACTGAATAAACAAAATGTAAGAAGTACCGTGTGAAACGGTTAACAACCGTGATGAGTAGATCTAAAATGAGTGACGCTAAATGAGTTGCGCTGGTGAGAGTAACAGCTGAATGTTGCACGTGATCAATTAATGATTTTCCTATTAATTTTAGTTTCGCCAATGTACTGAGTATCTCCCCTGGTAATGATTAAGTTGAGCAGATGATTAGATCGCTTGAGTAGTTAAATTAATTAATTTTCGTTGCCTGATAATATCATTTGGGAAACACAATGAACAGAGCTGTTAACTGACCTGAACGATTTTCTACAATGGCTGAAAATTCGAATAGAATACAGAGCGTTATACAAGCGAAAGAGAAAGTCATCACATGATCATCTCATTCATTATGAGAGACTGACAATTCATTGTGAGACGCTGGAGAAATGAGTATGACACTCGCTGTTAATTAGTACTCCTGTCACGTATCACGCTCGTGACGCTTTAGATGATTTGTTCCTGTTTATTAGAGCGGAAGATGCTGCCGCTCTAACGCTCGAACTAACGGAATATTGAACCCGACGAAATTCCGATGGCTCAGACGCATTCGGCACCTTAGGAATAGAAGTAACTATGGCCTGCTTCCAATCTGCCGGGAAGGTGGAAAAGGCTAGGGAGCTATTGAAAATGTCGAGAACACTAGGAAAGATAAATGGAAGACAGTGGCGTACGAAATAGCCAAATAGACCATCGCAGCCAGAGTAAAAAGTCGGACGGAAATGTAGATGATTAATGAGAGTAGCAGGACCAATGTCTACGAAGTAAAAGTTTGAGTCATCAAAGTGTGTTAAAAACTCGACAGCAGGCGGGATGCCAGCTACACTAGCTCTGAAGAAAGAACAAAAATAAGTATTTTGAATATCTGATGCAACTGATTGTGAGCAGGATGAGCTCGATGATCGACTGGAGGGAATGGGGCCAGTGCGACGAAGGACTTGCCAAATAGAGCAAGAGTCCTTGCATTCCGAGGTAAGCTTCGCGAAGTAATTGGTCCGAGAGAATTCGATTGCGTTTTTCATTTGTTTGTGGAGTGATTTATAATTAGAAAGAGTAGACTCATTACGATGGCGACGCAATAAAACCAGAGTATTGTTTCTGACTTTAATAAGCGAACGAATCTCTTGTGAAAACCACGGTACTGAGGGTCTTTTCAGTCGAACAGGGCGGCGAGGTGCGCCATGATCTAAAGCTGCAACTAGACAGAAAGATAACCAAAATACTTGTCGTTAACAGAAGTAGATACCGGAAAAGAACTCCAGCCAATTTCATTGAGATAGCTATCGAATGCTGTGTCCTCAAGTTTTTTCGAGACCCTCCGTAAAATAATGCGAGCAGGTCTCCTAGAATGCAATATAGTTTTATATTTAACAGAGATTAGATCATGTTGCGAAAGGAAAGGGACCACCCTTTGGTTAGAAGATGAAATAGCGTTCAGATCGTCAACCACGCACTGGTCAATCCAAGTAGAAGAAGTGTGTTGAGTGGAAGAAAACGGAACTACGTGAAGGCAGAGACACTGGAAATGACGCTGTAAATAGGAGGTATCAACACGTTGAATGAGAAAGTCCACGTTCCAGTCACTCATAATAATCTAGCGAGAAAAATCATGACAGATAGAGATAAAGATGGATTCAAAAACCGAGGTGAAGCCGGCTTTCGGGGGTCTGTAGACAATTCCAACAAGAATTCTATTGACGCGGGAACCAGGGATAGGGAGTATTTAATAAAGATGCAAACTCCACCGCCGTGTTTGCCTGAACGATCGCAAAGAAATAGTTTGTATCCATCCAATTGAATTAAAGTATCGGTGATGTGCGGTGATTGATGTGATTGATGTGCGGCCTTGTGCCAAGATTCTGAAACCAGTATAATATTAGGAGTAAGATTATAAAATAAGTTTCTAAACTGAACAATGTGCGTCACCAGAGATTGAACGTTCAAATGAATGCAATGTAGCTCTCGCGCGTCGCAAACTGCAGGCAAAGTGGGCTGTGGAGATAATGGACGTCACTGGAGTTTATTGCCGATGTCTTCTACGTTGTTAATCACAATCGTAAAAGAAGCGTCGTCATTTTTGACGTAAACAATGCCATTTCTCATTCAAACGAACCTATGACCTTACTGGTTATCAGCCACTTTGATAGAAGTTAAAAGTGAGTGTAGCTCAGCCGACGTGTATTCATTTACGACGTGTAGCGATTCCTAGATCATTCCAGCGCAAAATGCCTTTAGAACGGTTTGCGGCGAATAACGAGTTACTTAACCCGTAAACAATGAGCGCGGTTTATTTATCACAGAATTATTTATCTATTTTTTTCACGATTACCAGTATTGTACGGATTATCAAAACTAACAACTATCGAGATTACTGTATAATGATTAAAGATTAAAAATTATAATAAGAAATTTATTTGGAACCAAATATATTTATTAAAAACTTATAAGATAATGTATGTCATTAATAACCAGGAAAATTGAAATCCCGCGTAGTATCCCGCGTAGTATCACGCCTAAAACTAGAGAATTCTTACCTCAAATTCGGAGATTTTCTACAATTTATAACAAATAGACTTGAAAATCTCGATCTGAAATTCTGTCGCGGAATACGGAAGTTCAAACAATCACTGTGTAAGGTAAGTTCGTAACTGACTATGTATGAGGGGTAGTTAACTCCCCTTAAAGGGGTAAAAATCACCGCATTTTTGGTTGTACTATTGAATTAGTGATAAACAGTTTTATTGAGAACCAAATTTCTCGAAGAATTAGCTAAATTTTTTTTTCCATGAATAAATACGATAATGTAAGTTAAGGGTAATTTACCCCCTAACAGGTGGTTGTTTTTAAAAACGCCGAAAGTGGTCAACTGCTATTTCTTATTTTCTTTATAACTGTACAATTTTCATTGTAATTGGTGTAAATCTCTAGGTTTTACACAAAAAAATGTTCCGAAACATTACGTTTTTCCTCAAATAAAAGTAAGGGTTGCGACCCCCGTTTGTCAAAATATTATTTATAGTATTGTCTACTAATGTGTAATAATCTCCTAGTGGTTTTTTGAAAAAATTGTACTTAGTTGTGAAGAAAACAGCAAAAAATGGTTTTTGGCGGTGCTCTTAAGGGGCAGTTTTCACCCCTTAAACTGGCTTATGGGCACGTACAAAAAAATACGTGTCTAATAGTTTTTGATGTACTACAACATATCTCGAAAGGAAAAAAATCGGTGAGGTACACCTCGGGTACTTTCCTTGTTAGCTGAAAAATGATCCCATCTATGTCAGTTCGACATTCAATAATGTTCTATCTCACTGAAGCAATTGCCTTGGGAAGATCACCGAGGCGGTTCACGTTATCGGTTAGGCCCTTTAACGATGTTTGAATTGCCGTCATATTGTCGGACCACTTGTTCGTTGGAGTTGAAAAGGTGTGGAAAAATTGTTCAGGGCAGTCGACCGAGACCGATAAGGACGGCCGGAGGGGTTGACTCCTGGGCGAGACGGTCCAGGGGACATCCGAATTGCGGTGGCAGATGAGACAGCGTAAGGTTTTTCGGGGTGGGAAGTCATCGACTGCAGTGTAACGCTTTATGGGCCCCACGTTGGGTGCCAAAAATTTGCAACCCTTCCGGTTGGCCTTTAAGATCGCTTATAAGAAGCGTTACAAAATTCGGTCGCGATCTAAATATCCGACCCCGAAGCTAAGAGTTGGGCGCCAGACGTGCAGACACGTCAAGTCTCGATTTTCTCAATCAAAACCGATTTCTGCTTCCATTAACCGCAATATTCTTTTCGAGTCGGCGTAGTCGAAATAGTCGGCTAGTCAGTCCCACACGGGAAAATGGAGAGGGGGGGAGTTCGCGGAATTCCAAAAGGCGAAGGACGAATACCGCGTTCCGGGAATCTCGAGTAATAGGAGAAGAGGCAAAACAATTCCCCAAACTAACGGAATTACGCTAGGAACAAATAAGAGACGGAGTAGATATAAAAGAAAAAGATCGAGGTTTTCCAGTAAAAGGGGCGAGAGCACCGCCTTAATTTTATTAATCGGACCTTAATACACCAAAAATTACGCGACGACTTTTCGTCCCACACGGGAAAATGGAGAGGGGGGGAGTTCGCGGAATTTCAAAAGTCGAAGGACGAATACCGCGTTCCGGGAATCTCGAGTAATAGGAGAAGAGGCAAAACAATTTCCCAAACTAACGGAATTACGCTAGGAACAAATAAGAGACGGAGTAGATATAAAAGAAAAAGATCGAGGTTTTCCAGTAAAAGGGGCGAGAGCACCGCCTTAATTTTATTAATCGGACCTTGATACACCAAAAATTACGCGACGATTTTTCTTTAACGGGACGTATAGCTTATCGACAGTTTAATTCCCCGCCCCTAGTGAGCATTTAAATATCAACTATTTACGGGTCAAGGGTCTACAACTACCGGAAATCTCCCTCTAAAACCGGGTAGGAAAACTCACAAAGAAATTCCAATATGCCGCTAGGCTCGGGGCCGCAGGATCGCTAATTCGCGGGTCGGGAGTTCACGAGGTCGCGGGTCTATTCAAATTTTCCAATTGGGAAATGCGTAGTTATTTTATAAGAGACTTATACCGCGATTGAAATCCTAAATAACATCCACACTTCAGGTTTCGGTGAGGCTGGGTCCGGAGAATCTATTATTGCCGGATAGAATAAATAATATTTGTCTAATTAATCCTATCCATTGGCGGGCATTTAGCATGTCCCCTCCCTTGATCATACTACTGAGGGGCGAAAAGGTTAGCGCTCGCTATCGCGAGTATTCGGGACTCGCGCGTCATTCGTGTATTTCCGGGGAAGCCGATCTTTGTAACGAGCAAGCCCGATTGCTACGTTACAACTCCTCCCCCCCCCCCCCCCCCCGAAAGGACCGACCAAGGTCTCTGGTTCTGGCATAGGGCTGGGTACCTGTAACAGCAATGCTTCTCCCCAATCACCTAGCGGCGCTACCACAGGAAACTACTAAAAACACAGCACAGACAAATACACAAGATGACTAAAGTGGGAGTAACCCTCGTTTACAGTAAAGCGCAGGCCTCAAACGATCAGCAATTCTCACAGTGGCGAAAATTTAGTAAATCTTAAAGATCGGGTAGGTAATATAACCATAAAATACCAAGAATATCCGTATATTATAAAAAAAAAGAACTTATGAAAGAAATTACAAAGTAAGAATTATATGGAAGGAATATAAACAATTTATATAATATGATGATGAGATGTGACAAAGGAAAGAAAATCTTAATTATATAGGGAAAGAACAAAATAAAATAATGCGTGGTTAGAATGAGATTTTTCCTGAAGGTGTTCAGGAGACGGTATTCCCTTTAGCGGCGTCCCCAGTATAAATATTCTGCCATCTCCTTGGCCCATTGGTCCTTACAGACCGGGCAGGTCCGGAAGGTGTAGCCGGTACGGCCACAACGCTTACAAAATGGCTCTTTAATCGGCTCAGGGCAGGCGACGTAGCGATGTCTTCGACTGCCACAGTTGTAACACCCTTGAATGCCGCTCTCTCGGCGAAGTGTCGGTTCGAGCTTAGACGTGTCCTGAGGGATGGTTTTCCCGGAAGTCCCTCGAACGTTAATAGGTTTCTCTCCATAGGTGGAGGCTAAAGGAGCCAAAAGAGGTCGGAGTTCTGGGTATCGGTCCAACTGCGTAGCGAGACTCGGTGCCTCTTTTGGTATGGTACCGGTAGGGGTTTTCTTCAGCTGCTCATTTTCCTTCGATCCCTGATCGTCCGGGGCTGATACGACCTTGGGTGGCGTTGGTCGGGTGGATGAGGTTTGAATATTAGGAGAGAGATTAGTTTCTCGGGGCGTTGGTAAGGCGGATGTAGCTCGAGTGGTTGTAGTGGGGGCTGCCGGGGACATTGTGTCCGGAATGAGGGGTGTCGGTGCTGGTGAACTGCCCAAGGCTACTGGTGCGGAGCTCGCCGGTGCTGATGCCCCTTCCAAGGGCTCGATGTTCGATTGGTTTTCCGACAGTGGCAAGACCTCGACAGGAGAGTGTTGGATGGTGGCCGAAATGGAACGTTCGACCCGTGGATATATAGTGATATTCCAGCCGCCCTCTTCTCCGGTCTGGGTGCTCACTTCGATGGCGCTAGTAGGCAGCGTCTGTACTCCCCTACTGTAGCATACTGAGCTACGGGCCTTCGGGACTAGTCGTAAGGTCCTACCGTCGTTGAGGGCCTTTTCTATGGCCTTGGAGGACAGTTTGGCTCCCTCTTCCGGGATCGCTGCGAGGGGTCGTCGTAGGCTTGACTCCATTTCGTTTTAACGGTATGTCTTCTGTATTGAGGAAAAGGAGGGATAAAGATACGTAATTAGTGTAGTACATGGTAAGGTTTCAATTGTTACACATGGAATTTTCCCGTGAGTTTTCCTTCCGCATTTCGGAGTTGGTATACTATGGGAGAGATGACCTTGGCGATAGTATACGGGCCGTCAAACTTAGGGGCTAATTTCGCAGAAAAGTGCTGGGTGGCCGACGATAAGTGATGTTTCCGGGCCCACACGCGATCACCTACGTGGTAGCGCACGTCCCGACGTCGTAAATTATAGTATCGTGCTTGTTTGGTCTGAGCCTTCTGCAAGTTTTTGGAGACCCATTGATGTAGTTCTCTCAATCTTTCCATGCGTTGTTTCCAGGCGGAGGGTTCTTCGATCTGGTCGCATTCCGGAGTAGTCGCTTGAACGGAGCGCGGTGTATGAATGGCGGTGGGATTCCGACCCATGTTCAAAAACGCAGGCGTAGCCAAAGTTGCAGTATGCATCGCTGTATTATATGCAAAATGGAAATCTGACAAATGCTTATCCCATTCCCGGTGGACACTTTGTAGGAATGAGACAATCATAGTCTTTATGACGCGATTGACCCTTTCTACCGGATTAGCCTGAGGGTGGTACGGAGGGGTGGTAGCGTGGTAAATACCATGCTCGTCAGTCAGAGTACGAAGGTTTCGGTTTACGAATTCGGTACCATTATCGGTTAATAGTACTTTGGGCGCTCCCCAACGGGTTAAAACTAACTCTAATAATGCCCGGCATATTTTCGTACCGGTGGCCTGCCGCAGAGGACAACACTCTATCCATTTGGTAAAAAGGTCTTGTATTACGAGTACGTAGGCAAAACCTCCCCGACTTCTAGGGAATGGACCCATTACATCCGCGGCTACTACTTCCCAGGGTTCTTTAACGACTCTACTACCCAAAAGTCCAACTGGTCCTCCTTGCTCGACCTTACACCGTTGACAAACCGCGCAACTTTGTACGTACGATACAACATCTCGATGAATTCCTGGCCAGTAATACCGTTATCCGGTGATAGGTTTTCTCTATTCCTAGATGACCGGCTTGAGAAATATCATGGGCTTCCCGCAAAATTTCCCCTCGTTTTTCCTTGGGAATTACTAACTTCCAGTCATTTAGTTCTTTTAGTAAACCAGGAGTAGCTCGTAATGGACGGTGGTGAAACAATTGACCATTTTCTATTTTCCAGTCGGGAAAGCGTTCCGGTTGGTTTTTCACGGCGGCGAGTTTCTTAAGATGCCATTTATCGGGGATTATCGTAACGGGAGGCGCATCGGTTACATTTGCGACGATGATTGAATCCCCACTTCCTTCCGATCCCGGTGCTCCCTCGTACATCCGTGAAAGTGCATCCGGAACGTGATGAGATGCTCCTTTACGGTGTATTATCTCAAAGTCATATTCTAACAATTCGAGCGCCCACCTGGCTAATCGACCCGTCGGGTTCTTTAAATTATGCAACCACCGGAGGCTACTATGGTCCGTCACGACTGTAAAATGGTACCCTTCCAGATAAGCCCTAAACTTTTGTATGGACCAAATTACGGCGAGGCATTCTTGCTCCGTTACCGAATATTTCTTTTCGGCTTCGGTCATAGTGCGGCTCGCATATGCAATTACATATTCTACCCCTTCTTCAGTTTGCGTTAAAACGGCTCCTAATCCCACTGAACTCGCGTCCGTTTGTAAGACAAACGGTAAATTAAAATCAGGACACGCGAGGGTAGGAGCAGAAATTAAACTGCTCCGTATCTGCTCAAATGCTTTTTGTTGTTCTTCTTTCCATTTCCATGGAGTATTCTTTTTAAGCAGGCGTGTCAGCGGTTCCGATAAAGACGCGAATTCGGGAATAAAACGCCGGTACCAAGAAGACATTCCTAAAAAGCGTCGGACCTGTATCTCGTTCCGAGGAATGGGATAGTCTAATAGAGGTTGTACTTTATCAGGGTCTACCTGCAATCCGTTTTGGTTCACTAAAAATCCGAGGTATTTTACTTGAGAGCGGCAAAATTCACTCTTATCAGGGTTTATTGTTAACCCAGCTTCACGAATCTTAGTCAATACTTTCTGGAGCCAACAGAGGTGATCTTCAAAAGTTTCCGTAACGATGATGATATCATCGAGATACGCAAAAGCATGAGGTTCCATTTCCGGGCCAATTAGTCGATCAAGTAACCTTTGAAAGGTCGCGGGCGCGCCGGTTAAACCATATGGCATTCTCGTAAAGTGGAACAATCCTCGTCCCGGGACAGTAAAAGCAGTAATCTCGTGACTTTTCTTTTCCAACGGAATTTGAAAATACGCCTGACTTAAATCGATGGTCGAGATATAACGGGCTCGTCGTAGCTTATCCAGAATGGCATTCATATAAGGTAATGGGTATGCATCCTTTTTGGAAACATTATTAACCTTTCGGAAATCCAAGCAAAAACGATATTTGCCATTTGGTTTCTTTACCATGACGATAGGCGAAGACCATTCGCTATGAGAAGGCTCAATAATACCGTCAGCTAATAGAGTATCCACTTCTTTCACAATGGCCTCATGTACTCGCGGCGAAACAGGGTAATACCGTTGTTTGATAGCCGGGTGTCCTCCGACGTCAATTCGATGTTCGGTTAACCCGGTGGCACTAGGTTTCTCCTGCGTAGGGGGTATTTCCTTGCCTAAGAATTCTTTTAAACGAGTAGATTCCGACGGCGTTAATTCACATAGGCCGTTACAAGAAATAATCTCATGATCCACAGTTGGAGCGGGATCAAAATTAAAACATTGATGAGGGTCTTCACGAAAATACCAACAACTCGCCCCAAAATCTATTCCAATATTGAATAGTTGTAGGAAATCGAGTCCTAAGACACACGGTAAGGATAAGGTCGGCATTAATTTGACACATAAATTTTTCCGTTGTCCTTTAAGCTCGATTGGGAGGATGCATTCCTCTCGTAGGCACTCCTGATGTCCCGTAGCTGTACGTACTAGTAAGGGAAATACTATTCGCGTCGACAAATTTAGCCTTCGAACAACCGAGATAGCCGCGGGTCCTAATAACGTCCTATTAGCTCCGGAATCGACTAGAGCTACTTGTGTCTGGCCTTGGATTTTTATGGACAAAAACAAAAGATCCGGGGTATCCGATACTCGTGACAATAACACATGGTCTTTACCGAGGGTGCAGGTCGCAGAAGAAAATTTGGAGTGCGGGAGACTCACACAAACCTGCCGATGTGACCCCCTTACTCGTTTCTCGCACATCTGGGGCATTCGGATACTTTTACCCTATCTTTCCCGCATTTATAACAAAACAGACGTCGCGGTTGTTGACACGCTCGGTATCTATGACCCTGCTGGTGGCAGTTCCAACAAATCGTAGGACTAGAAGGTGGACTGAAAGGAGTCGCAGATGTAGCAGTAGTCGTCCTGGAAACGTCTTCAGGCGGATTTAAGAAGGGATTCGAGGGCCTACTCCTTATTTCCCGATTATCTGGTCGATAGGTACTCACTGACGGTTTTTTGAATGACTTCTCATCACGAGGAAAGCGATCGCCTCTAGGTATTGTTGGAGTTAATGATGCAGGAGGAGCTATAGTATGTTTAACCGCTGGTCGTTCCCCTTCCCCCGTAAACCTATCTCGCGTTTCTTCCACGGTATGCAGTTCGAAACCCCTAGAAGTCCTTCCCGAAAGCTTCGATGTTCGGTAGGCTAGATCCGGAAGCAGTGAGCGCTCAGGAGGAGGCGGAGGGCGATACATAGTGGCTAATTCTAAGTTTTTCTCCGCCCTTATGGCAAAGTACTCTAAATGTGCGAAATTTTCTATACTTTCCGGGTTAATCAAAGGATGGAATCGCGGCAAGAGATTTCGGTAGGCGCGGCTAATTAGTTGTCGCTCTGTCATTCGCGGCCTAGATCGATCAACCATGGCCCTAAGACAAGTTAAATAATTGGCTACTCGTTCTCTTTCACCCTAGGTACGTCTCTGAATCTCATCCGACAAACGATCCTGAAAATCAAAGTCATTGAAGCGTCCTCTGAAAGCTATTTCGAAATCGCTCCAAGTTTTCCAGCTCCTTTGACGACTGCGGAACCAATGAAGAGCTATTCTGGATAGGAAAAATGGTAAACAACGCAGAATATCGGTGTCCCTAACCGGCATTAATTCCCTCCCTTCTATTATTCGGGCCAGGAAAGCGTCTGCGTCCTCGGACTCGTCTCCAGCAAAGCGGATATTCCATCATCTCATTAGATCGTATGCCGTCCACGCGGTTGCACGCTGAGACCTATCAGGGGAATGTCGAGATCTGTAAAGGAATCATGGTTCGTCCGTATCTTCCCCAAAAGCCTGACACCTTTGCCTTTCTGTCTGGTATGATGTTGGTAATCGGGGTTCCCTTTCTCCAGGAATATCTTCCCTACTTCCCCGGCCTACTCCTCGGGACTCCGAACGAGACATTCTAGCAGTTCTCTGTCTCTGAGGGGGGTCTGGTTCCGCCGTTTTTCCACACCGAATACGAGCAGACTCCAATTCTCGAGGGGGTATTAATTGTCGGGGCGCGAGATTTCCCCCTCTCTGGCATAGATTTCCCGTATCTTCCGGAACATCCCTGGATGTGGATCTATGGGGTTGCAAGTACGCGTACTCAATTGATTCCTCCCCCTCTTCTACCTCAGATTCCTCTAGTTCCTCCCCCTCACAGTCTTCTGGTCTTTCTATCCTTGAGAATGGAGGAAGTTCGCGATAATCTTCACCCGGGTGAAAGACATTTAGAGCATGGGAGGCAGACTTTGGTAGTCCCCCCCTATAGGCCCTGTCTTCGATGTCCGTGGTTGTCGCCCCTCTCAGGCTATGCCACGCGCGGCGAGAAGCATTTTCTGTCCTCGAGATCGGGTCCCTACGGTAAGGGTCTACTCCCGGAATTGGTAGAGTTTGGGAACCTTTTGGTGGGGTCCGCGGAGTTTTACGCGCGGACGAGGCGGCGATAGGAATTTCCCAAGCTAAGGAGTGGCGCGTTCTCGATACTATAGGGGCCGCGGGTGTAAGCGGTCTTACTGGGTCCCTAGTTCCTACTGACGGAAATTCTACCTGGTCGTCTTTTCTCTCCTTTCTAAGGGCCTTAAGTAATCGGTTCCTCAATACCGGAACTATGCCTGATGTCGGTAATTCTCGTGTCAAAAACTCTTGCCTCACCTGTTCGGTGGAAAGTGTTGCCACTTTTTGAGACAGGCTCCCCGTACGTGCTGACATTTTCAGGTTCTTTACCAGGAGACTAGGAGGTTTTCCCCAAACTCGAAAGAAAAAGAATAAATTCGCGTAAGCCACTGACTGACGTTCGTTAAATTTTCCACGCTACCTTGGGGAACGCTTTTATAATCTAAAAGGGAGACTCACTCTCGTGTTGCCGCTGAATTTCTTACAATCAATTTCAGGGTTACTCCGTTTGTATTGTAATTAATGAATAATACACATATACCAACAAAAAATTATAATAGTTTACAAAAAAAATTACTAGGATGCGGATAACAAGCTGGAACACCTTTCAATACTCCCTAACTACTATTGTTCTTGTTGATAAATAAAAGAAAAACACAACAGAAAGAAAAAAAATAAATTAATTAATTACTCCCCCTGACGGATACGGGGATTTCTCCCTAAGGGAGGAAAGGAAAAGATTACGAATAAAACAGCAAAAGCAACAAAAACAAAAAAAAAAGTTTGGACACTCAAACAAAAAGAAAATAAATAAAACAAAAAGGACTAATAACTCAATAATTTCTTCCCGTGACCCCTTATTAAGGGTATCGACCTGTACATACTTCCGGGCGAGTTAACAAGTCACCCGTTATGATTTTCAAATCCTACGACGCGTGATGTTTATTGGCGTTCCTCGCGGTTCGATACGGGATCGAATAGTTATACCTCTCCGTAATGGAATGCGTCGCAGATAACCCCAATGTTTACACGGAGTCTTTGTCCTATACGTCTTTCTTTGTCATCGGTTGCCACGCAGTCTAACGGTCCTATGTTTACTTTATTCGCCCGAACAGTGTTCTCAACTTTAAGTTAGCCGCTTAACCGATTTGTCTTACTAATCAACCTCGCGTAATGTCCGTTATTTCTCCGCGAATATTTCGCTTTATGGGCCCCACGTTGGGCGCCAAAAATTTGCAACCCTTCCGGTTGGCCTTTAAGATCGCTTATAAGAAGCGTTACAAAATTCGGTCGCGATCTAAATATCCGACCCCGAAGCTAAGAGTTGGGCGCCAGACGTGCAGACACGTCAAGTCTCGATTTTCTCAATCAAAACCGATTTCTGCTTCCATTAACCGCAATATTCTTTTCGAGTCGGCGTAGTCGAAATAGTCGGCTAGTCAGTCCCACACGGGAAAATGGAGAGGGGGGGAGTTCGCGGAATTCCAAAAGGCGAAGGACGAATACCGCGTTCCGGGAATCTCGAGCAATAGGAGAAGAGGCAAAACAATTTCCCAAACTAACGGAATTACGCTAGGAACAAATAAAAGACGGAGTAGATATAAAAGAAAAAGATCGAGGTTTTCCAGTAAAAGGGGCGAGAGCACCGCCTTAATTTTATTAATCGGACCTTAATACACCAAAAATTACGCGACGACTTTTCTTTAACGGGACGTATAGCTTATCGACAGTTTAATTCCCCGCCCCTAGTGAGCATTTAAATATCAACTATTTACGGGTCAAGGGTCTACAACTACCGGAAATCTCCCTCTAAAACCGGGTAGGAAAACTCACAAAGAAATTCCAATATGCCGCTAGGCTCGGGGCCGCAGGATTCCATCAACTCTCCGAGATACGTACCGGATTCGACAAGCTAACAATCGCGACGATCTCAAGTTAAATTCGACTACTCGATACTAAGATGTTCAATTTGAGAGGAGGATAATTTCCGACAAATGCTTCCGACAATGCTAACACGGCCCAGAACCGTAACTTAACCTCCCCGTCCTCGGGGCAAAATTCTATAAACGTGCTACCCTGGCTCGATTAAACATCTCCCCTTAATTCTTTATGCTCTCGCGGCGGAAAGTTGATAGCGGAATGCGGTACCCTGCCCTTTACAAATTAGTACACAGAACCAGACTCACCTCCGGGAAATCGATAATTTCTCCCTCGGGATTAGCTTCTCGGATTGGGGGTCGTCTGGACACTCGCACTTAAAGTTCGGGTGAATTTAATCACAGAGAGGGAGTCTCCCAAAGGTAAAGTGTACCCTTTGCACAGTGACGACGGAATAATCTTTTCGCGGGATTCGTAAGGCCACGAGGCCCAAATCGTTTCCCCCTTCCCCGCTATGCCCTGTCCTCATTTGCGTTTCCTCATTGGGTCATCGGTCAGACCCTTCATCGTATTAGCGGCGAGGAAATCTAGACCTATCGGACAGCGCAGCAGGCTCGCGGCGATCGCTAATTCGCGGGTCGGGAGTTCACGAGGTCGCGGGTCTATTCAAATTTTCCAATTGGGAAATGCGTAGTTAATTTATAAAAGACTTATACCGCGATTGAAATCCTAAATGACATGCTGACTTCAGGTTTCGGTGAGGCTGGGTCCGGAGAATTTATTATTGCCGGATAGAATAAATAATATTTGTCTAATTAATCCTATCCATTGACGGGCATTCAGCATGTCCCCTCCCTTGATCATACTACTGAGGGGCGAAAAGGTTAGCGCTCGCTATCGCGAGTATTCGGGACTCGCGCGTCATTCGTGTATTTCCGGAGAAGCCGATCTTTGTAACGAGCAAGCCCGATTGCTACGTTACAGCAGACAGTCCCAAGTGACGAGAGTAGAAAATGTTGTGGATACCATGACCAGAAATGATGCCGAGTTCCTTGGCGATCTTGTCCTTCCAGGCTGAGAGCCCTGGATAGTCCCCAACGGCCCGTATCGCGGTTCCTGGAGAAGACAGCAAGCTTTCGCCGATCGTTCTAATTAATCTGGTGAAGAGGAATACATAAATAATAAATAAATAAGATAACCAAATATATATCAATTTGATGAAATAAATAAAGAAATACGGAATAAATAAGAAATAAATAGGATATATAAATAAATTGGACCGAATTAGGGACGGAGAATAAAACTACGTCAAAGAGAGGCAAGCAAGACGTAGACAACTCGTGCCTTACATCGCCGGATAAATGGGTTACAAAATCTTTGCTTGCGTTGCCAGGATAAGTTACAGTATATGGTTTTCCGTTGTGTACCAACTAATAGTGGTTCTGGAAGTGTTTAGTTCCTCTGCGTTTCGGAAGCGCGGTACAGAAATTAAATGCTCCTCAAGTGTAGACAGTGGGTAGAAGCACTAGTTTCTGCCACGCCTTGTTGCCAGGACTGGATTGGGAAGCGGGGAGTCTTCCCGGCAGTAGAGAAAGGGCGGCTGGGGAAGGGATATCTCCTTGCAACGAGAGGAAACAATGAATAAACCGGCAAGGCATAAAACAAAACAAAAAAATAAAAGACTTTAAAATACTATTCCCTAACATATGATTTGAGATCTTTTACGTGGTATTTTTCAACCAACCGCTTCGAAACCGGGTCGGTCAATTCGTATACCACTGGGGAGAGTACCCGATTGACCACGTGATTTAAAAATGCGGGACTGACACCTACCTAACAATGTTTGGAGGTATTGTAGGCTAATACGAGGTTAGGTATATTGCGATCCCAGTCGCGGTGGTTGTCCTGGAGATATGTAAAAATCATGATTTTCAAAACTCGATTTACTCGATCCACGGGGTTAGCCTACGGATTGTACGGTGGAGTGGTGGATGGTGGATACTATATTCCCTGGCCAGTTTCCCTAGGGTTTGATTTACGAACTCCGTACCGTTGTCCGTCAGGGTCGCCCAGGGAGCACCCCACCGCACGAGATTAACTCGCGAAAAGTGCCAGCGGCGGTGCGTCCATTCACGCTCCATACTGATCGACACTCCACCCACTTCGTGAAAAGATCCTGGAAAACAATCAAGTAAGTGAAACCTTTTTTGCTTTTAGGAAAAAGACCCATAATGTCGGCGGCAACCACCGACCGCGGTTGCTCAATAATGCGTTTGCCCATGAAACCCTTCGGGTGTTCTTGGTTTGGTTTGCATCTCTGGCACATATCGCACTGTCGAACATATGACGCCACTTGCTGGAACATGCTCGGCCAAAAATACCTGCGCGCTTTGATACGTCTTGTCAACACCTAAGTACCCGGCTTGATGATCGTCATGAGCCTCGTGGAGAACCGTTGCGCGAGCCTCTCTCGGTACCACCAATTTCCACGCTCTACGTTCGGCACGATCTGAGCTAACTGGGGATCGGGTCGGCGATAACACAAGCGCTGGCTTTTCAGTCACCAGTTCGCCAATTTTTGAGGATGGCTTTGCATTTCTCTCCATTTGCGATTATACCACCGGTCGGTGGTATCAGCCAGTAACCTTTTGACCTCACCTGCGTCGGGCATCGCATTTCTGGTTAGGTTGAAATACAGCGATATGCTGAACCTCGCCTTTTGCTTACAATAAAGTCATATTATTATTATTATTATTATTTCCCCTTCACCATCGTCCTCGTGTAACCAGGAAAGTGCATCGGGAACAAGATATAGCACGCCCTTTCGGTAGATTATCTGGAAATCGTATTCCAGCAGTTCTAAAGCCGATCGCGCTAGTCTGCCCGAGGGATTCCTTAAGTTACGGAGCCATAGTAAACTGCTATGGTTCTTGATGACCATAAATTTATAGCCCTCGAGGTAGGGGTGGAAATGCCTGATGGCCCACAGGACGGCCAGACATTCGCGCTCTGTCCTAAATTGCATTCGCCTAAATTGAAATAAGTCGCATCCCGTTACGGTAAAAGCGGTAATCTTGCTACTGCCTTTTTCCAGCGGGACTTGAAAATAGGCTTGGCTCAAGTCAATCGTGGAAATATACCGAGCGCGACGGAGTTCACCTAAAACAGCCGACATATACGGTAAGGGGTACGCATCCTTTTTTGATACAGCATTTACCCGGCGAATATCTAATCAAATCCTATAAGTCTCGTTTGGTTTCTTGATCATTACTAGCGGTGGCGACCAAACGCTATTCGAGGGCTCAATTAATCCGGCCCACAGCATCTTGTCGACCACCGAATTGATTGCCGCTTGTATTTTTGGGGATACCAGATAATAATGTTGTTTGATCGCCGCGTTATTCCCCACGTCGATACGATGCTCGGTGGGAGTGGTCGTTGGTGGACTCTCCGGGATTGCGGGTATTTCATCGGTCAAGAACTGTGAGAGGCGCTGTTCTTGCTCGAGGGTCAAGTGCGATAACCCGTGACATTCTGTTGGTGGGACGTCTTCCCGTAAGGACGGGGTTTCGAAATTACAGGTATCAATTGGCCTGTCGCGCAAATGCCACTGCCCCCGTCCGAAGTTCACGATAACATGCATGGTCCGCAAAAAGTCCAGCCCTAAAACCATGGTAAAGTCGAGACTCGACAAGAGGCGAGCGGTGAGGGTGCCGCGCCTGCGGTGAATTCTAACGTCTAACTGCACTTCGTCCCAGGATTTCGATGTATGTCCAGTGGCCATGCTCACGTTCATGGGGCTTCGAGCAGGGGTAATATACGTGGACCCACGAATGTACGACTTGCACCTGAATCTACTAACGCCTGGACGGGATTACCCTTCAAATATACGGTTGTAAAAAGTAAATGTCCACGATGGTTGTGAAATGTTGGGCTATAAAAACACTCCTGTCGTAAAAGGAGTCTGGAAAGCTTAGGGGATCGCGCTCGCCCATTTCATCGACCCCCTTGTTTTTTTCCCGCACACTTATATCACTTTTGACTCGTGACCCCAGGTCTGCCACATTGGTAGCAAAATATGTGAGCCACTTGGTCACAGTCTGTAAAATTATGACGCGTTACACTACAATTCCAAAATCGCGGAGGAGCCCCCCCCCCCCCGGAAGCTCTTCTTTCCCGCAAGGTATTAACCATCAGAGACGGGGAAGGTACCCGTGCTGGGTTAGCCGGCCCTGATTCCCGAGCGTTCCGTTCTGGGCCATTCGGCAGTATTCGCAGTAATCGCACAGCTAGAGTCGGCGGGTTTCGTGGCGATGGTTCGAATCTCGGAGGTGTCGGTTCGCGGATCTGAACGGCGTAGACCTCCCCCACTCTGCGCGTTAGAGCAGTGGGGGCCACACGTAGGGGTCTGACGATTCGTTGGCCACGACATGCGAGGTTGGGCATTAAAGACCGCTCTGGGAGACTGGTAGGACCTCTCCAACTCGTAACTACGTTCTATTCATATGGCCCACCCCTCTAGGTCGTCAAAGTCAAGAATATCATCTATGCGGAGGGCAACCTGCAATCGCGGAAGTAGGTTCCGGTGGGCACAATACAGTTTTTCTGCCTTGCTCCACCGTGGTATAGCCCGATCCATTAACCACTTTATGCAGGTCAAATAAAATCTGCGACGGGCTCCCGGTCTCCCTGATTTCGACGATCTACTTCCCTACGGAGAGCCACTTGGAAGTCCGGGTCGCTAAAGCGTCGACAAAACGCGTTCTCAAACTGTGTCCACGATTTCCACCGTTGCTGGTGATTGCGAAACCACTGGAGGGCGATACCCGACAAGAAAAAGGGGAGGCAGCTTAGAATGTCGCCGTCAGAGACCAAGATTAAATTTCGGCCATCGGCAATGCCCGCTAAAAAAGCGTGTGGATCTTCCCCCCTTGTACCGAAAAACTTTAAGTCCCATTTGCGCATAAATTCATAGGCTAAACCGGCCGATGCGGTCCCCGGAGGGTGCGTTATGTATGGTAGGAGTTTCAACCTGTTCTCGTAAATCGGATGCCGTGGTAGGGCCTCTTTTTCCCGGTCTTCAAAAATTGGACGGGGCGCTCTCGACCCGGTGGCGTACACGCGGTTCTCCGTGTGGATCGCAGAGAATCTCAGTTCCCTGTCGCCGATTCCCTTGAACGTGAAGCTCGTTATCGCGTACCCACTCTACGCGACGTTCCCTCCCTCACTTGGGACTGGTCGGTTGATCCCATCGGACTGCTACGCGCGAGCGGGGGTGGCAGAGGAAGATTTTGCGGCGGGAAACCTCTAGCTTCGCCTTCCGCAAGATGTGAAACAGCTCTACGGGGCCCGGTTGTCTGATCCCGAGACAATCGTATCTCCACCGGAATATCTTCCGTCCGGCTATGCCCAATTCCGTTTTCCTTTCGGACTTCTTTAATGAGCCTAACGCGTAGGGTAGAAGCGCGTCCGGTTTCGGGGAGTCCACGCCGTCACAACTCCTCCCTTACCTCTTCCATCGAACGACCTTCCACCCACTGTAGAATGGGATCTCGACTACGTGAGGACATATTCACTCGCTCTTTGGATCGCTTTATTCTTCAACCTACCCGGCAATGCTACTACCGACACATACAAGGTGACCCGTGAGGTTGATTAATTCGCAATCGATTGACCATTGTCGAAAACGAGGGGACGAATTACTGAGACTTGACCGACCTTGATATCCAACTTTAAATAAAAAAAAAGAGAAAAATATAGGCGATTAACACATAATTAAATACACAAACTACATACAACAGGACGTACACGGAATAAATAGAGCAATTGATCGTAGTATAATACTAACTAAATGAAAAAAAAAATTAAGAAGTTAAATAGATAAATAAAAATAAAAAAATAATTAATGAAATAAAAAAATAAATAAATAAATAAAGAATCGACCGATCTTATACAGACGAACTCAGCCAGAAATATTTAGTATCTGTGATCTCTAGGGGATCAATATAACGGTTCGCACGAACGTTGCCCGAATACAAATTTTTCCTTCCGTTTCTTGGCTTAAGCCCCACGTTGGCCGCCAACTTGTAACGTTGCATCCGGGATTAAGGGATGCATGTCACCATGATACCTTCTACTCCGTCCGTTTACTGTCTACCCTGGGAAAAACCGGTTCGATTGGGCGCCGGGCGTGCTTTTAACGCCTTTCAGTTCAAATTTCGGGACGTTCCTGAAACCGAAGTTTTTAGAAGCGCAGGTATCGAATGCACACGGTAGCTCAGTCCCCCCCACAATGCAAAGAGGTATACGGACAATGTTTGTAAAACTGAGGCGGCTGCTAATATTAGTCACTGTAAGATTAAAAAAAAATAAAATAAAAGATAAAAAGTAAGATTAAGATTTCCATAAATACCATTTTGATTACATTTAATAAACAAAACGAACATATCAACTGCTTCGAATGATTTCGAAACACTGGTTTGGCAAACGATCGCACACGGGTAGTGAATAGTTACTGATGGAAATATTAATCTTATATTAAATATTAATTAATTAAATATTAATCTTAAAGTGACTAGTGTTAGCAGCTGCTTCATGTTTACAAACATTCTAATGGAACATAACGTAGGTACTCTGGAACATTTGATGAGAGTCCAAAATAATTCAGAGAACTTTTAGCTTCGATAACTTCCAAAAGAATAAGTTGAGGGCATAAGTATGTTAGTATTTTTATGTAGAGCACAACTAAATGCATCGATTGGTGAAGTAAAAAACGTAGGTTTGCAATTAAAAACAAAGTGCTGTTGCATTTTTCCGATGCATCGATGCACAAAGGTGCACAAAATTAGTTGTGTATTTATACATCGTCTGATACCATTAAACTTTCACTTATAACATCTTTTTCTATTCCCAACCATTCAGGAGGTATAGCTTGTTCTAGTTGCGTGGGACACCCTGTATATTTTTGAACATTACATCACGCGTTAAAATATTTTTTTTAGAACGAAGGACACGCATTTACTATTGATAAACAGAATATCAACAACGGAGTAAAAGCGCGTAAATTGTAGCAGATAATTTAAGCAAATTTTTGCTTTAGACAAGCAACTGAAGTAACGATCCTGCGTAGTATCACGCTTAAAACTAGAGAATTCTTACCTCAAATTCGGAGATTTTCTACAATTTATAACAAATAAACTTGAAAATTTCGATTTAAAATTCTGTCGCGGAATACGGAAGTTCAAACACTCACTGTTTAAGGTATGTACGTAACTGACTGTGTACGCTCCTACTATGAGGGGTAGTTAAACCCCCTTAAAAGGGTAAAAATCACCGTGTTTTTGGTTATACTATTGAATTAGTGATAAACAGTTTTATTGAGAACCAAATTTATCGAAGAATTAGCTAAAACTTTATTTCTCCATGAATAAATACGATAATGTAAGTTAAGGATAATTTACCCCGTATGTTTATTTTGCGAACAGAAATCGCAATTTGCGATAGACTGGCTCTATCCTGACAAGGACGAGAGGGAATTAGGTGCGTGAGGTTTTGTGTAGAACAAAATTGCACTTCAAACTCACCTCATTCAATACAAGGTTTTTTATTCTCAACGAACAACGTATATTAAAAGTCCTTGTGGTTTTTAAAACAATGCAGAACCAGCGAGTAACCAGATCTTTCGACTTTCACACAAATCCACAGACGAAGTGTTCTCAGTTTTCAAAGAACAAAACTGAGATTCTTTGACGATCGCACGATGTATCGTACAGGGCACTCGCGTTGAGGATTCCGTATGGATCGCAAAGCACTTGCATGGTTTTTAATTGAATGTTCGTTTGAAAGATCGTTTACACGTCTATGCTCACTGTGGTTTCACAGAGAAGAGAGCGACGAACAGCAGAGATCAGGAATCGGCGGCGTTTAGAGCAATAGTTCGTGCGGCTAGACTACATTATATCAAAAAGTCGCTTGATCTACAAGATACATTGTTGCGCACAAAAAACTATCCAACGTGCGACGATCATCGACGCTCAGGGCAATATACAAAAACAAAGAATACACAAAGAGAGGGCTCATGTAGACCGTTATATTTTTAAAATAAATATGATTTCTTAACATACCGCCCGCCTCGGATTGTTTTAAATCCGATGTGAAAACGCTTCAATACTTACAATTAACGCGAGATTACCAACACGAGGCGCAAGAGGTCAAGCCTCTTGTTATGAGTATACAAGTTGTGCCATTAACGCATTCGCAATGGAATAGACGGAACGCTACGTGCATTGAGCTTGCTTAACAGACTCTGTCAGTATCATGCCGCCCGCCGTGGCCGAATCGTGCTCCTCTTGTTCGTTAATCTCCACGGGAAGAAAACATAGCTTGACTAAAGGACGTTTATATTCTGACCTTGCCGTTCGAACGGTTACGACGCGGACTATGCCATCCGCTCCGGGGTGACATTTCGTAATTCGAGCGAGTTCCCACTTGCACGGCGGTGTGAGAGGATCGCGAAGAAGCACAATGCGGCCAACCTTCGCTAGACGTGTTGCGACATGCCATTTGGTATGTTGTTGTAACGTGTGGATATAATCATTTGACCACGCCTTCCATACACTCTCGGCTAATTGTTTAAGAAGCTGCCATCGTGTCAACCGAGATTCCTTAACATCGAGTAACGTAGCCATTGGTACAGTCGTGATGGCTGTACCGATCAGAAAGTGACCAGGTGTCAGAGCTGAATAATCATCATAGCTATCGGACAGTGAGGCGATCGGTCGGGAATTCAGGCATGCTTCGATTTGACAGAGAATGGTAGTCAATTCTTCATACGTCAAAGTGTGCAATCCAATTACACGCCTAAGGTGATACTTCACGCTACGCACTCCAGCTTCCCACAGCCCGCCAAAATGCGGCGCGGAGGGCGGAATGAACTTCCATGTCACCTGATCAGTTGCAAATTTATTTAAGACATTGGGGTCGCGAGTCGCGGCTCTAAATGCGGCCGTTATTTCTTTATCGGCCCCTTGGAAAGTGGTTCCGTTATCGGAGTACATTGTTGTGGGTAATCCACGTCGAGAACAGAAGCGGTCAAAGCATGCGAGAAACGCGGCTGTCGAATAATCGCTCACTAATTCTAAATGGACGGCTCGAGTCGTCATGCATACGAACAACGCAATATATGCTTTCGTAGACTTATGACCTCGCTCAGGAGATGTACGCACTAAGACGGAACCGGCATAGTCAACGCCGCAATGCAGAAAAGCTCGTTCTACACGATTAACGCGCACCGCGGGAAGATCTCCCATCAGCTCCGACGGAATTGTTGCACGTTCTTTTGCGCATTTGACGCACCGGTATAAAATTTGCCGAATTGTAGGCCGGGCGCGCAGGATCCAGAATTCTCGGCGTAGTACAGACAAAGTTAATTGTGGTCCGGAGTGCAACATCTTGATATGCACATGGGTAATAAGGAGCGAGACGAGAGGATGTGATGCTAAAATGACAGGATTTTTGGTGTCAACATGCAAGGACGAATTCCTCAACCGCCCGCCAACGCGGATTAGTCCGTCCGAATCGAGGAACGGATTCAGCGAAAGCGACGAGCTTTGTCTTGGAAGCGGAAGGCGATTCTGTAGACATTGGATCTCTCTTGGATATAATGTTCGTCGAATATTTCTGAGCCAAAACGTATGGGCATTTCTTATTTCATTTGGTGTAAGAATTTTTGGATCGATCGATTTATCGCGTTGAGAGTCACTCAAAACAGGAGGGATCCCACGGAAACGAAGACGAAACTTGATAAAAGACCGAAATCGAAGAATATAAGCCGTGACGCGAAGAAGTTTTGTCCAAGAGGAATAACGCGTAGCAAGATCCCATAATTCCTGTGACGTTACCGTGTTTACCAGAATTTGAACGCGTTCTTCCAGAGGAGCCGCCGTTTCCAGTGGTGGAGAACTGCAAGGCCATTGGGAACGATGAAATTTTAGCCAGCCTGGTCCGTTCCACCATAGCGGGTGATGGGCGCGACTCGCTACCGTCAAACCGCGAGAAGCGCAATCCGCGGGATTGTCTTCAGTGGGAACATAATGCCACTGAGCATTTGGTACATTGCCTTGAATTTCCGCGACACGATTGGCGATGAACGTTTTCCATCGAGACGCCGGTTGATTTACCCACGCGAGCGTTATTGTGGAATCTGTCCAACAGTGACAAATGATCTCAGGTTTTTGAAGAGCAGACTGAACGAAGGTTAATAGTCGTGAAAGGAGAAGTGCACCGCAAAGCTCGAGTCTCGGGATACTTAAGGACTTTATTGGGGCGACCTTGGACTTGGATGCTAGAAGAGAAGTCGTCACATTACCGCTATGAGTAACGACTCTCAAATAAACAACGGCAGCATAGGCGACGTTCGACGCGTCCGCAAAACCGTGCAGCGAAGATGTAACTACGTCCGACCCATCTTCGATCCATCGTCGTAGCGAAATATGTTGCAAAAGAGGAAGCTGAGTATAATACGCGGTCCATTGTTCGAGTGCCTCTGGCGGAATCGTTTCATCCCAGTTACACCGATGCATCCAGAGTCGTTGCATCAAGATCTTAGCGACAATAATAACCGGGGTAACCCAACCGAGCGGATCAAAAAGTTTCGCAATTGTCGAGAGAATCTTCCTTTTGGTTTGCGGAACTGTCTTTTCGATCGATACATTGAACTTAAACGAATCGGTTTCCGGACTCCAATTTATGCCGAGCACCTTTAAAAGGTCATCGATATTTAGCTGTTTGTTGACAGCAAGTCCGTGATCTGAAGGATCAATATCAGCGAGTAAATCGCGATCGTTGCTGGCCCATTTTCGTAATTTAAAACCTCCGCGTTTTAAAAGAGCGCTTAATTGATCGCGTGTCTGCCGTGCTAACGGCTTGTCGTCTGCGCCGAAAACACAATCGTCGACATAGATTTGATCACGTAGAATCGGTAGTGCGAGAGGATATTGTGACCCTTCGTCCTTCGCAAGCTGTTGTAGAACGCGTAAAGCTAAGTAGGGTGCTGGAGCAGTGCCATAAGTGACCGTGCGCAGCCGAAAGTGCCGCATTGGCTCGGAAGGAGAAGAACGCCAAAGAACGCGCTAATAATCAGTATCCCTGTTGTCAACTAAGATTTGTCGGTACATTTTCTCTATATCTGCGATGTAAACATAACGATAACGACGCCAATTAAGGATTATCGACGATAAGTCGTTTTGTAATTTTGGTCCGATCAAAAGATGATCATACAACGACGTGCCGTTCGCAGTTTTGCTCGACGCATGAAAAACAACACGGAGATGGGTGGTAACACTATTATCCCGAATGACAGCGTGGTGCGGAATGTAAACAGATTGACACGACACCGGATTAAGATTTGCTATCACACTCATATGACCGAGAGCTTCATACTCGCGCATAAAGGCGGAATACTCGGAATACTGTTCTGGGTTTTTATGCAGTCGATGTTCTTGACGAGACAACATGACCGTTGCAGCTAAGAGAGAGACCCCGATGTCAATTGGAGGTCCTTTAACGAAGGGCAACCTTACTACATATTGTCCGTTCGCCGCACGCGCATGTGTACGCTGAAAGTGCTCCTCACATCTTTGTTCTGCTGGAGTAAGATGTGAAACGGTAGGAAGCTCTTCAGTTTCCCAAAATCGACGAAGCGCGAGGTGCAAACTCTCCGACGCACAACAATGAAGAATAGGAATGGATGAGGAAGATGTTGCGGACCGAGGAGTAACAGGACCGGAGAGAATCCAGCCTAATGTTGTATTCTGCGCAATCGGATCAGTCTGCGTGCCCTTTCGAACGCCCTCCAGTAATAATGATCCATAATGATCTGCACCGATAATCAATTCGATCGGATCGGAGCTGAACGGATTCTCGTTACCCAAATCGAGACCACGAAGATGGGTTAATTGCGAATCTGCCCCTATTCGAGGAGGTACGTAATTCGACAGCGATTGTAGGACAACAGCAGTCGCAGGATAAACCATCTCCGACGATTTGTATGACACGATTGCAAACGACGCAATGGATTTATTCAAGGTCGCGGTATTACCGACGCCTGAAATGCCGATTGATGCACGAGAACGAGGTAAGCGCAATCGTCGTGCAAGATTTTCGGAAATCAACGTAATAACTGACCCTTGATCAAGCAAGGTCCTAATTTTTTCGGAGCGACCACACGGGGATCGAATTTCTACCCAAGCTGTAGCAAGTAAAATTTGTTTTCTTGCCGCAGAAATTCGCGGGACCGTCAAGGCCGCCATCTGGCTCATTGGTTCGGTTTCGGCAGCGCCACGTGACGGCGCGGTATTATTCAACGACGGCTCGCCGAAATGAAGCAGGCATATGGTGTCGCTTATGACATATAGAACAGCTATACGAGCTCGTGCAATCTTTCGTTGCGTGTTTGAGTTGTAATCAATTTACACAACGTTTATATTGTTTCACATAATCGAATCGTTGCGCTACGGACTTCGCTCTGAACAACGGACACTTTCCAAGGGGATGAGCCGCATTACATAACGCGCATTTATCAGATGTCGAGGTAGTTGCATGCGACGACGCGGTACGAATACGAGCCGACTTATTCAGCGACGAGTCACCTTTATGGGAGTTCGGAAGTGACGTGGATGGTATGATCGCTTGCAAAGCACGAATTCGACATTGAAGGAATTTATCTAAGTCCTGAAATTGCGGACATTCTGTCGTGTCCCCTAACTGAAGTTTCCATGCTTTTCTAGACGCGGGATCGGGTTTTTTCGAGACCCAGAAAACGAGAATATCATCCCATGTTTGCACTGATCGACTGAGATTTTCCAATGCTTTGATTGACATGGTAGCTCTATCGCGAAGGCTGCGTAAATGATCAGCCGATTTGGAACGAACCTGCGGAAGGTCATGCAATGCATTTAAATGAGACGTTACTAATAACCAAGTATGTTCGTATCGCTCGATAAGAAGGTTCCACGCCACTTGACATGACAATCCCGCCTCGGTGATTGCAATATTCGATACAAGGTCGTTCGCTTCACCGCTTAGGCACGAAAATAAATATTGTAGGCGAGATACATTTGACAAACCTTGTCGGGAAATGACCATAGCCTTAAACCGATCTCGAAAGCTTTCCCACTCGTGCAAGTCTCCGGAGAAGCGAGGAAGGTTGAGCATCGGTAACCGGTCCAAGACATCGACGGGATGCTGGTCCTCGAAGGTTTCGAGGCGTGTGGAAGATGCACCAGGAGCTTCTTTGGACTCCAGTCGAGCGAGGACGTCGGCCATGAAGTCGGAGGCGTTGAGGTAGATCTCATTCAGCACCATGAACTTGTCCTCCACGAAGTAGTCCAGCTCCTTACGATCCGATTTCGTTGCCTCCACCACAATGGATCGATGCAGAGCCTTGCATTCTTCGAAGGCTTCGGCAAGACGTTGCATGCGATTGCGAACGTTAGCCGGGGTAAAATTATTTTTACCCACCTTTTTAAAGTTGTCGAGAGCACGTTCGACAACCCGAGCGGTTTCTTCTTGTTGCTGTATCAATGCTTTGAGGTCACCCATGATGTTTGTTTGTACCAGGGTACGATGCGAAGTGACCCTCAGGAAGTCCTTGGAGTTCAAACGTTTGAACTGATCGTAACTGTCGATCTTCTACCGGAATTTTGTCCGCAGCACAAAATCGATAGATGCACCAGATTCACATCTATCCGGCTCGAAGGACCAATGTTTATTTTGCGAACAGAAATCGCAATTTGCGATAAACTGGCTCTATCCTGACAAGGACGAGAGGGAATTAGGTGCGTGAGGTTTTGTGTAGAACAAAATTGCACTTCAAACTCACCTCATTCAATATAAGGTTTTTTATTCTCAACGAACAACGTATATTAAAAGTCATTGTGGCTTTTAAAACAATGCAGAACCAGCGAGTAACCAGATCTTTGGACTTTCAAACAAATCCACAGACGAAGTGTTCTCAGTTTTCAAAGAACAAAACTGAGATTCTTTGACGATCGCACGATGTATCGTACAGCGCACTTGCGTTGAGGAATCCGTATGGATCGCAAAGCACTTGCTTGGTTTTTAATTGAATGTTCGTTTGAAAGATCGATTACACGTCTGTGCTCACTGGGGTTTCACAGAGAAGGGAGCGACGAACAGCAGAGATCAGGAATCGGTGGCGTTTAGAGCAATAGTTCGTGCGGCTAGACTACATTATATCAAAAAGTCGCTTGATCCACAAGATACATCGTTGCGCACAAGAAACTATCCAACGTGCGACGATCATCGACGCTCAGGGCAATATACAAAAACAAAGAATACACAAAAAGAGAGCTCATGTAGACCGTTACATTTTTAAAATAAATATGATTTCTTAACACCGTAAAAGATGTTTTTTCTTAATAACGCCGAAAGTGGTCAACCGTTATTTCTTATTTTCTTTATAACTGTACAATTTTCATTGTAATTGGTGTAAATCTCTAAGTTTTATATAAAAAATGTTCTGAAAAATTTCATGTTTTCTTAAATAAAAATAAGGGTTGCGACCCCCACTTGTAAAAATATTACGTATAGTATTGTCTACTAATATGTAATTATCTCCTAGTGGTTTTTGAAAAAATTGTACCTAGTTGTGAAGAAAACAGCAAAAAATGGTTTTTGGCGGTGCTCTTTAGGGGCAGTTTTCACCCCTTAAACTGGCTTATGGGCACGTATAAAAAAATGCGTGTCTAATACTTTTTGATGTACTACAACATATCTCATAAGGAAAAAAATCGGTGAGATACACCTCGGGTACTTTCCCTGTAAATTACGTATGATGTAGTATATACGATGAGATTTAACTTGGGTTCTCCGCCATCTAGCAAGGGCCTTGTTGCGTTTGATCATCATTTTCCGTATGTTCGTCGTAAGCCAGGGCAACCGACGATGCGTAATGCGATTGAGAGTGACAGGCGCAAATTTATCAAAGATTTGTACTAACAATCGATGAAACTCATGTCTTGTCATCAACATTACTGGCATCATAAATTGGATACCAATGTAAATTGCGCAGCGCATATAATCGAACTTGACATCTAGAATGTTATCAAGCCGGTGAACAAACTTAAATTGCTCATTATCACGGGCCTTAGGATGTGACAATGTAATGCACACAAAATAGTGATCAAAGACACTATTCGAGTCGCAAATTTGAGAGTCAGTTACATACGAGAACAGTGATGCGCTGGCCATAATGAGATTTATTACCGTGGTAGACGTTTGTGTAACACGTGTCGAATTGTTCATAAGATGAGCAAGTGATAAATTATTGACTAAATTGTGAACAGCAGGAAGACCGGAGTCAGATGTATTATTAATGTCAATATTATGATCGTCTGTACATATAATATGATCAACCTGATAAGCGTGTTCCATGATGTAAGCCTCGAGTGCCTCAATTGATGACAGTGGACAAGTAGGAGGTCGATATACAGAGTATATGGTAATCATAGTTCGACCTGACTTTAGAGTTAGATCGCAAACATCCAAAAGCTCCGCTTCAGACGGTAGAAGGTGAACAAACTGAGAACTTTGTTTTGCATGAATCGAACTTTTACTATAAATTCCGACACCACCACCACGAGAGTATAAGATACCGCGACGGTCAGCTCCAAAGAATTTATATCCTGAAATAGTGACTGAGATAGTCAAAATGTCAGGTCGTAGCCAGGTTTCAAGTATAGCAAAAGCGTCTAGATGGTGAAGTTCAATTAACATGGCAACATGGCGGGACAAGAGACGTGATAGTTTGATCCCCCGTCACACTTTTAATTTTTTTATAACTCATACATTTAAAAAAATGTCGGTTTTTTATTACAATTTCTTTTTATATATTTTTTATTATATGCAAGAACCAGAATAATAATTGTCATAAAAACATTGGAAACAAAAAACATTTTGGCATTGTTCAATATTCCGTTAATTCAATTAGTAGAGCGGCAGCGACTTCCGTTCTAAGAACAAGAACAAATCATCGAAGCATCACAAGCGTAACACGTGACAGCTGGGCTAATCAGCATCGAGTGTCAAACGGCAGCGTCTCAGCCACTCATAATGAATGAGACGATCACGTGATGACTTTCTCTTTCGCTTTAGTAACGCTCTTTGTTCTGTTCAAATCATTCAGCCATTGTGAAAAATTGGTCTGATCAGGCAACAGC
Source organism: Hedychridium roseum (assembly GCA_963989215.1). Lineage (NCBI taxonomy): Eukaryota > Metazoa > Arthropoda > Insecta > Hymenoptera > Chrysididae > Hedychridium > Hedychridium roseum. The sequence goes on along the minus strand of OZ022313.1, from coordinate 9,077,374 downwards.
TCTGTTCACCAGTGGTTTGTGTAATTTATCATATCAGGCAACAGAAGTATATTATTTTGGACGTTGCAAGCATTCGACTCGTTGGCACTACTCACTCATTACAAAAAGGAGACACTTATTGAATTGGCACAAGAAATTAATAGGAAAACTCATTCAAGGACCACGTACACCACTCAGCCATTTTACTCGATAGCACAACTCATTGGTCACTATCCATTTTAGGCAAATCATCACGGTTATTAACCGAATCTCATGGTACTCATTACAATTTGTTTATTCAGTCAGACTCAAGAGAAGTTGTCAGGGTGTGTGAGCGAAGATATTAATTTCAAGTATTCCACATTAGATCAGGTCAGTCAGGTGCATTTATTCATACACACACTCAGAGCACTCCTCACGCGTGGTAACAGTAAGACTCAAAGTTACACGCAATTGTATCATGTTATTGCATTTTTCTCATTAGTTGAACACTCAATAAAATATGTACTATAGGGTATATATGATTGCCTTGTTACTGTCATCAGACTCACCCATTCCATCTATTTTTGAACCTTAAATATAATTTCGCAACAGGCATCTTGCGCAATTAATAAATTTTAATAAAATTAATAAATTAATAAAAAAAAAGTTGTTTGCAAGAACAATGTTTTTAAGGACACCTAAAGAAAAACAAACTTCATTTACATTGCAAAAGATTTCTCTATTATTAGAAAGTTTGGAAGCGTACCAAGCATATTGGATCATTTCTCTAAAAATTGGCGATGACAATTGATGGTGAACTATCGATTGTATTTTAATAGAATCTTCACGAGAATTTATTTCTCGATTTTGTTCGATCAAAAAAGCACAATTCTGCATACGCTTGATTAGATTCTTTACCTGTCTATAAAAATAGACATCACACCGTTGAATTAACGGAGTACAATTTGGAGGAATAACTTTTACGGTACAAGTTGCTAATTGACCGTCATTCCAGAAGATTTCGTCATATAGTTCAGGCTTCGTTTGCCCCCCCCCCCCCCCCCCCCAAGAGTCGAATATTAGAAGAAACTGTTACTTCCCCGCGTATGATTTTAAACAATCTTTAAGGAAATTAGAGTATAATCCTGTCGTAGCTTTCCGGACTTTGATGATGTTATTATAACATTTTTATATTTTTGTGCGTATTTATTTCCTAGGTGTTGAACTCTAGGGCTAAATTTACCGGTTTCTTCTTGAAGACAGACAAACACTTGAGGTAATATCTGTCCACTCAAACTAATAGCATATTGTGCCGCATACGAACGTGTCACTTTATGCATATCGTGCATTTTTATAAAAATAGTTTTAATTCCTTTTGCAGCAAGAGTCCTATTATAAATAAATTGGTACTGGCAACCTCAAAAGGGAGAATGACATATGTTAAATGCAACGGATAAGTGTACAATTCAAAACAAGCAAAATTTTAAGGTTTATTACATCACCATATCTGTCTGGTCAGTATTGATGACGTAGTATTTGTTAAAATCAGGTTTAAATTAGGTCACTTGTTGGACAGGTTTGTAGCGTTCGACACTTTCTTCTCAAGAAGCTCGACAGAGCGTTCAGTTCAGCACAGCGACAGAAACTTGTTTTAGCTCAAGCGATGCAAATCGCGAGGTCAGAGACGATTGTTGCGCTCCAATCAAGTCAATTCGGCGCACCAGATTAGAAATATTCGACTGAATTCGCTCAGAATCTACAGCAATCAGATCAACTTTTTCCTTTAAAGAGTCGAGGCCATCAAGTTTGGTACGAATAGCCGATAAGGAGATAGTAATATCTGTTAGTTGAGATGATACCCCAGCTGGGTTATCGACGGAGTTCATAGTGCCGATTGATATGTTGTTATCGGCCGAACAGCAGGAACAGATGCGAATTGCGGCACCTATTCATTCCCACCAGGTGTTGTGCGCGATAAAGATTTAAACAGGGATACCAATACAATATCTGGATCACAAATAGACACGCATACAGATACAGTCAGAAGTCAACAAGCTGAGCAGTCACTATCTATAGGCATCAGGATAAACAAAAACTGACCCGAAAGTTGGAACGGCCGACGTTAAACCGTTAATCCATTTAGTCAAAAGATAAGAAAATCGTGAAACCTGTCACTGGTGTTAATCTCAGTCGAATAATATTATAATCCGATTAAAGGCAGCGAAAATTTACGTTTACCCATATATTACACAGGCACGTAGAGAACAATCGATTGGAAACCCAAGCAAATATATGAGAAGCAAAAGTTTTCGTGTGTACTCAGTCACGTCACACAGAAATACACCTTAATAACTATGATATAACTATGATCTCTAATAACTATGATCTCTAAGAGATAAATATATTGGTCCGCACAAACGTTAACCGAATTCAAATGTTTTTGTTCGAATGCAGTCCGAACATTTGATATAACTTGATTTATTTTGTAAGAAATTATTTTTCAATAAAATTACGTTTACAAAAAGTTTTCGAGTTTAAGGTCATTTCAAGGTCATAATACAATATACTGTTGAACTCTTCTCGACATCAGCAACAATCCTACGATGTCCAAAACATATGGTGTCATTTAAAAAAGTCAAGATGACCTTTACTTTTAACGTAAAAAGCGTTCTTTCTATTAGAGAATTACAGCAAATCCTTATCGATAAAGTAGATTGTTATCATCTAATACCAATCTTCTAATAGACTTCTAAGACTTCTAATAGTTTTTTGAAGAGAATATAAGAAGGCATCGATTGATGATAAAATTACACAAATATAAATACTAAATTTGTTTCTTAATAATTTTGCAAAGTATGGTATCTTTCAGAACAGTGTGGGACATGTAATGCCACAAGGCATTTCTTACATTCCCATGTAGTTTCACTCCGTTTTCTATGTTTAGCACACACCCTACACCTTCTTTGTGGATTTTTTTTGCATTTGTGGGTGGAACATTCCTTGGGAAATGTCCCCATTGCTTTGCCTGTAAACGATCCGGTGAGCCACCAACAGACATCCGTTCACGTTTTTTATAATCGGGAATATATACACTTTGCAAAATTTGCTTTGTGACATCTAATCGAAACTTCGAAAACACATATTTCTTCCTTTTTGCGACACCAATTTTTTTACAGAATAAAGCATACGAATTAAACAGTGTAATGTCCGCTAAGTAAAAGAATATATTTTTTTTAACTTCTTAAATATTTCCTCATAAGTGTAAAAGAAGATAAATAACTATCTTTCAAATCCACCCCAGCCATGCCATCATTGTACTCCAAGACGATATTGGGCTTTGTAACAGAGCTATTATCATTCTTCCACCGCTTGTTTTCCACTTCCATCATCTCAATTTTCGAATGTTTTGTGGACATTATATATATGTCTTTCTTGCCATTCCATTTGGCAACTAAGATGCCATTACACGATCTTGTCATCACATCAGATCGTTTCAGTTTTGCGGCTGCAAGTTCTTTGGGCATATTCTTCCAATTATACCTCACTGTTCCTATGGCATTAGTTTTTATAGATAGCAACTTTGCAAACAAACTTGGTAAAGAATACCAATTGTCGATAAACAGGATGTGTCCGTAACCAGCTATTGATGTGCACATAAACATCGTGACATTTTCCGATGCACTTGTGTTTGCATTTTTATTTACATCTTGACCCGTCTATATTTTAAATTGAATGCAGTATCCCGGTTTAGATTCGCATAGTTTATAGAATTTTACTCCAAAGCGTGCTCTTTTTGATGGATTGTACTGTTCGTATGACATGTGGCATGTATAATTTATTAGAGATTCATCTAATGATACATATTCCTCGGGGGTGTAAATAGTCTTAAATTTTTCATTCAAATAGTCGATTATACTTCGCAATTTACATAAACGATTATTATTATTGTTTACAACTTCATTGTTAGTAAAGTGTAAGAAGCGAGATAGTTGGGCAAATCTCCAATATGGCATGATTTTTCGAAATATGGGAGTTTCGATTACGCTACTTTTGGACCAATAAGATTGAATAGTGGGTTTTTTTACTTGTGACATCAAAATGCATAAAGCAAAATAAGCTTTCATCCCATCTATATTCGTGTCCCTCCAATGGTCTTCATACTTTTTTAGTGTGCGAGTTCCATTTTGGAGTATCTGACTCGCATAACAATTAGTTTCTGGCACGATGATTCTTCAAAATACTTCCATTAGTACTCCATTTGCCATTTGTAAAGCTACAGCAGTAGTAAGTTTGGGCATCACAAAAGTCCATATTTTGATACCATACTTTCCGGGTTTTCCTGGCATGTAGACTTTGAAAGGACAGCGGCCCCGAAAAGTAATTAATTGTTCATCTACTGTACTTTGACTAGATGCTACATAACAATCTTTACAGTTTTTTGTCAACATACTGCTCATTTCACGGAGTGCTGCCAATTTATCACTCTGTTTTTGTTCTTCTCTCATTGTGAAATCGTCAAATATTAAAAATCTAAGAATGTCTGTAAATCTATTACGAGACGTAGAAGCTGTGTAGATTTGCCGTGATAGTGCTGTTTTTTGTCTCCATATATCAGTTTTTTTCTCGAGATTCTCGAAATCTTCTCATCATTATAACTATACCGAAAAATGCATTCAGTTCGCACTGATCGATCGGTTTCCATCTCTTTCATCTGTTACTTTCAGCACAGTATGCATTAGCCTTTTCATTGGTATGTTTGATAATCTTAGCAATAATTTTGTCGTCTATGAAAAGGTGAAATGATTGTTTTATTGATTCTACACCTTCACTTTTTTCAGTCAATACAGCATGTTGTATGGGATGCGGTGGAATGAGCAATAAAACCAGCACAGATATTAAGAGAAAATAAACGCCTTTTAATGTCACAGAAATCAGTCAAGACACAACTCGCCGGCCATCTTCTATATTTCAAAATAAGAACAACAGACACCACTTTAATCAAATTCAGTATTATCAAATTGATCTTATTAACACCCTCCTGCAATTCTGTAATACTGCTAACAGCTAATTATTTCTTAAAGTAGGTATACAAAATACAAAAATGTGATACATTAATCTTATGTTACATAAATGCTATTGCAACTGAGTTTTGTTTTATTTTACAGTGACTTAATATTTAATAGGTCTCTAAAGTACTTAAACTTAATACCTGAGAGCTGCTTTGTAAAAATATCAGCCTGTTGCTCATTGCTTCTAATATACAACAACTTTACCTTATTTTCTGCTAAACACTCTCTAATGAAATGGTATTTGATATCTATATGCTTTGTACGTTTAGATTCTAAAGTGGAAGCCATTTTAATACAACTTTGGTTGTCTTCAAAGATGCTAACTGGGTAAACATCAAAATTTCCTATTTCGATCAACATTTGAGCCAAGAAAAGTTTTTCTGTAATACAAGCTGATAAGGCAACGTATTCAGACTCTGCACTTGATAAAGTTACGATATGTTGCCTTTTTGTTTTCCAGTACACAACATTATTGTTTATTTTAATGACAAAACCTGTTATACTTTTACGGTCGTTTATACTGTTTGCAAAGTCTGAATCTACATAGGAAACCAAGTTAACATTTGAATCACTACTCTTTACAAATTTTAAACCATAATTTTCTATTAGTTTTAAATACCTTAAAACATTTTTTAAATGATTCCAATGTTCACTGGAAAAACTATTCTGAAACTGACTAAAGTACGTTACAGAAAAACTGAGATCTGGTCTTGAACCCAGCATTAAGTACATTAGACAACCTATCAACTCTCGATACGGAAACTTATCATTCCTAACGTCTGACTCTACTATTAACTGTAGTTTGGGCTGCATAGGTAACTCTAAAGTTTTACAATGGTACATATTAAATTTCTGTAAAACTCTCTTGATTAAATCTTTCTGGCAAATGTGCAACTCATTATTAACTCTACTTATTTCCAAACCAAGAAAGTTAATGTTTTTATTCTTAAATTCTTTTAACTTAAAAACATTGGATAAACTATCTTTAATATTTTGCAACAATTCTAAACTTTTTGAAAACAAAATTATGTCATCTACATACACTAAAAGGAATGTATTATTGTCAAAATGTAAGCAAGGATCTTTCTTAGAACGTTTTAAACCTAAATTTGTGACTTTTTCATGAAACAATGAATTCCAGCATTTTGGAGCTTGTTTTAGCCCATATAAGGACTTATTTAGCTTACATATGAACTTTGGATCTTCATCTAGTCCCTCGGGTTGATGCATGTATACCGGTGTGTCCAAAGTACCATACAAAAAGGCTGAACTCACATCTAATTGCATTACATGCAAATCATTTTCAAGATATAGTGATAACAGCACTCGTATAGTAACCATTCGGGCTACTGGCGCGTACACTTCGCTATTTATTGCGCACTGCTGAAAGCCACGTGCTACAAGACGTGCCTTTTTCACTACCTTGCCGTCTAACATCTTTTCGCGAAACACCCATCTGGAGTCTATTATTTCTTTTTCATCTGTTGGAGGCCATCATCCCCAACTCCCAAGTCTGACTTTCTTTGAGTGAATTTAGTTCTTCTCGTATTGCACTTTTCCAGCCATCGGTTCTGCTTCATTATATGTTTGAGGTACATCGGAGACTAAGTTACCAGTTGACAGTGCCATCATTAAATTTGCCCCAAAATTTGGATCAAGATCAAGTTCATAATCAGTCAGTTTCTTTGGTAGTTGTCTGTTTCTGGTGCTTCTTCTTATACCTTTGTTTTCTTCTTTTTCATTTTCACTTAAATTTTGTCTCACTTCAGTGCTTTCATTCTCATATTCTTCTTCTAACGCTGCTTCTTCGTCTTCATCACTGATTTCAATGGGTATCTTATTCTCAAAATTGTTTTTATTCACCTCTTTAAAAACAACATTTCTTCCTATAATAATCTTCTTGTGTTCTTCATCCCATAGCCTGTAGCCATTGTCTGCATAGCCTACCATTATTAACTTTTTACTATGGAAATCAAGCTTTGACGTTCTATCTTCCTTTTGTAAGGATGGGGCTATAATGATTTAAATAACGTAAGGCGGAGTCGTAATATTTGGAATAGACTAGTAATTATTAGGGCTGTTAGGATACAACGGTTTTGGTGGCTTAAAACTACGGAACGTCTATACTGTTCGGCGATCTGATCGGGACTAACTCGCAGGGCATCACGAAAGTGATGTGCATAGTGTCGCGCCAGGCCCGCCATGTGCGTTAAGGCCCCAGCCGTAAGTGCCATAACTCTAGGCACCCCGACGGCTAGGCGCAGAATCGCCTTACACTTTGGTATCAAATTGTATGCCACTGACCCAAACAATTGTATTTTTTTCATATTGGGTTTATAACCGAACCATATTTCTGCTGGTGTTAATTTATTTGGTAAAACACTAGTCGGTGTACGGTTCGTTAAATATATGGCTGTTTTCACTGCTTCTCCCCATATTAGTTTGTCCAACTTGGAGTCAAAAATCAAGCATCTCGCTTTTTCCATTACAGTCCTATTATACCTTTCTGCAACACCATTTTGTTCAGGATTTCTTGGAACAGTATACTGACATCTTATGCCCATTCTTAGACAATAATTTTTAAATTCCTATGAGGTGTACTCCCCTCCATTGTCACAGCGTAATCGTTCTATTTTCGAGCCAAACTTCGCCTCAACCATACTAACAAATTCCTTGAGCTTATCTAAAACTTCATTTTTATCTCTTATTAGGTAGCAAACTGCAAAATGAGAGTAATGATCAATGAAGCTTACATAATACCGCTTTCCATTAAACGTAGGAGGACTGATAGGACCACACACATCACTTGAAATGACTTCTAATATTCTTTTGGGCCTTCTATCTTCATCGACATTTCTAAAGGGCTGTCTGGACTGTTTAGACTTCAAGCAGACTTCACATGTACCTGGTGCCGGATAATGCAAGAGTGTCCCATTTTTCGATGTAGTAACATGCTGTCAGTAGCAACGTGAGCTGTTCTGGCTTCACCACTTCTTGGCAATTTTAAAGAGACAATATACAAATTTCCAGATAAAAAGCCTTTCACCAAAACTTCATTATTTTTCATTATTAAAACTTCTTTATTTTCAAACAGAATCTTGAAACATTTTTCCTCAAGTTTCCTTACAGACAGCAAATTATGAATAAGTCCATCACACATGAGTACCTTTGACATTGTAGCATTTTTTCCATTAGGTAGGGTAAAATCTAAGTCACCTTGAACAGTAGCCTTTAGCATTTCTCCCCTTTTTGCTACATTGATCATATGTGAAATATTTTCCTTATTTTTCAAATAATTTTCTGTGCCTCTGTTTATCAAGTGATTAGTGGCTCCACTATCAATTATAAATTTTACATCCGTATACTGCCTTTTTGTGCTCATTAATGAACTCTCTGTAGCTGTCAAAAATACTATATTTTCTTCCTCAGTTTCTTCAGCAGTGTTTGCTCTGAAATTGTTTTTCTTCATCTTAGGACATTGATATTTTTTATGCCCCACTACTCCACATCCATGACATTTAAAAGGAAACACATTCTTTTGTTTCTCACTGTTGCTTTCCTTTTTATTAAACACTCTGTTAAACTTTGTCTTATACCCTAAGAAGGCTGCATTTCTTTCTGTTCCTGTCTCTGCTTTTGCTTGTCTCGCTTCCTCCATAAGAAGTTTACTTTTCACAAAATCCAGCGTAATTTTTGTTTCATCTTGACAGAGCATTATGTCAATAGCTGTGGTCACAGGTTGATATGACTCAGCCATGGATGATAATAACTGGGAAACAATCTCACTTTGTTCCATCTTTCCACCTGCACTTCTCAACTCATACACAGTTTGTTCAAATTCTGTCAAAAACTTATTCAAATTCATACCATCAGTGTACTTGAAACTCCTAAGTTTTTTCTGTAGCTGTACTTGTGTGGAAATGCCCTTTTTTTGGTAAGTATTACTCAATGCTTCCATGATTTCTTTGGCTGTTTTCTTACATTTAATCATTTCAAGCAAACTATCTGACAAACATTGTACTATAATATTGCGTGCTTTTACATCAGCCTTCTTGAACTTTTCCAATTTATCCACTTCGGATGCTGGTGGTGGGTCATTTTCTACAGCCTCTAGCACACCTGACTGTTCTAAAATCAGCTTGACCCTAAACTCCCAATTTGAAAAACCATTTCCATCAAAAGGTCTTACATTTACAAAGACTGGATTATTTTCCGCGGTGGCCATTTTTACTTGATCGAAGACTTCGACACCACTAACTTTACACAGACCAATCGACTAACCCGACCGGCGACTGCTTGACACTACCAGTTGCTGTTTTACAACTTTTCTGGACTGTCCCGTTCTCACTGTACTAGTTTAAAATGCTTCTGGGCCCATAACCTATGGGATGCGGTGGAATAAGCAATAAAACCAGCACAGATATTAAGAGAAAATAAACGCCTTTTAATGTCACAGAAATCAGTCAAGACACAACTCGCCGGCCATTTTCTATATTTCAAAATAAGAACAACAGACACCACTTTAATCAAATTCAGTATTATCAAATTGATCTTATTAACATGTTGCGGAATATACTGTCACTGCCGATTGTGTTTCGATGCAATATATTTCCATTTGTGTCCACCAACGGTATAACAATTCTCGGTATTAGTCGAATTGTCATTAGATTCTGATGTAGAAAATGTGTCTGTTTCCGAATCTTTTTGTTCCGGTTCCTCGTTGCTACAAAAACTGCCAGATTCTTCACCCGAGGAAACGTAGTCACTATTTTCATTTATATTTTCCACAAGTTCGGCAAATAAAGAACTTTCCATGTTTGAAACGTGGGTTGGATATATTTATAAAATCTTACACTGGAACTCTTTATTCGACTGTACACTTCCGTGGTCACGCATAGAATTGACATACGCCACCTTACGTCAGATGTCGTAACCCCCTGCGCTCGCCACGCGATGGTGGCGCCGCAAAAAGTCACGCCGTTTCGTGACGAAATCCGCGGGACCACCCATCGATTTTTTGCGGGCCACTAATTTTAGGTGAGCCGAAATCGCCGGCGGACAACACAGAGATAAGCCGGAAAACAGGCCGGCCACATTGGTATATGGCTACGCGTAGCTACGAATAATTAAACCGGAGAAAACGCGAAAAGAAGGGCGTACGGTAGCACAATGCGCGAGTGCGGGCGGGGGGCGGAAAATCGCGAGGGCTCTCTCCATAGTCCGTTCTCGGGCATAAGCCCAGCTTCTGCTGCCGCAGACGACAAGACACATCTGACCAGAACTGCCAAACCAAGCTTTCGAAATAAAGAACCGATAACCCAAAAAGAGTCGTCTACGCTTTCTTCCAACCTGTACGGCCGCAACTTACCTCGTGCCCCGATCTTCATCGGACGCGATAACCTAGCACGGCCGCACGCAATCGCCCCGACTGCGCACGACTGGCCGCGTCTCACGACGCCCCACCGTGTCGACAGCCGGTCACGTCCTGCCGCCCCTTTCGATCCCGATCGTTGGCCGCGACGAGTGCCCCGACGCTTGGACCTTCGCCCCGACGGGACCGGTCGCGCAGGGCGTTGCCCCGTCAGAACGGAGCACGCGGGATCCGCACTAACTTCGGAGCGGACCCCCCTGCCCGAAGTCCACCCCACCGACACAGAGTCTGCCAGAATTCCTCCGACCTCGCCTCGATTTCGGGAACGAACCTGTCCGCTTACCCCGGGGGGTATTAAACCCATCACATTCAGTTACGAAGAGCGCTTGTTGCCCCTCCTTCCCACCCAACTGACCCGGAAATCCACCAAGGACTTTCGGCGGAGCGACAGTCGTTGGTTCTCGTACCGGCTCGCGGAACTGATCAGGGACGAGGCGGTACACGAAGAAGTCCGCGAAGCCTGGTCTAGCCTACGGCAACGTGTAGCGGTCGCCCACGCCCGGGTCGGCCCGAAGCCTGTTTCGACTCTCTCTAGGCCCACTTCTCTCCCGTCGTCCGACGCACTTACACAGTAGACGTCAGAATGAATATGATAGAATTCTGTACTGTTCGAGTAATCCGTTTGAAGAGGGAGAAGGTTTTGTTTACGTCAGAGCACAACAAAGAAACCTAATACTTCCGAAAAAGTCTGCGCGCCGTAATCGCAAAATCTTTTGTCCGAGCGAAAAAGTAATAGGAGTATCTATACACCTATGTATTATGATCGAGTGTTCAGAATAATAATCGGGTCAAAATGACCCGGCATTCGTTGTGCGAGGATTAATAACGATTTTAAGAATCATAGGTTCATTACTTTCCTGCTTTATAGCTCAACCTTAAAGTAGGAACATTTTAACACAATGTACAGTATATTGTGCAGTACTTGGAAAATTAATGTAATTAATTATAAATGAAACAAATGATAATTTAAGACAATTTGTTTCTGATTATTAAAAATGATGTTCAAAGTAATATGTTGCGGTCACAATTTTTTTATACCAGCCTTTCTTAATCCAAGCAGTGTACTTACGCGTTTCATAATTCTATTGACGTCATATCCACTGTATCCTCTTTCCAAAATTGTGTGCAGTATTTTCGCCGATTCAATGTCGTCCTCAGTTTCCTTAAAGGTGTATAGATTACCCAAGGAGTTTAGCATGGCCATAAGTTGTTGCAGCGTTAAATTACCATTATATGTTGTAGACTGAAATTCTAACCTATCATAAAATGTTAAAAATTTTAATGGGTTTGTCATGTAGGGACCTGTTGTAATTTCAGATATCATTCAGACATCCTTCAGTGTACATATATAGGGTGTTTCTGTGTTATTGGTATAAACTTGGAGGGTGTATAAAGGAGATAAATATAAATAAACTTTGATTAACATACTTAAGTTTGGACCAATGTCACAGAAACACCTTGTATTATCTACGACAGATAAGTTGAAGTGTATAATCATGTTTCAGGAATTTATTTTACTGGGGGTCATCGATGACCTTCGTTGCAATGGGATGCATTTCTTCAATTTCGCGCGATTTACTTGGTTTTTGCAATTATCAATTGTCAGAATTTCTGTATTCTTGTCGAGTGCATCCAACAATCAGGTAATAACGTTTATTATAATTTTACGCCTTACATAAATTTTTGCATTTCATATCTTTCATTTAATTTTTTACTTAGCCCTTAAAATTAACGTGTCGTTAACACTATTTCTACCACGATCAGTCAAATGACCGTTTTTAAAGTTTCGATTAGAATTTCTTATATACAACGCAATTGTAGCGCCTTTAAACTTCACGACTTTTCCTAAAATATAAGTGTAATATATCTTTCTATATGCAGTTTTTTTTATTGATTGTTTTCTGTAGAAAATTTGTAGTCTGTCTTAGCTACCACATCTGGTCATTTGACCGGTTAAACGATTTATATTTTTTTGTAATAGTATTCTCTCGAAAACTCAATTCTGAAACTATAAAGTCGTTACAAACGAAAGGTAATGCAATTGTGACATGATTAGCCGAAAAGTGCCTCCCAGGGATTGTTTTAGGGCACCTCCAAGTGTTTACAGTTCTCGCTCGCCTATTGGTCTCGCGATGTCTATTTACCAGATTGGTATCCGAAGCGGTCCGAAACCTCAGATCTTCTTACACCGTCTTATTTGTTATGACTGCAAAATTTTTTAAAAACATATCCGAAAACGATGCCTCGACGTCTTCTCACGAAATCAAATCAGTAAAATCTTGTGACCCAAACAGAGAGCATCAAAACGTGAAAGTTACAAAGAGCATATTCGGCAGTCTTTTATTATTTTGTATTTTTATTCTATTATTATTCTACTCTTATTTTATACTGTATTACGTGTTATAAGTTTCATTTTCAAAAAAGTGAACAAAACCAAGAATACTTCGTAGTAAGTTTCACATTTTATCTTTTATTCACTTTTTTATCCATTTTGATTTACATTTTTATATTTTAGTTTTTATTTTATCCTTTGAATATTTATCCCCAAAATGTCAAGACGTTCGAAGAGGGTGAATTTATTATTAGAGAAAATAAATAATATTGCTGAAGAGTGTTCGGAAGATGATCAGGAAATTTTTTATACTGAAGATGACAATGCGGAAAATGATTATGATCACCGATGAGAACACCGATGAGAACGAAGAGAATATCTTGAACGCACGTAAAGGACGAAAGAGAAGGCGATCTTTAGTTAGTTCCGATAATGAGAATGAGGAAGAGGTAATCGAAACTGCTATAGACGGTACTGTTTGGCAAGAAGTAAAAGCAGGGTCTCATCCTGGAAGAGCACCGATTCATAACATTTTTAGGGAAACATCAGGCCCGACAGGGTATAGCAAACGAAATATTATGAAAGTTAAAGTTAGGACGGCATTTTCTCTGAATATTGATAAGAATATAATTGAACATATAAGAAAGTGCACGAAAACAGAAGCATTTCGAGTGTTGGGATGTAAATGGGATCTATCTACTGCAAAGTTACATGTATTTATTGCACTCCTGTATGTACGCGGCTCATATTAGGCTAAAAATATAGGTGTAACGCTTCTATGGAATAAAACGTGGGGTCCGCCATTTTTCTCAAATACTATGAGCAGGAATAACTATACGGAGATCATATATGAGGTTTATTCGATTTGACAACGAAAATGAACGAAGTCAACGCTTACAAACCGACAAATTCGCTTTGGTTTCTGAAGTTCGGTACAAATTTATTGAGAACTGTCAAAACTGTTACAAACCAGGGCCATATATAACTATAGATGAACAATTGTTTTCAACAAAAGTAAGATGCAGATTCACTCAATACATGCCCAATAAACCGAACAAAGTTGATATCAAATTCTGGTTAGCGTCCGATGTAAGTAGTAAGTATATAATAAACGGTTTTCCATATTTGGGAAAAGATGAGAGGAGAGAACCTTCAGTTCCGCTTGAAGAGTTTCTTATATTGAAATTAATGGAAACATATACAAGATGTGGAGGAAATATAACTATGGACAATTTCTTTACAAGCGTGTCTGTAGCGACAAAACTGTTAGTAAAAAATACTATGACTGTTGGAATAATTCGAGCGAATAAAAGGGAGCTACCAAAATTGGCAAAACAAAAAATGGGACAAATCGAATCAAATAAGAAAGTACTGATTCTTACTTCAATGCATAACTCCGTAGAAGTTGTAGAAAATAATACCCGTATACCGGAGACAATTAGATTATATAATAGCACCAAATTCGGTGTAGATGTGATCCACCAAATGACCAGAAATTACACGGTAAAATCTAAATCTCGGAGATGGCCTTTACAGGTATTTTTCAATATCCTAGATTTGGCTGGAATAAATGCATGTGTTTTATATAAAGAAACAACGAGAGAAGAAATTTCGAGGCAAGAATTTTTATTTCAACTGGCAGAAGAACTTGCCACCAAATATCAAAAAGAGCTACAGCCAGAGAAAGAAAATCAAACAACACCAGTCACAAATAAAAGTCAAGTTTCACGTGTACGGAAAACATGCCAGATAAGATATTGCAAAGACAATAAAACTAACAAAATTTGTCTAAAATGTAAAAAGTACGTATGTGGAAAATGTACAAGCCAATTTGTAAAAAATGCGGTGAAAACGAATAAAATGTACATTATATAGTTCTGAATAAAAGAAACTATATTTTTATACTGTTAAATTGGCTATTATTTTCATTCTACATTAAATAATATAAGTTGTCTTAAAGACCGGTCGTTTGACTGGTCGCAGTAGGAAGTGTCGGTAGGTTTAGTGTTAAATGAAGATTATGTCACAAATAATTCATCCGATGATACATTTTTACTGAGTCCCTTCAAAAGATGTCAACTACAATCAAATATTGAGGAAAATTCCTCGAGTAGTTTATCTGACAGGATGAAGGCATCCTCAATACGTCGCCGTCGAATTAATTCAGATGGTGAAAGTGAAGTTGAAGATGATGATGAAAATTATATACCTGAAATGAGTGTGATATAAATTGGCGGATTCCCCAGGGCAATCAAGCGAAGATCACTTTTTTGAATTCATCTGGAATCAATACGTGCCATTCTGAGATTTTTAATTATACAGAAACGAATAGTTTTTATTTTCTTTTTATTAGTGATAAAATATGTGGGGTTATTTTCATTGAGTTGCGAGTGTGAGAGAGAGAGAGAGAGACAATGTATTGTAAGTGTGAGAGACGTCTAGCGGAGTGTGCCCGATGCTGGATGGGGGATTGTGATTTGAACCGAGTTGACAGAGTGAACGTATGAGAAGAGTGGTAATAAAATCTTATATTAATTGTTATTCCAAGACAAGACTGTGTGTTATTCGGTATCCTACCCATCAAGAAAGACATCACAAAATATTCAAAATTATTGCAAATCAAACGAACAGATATATTGCGCAAATAATATCAGAATAGCAGTGGCATCATCTAGTAAATGGTCTGAAAGAAATCGTAATATCAGGAAACAAATCGTTTGGGATTGTAATGTCTCTTTGTGAGGATATATTGGGCAAAGGCCATATTATCTGCACAGATAATTGGTGCACAAGTGTGGATCTGGCGAACAAATTAATCTCAATGCACACGCATTTAGTGGGTATCGTACAAAAAAATCGGCGAGGAAATCCGCAAGAAGTAGTATCGTAAAAATACAAACGTGGAGAATTTATGGCTCGAGAAAATAGAAGAGGTATATCTTTCTTAAAATAGAAGGATAAGAGGGATGGGTTGATGCTGTCTACGAAACATTTAGCAAAAATGACAACTGTACATAAAAAATATATTTTGTATGTAAAATCAAGAATAGTTGTTGTTTGGGACAGGAGACTTTTTTTAGATTTTGGATTCCACGTTACATTAACATTTATCAAAGTAGTAGCGTATAAGATGTTACCCGTGAGGGTCAGTCTCAACACTCTAGTGAGAGTCAATTTAAATGAGAATCAAAGTTGTTGCGCAACGAGTAGCCTAAGCGTTGCTAAAGAGAGTCACTAAAACAACAATTACAATTGTATTAATCGTGAGCAAAAACGAGTAGACTGAATTCACATTAATGAGCACACGTTTAACTGTACTGATTGTGAGTCACACTCTCGACTATAATGTTTCGATCTCGTCACATAGGAAAACAATTCCAAATTCTCATCGTTACCAACGGTAACGATAATAAAAGGCGAGGGGTCACATGACCCTAAATGGTATAGAAGATTAGGTGCGTTTTCAAATATCTAGAGTACCGAGTATAATTCGCGAACACTTGTGGAATATAATTTAGGGAAATCTTTAGTTGATTTATCTGACCAAATGAACTATAGTTCACCACTCCCTAAAACTGTAAAGTGGTACAGGAAGTTAGCAATAGAACTCTTAATAAATACATGTATTGTAAATCCCATGGTATTGTCCACACGGTTCGAATTCCCGATTTTAGAATAAAAATAGCTATGTATTTAACGAAATATGATAACAAAATTGAGGGTTGCATTTCTTCACGTAGGACCTTACTCACAATGATTAAAACGGGTCTGTATCAAATCACCGTCAGTCATTTCACTGACAATGTTTACATCAACGCTTGTTTCTCCGACATTTACTTCGCTGATAATGAATTCACTGACATGGTGAAATTATCGACATTGACACTGTATTTACTTAGGTATGTATGCGAAATTGTATTTGTATACCACTTTCGTCTTATTTTAAAGTAATAACTAAGGTATAATTGTATTTTGAAATAATTATGAAATTATAAGATAATAACTGTACATTGACCTACATAGAAATAGTATCTAAACGTAATGAGTAAATATTGAAAAAGAATGATAAGGTTATACTATGTGCCAACGCTTTTAAGAAATTCAGTTCTGTATATTCTTCTCGGTTTTGCAATATTCTCTGTATCCGTTCTTCTTTCGTACGATCTTTCCTGCTCTTGTTTTTTGGTGGTTCACCTCGCAATAATTTTTCTATCGCGTTTACTATAATCGCTTGTTCTTTTCGAATCTCCATTATAAGTTGAATTAATCCCAAGTTATGACGATTGACCAAACTCTGCTAACGTCGATGCCAAGATTCGACATTATTCTGTGTTCGCGGAAAGTTATATAAATAACTGTCATGAACAGACCAGAAATCCGGTGGAAAAAGTGGTACACGAATTCCTGTATTCCCATTACGCTTATGTATAACTCTATGGTGAACGTAGTATTTTTCAAACCATTCCAGAATAACTGTACTTTGAGGTGGAAAGAGTGGTTTTAAATTATCGAAAGTGTTTGGAATTTCCTCTGGTTTTAAGTATGCAAGACATGAAATTTGACTCACTAGTAAGCTAAATGTTTCTTCATTTCCGTATTTGCTTGTTAACCCATTTTTTTGTATCTTCCTATATATATTTTGACATAAATGGAAAAAACATCCTTTTGTTTTTGAGTGTGGAAATATCAATTTAACAGTACTGATTGCCGCAGTTTCAAAATCCGTAAGAATGAAGTTCGGATTTAATAAAATATTTGATTCCTCGGCTAAATCGATTATTTTCTGTAATAATTTATACATTCTCTGATGCTTCGATATCAATAATGCGTAAATTAAAGGAATAATTGTATCTTGTTTGTGTCCATGTATGGTGTACAGTTGCTTAAAAAAAGTTGGAATCATTTTGAAAATTCCGTCCATAATCCAATAGTTCGAACCGGCCAAAATCTGCAGATTATCAACAGTTGTAAAGAGTATAATGCTGCCCGATTCTTCTTTAAATACTGTTACAAAGGATTTATTGCTTAAAGTTTTCGATAATTCAACGGGCAAATTCAACTCTTCAATGTTTCTTGGCTCTTTAGGTTTTTTTTTTATTTCTTATATGTAATACTTTTTGTCTCAATGCATCAGTAGTAGGAATATATGGTTGAATATTTTTATCTGGTTCTAATATTGCATCTCTGACAATGGTGCTCAGCTTTTCATTGCTATGTTTGGCTGATACTGCAAGATTATTTAAACATTTTATAACTCCTATTCGAGATGCCTCTGGGGCATGATTATGTTTTGAAGAATTATGGTTGCGAATCATATGTTGATCGTTTATAATGCAATGAGTGTAGTGTCATTGTTGGTGAAATGACTGGCAGTGATATGATATAGGCCCGAATAAAACACAGTGAAAATTGTTGTAGGCTTGTCATTAATGAATTCGAGAAGAAAGAGAAAATGCAGCAAGTGCGTCAGACGTGTGAGGTGTCTCGAACTGTAAAGACATAAAGTGTAAACAGAACAAAACGTAGTCCCGGTCAATTTTAATAATCTACTCACTATCTTTACCACTATTGGACCACCATGTTTCATAATATCCCTACATTATGTTTATATTTATCATACGTGTGAATGTACGAATATGTAACATTCCTAACTTCACATATTATATGACACATATGAAGAATCTCGTGTACCTCCAGTAAGAATTGCAAGTCAAATTTGAAATGTTCATATTCTAATGCCGATTTCTGTCGCTTGACATATAAAATTGTTGGTAGCAAATAATAGGATATAGTTTAAATTTAATTATCAACACATTACACTGCAATTAAAGTACAAATTGAATTCATTTATGTATCAAAGTTAAATAATCTCCCATCCGAAGTCATTAATTGTCAGTGTCCTTTATCAGACGGCAAATATAATACTAAGGGATCGAATTTCAAAGAAAATGATTGCCCTTACTGTTATTCTCGAACAAGACGTTGATATGTTGGCTTCTCCAACAACAAACACATTTTATGTCATTTATTTCTTCCTATTGTCAAACGGTAAGAATTAAAAGCTCACGCAGCTAAAATTACATGCATAATTTTTGTAAGCTTTATCTATTTGTATATTTCCTACATACGCGTATTCAGAACTGTAGTTCTGAATTTTCTTTTTCGTGAACAGTGCAAACATCTCTTTTTATGTCGCAATTACAAATTTTCAATACTTACCAGTGAATTTCCCCACCATGTATCAGATTTTTTTTACAATAAAATCTAAACTATTGCTCATATAGACAATTTCGTAGAAAACTGACTCTGTTTGAAACATAAGTATGTACAATAATATCTAACGTTTCTCCATTTTTGTTAAAATGTGTAACGTTGTTCAATACCTGGGATACCCAGGTGCCCATTTTCAGAATTCGTATAATAAACGCATTTTATCACGGGTAAATTTTAATCGTATACATGTTAATTGTTCCCTGGGAGGAAGTTTGAAAGTTGTTTTCTAAATATATAAACAAACAGTACAAGCTGGAAGATCCTTTGAAACTGTACTGTAGTCTGTATTACGTGTATGAAATACATTACTTTTTATAGTCATTATTTTAACGACAAGTGCTAAAATGAGCTTTAAAATCGATAATGTTAGTTTTTTTTATTAAAAAACAATAAAAATAAAATTGGTTTATATACAGGAAAAGAGGTTGTACAAAAGTATTTATGCATAAAATAACGATCGTAAAATATTCAGTTTTGAGAGTTGGTACAAATTTTGAAAAATTCTCTTTTTATCAGCTTTGTAGATGTGAAAAAACAATACAATTTTAGTTAGAACTTTTTTTCGATATCTCTAACCGTTTTCGAAACATTTCACCATAAAGAAAATAACACACATTTTTCAATGGGTGATTTCACGCCTTAAAACCGAATTATGGCACAAACAAAAAATAGCTTTGTATTAGGCATGAATTACCATACTTATATCTGGATTTTCATAATTTTTTGAACTACCGGATTGCCAAACTTCCCTTGTTAATGAAGCGTTTGCTTTACCAATTATTGATGATCGGTTTAAAAATTCGCAATTCATCAAACAGTTTTCTACGAAGCTTGCTATTGCGGGCGTCCTCGGCAAGCCAATGAACATTATAAATATTCAACCTAGAACTTCAGAACCGAAACTGGATAACACAGGAAGAAAAATGATTACTGGCTCTTGTCACTTGTGTTATAGAGCAATGATAAAAAGACATAGAAAAACCAGAAAATCCGCAGGCGTATACCGCAGGCAGAAAGCCTGTTCGCAGCAAGTATGCGATAACAATTACCAAGTGTAAAGAATGCGTTTGAATAAATAATTATTATTATTTAGGCATTGGTATTTATTCGTTTAATCATTTCTGTAAATATACTATAGTATCGTGAACATTTTGATTTATTCAATAACAGATATATATCTCATATTTGTATTGAGAACGACTATGTGAACTTGGAATCCACATTTTGCTTATGGTTTTGCAAATCGCGATGATCCGGGCCATTTTTAAACAATTTTAATTGGACAACCAAAAAATTTTCACAAATTTTATTCAGGTGGGCACACGGGTACCTGAATATTGACATAAGGGTTAATAAAGTGTCAATGTCGTGATACTATTATTTTACATTTCAAAGTAACATTTGTCTGAATCATACTTCTATATGATATTTCTTTGACTAAAAACGTCTTTTTAAATAAATTGAATAATATTGAAACATTGAAAAATAATATTGAAATAAGATATTGGAATAAAGATATTTCTTTATTTTAATATTATTTTTGATTTTACTATAAAAAGACGTTTTTAGTCAAAGAAATTTGAGAAGATGTTTTACGGGTTTAGATTGTTTATTACCAAAAACATAAACAAAAAAACATTAGCAAATAAGATTTTCGACGCATTACAAGTTAATGCTCGTTAAAGATAACAAGCTTTTATGCTTTTAATGTTGCTTAGAACGAGCATTATTCGAAGAAAATGTTATTTTTACAAATTTTAAGTTTGTGCTTCACCGATATAACATAGATGTCGGCAATTTTGCATAAGTGCGAAATGTGCATTGCATAAATGGGAAAAGGTGAAAATGTTTTACAATGAAATGTACATACAGCTCCTCAGCAAGCTCTACGGCAGCCTTATGGCTAATCCTATTAATATTACAAATTGCCACTCCAGGAAAATCGACATGCTGTATGGGATATTTTTTCAATTCCGGAGTGATAGCTATTGGACTTCTGCTGAAGTTGCAGGTAATATAGTACATCATGAATACCATGCCAAAAAGGGCAACAGCATGAATGAAAAACCAGGTTATTCTAAAGAAAAGTTTATATCCGAAAAATTAAAGTCTTTTTATACCGTTAATTTGTTATAATACTTTTCGAATATTTAAACATTATACTAGCATACTTATCCACGTAGTATTTGTATGCAGATAAATTTGGTTGAAAAGAGTAGCGATGTCTTCTAACAGTCACTTTTTTACGTAATTTCATCAACGATATAGAATTTGTGGTTCTACTTTTTTCAGTAGATTTTTCTAATACTGTCGACATTTTACTGGGAAAAGTTTCTATTGTCATTGAGACTTCACTACCTCTATTAAACCTTTGGAGGCGATGTTGTGAATTATTATGCCGAATACTAAAAGCTCAATTCTAACTGGTAGTGGAGTAACTATTAAAGAACTGGACAATACGTGAAAAATCGCAGGAGGACTTTTAAGTGTAATTTGGCAATCTGTGTTCATTGAAATGTATCACCTTTTAAATAAATAATCCCCATTAGTGTGACACATTTAGCATTCACTCGTCGAAATATGAATAGACACGAAAGAAAGTCATACATAAAAGCAGTCGTGTTAAAATAGATCTGATGAAGTGATAGATAACGTACGTATACATGAATTTCTGTACTGCACGTTATAGTAAACGTAATGTTAATAAAATTATTGGACTCCTCACAAAACAATATTGATTTAAGCAATATAACTGAAAGTTTTTTATTAGCATTAATTTTATTGTTATTTAAAAAGAACATTATGATTGTGATTACAACGATTACCAGTACGTTATCAAATTAAATGGTACATATTTTAGGTAAAATATAGTTACTGCAATACCTAATTAAATGTGAACGTACTTGCTATAATAGTTCAGAAAGTGATAATAACAAAAATAATTAATGCAACAAATGTATCAAATGTAACAAGTGCTAATAAGTAGACTGTTATACTGAAGCCGTTTTGAAAGTGTAGCGTTCAAGAAATCTTGGGGTCTTCTCGTCTTTAATGTATGGTTTCCTCATAATAACGACGATAATCTTTCTTTTTTTTGACAAATATTTTTACAAGATGGTGTGCCGTTAGCGACCACAAAAAATTCTTCATATAAAAATGAGGTCCTTTAAAAAGATTGGGACTAAAAAAAAAACAAAAAATTAAAGCTCCTTAGTGTAAAAATACTGGTTACTGACAGGGGTACCACTTATTGACATCACAAGAAAGTAATAAAAATAGGACAGCTGGAGGCACTGTATCATTTCAATTTTCATTGTTACTACAAAGAACTTTTTCATTGTAATTCAACTTTGCAACTTGATTTTTTTCATGCAATTATCTTAAATTTGTGCAATTATTTTCGACCGGTTGATGTTATAAATGAATTGATCAATTAATAATTATATACGGTAGGGGGGATTTAGGGTCTCCCAAAATTTTTTTCTAATGATTTCGTAAATAATATTTTCCTAATATTCTTATTTTACGTAGTCGAGTTTTCATACAAATTTAATGTAAGTTCATATTTGTAACAAGTGTGAGTGTGTGAGTGTAAGATGTATGATACTTTGATTCTGTGTGTGTGTGTGTGTGTGTGTGTGTGTGGGAGTGTGAGAGTATTGACGGTCTCAATTCGAGGATTACGAGAGTCGCGTTTAAGTCGTCGAACCAGAAGGTCATTTTTAAATATTGTCGTGCGAAGCAACCGTTTATTAAAATCTTTAAATTAAGTTGGGATTTTGGATTTTATCTGTTCATTTTCACCTTCCGAAAGAAATCTAACCCCACATATTCATAGTGCATTTCGGTGAATTATTTTATAAGAAAAAGATAAGTTTTTCATTTGTGGGACCCAAGGTACCTCACTTTGTAGTTTAAGTTAGACTATAGGTTCTTTTTTTATAGTCAGAGCTGGTCAATCACAACGAATATTTACTCTGAAAAGTATAGGAAATTTATTTTGATGTTATGACTGACAGTGAGGATGATCCATGTGATTCAAAAGCAAATATACAAAGTGTTAAAAAAAGGTTCAGGACTTCAAACACAGAGAGTACCTACTCGTCAAATGCAAGTGAAAAAGTCTGATAAATGTGAATTAAAAAATGAATATTCTCGGAGTTACACAGAATGTACTGTTTCGATTGAAATGCACAACTTACTGCGTTTGATAGTCAATCGTGATATGAAAACAACAATGATACATGTTGCGACGATGCCAATACTGAGATCACTTTGTTCATGATAATGAGATCTGATGTTGAACCAATTAGTGCCTAGCAAAGACGTAAATAAGAATTGTATAAAAGGCCCGCGGAATTAGCAGGAAGAACCATTATCTAATAACCATAAGACATTAGACTCGCATCATTTGCTTACGAGCGTCTCGCGACAGTTCGAACTTGGCTCCCGCAGTTCTGCAGAGGGAAACACTCCAGACACTTGAGGAAGGATAGCATCAGCTGCATGAGCTGCATACTCATACTTTGACTACATATATAGATATCGTACTATACAGTTTATAAATTTGAATTTTATTTATATCAGAAAATTTATGCAACATCCGAATACAATTGCAAAATGAAATAATCAATTAAAACATTTGTGACAGATAACAGTAATTGTTAAATAAATTATAAGTAGTTTTAAAAATTATAAGTAGTATATAAAATTATAAATTATAAATATATATTATAAAATTATAAATATATATAAAAATTATAAATTATAAGTAGTTTTAATACATAAAAACACAAGGTAATTTCTCTCATTTCATAAAATTCTGTCTTTGCAGCAACAGATAAATTAACGTAGATATTTCAGTTTACAAAAAAGTAAATTGTTAGTTTACGATGTAATTAATAATAATATAGTTAAATATAAGTTTGATCGAATGATTAATGAATCTTAATAGTTTCACTATTTACATTACACAGCCCTGATACAATTGCCTTAGTTTCCTCAATCGAAGGTTTATTAATATCATTTTTTTCTTGTTTTTTTTTTCGTTGAATAAAAATTAATGTTTTTACTCATTTTTGTTATATCACACATAGAACTGACATTATCAATTGGCTTATAAACTTTGTTAGAGGTATATTTGTACGTGTGCAATTCGCGCGCGATGCGAGAAGCGCTTCCGCTTGTGGCGCAAGGGCCCGCGGTTCCGATTGTAAGTCGGGATAGAGACATTAAAAGAAGGGTTCTAGCACGTGGCTCAAAATAAAGTTTCTTTTTGGTAAAAAGGCTATATAGTTTTACCCATATCCCTAACAGGTTATGGGCCCAGGAATTAAAAACTAAGTAGTAGTTTAGCTAGTCGAAGAATATAAAGAAGGAAGTAAAAGCAGAGTACGAAAAGCGATTAAAAAGAAAATTGGGAAGTACAAATTTGAGGTTCAGTTACCACGTGGCACGATGTCGGCAAGCATCGGAAAATCGAATCGGATCGAGTTATTAACAAGGAATAACTATGATACGTGGTGCATACAGGCAGAAGCCCTGCTGATCAAAAATGATGGCTGGGAATATGCGAACGGACAAAAGCCTAGACCTGCAGGAATTGATGGGGCGTCGGAAGCAGCTGCACGTGCATGGGACGCCGCCGATCAGAAAGCGAAATCGGATATTATACTTGCGCTAAGCGCTAGTGAATTAAAACAAATTAAAGGATGTAAAACTGCGCATGAGGTATGGGTAAAGCTGCAATCTATATATGCGTCTAAAGGTCCCGCGAAAAAGGCTGCGTTACTTAAAAAACTCACTAGTCACCGCATGGCACATGGCGCGGACGTACGTGAACATATAAACAATTTCATTGAAGTTGTAGATAAGCTCGGTGATATGGGTATCGAAATTCACAAAGATCTACAAAGTGCAATGCTCTTAAATAGCCTATCTGATACGTACGAAAACTTTAGATGTGCAATGGAATCTAGGGATGAACTCCCAGATCTTGAAACGTTGAAGATAAAAATTTTAGAAGAGTTTGAGACAAGAACACAAAAGCATAGTGATGAACCTGGTGCAATGGCAGCTAGGCAGAGTGAGCAAAGAAAAGGAACAAGGTGGAAGCTAAACAAATATGGGAATAACAAGTATGACAAAAATACAAATGATAACAGATTGCCCATAAAATGTTTTCAATGCGGTAAGACGGGCCACAAAGCTATTAACTGTTATGCTAGAAGGGGTGCTCTCAATACTCCAAGCGCACGTTCGGCGCAAGAGATGTTTTATGTAAACCACATAGAGATAGAGAAAGCATGTGCAATAACGGTGGATACGGAGCGCAATAATTGGTGCTTAGATAGCGGCTGCACTAAACATTTGTGCAAAGATAAAGAAAAATTTGTTGAATTGCACCCAACGGAACATAAAAAATTGAATTTAGCTAGTCATATGTCAGCAAATGTTGAAGCCAAAGGAAAAGTACACATTCAAACGTACCTGGATAGTAACATTAAGGATATAGAATTTCAGGATACTCTATATGTTCCTGATTTGAGAGTAAATTTAGCGTCGGTAGCACAGATTACAGAAAGGGATAACATAGTAATTTTTCACAAGAATGGAGCTGTTATAAAAGGAAGGGACGGAAGAGTAAAAGCCAAAGCAAATAGAATTGGTAACCTATATTACATACAAGAATGTACAGAGCATGCTAGAAATGTGGAGTATCCAGATGAAAATTGTAAACTAAAACTGTGGCATGAACGTCTTGGACATTTGAATCTAAAGGATTTAACATACATGGTAAAGACAGAGAAGGTAATAGGGATCAAAATCCCAGGAAAAAGTACTATGTCATCGTGCGAAAAATGTATACAAGGTAAGCTAACTTCGACACCTTTTCCAAGAGAATCAAAACGAAGTTCAAGATTATTAGAAATAGTACATTCTGATTTATGTGGACCTATGAAGACAGAGTCAATAGGTGGGTCAAGATATATACTGACATTCATTGATGATTATTCGAGATGGTGCCAACTATATTTTTTGAAGACAAAAGATGAAGTGTTACAGTTATTCAAGGAATTTAAGAAATATGTTGAGACGTTGACCGAGAAGAAAATAAAGTACCTGCAAACAGATAATGGTCGAGAATACTGCAATGCAAGGTTTGATGAATTCCTAAAAGAAAATGGAATTCAAAGGCGGTTAACAGTACCGTACACGCCGCAACAAAATGGCTTGGCTGAGCGAAAGAATCGCACACTAATAGAAACGGCGAGATGTATGTTGTTGCAGGCAGGACTATCACATGGATATTGGGCGGAAGCAGTTTCAACTGCTAATTACATTAGAAATAGATGCCCGGCCAGGGCATTGAATGGAAAAACTCCTTTTGAATTATGGACAGGAAGACTACCGATCTTGTCACATTTGCGGATATTTGGAATGAAGGCATATATTCTAAACAAAGATCCAAGAAAGAAGAAATTTGATGATAGGACGAAAACAGGAGTTTTTATAGGTTACTGCGAACGATCCAAAGCATATAGAGTGTGGCTACCGGTAGAAAGGAAAGTAATAGTATCAAGGGATATCAGAGTTATCGAATACAAGGATGAGAAACATGAAGAACAAGTCTGTCATAAGGAGAGGAAACAAGAAGAAATTAAAAGCGTAATACAAATTCAGAGTGATACGAGTCATATAAATGTCGATCCTGACATGACGAGTGATATCCAAGCTACAGAAGAAAATATAGAGGTAGTAAATGTACCTAACGCATTAGAAAGAGCACCGGGGAGACCAAAAATTGTGAGGACAGGTATGAGGGGTCGCCCTAGAAAATTATTTCACTACAAAGATACACAAAGTGAAGATAACACACAAAATCCAATGCAAAGTAATCAGGTGACTGAAGAGAACGGAAGTAACCAAATGGCAGAGGCTAACTTAGTTATGTTAGCTGCTAACATGGCCGACATACCGATGAAAGACGCACTACAAGGAGATGACCAAGAGGAGTGGAAAAGAGCCATAAGGACAGAAGTGAAATGTCTAATTAAGAATGATACCTTTGACATTGTAGAGAAACCAGAGAACGGAAAAGTAATAGGATGTCGTACAGTTCTCACGAATAAATACCACGCGGATGGATCGTTAGAAAAACGAAAGGCGAGGATAGTAGCAAGGGGGTTTACACAACGCCCAGGAATTGATTTCGGGGATACGTTTGCACCAGTTGCTAGACTGGACTCAATCAGGTTACTGTTAGCCTTGGCTGTCAAATTGAACATGAGGGTGGAACAACTAGACGTAACAAGTGCATATCTTAATGGAATTTTAAAAGAAGACATTTATATGAACGTACCCGAAGGATTAGAAGAGAGTCTAGATGAAATAGCAGCGGATAAGAGAGAAGAAAAGAAAGTACAGGAAAAGGCAAAACGCATATTAAATCAAATAAAATCCCGGAACAGTCCTGTATGTCATTTAAATAAAGCCTTGTATGGTCTAAAGCAAGCCGGGAAGGAATGGAATGAAAAATTGGACGAAAAATTGAAGAATTTAGGATTAAGTCCTACGGTTTCCGATCCATGCGTATATCGTGGCCGAAGAGGAAATACCAGGTTGTATATAGCTGTATATGTAGACGACATCATAGTTGTATGTGATGATCATACGTGGATCAGAAGCGTAAAAACTGAATTGGCAAAAGACTTTGATATTAAAGATTTAGGACAAATTGGGTATTGTTTAGGTATTAATATTATCCAAGATGCCGAGGGAATAAGTATGACTCAAGAAAAATATGTTACAGATTTATTACAAAAATTTGGAATGGATGGTTGTAATCCAGTATGTACACCAATGGATAAAGAGGCAGTATTAGAAATCAGTAAGGGTGTGGAAAACCAGAGGAGGCCTTATCGTGAATTGGTTGGTTCCTTAATGTATTTGGCTGTGGCAACCAGACCTGATATTGCTCACGCGGTGAGTGTACTAGCCCAATTCAACGACTGTAATACGGAGGCCCACTGGCAAGCAGCTAAGAGGGTATTGCGATACCTTAAGAGAACTTATAATTATGGTATTAAGTTCGGGAAATCAAACGCCGAGATAGCGGCTTATGTAGACGCTGATTGGGGACGGTGTAAGATAGACAGGAGATCGTACACTGGATATGTATTTAACATGTCGATGGGTCCCATCAGCTGGAAGTCGCAAACGCAACGAACAGTTGCTATGTCCTCAACTGAGGCAGAATATGTAGCGATTGCAGAAGCGGTTAAACATGCGTTGTATATATCTAAGTTCCTTAAAGAATTGAATGTTAGTAGTTTAGATAATATTGTAATTTTTAACGATAATAAGGGGGCGCAATTATTGGCCAGAAATGCGATTGTACATCCAAGGACAAAGCATATAGACATTAAATTTCATTTTATAAGAGAAGCCTTCCGAAACGAGAATTTAAGTTTACAGTATATGTCGACAGAAAGTATGCCTGCAGATATACTCACCAAACCATTGTCAAGGGATAAGCATTATTTTTGTATGAGTGAGATGACTATAACAGAGATTGTTCCGCGTGCGTCTTGAGAGGAGGTGTTAGAGGTATATTTGTACGTGTGCAATTCGCGCGCGATGCGAGAAGCGCTTCCGCTTGTGGCGCAAGGGCCCGCGGTTCCGATTGTAAGTCGGGATAGAGACATTAAAAGAAGGGTTCTAGCACGTGGCTCAAAATAAAGTTTCTTTTTGGTAAAAAGGCTATATAGTTTTACCCATATCCCTAACAAACTTTGGCATTTTTATTTCTCCCTTTACACAATCCTTCTTGTTCATGAACTTTCTTCTTAACGTGTACATCCTCTTTACTATCTAAATTAATTAATTTTGCCTTATTACACGTTCTATTAATCTATCTAATTGTTTCTCAATGGCTTCAATATTTCTTCTGTTCTGTTCATATTTAATACGTCGGCCACCGACGATCATACACGTTTCGCACCGTCAGAGGATTGAACTGCGGACATGAGTGACTATCCGAAAGATCGCAAAGAAACACACTGCTCTTTCGTAGCTGCCACACAGTCTTTTACACTATCAAATCACTATGATGATGTAAATGTGAAATCATCTGCTTGCTTCCGACGCGCCACGCGCCGGCGAGGAGACCGTAAATTCGGGAACAATACAAATGCAAGTTTGTTTTGAAATATGATCCGTTGCCCCGTTCTTTCCGACATTCGTTTCTGTTCGCTAACGCTGTTAAGACATCGTGCAGCGAGTTTCATTGTAATCTTTCGGAGTCATTCGTGTCCACAGTTCAATCATCTGTGACGAGCGTCGAAAAGCGTGGGGCCCAGATGTCCCCTAGACATCGCGGCGGGACCCAAAACCTAAACAACGGCGCGCCTAGGAATAACCAGCGCAAAAGGGTCGGTCATAAATGTCAAGGGGTGAGCATTTCCAGACCTAGAACTGAGTTTTCAAAGGATTTTTGCTTAGAGTCTCGGGTTATCTCCCGCATACGTGACCACTTCACGTAACCCTAATAAACTAGAAAATACATAAATTACAGGGAAACTCAGACTAAGAACTGCAAATGGCCACCACATGACTGACCCAATTGTTTAAAGAAACGGGAGGAAATCCCACGCAAGGGAAAAAGTACCATGGAGAGGGTTGCCAAAACCCTCTGATAAAAAGGGCTGCACCCAGCACCCACTCTCGTCAGTTTAACTGAATTTTCTAAGAGTACTGAACCTCTGCCGGTTTTTCCTCTCGTCTCTACCCTTGCAATTTTTTCTACTTCGTATCTAACGCAGAACCTCTGCCGCTCTATTCTTTCGTTCACCCTTTTGTCAACCAAATCTGATAAACGTAAGTTCCTACATCGCATTATAAACCAATTCTTTTGTCACCTCACCAAGTACAACATTACGCTTGAGTTTAAGACTCATAGTATTGGGAGCGCGACGAAGCAGTTGCGTACCTGAGAATTGGGCCGAAACCTCAAGTTTAGCTAAAATCGTTGAACGATCTCGAGCCATCCAGAGCGCCTCGAAGCAGACGGCGTACTGGGGATCTCGGGAGAAACAACGATTCAGTATCTCGCTTTCTTTTCTTGCTGGCATGCCCAAAACCCGAGGTGGCAGGAAAATTGCAGTCAAAACTTTTTATAAACAATTAGAACGGTCAATAAAAGCGTTCGCCACAAAACAAGCTTCCGACTCTAAACCCCCTCAAATAATTTCCGTTCCGACTCCTTTCGAGGAGGTCTCTCATCCACATAGTGATTTTGTAAAGGAATTTACAAAATCATTAGAAAAATTCGCCCAACCCAATAGTTTTGCCTTGTCCCAGGGGAGCGTCCCGTAGACGCGTTATTACCCGAAATATCCCAACCCTACTAGTACGTAAACTCGCGGATCGACAACCCGGTTCGTGACACATCTAACGGTGCGAAACGTGTATGACCGTCGGGGGCCGACGTATTGAACAATTGTCATAAGTACAGTTTTGTGCAGTATATTCAGTGTACTTGGTGTTTAAGGGTGTGCACGTATTCGGAAATTATTTGATTCGATTGTTTGAGTCGAATAAAGTAAGTCACAAAAAAAGTCTAAACGATTCGAATATTCGAATCCTCGTAAGTTTTCGAATTACTTGGAGATAAATATTCAACATGTAAATATACGAATTATTAGTGTGGACGTTTCTAAGTTAACATTATTAGCAATAAACTTCCTCGAAATAATTACTTTCCATTTACCAAGTGATAAATTATTTTCTAGTGCAGGAAACGTCGTCACCAATAATTCGGATATTTACGAATAACTCGAAATTTGGAAATCTATTGGAATATGTAAACTTTCCGAGCTGAACATTTATGCACAAGTAACTCGAAATTTTATGAGTTCTCGCATATTTTAGTCGTTTGGACTATTTTAATAGGTAATTTTTTTCAAAATAATTCGGTGATTTAAAGTAGTTCGGAAAATTTTAACACTTCCTCGGCTCGAAAAAATAAAGAAGAAAAAGGTCTAGTCAGCTGTGTCCCATGTATACGGCACTGAGCCGATGACGATCGCCGTGCCGTTGACCGCATAGGGCAGCCAAATATGGGTCACGTTGCCTACATGTAGGCGTATGTTCAAACGGCTGTAACTTCAACAATAATCATCAGAGACCACGGGTATATTATTAAAAGTTGCTTGTTTTTACCTCATTTATACGCTCCTTAAGTTTGGCAGCACTTCATAGAAAAACCCTGTATAGGATACATTGTACGGAGTAAAAAAGCTTTAGTACACATAGGTCGAAAAGTCAACCGATTCTGAGATATAAACATTTTTGTTTGCTAGTATCATGATTGACTTACTTTCTTCCATCACATGCGATGTTTACTTTAATGTTTATAAACCGCGTTCTGAATGTTCTTATTCAAGTGCCGACAGTAGATTTCATTGAGAATCAGTCAGTTGTGGATCGGCGATTGTAAATATTACACAGTTACAGAGCATCGTGAAAATGTCAGCGTATTATGATAATAACAAACAAAAATGTTTATATCTCAGAAACGGTTGTCCTTTCGACCTGTTTACTAAAGCTTTTTTTACTCACAAGAAAAGTACCCGAGGTGTACCTCGCCGATTTTTTTCCTTTTGATATATGTTGTATTACATCAAAAACTATTAGACACATTATTTTTTGTACGTGCCCATAAGCCAGTTTAAGGGGTGAAAACTGCCCCTAAAGAGCACCGCCAAAAACCATTTTTTACTGTTTCCTTCACAACTAGGTACAATTTTTTCAAAAAACCACTGGGAGATTATTACACATTAATAGACAATACTATAAATAATATTTTGACAAATGGGGGTCGCAACCCTTACTTTTATTTGAGGAAAAACGTAGAGATTTACACCAATTACAATGAAAATTGTACAATTATACAGAAAATAAGCAGTAGCAGTTGACTACTTTCGGCGTTTTTAAAAAAAGCCACCTTTTTAGGGAAGAAATTACCCTTAACTTACATTATCGTATTTCTTCATGGAAAAAAAAAAGTTTTAGCTAATTTTTCGATAAATTTGATTCTCAATAGAACTGTTTATCACTAATTCAATAGTACAACCAAAAACGCGGCGATTTTTACCCTTTTAAGGGTGGTTAACTACCCCTCGTACATAGTCAGTTACGAACTTACTTTACACAGTGATTGTTTGATCTTGGAGAAGATAGTTGATTATGAACTAAAGATTACAGTTTGATAATGTTATTCCGGAAGTGCAAATTTGAATCTTTATTCATCAATATTACGCTGTCCGAAAAGTGTTTTACATAATTTTTCCATATTCTGAAGCCATACACATCTAACGGTTGAATTTTACCAGTTGTGCCTTTCGGAATTATTTTCAAGTTAATATGTTTATTAAGTGGTGTTGCTTCCCCCACAACGTCAGGACAATGTCCACTCCACAAATCAATTAACAAAACGTTTGAAAAACTAACATTTGGTATATATACGTTTTCCAACCAAGTTTTAAAATGATCTGAAAATAATATATAGTACCAAAATAATGTCAAGAGAGATTATTGCCAAATGTGGGAAAAACAAATTATACCTGAAGTAAGTTTTCCTGGTTTCGAAGCCGTAATATAAACGTTAGAGGTCGTAAATAAACTTGCTTCTACTATAGGTCCAAATTCTCCTGTTTTTTCCTTCATTACAATGAACAGCGGTGAAATAGTATAACTGTGGGTCGTGGAGCTGACTGATTGTACCATACATTGAATTTGTTGTTCTTCTTCTACGGCCAAAGTTCGACCAGTATGCATTTCTACCTCATATTCGGAAATTTTCTACAATTTATAATAAATAGACTTGAAAATCTCGATCTGAAATTCTGTCGCGGAATACGAAAGTTCAAACAATCACTGTGTAAGATAAGTTCGTAACTAACTATGTACGAGAGGTAGTTAACCACCCTTAAAAGGGTAAAAATCACCGCGTTTTTGGTTGTTCTAGTGAATTAGTGATAAACAGTTTTATTGAGAACCAAATTTTTCGAAGAATTAGCTAAATTTTTTTTTTCCATGAATAAATACGATAATGTAAGTTAAGGGTAATTTACCCCCTAAAAGGTGGTTGTTTTTAAAAACGCCGAAAGTGGTCAACTGCTATTTCTTATCTTCTGTATAACTGTACAATTTTCATTGTAATTGGTGTAAATCTATAAGTTTTACGCAAAAAAATGTTCCGAAACATTACGTTTTTCCTCAAATAAAAGTAAGGGTTGCGACCCCCATTTGTCAAAATATTATGTATAGTATTGTCTACTAATGTGTAACAATCTCCCAGTGATTTTTTGAAAAAATTGTACCTAGTTGTGAAGAAAACAGCAAAAAATGGTTTTTGGCGGTGCTCTTTAGGGGCAGTTTTCACCCCTTAAACTGGCTTATGGGCACGTACAAAAAAATACGTGTCTAATAGTTTTTGATGTACTACAACATATATCAAAAGGAAAAAACTCGGTGAGGTACACCTCGGGTACTTTCCTTGTCAGTACAATGTATCCTAAGTACCATATAAATATTGATTGGTTTTTTTTTTAACACCCTGTATATACATAATGAATTTAAAGAGGCATGTTTAAATGCTGTCGCGTGTCTTCTTTATAAACTTGTCAAGAGTTAGTTGAATACCACCCTTTTTTTTCATTTCTTGATAAAGATTGATCAAGATAAAGATTTCTTGACAGAAACTATTTTGACCTCTTGATCGGAACAATATTGTAGTCCGATGGCTAAAATCTGATGTCCCCTCTGAGAGGACATCTGACCGTAAAGGCTTAAAAAATTGAATTTTTAAAAATGTGCGAAAGTAGCATGTGCGAAAGTCGAGGGCTCCCTGTATCTCTTACTAATAAACGGAACACGTTGAACCCAGGATTATAAATAACAAGATAACATATTTATATAATAATTATAATCAATGTACTTAGCCTACCGATGCTAACTTATCCTAATCCTTTATCTAGGATTTACATCTAATGTGCATAAATACTTTGAGTAACATAAGTTAAAGTGCTCTTAGCGATAAGATTGTTATAGATTAAATTAAACATTTCCCTTTTCTAATATAATATATGCATGCAATACATTAATTTTTGTGCATGCGTGTGCGTGTGCGTGTCGTGTGCATGTGCGTGTGCGTGTGCGTGTGTGTGTTGAAACTTAATATACAAAACTATTTATTTTACATGTCTATTGATATACTTCATTATGTTGTTACTCTTTTATATCAATTGTTCCAAAATTTTTATAAATCTGGGTAAGTTGCTGAACAAGAAAAAGGAAAAAAATTGCGATACAAGATCCCGAGGACATGGTTTTTCGGTATCAATCCGACTCATTATTATTATGATAAACGTGTTATAAAACTTCCATTTAAGGTTTACATAAAATTTCATCCGTTCTGTGAAATATTAAACTTTTCGAAAACGAAAGTGCATTAACATAAACGCTTACACAGGTGGTCGCTTATTGTTCCTTATTAGATCGCACTGAATTTAACGTAGAGTGATCTTATACCATACCCATGGCAAGAGCATGTGTGCAACTGTGTTAAACGGTGTCATGAATAGTTCAACTCGTGCTTGTGTATGTGAGTGAGGTGTACTGTCGAATGCGGTATGAGTAGTGGATTAAATATAAAATTATTAAAACTTATTGGAAATACGAACATTTTCATTTTTGTTTGTCATGTGAGGAACAGCTGTTGGACTCGTAATATTCAAAAGTGTTTACGCGAAAATAAATAATTTTGTGCAAACCAGAGAGGGTTAAGATGATGAAGGAAAATGTCAAAGCAAATCGCAATGTGTACAATAATCCGACGATGCACTTGTTGCAAGCATATAATAGAGGTTATGTTTCTCTGTGACAGTCAGCAGAGAATTTAATTTTTTGTATTTAATTATAATTAGTTTACATGATGAGGCCGGGTGGTATGTTAGATGCTCGTGAATTCAGCAAACGAATTCGTCGAATCTTGGATGGAAATTGTTCATATCGTAAATTTCTTGTGCTTCTTGTCGTATGTGGTGGTTTGCTACTATACTTTGGTCCATTTCTTGGTCAATGGCTATTTTCAACCAGAAGAGACTTTTCAGAAGGTATAATCCTGATTTTTTTTTTAAACATGCAGAATTATCTCCTTAGTAGCTTGTTTATTTTAGAAATTTTATATAATTATTGTTATCATGAAAGCAATCCGTAGAACAGATTTTCATTTTTTTAGCATTTCTTTTTGTACATGGAACTAATTTCGTATTTCTTGTTTATTTATAGCATTTGAAGAACAATGCATGAGTGAAAGGCTTGCTGGTTTTTACTTTGATACAGTTGAATATAACGCAAATATTCTTCACGAGCCACGTCAAGCAATGGAGCAAAATTATTTACCCTACATAGGTAATGGAAAGTTTGGCATACCAATTGTGCCACTAGGGTCTATTTATATAAAACATGACCGGGCTTTGTCACTACCAATACATTGGAATCCAATGATCTCTCATCATCTGCCAACAAATGATAAGTTTTATCGTGAAGCAACTGTAACACATTATACCACTGGAATTGTTTATAAATATCAGTGCCTTAGAGAAGGATATTATGTTGAGTTTCAATATTATGCTCACAGAAGACTCGACGGTATTCTGATACAAGATATTAAGATTACAAATCCATCCACGATAACTCACGACGTGCTTTTTAATCCACTACAACCTCCCGATGTGCAATATTGGATTAATTTACATTTGGAAACTGTAAAGTATGTTATAGAAACCTCTAATTTTTAAAAGCAAATAGTAAGCCAATAGTACCATATAATAATGGTTAATCATACACTAAATCCATTCTTTTGTACATAGTATTCAGGTGGAAGCAGACAACTATGATTATACTTTAGTTTCGGGTTTCCTTTTGATACCAGGCACAAACAAAGCAATAGCACTTTGTATAATATACAAAATTCCACCAAGGACAATACAAGTAAAAGCCAGAGGTGTTGTAAAGATAGAATTACTCACGAGTATACAATATAGCAACCCAGTTTTACCAGAACATTATGACACAGTCCTGGTAACAACAAAAAAGAAAGCTATTGAAGTTAGTATCCTAGTAACTAGCTACAATACTAGCATTTTTTTAAGGACAAATTATATTAGTATAATGGCTATTAATAGAATATACTACTCTCTTTTGGGACAATTGTCATTTTACAGGTAATGAAAATAGCTATAGCGCGTAGTAAAAAAAGTAACCTAAGGGAGGACCATGTAAATTTATGGGAAAGCTACTGGCAAACGAGTTTTCGAATTAGCAATTCCAAAGCAGAAGGAGCTATTAATGGTGACAAGATTAATTCTACAATGTATTATGTGCTTTCTCATGTTGCTAAAAGTCCTTTGGTTGATGTAGAGAAAAATGTAGCTAAGAATGATGGCTGCTATCATGGGCATCACACATTGTAAGCATCATTATGACAACCATTATTAAGATATTTTTAATAAAACAGTTTATTATTCTGTAGAAACGCACCACGTCTGTGGAAGGATACTTCATCGATTGATAATGTTAATGAAGTGGTTAAAGCTTGGTTGGTAACATTAGAAAACCAAGGTTGTCACCATTTAATGACTGGTGGACCGTCTGCTGTGCAGCAAGCTATGGTTCTAAGTTTTGGAGGGTTGAGATTCAGTAATCAACATTTGGAATTTAATATTGACCCTCAATATCTTCATAGAGACTACTTATTCAGGTATGCTGTTTTATTAACAGTCTACAGACTCTACATGGAATTGTAGATACTCGTTCTTATTTCACGGTCAATATCCATATAGTTTACTGCAATGTACATGTTAAGATTAAAGACCAAAAATGCTAATAACTTTACCATACACACTTTAGTTTCATACATACAGCAATATTTGTAAAAATATTGAAACTCAAACATGAAGATTTTTGCAGAAGAATAAGTTATGGAAATCAAACTCACCTCAACATATCCGTAACTGTTGGCGAAGATAATCGAGCAGTTTTGGCCGTTGCTCTAGACAAAAGTGATAGTGGGTTTTTCGGCTGCGACGCTGGTTGTCTAGACGCACCCGTGCCTCTCAGTCAGACGTATACAACGTTCCCAGTGAAATTAACAAAACCACTCACAGCCATTCTTTATGTTACTTCCGATTATCAACACATGCAAGATCTTCGTAATGCATTGCATGTTCACGCAGTGGCAGAAGGTATGGTATCTTACATGGATAAATAGAAATAAAATTGTTATACATGTCAGATCACATTGTACACAATATTTCATATTTCTTTATATTTTCACGTATATGCATAACTGCATATAAAATACTTATGATTATATTTGTTTTTCTGTACAGCTCCAGCTCATGATCATGAAGTATTAGCACTCCATAAACATGGTCACCAGCTTGGAGGTCTACCAGCACTTTTCTGGGTTAGCATATGCTTCTTGATTATTGTATTCCATTTGTTCCTGTGTAAGCTGATCATGAATGAGTATTATTATAGTCATCAGGAGAAACAACGAGCAAGATACTGTAAACCATAATATAAGTTCGTACTTTTGTTGCATTCTGATGCGTAACCATTGAGGTCGCATTCATTATTGAAAATATGTATGTTTTACTTGTTACCAACAACTTTTTGAAACAAAATATCGATAAGAATAACTTGATGCGTTTACATTTATTTTACTTTCTCATCCTCTACAAAATTAAAAAAACATTTTTGTTTAAAAAAAACTGAATGTCAGCTCAACCTCATTAATGAAAAAAGAGTTCTAGTATATGCTGTTATCTGTTATACACGTGTTATCAAGTGTTCGGATCACAAACAAGACTGCAAAAACAGATCTTTATATCCTACAGGTAATTTAGTCCTTGCGCTATGAACCGCTACTATAGTCGGAACGTCTTCGCCGACGTTTATTTATTGTACATTTTCGAATCCGATTTTCCATAAGGTGGTATCGCTTTTCGGGTATCATTGCCGTAACGAAAGGGGCGGGGGAGATTTGAATATGCATCATTTTGAGCATTTACACACTCAACATTTTAATACATGTCGAACAGTGCATGTTTTATTTAAACATTTTTAGTACATCTAATACCTTATAAGATATTTAGACAAGTATAGAATGATAGGGTTCGTTTCACTCATTAAAACCGAATATGGGCCGCTAAAAAATATTTTCGTGCCCACATTGAAGCTCTGTGTCATCCACCAAAGTTTCAGAATTTTTTGAATTTTCGATTTGCCTGTTTCTCCTTGTAAGTTAGTCTGCGGTTTCATGTTGTCTGTTTCTGGTAGCATGTAATTGTTGAGTGTATCTGCTGGAGAATTTTCAAATAGAGTTTGAAAGGTATTATCGTAGGATTAAAATAATCGTGAAGACGATCTTGCGATTAATTTGTTCTTGTTTCCCGAACCAGGTAAACGCAACGCTTTTAGTTTATTTTTGACACAATTTATAAACTATTATTCACACACCGATTCTGTCCGGATAACTTTCAGAATGGTTATGAATAATTAAATCTTGACGAACCCCTAACATTTGCGGGATTAAAATAATCGTGAAGGGAGTTACTGTATATGAACACAATATATTTAAATAATGAGAGCAATACTCAGAATACGCGCGTATACACTCACACACCACAATAAGTTCGGATTTAGTTTCCCTGGCTTTTATTCGCCATTTCGGATTTAAATAATATATAATATTGCTGCAGGAGTGCTGGTTTCATTGTATGCAGAACACCCTTTTCCAAAAGAGGCAGCCCAGCTTCACTTCTCCTCCACTTCTTCCTGATAGTGTTTGTAACTCTGTGGGCTGGTTCTATCGTAAAGTGTTTAGTTCCAATATCTGGATTGATAGCGTGGTATATTATTGATCTTTATTGGGATCGGGATTTGTTCTTTCAAAACTTTAACTCTTTAATAATTTTGACAGTACTGGCAGTACAGTAATTAGTCTGCATGAAGTGAACTCAACAACCAGTTTCCCTGGTTTTGGGATAATTATTATTTATAGTACTTTCGAAAAAGATCTTAGTTCTTATAACACAATTGAAAAGAGTTGTTCGAAAAATTAAATGTGGTAGAAGTTAGCGTGGACATTTTTGAAAAATAAAAAGATTTTTGTTATGCTGAGTTGTCTCCGACTTGTGTCGTCATGTGCCGTTTGTAAAATTTGATTGTTTTGGATATAAAAAAAGTTATGGGATTTTGAATATTTATATCCCTTAATTCTTTTTTTTTTTAACTTTCTGCTGAGCTGTACTCAACTTGTGCTGTTTGTAGAATTCAATTATTTTGAATAGAGTAAATTTATGAGGGTTTGTGCTAATGAAATAATATACAACAATATTTATTATTCAATAACATAGGTACATAAGTGTGCATGTATACTTTTTTCATCGGATATTACACAAACAGATCCCTTTTCCAGACTGTCATTGAAATTTATCCACTGTCCATTAATTTTTACGTATGTTATGCAGTGGCCCACGGACCGGTTTTTAAATGGTCCACGGTAGTCCACTACACCTGCTAATATATATTTCTTAACATTTACATTATCGATTGATACATTCCAAGAAATATCAGCTTGTTTTGTTTTGCATTCGTCACCTAAATCGATTTTTATATTTAATTGGCCACCTAAAGATGCTTTAACTTTTTGTTCCTTTCTGCAACATTTCTTTGGTTTGAGCAAGCAACTAAACAGTGCGTTGGAAAGTTTTTTAATTCTTGCTGTGCGCGTTATATTGAAATCAACATCTAGTACAGCTTTTTTGTTATGACTGACTTTATTGCACGTAGGAACATGTATAAGTCAATATAGAACTGAGTGAATTATCAAACTTTCCAATCGCAAAGTTGCCAATATTAACATTTGCGTCAATTTTTTTCACAATAGGTCGAGTTGTTTTTATTTCAAACATTTTTAAATTACCTAATAAATCTTTTCTTAGTTTATAAAATTTTATTTTTAATCCATTATTTACTAGATATTCTGCACATTTATAAATCACAATAAGTAGCACTAGCTGTTAATTTAAATTTATTATTATTTTGTAAACTTATAACTATAATTTGGCAGATACTATCAAACCCGTATTAATCACGACAAAAACTTGGTTGTCATCATTAATATTTGGGCAAAAATTTCCGTTCACTATTACCGGTATCATGTTGGGGTGTTTCAGAGACGGATCGAATTGAGGAAAGGGATCAATATAGCGAGGTTTTTGATGGGGAACGTTTTTGTTGCGTCAATTTTGTTCTGCACGGAGCTCATGACTTATGGATTTATGTTATTGAATAATAAATATTGAAAAAATAATAATTTATGTTTGTAATGGTACTTTCCCGATGAAAGTAAATTGTTGTATATTATTTTATTAGCACAAACCCTCAGAATTTTACTCTATTCAAAATACTCTATTCAAAGTAAGCTCTCATACCAAGTAGGACATTTTCATAAGCCTGTCAGTACTCGGGATTTATTATATATGATGGATTTTGTATACCCGGTGTATATCTAGCGAACTTTATATCATTTTCCTGAGGAACCCAGTCTGCATCTTCCCCGCGAATTTTGCCATTCATTCCGCTTTCAATTAAATAATTAACTCCTAATTGTCTCATTCGGTGAGAGCATGAAGTCAATCACGTTTTGGTGTTCCATGATGTGACAACCATGCGCACATCTCCTCTTTTGTGTTTTTGAAGAACCTACTTATTATTTGGACCGTTTATTTTGAAAGTGGTGCAAGCCCAGTTTCTGTTGTTTCGAGAAAATCAAAAGTTAGCATATTAGTCAATTAAAAAATATAGGATTATTGTGTCAAGTCTGGCAATATTTCTACTAATTTATCAATATATAATTTCGTTATATAAATTGCTTTTAGACAAATTTAACTAAAATAATGTATATTTACGGACTGCAAATGGACTTACACCGCTTAAATTCTTAAATATTCTTAAGTTCTTTGTCCTCCATCGATGTTTTATATAAAATAGTGTATGGTGCACTTTTGAGAAGCCTCATGCAACATATTTGCAACCAATCTACCTTCTTTCCATTAGTGTTTTTGCTTACCTGTTTTATGATTGCGTTTTGTAGATTTTTTGTTGAAACGAAATTCTCTCGTTTCATTTCATGTAAAATAATAATCCTGTGTTGTGTATGGAAATTGGACTTACATCACTTTCATAACCTTTCTTTTTCCACTTTTTTTTCTAAATGGACTTACACCATTTTCAATATAAACGGTCCATTTCCAGATTGAGCTCTTTATAGAAATTTATTGTATTGGAATCCTTATCACGCCCCGCTGTATAACGATAAGGACTCATTATTCTTTCTTCTTCCGCATTTCGTAAATCATCCTGGCTATTTACACCCCTGAGAATTATTATCATATTATTATGATTATTTTTTAATTCTCGGGTGGTAGAGTTCAGCGGAGTGTACATGTAATTACTTTTTTTTCGCTTGAGGTGCTCGTCGGGGCATATTTCTTTACATTTTCTTGCCCTATCCTTTAGTTGCGTTGGAACAGTTTCTCTCTGTCGTGTTTTTATTATTATGCTGTCAATTTACTTGCTACGTCTGTGTTTAAAGGCTCCTTTCTTTATTGAGCAGTTAGTGTCGTATTGATCTTCACTGACAGAGTGTTATGGGAGAAGCGAGATCGTTTTAATAAGTTTATTTTTTTCAGTCGTTTTTATTAATGGCTAAATTTTACTTAATTTATTTTCTTTTTCTAAAATTGATAATGACTCTGTACATTTTAGTGCAAACAGTTTCAGAGTATAGAGCCTCGGGATTTCTTTTTTTTGTGGTCTACTTTTGTTTCTTTACTGTCAATATAAGGATCTCCAGAGTAAATGTATTTTTGAGGTGTAATGCTCAATTCACGTTTGTTGTTCCCACTCTTGATTAGCAAATCAGTTTATGGTACCTTGCGACTGAACATTTTCCTACTTCCCTTCCTTTCAGCATCGCTGCAAATAAATTTTTCCTTTTTTCTCTTACCTTGTTAGGAAAAAATCTTCTGTAATATACAAAGAGATTACTTGAAGTTTACCTTTTTCCTTAAAATTTTGAGTTTGTTATCATTCGTTTTCAGAATGATAAGGAGAAGACTCACTTTACTTCCTTGCATTTTCCGCAATCGTCTTACACTATCTATTTCATTTTCATCTAGATTTACCCCTACATACTTTTTAATTAATTGCTTTATTCTGTTTCTCAGTAAGCCATTGCACCTTGGTCTTACAGGTTACTATAAGGTTGTATTATAAGGTTACACTTCACTTCTTTTTCTTTAAACGCTTTATTTCTTTTTCTTGTTTGTGGGCAGCTTATTATAAATGTTCCACTTTATAAAGAAACCGTCTAGTAGTCGCGACTCTTGAAAAAGCCAGGCTGTCGCGGCAATCTCACAAATCAATTTCTTTTAAAATTATCCAAAAGACTCAAAAACACTTTAATATCTTTTAAATTGCAATGGATCCGTCGTGGAAATTTGTATGATCAGATTTTTATTCCACAAGGGTTTACAATTCGGAGCGCAAAATGATACAGTGGTATAGTTATGCTGTACTGCTGTGTAATGCTCTACTGCTATTCTATTATTGCTTAGTTTTGTATCTTAATTTTGTATCTTATTTTTGTTATTTTGTTATATCTTATTTTGTTTGTACATATTTTTGTATATATTTTTATTTTGTATATATTTGTTTTATATATATATATATATATATATATATATATATATATATATATAGTTTGTATTTTATATATTTATATATTTATATATTATATATATATTTATATATTTATATATTTTATATATATATAGTTTGTATATATTTGTATATATCTTATTTTGTTATATCTTAGTTTTGTATCTTAACGACTATATTTATAAAAAGTGTGAAACTGTGGGCTTGGTCGAAGAGGTGGAGCGTAGATGTCTATTTTCCAATTAGAAGTTTGGGATTCGGAGGAAAAAAGGGAAAAGAAAGGATGGGGCGAGGAAGTTAGGATGGCAGGGATGCAGCGCGGTAGGTTTTATAATTGTAGGATTAGTTGATTACGGTAGGGTAGGTT
The DNA here is from genome assembly GCA_963989215.1 of Hedychridium roseum. Classification (NCBI taxonomy): domain Eukaryota; kingdom Metazoa; phylum Arthropoda; class Insecta; order Hymenoptera; family Chrysididae; genus Hedychridium; species Hedychridium roseum. The sequence continues at coordinate 9,034,082 of OZ022313.1, read as the reverse complement.
ATGTTATAAACTTAGTGTTATCTGAGTTCAGGAAATGTTGGGATATATGGTTTGGAATTTATTTAGGATCGGGGATGTTTTGCCGATGATGAGATTTGCAAGACGTGATGTTTTCTAGGAATAAGCTATGGAAAAGGTTTATAGATGTGTAGGATAAGCTAGGAAAAGGAAAATAGGGGTATATGGACATTACAAAATTAATAGAAAATTATGTTCGGTATAATTTAAATAACAAATCAAATTAAAAGAGAACTTTATTTGTCTTTCAAAATGAGCAGTTAAATAAATTATATTAGTTATTAAAATAGTACTAATCCTTTCTTTGTCTATCTCCAGCATATCATCTATTTTTAAGTGTGGGCATAAAAGGCTCCTTTGCGATTTGTTTATTGAAGGCTTAAGTTGCTGATAATGTTTCCATTTTTAATTTTTACTTCATTTTCAATTTCACTTGTAAACTCAACGAAAATTTCATTTTGTTTTTGTTTTGTCGAACCTCATTTGTTATTTTCTTTTTCAAAAATGCAAGAATTTTTGGTAGGGCTTCCATTTTCGTTGTGGGGCACAATAATCTTATCCAATGAGAGATTGCCAAAATTTGTAGAACTTCTTCTCGTAATTGCAGTATCTTTAGAAACTATGAAAGTCACTTTGACAACTATATTTTTAATATTGTTTTTATAATAACCGTATTTTTCTAGGCACAGACTTCTCCTAATAATAGTACCAGTTTTTTCTGCTACATGTTGTCCTTGTCCAGTATTGTGCAGCCAGATTCATTATTAATTATAAGTAATGTTTGGATTAGTGGTGCAGCTCTGCTATTAATTAAATAAAAACGTTCCAAAGATACCACCTCCATTATGAATCAGATACTTTATAAAGTGTAAATGTGTACCAATATTTAAATCGTACAATTAAGTTGAGTTTCAGTATGTTAAGTTTCCTTACTTAATAAGTAATGAAAAATGCGTAAGTTTAAAAAATCCCAATCATTTCCACTTGTACAAAATAGATATCTTGAACGTAAAAACTATTAATATGTTATAATTCAGTGTTCCGAATTTAACAAACAAGATCTTTTTTCATTTTGCAAAAATTTCCACAGGGCTGTAAGCCTTTTAACATCGATCGCAAAGTCTTTGAGAGTGATACATTCATTGCATGAGTAGATGGTGGTTGTAAATAATCAATGACACTCTTTTTTTTATCATTAGCGAAATACAGTTACTCTGTGGTTCCCGCGTCACTTTCGGTACATCCTCCTGTCATTTATGATGCTCCTCATCCCCACTACTCTCTTGCCAGTGAACACCAATGACTACACTGCACGCTGCAACTGAAAAACAAAATACTCCTATTTTATATCGAATTCATGGTATTAAAATCATAATTATTCCTTACATTTTTGTACGACTAAGCTTTAAATACAATACATCCAACAGATCATATAAACGTAAAAGATGTTGACAGATTTATGTCATTAACGAGAAATTATATAACTTATGGGATGGGGAAAGACTAAGGTACACATGGCTAGGGGTGTACGCTACAACTTTATTCCGTGCATGAGCATGCGCAGCTCAGTGACAAACATAGGAAACTAGACTTTAGATTAGAGTTAATTTGAAGTTCCGAGTTAAAAATGAACAGAAGTATCGCATACAATCGACGATTTAACCACACAATTCTGTTTTAAATTTGCCCTGTGCTTAGTAACACGATTCTTTGTTATTTGGAACACATCATGTTACAATGAAATAAAATTCTAGTAGGTCGAGTGCTATGCTTTAACAAAGATATCTTGGATTCGAATTTGTTTATTACACAGGTAGTACAGTCGAAAAGGAAATTATTTCTCTTGTAAAAATATGTCGTAAATGTAGCATAAATATTTGTCAACATGACTTTCACATTTTTACTGTGATATTTATAAATTTTATACAATGTATTAAACAATATTTTTTCGATTATTATTTTAAGATCCATATACAAGGTGATTTTTTAAAAAGTCGAGAAGTTTTTAAAAGTGCGCTTTACTTACCATGCAGTTGAAAAAAGTTCCTCTGCTTATAAGTTCGGAAAATCTGCCTCTTATCCACTTTTTATTTGCAATGTACTTTTGCAAGAACGTCTGGCAAGTTTAAAGAAATTTATGAGAATTACTTTTTCTCGCAGAAGGGGTAGCGCGTACGCGCGGTTTCTTTATCTGTCTAACCGATGCAGATTTTTAAGCGCTTTGACGCATCACATTGTTGCCCATGTGAGTGAGCCCTGAGGCAATCGATTTGCTGTGACTGTTCCAAAAAGTAAGGTGCTCTATTTTCAAAGTATTCCATTCCAAAAAAATATTTTAAGACCTCAATTTCAAATCTTTAAATTTAAACGGATATTGTGTACTGAGAAATCTAATAACAAGATAACGATTATACACTAATATCACTGCCGGCTATTATGTATAGCATCTATGTTAATATCTATTTGTTTGTCAAATAGATTTTGAAACAAAATAGAGACGAATGTTGATGACTTCCAGGAGGAGGATGGATGAAAAGCCAGGAATTCTGAAAACAGAGATTGTATTTGAAATGCGATAAGAGTTGCACCAGGTAATAGGCTCTTGCTAGTGAACAGGAAATCGGTCATTTTTGAACATTGGTCAAGTTAAGACATAATTCTCACATCTTTTTTGTACATTTAATTGACAAGCGTATTTCCATGTTTAACCCTCGCATGACTTCAAAGGAGGCTGCACTGGTTATAGCAGGTCTTATTCCGCTTGATATTCTTGCTGAGGGAAGAAAGGATAACTATAGGATATATAAAATGGAGGAGTCTACAGAAAATACAGAAAAGGCTCTAAAAGAAAGAAGGGAAGTAACTTATAAAAAGTGGCTGGAGGGGTGGAACGCTTCCAGTAAGGGTAGATGGACCCATAGGTTGATTCCTAACATTCAACCTTGGATTGAAAGAACGCATGGCGAGGTCAATTATTGGATGACCCAATTTCTAACAGGACATGGATGCTTCCAGAGCTATCTACATAAGATGGGTAAAGTTGATACCCCAAAATGTGTATATTGTGAGAATGAAACTAACACGGCTGAACACATATTTTTCTGATGTGATAGCTGGATTCAAATCAGAGAACCATTATATGATAGTTTGGGTATTCTTCTAACTCCGACTAATACTGTTGAGCAAATGGTAAAAAACGAAGGTATTTGGAGGAAAATAAACATAGCTATCACCACGATAATAAAAAACAAAATTGAGGAGGAACGAAGAAGGAATAACTTAGAAGAGGAGCAAGAAGAGGAGGAAAACTCTGATGAGGAAGACTCTGGAAGCATCCAAATGAACCAGTAGGATGTTGAGCGCACGAATGCTGGAAACAAAAAAGCAGCTGCACCGAGATGACATGCGTAAGCGGGTCAGGTACAACTGCCGGAGCTGAAAGAAGAGGGATTTTAGTGAGTATACCAGTCCTGCACCTCCTGATAGGAAGTCCCACACTACCCGGGCTATTTTCCCTGGTGTCCGTAATGGACCCCTCTCCTAATAAAAAAAAAAAAAACCCTCGCATGACGGATGGTTGTCGCCGATGGTCGGGTCTCGCGTGACCTGTGTAGCTTCCACGTATATCTATGTATATTCAAAATATTTAAATATTAGAATAGACAAAAAACTAAACAATACGAGACTACTCATAATAATGAGTATCACATAAACGTGAAGAAATACTTCCGACTGTTTACTACGATTGTTTCTCGTATACTGAACCGGACGCCACGTCTAGAACTATCGGATTATACTTTTAGTAGTGGTAGTGGTTACCCAGTACACGGTCCATTCCAAACGGATACACGTAGTCGCTACATGGGACACGCGAGACCCGGCCGCCGGTCCGTACGATCCGTCATGCGAGGGTTAACAGTCGCATAACGATGGCTGGGTCAGCGGTGACCCGTTTGGCCCGGGTCGTGTACTGCGCAACCACTACCACTACTAAAAGTGTAATCCGATAGTTCTAGAGGTGGCATCCGGTTCAGTATACAAGAAACGATCGTAGTAAACAGTCAAGTATTTTTTCACGTTTATGTGATTCTCATTATTATGATTAGTCTAGTATTGTTTAGTTTTTTGTCTATTTCATTATTTCAGTATTTTTAGTAATATATAAATTGCTAGTATTACTTTATTATTACTATGTTATTTTGTAATAGCCATGTTATAAAGCAAAAAAGTTGTTATGGTGAAAACAGAAATGAGGTAAATAAATCCATGCAAATGAAATAAAGTTTCCATGTACAGATGCCTAATGAGAAACGCGAAAAGATGTAACTTCACACACATAGGTATACGTGAACGCTACACAGGTTACGCGGGACCCGGCCACCGGTCGGTACGGTCCACCATGCGAGGGTTAATACACTTTATTGTCAGGATTGGTATAGTGTTTGAAAGACCGAGAACGTCCTTCCCAATCCACGACATAATAGATTGAAAATCGTCCTGAAATGAAAATGTAGCCCTAAGCCACGACAGGTATTTAAGTACGTATCTTGTGGAATAAAGTACCTCTTAATAAAGTACCTTAAACGTAATGTAATGAGTGAAGTGAATACAAACCGGATAGGCAAGTAACGTGGGTAGATTATGCCGACAAAGAATAATTATTGTTTTCGTACCTCTGTTGTAGTAAGATTCATCAACGTCCGGCATATCTTGCTGCGGGACAAAATAATTTTCCACAATTTCTGTAAATTTGCCACGTGCGCTTACACATTTCCGTCACAAATGAAAAGAAATTAAAAATGACGCATTTTCGGACCTATGGTCAGACACTTTTCTCGTCCTCAGGGTGACTAGAAGACGCTCTCAACGTTCGTTAACTTTTTTTAAAATTGCTCTCGCTATATTGCATAAAATTACATGAAATTTAACGTCACAGAGGTTTTTATAAAATGGACACACAAAGGTACAAAAGTATATAAGTGCAGCTATAATTTATTAGTGAAATTTTAACGCGATCATCCTAATGTCCCTTTTATTTTTTATGGCATGTAAAAATATTTGAGGAAGAACTGTTTTATTTGAAAGGTCATGGGTACCTTTGGTCAAATTAAAAAAAATGAGTGAATGAATGACTTTGAAATTCTTAAAATATAACCGTCAGCGAAATTTCTCGTTTATCGTAACATCCTCTTGAATGAAGTAGATTCATCTGCAGATATTTTTTCGTAACATTAAAAATACCACGGATATTTAGAATGGTACCGATAAAGGCACACTTGTATACACCTAGTAATAGTGTTCGTCTTCGAGTAAAGTTTTAAGGTCAAATATGTGAACGCCACATACTATAAAGACACGATGGTAATGCTTGTCTTGCATAAAATACAACAACATTGGTTATTTGTGGCTTACTTTGGGCTTGATGTATGGGTCTTATTTGACTTATAGATTTACCGGCAATTAAAATATACCTATTTCTACCCAAACCAGTCAGAATGACTGATCTTTAGGAAAATGCTTAATTATTTACAGGGTGTCCCAGTTTTTCCGGCCAAACTTTGTCAGCGTATTCTAAGTAAGAAATATAAAATATAAGAAGGAGTTATAACTAATAATACAAAATGATAATGAACTGGCATTTCGTCGACACAGCGTACGAACGTATTATGAATATCTCTATTTATGTTTACTTGCTGAAGTAGTTGATATCGACATTGATTTTCGCTGAGCTAATAATGTTTAGTACGCTGTACGACTTCATATCGAGGTGCCGCGAGAATTTTCCAATAGTGATTTTATAGAAATTAGTAATACGATAGAGTCAATTTTTGTTAGATGCCAATCCTGTATTCGTAATAATGGACGTCATTTTGAAATGTTATTACATTAAGAAGGTCTACTGTCATTTTGCTTGGTTTTGTTGGATTTTGTATTATTATTTATGACTGCTTAATAAAATATTTAGGAGCATATGTTCATATAACATTTTTTTCTTACTTTTGCGTGTAGAAAACGCTGGCATAGTTTGGCCAGAAAAAACTGGGACACCCTGTATATGAATACATTTTTTTAATGAACAGTTGGGAATATTTCAATACCCAAAGAAATGTTTATTTCCAGTATTCGCAACATAATTTCCATTCATAACCGACGCCTTATAATTCAAATAAACGACTGAATATGTATAACGGATTTTCCCAGATAACAAAATCATAGATTCTGTCATCACATTCTTCTATCATTAACTCCCTCAGGATAGTTTTTCGGTCGTGCTGCAAATTAGGCCGAAAAATTAAAACTCGGAGTACTTTTCATTTATCATGGCAGCAATAGTCATGCCAACACATAGAAAAATAGGAAAGTGATAAGTTACAGAGTCTCTTAATGCTCCTCTTGACCACGAGAGGCACCAGTCATTTTGACTGGTATTGGTATAAGTAGCCGTGATAATCACAAACATTTCGATTTGAAATAAAAAAAATAAAACTAAATTCTTAATAATATTTATTTAGTTATCGTTAGAAAAGTGATGACATCGTTGCGAAAAAGAAATGTAACGTGAACTAGGAATTTTAAAATGAAGTTGTGAAACTAGTCATTTTTACTGCCGTGGTAATTCTAGTGTTACAATTTTCTGTACAAGTATCTCTCTTATCTAATTATGATCATTTATTTGGTTATATTGAATGCTGTGATGAGGAACGTAGTCTGAAGTTGATGACGGGATAGTTTTTTTCCATTTTCAACTTTTGATGCACGAAGACTGCTCCGTACTTGTGGCAACGCATAGAGTTCTCCAGTATGTCGAATAAAATCGAACACTGAACCTTACAGCGGCTCTCTCTCTCTCTCTCTCTCTCTCTCTCTCTCTTTATTTATTTTTTATCTTCTTTTCTGTGTTCTTCTCTTATATTAGACCTTAAGACATTTAGATTTAATTTCTGTTTAGCTCTTGATTGTCCTTGTCCCCTACGCTACTCACGTAATATTTTCTTCTCGTCAAGGGTTATCCTGTTACTCTTGTCGATTTCACGACCAAGCTCCAAGGAGCTTCCAGAACATAATATATGTATTCATTCATTCTCTCTCTCTCTCTCTCTCTCTCTCTCTCTCTCTCTCTCTCTCTCTCTCTCATTCTGGCCCGATGGATTCTGGGGTCATATATATGTATATATAGTTAGAAACTGTAAAGGTACAGGGGACAATGAATACCGGCAAGGTTGTGTTTGCAATTGAGAAGAATTTGTGTTATTTAAAGGTTAAGAGTACAATAAACTGATTGTGAATGTCGGAAATGCTATGTTCCCGTCGTAAAACTAATGATTTGAGTTACTGAGAGAATGACAAAATTAAAAATTTAAAAAATTTTACCTAATCGTATATTTCTTTATAATATAAGGAACGAGAAATAATATTTCTTTATTATTATACTATAAGTAACATACAGTACGATTTATTTTATAAGTAGTTGGTATTTATGTACAATATTTTATTGCTTGTTCTATTGTAATGTAATTACGAAACTCATTATATTATAAACTGTGGTCTACCACTATCACTGAAACGCTAATCTGTCTCCGTAACTCTTATTTATATTTAGTTGTACTGTAATAATTAACTGGATAAATAATTTAAAAACACATCAATTCAAATTCATTATTATTATTGGAAAATATTATTCGATACTATCGATAATATTATTCGAAAATACTAGTTGCATTCATGTCATGTCATTCAAGTGTATTCATATAATTAGTTTGGATATTTCCAACTAAACCCAATTTAAAAATGGTATCTACGATTAGTTTAGAAAATATAAACTTTTTAAAAACATAGAACTTTTTAAATATTCTTGGAATCAAGTTTTCTGGAACCTTTACATGTATCGAAGTGTAACATATTGTACTTTGACTGCATACATGTACTAACCATGAAAACGGATGCGGGGACATGGATCGGTGTCACGTGAACCCTCCGGATATACCAGCTTCCTAGACTTCCTCGTCTACTTTATCACTATTTCACTCTACATACAGGAAATACGCGATTGTAAATGACAATTGACTAAATTGCTTTAAAAATTTTGACTATAACCAAATACTAATGATGATTTGAGAATTCGAAAACTGAATTTTTTTCGTACATAACTAAACGACAAAACATCGGTTTTATATCTTTGTATAATTCTGATGCATCCTAAAAAGAAATTGGAACAAGTAGAAGTGGAGGCCATTGAAAATTAGTGGTATGCGCCACCCTCCCTCATTCTATCTCATACTGTATTTAAGTGTGGATTCTACGTCGAACTTGTGATTCATTCTACTTCGTGACAACTTTGCTCAGGTAAGAACGTCTAAACAAGGTAATATGAAAAGCCAAGTGCAGGAAGTATATATAATGAACAACTAACGATAAGCATTTTTTTGTAACACTTCTTTATTTATTTCTCAAAACGCTACACGTGCGTTATTATTTATAATGTCAATATGTATCACTTAACAGACCAGTGTCACCAGTTAATGATGATGAAGTATTGCAGTAGTCTCTGCAGCTAGCTTATACTGCGGGATCCCACCCTTTTTATCATAGATCACATTGTATCCTACCGCTCTGCCCCCGCCTTCGACACACGAGCTTCAAGAGTGGCAATGGGAACGTCCATAGGCTACGAATCTAGTACTTCACTGCTTATCCTAAAGATCCACGATAACGTGGATTATTGCTAGTAGCTAGATTTGGCGAAGGACGGAGAATCCCGAAAGTAGTAGATGAAGGTGGGTGAGGGTGCAAAGGCATGCGGGTTTGACATATCAAGTGGGGGAGAGGGCAACATAACGGAGGGGAATAGTAAAAGGGGAACTCCCTTCTGCTGCCATTACAACTTTTCTCTGCAGCGTAGAGGCCAAATTCAGTCAGTCACTGTCGTTCCCGCGTTGCTCACAGATAGAAGACGTACTACGTTCTTCATCCGGACACGAGATTTTAAAAATTCTACTACTTGTAAGGAAACATGTATTTAGCAGTGAAAGCGAGTAAAAGAATGTGAGGGTAGAGAGCTACTCATTTTCTACTACCCATTGTGATTTATATTAGTTATTATATCAAACCGTGCATTTTATGTATAACCTAGAAGAAAAAACGATATTTACCTTCTGTGTTGTGCAATAAACTAAATGAAATCGTGGACCGAAGAAAAAGTAAAGGATTAACAAAATACATTTTCATATATATATACAGGTGTTAATAATATTGTCCGTATTGCACGTACCAAACTTTCGATACAACTGTCAGTCAGCGTGTTATAAAGAAACACATATTTTCTTGGATGAAGTGCATCACAGATGACATTGCCCAGAACACGATTCTAGAGTGAAATGGTTCCAAGTGGATTTAAAATCGAGCTGCAATAATTTATGCTTAAAAAATCTTCTGCGAAGACATCACGATTCCATTGGAAAGTGTGGAAAGAAGTGAAAAGAAGACGCAGTAGCAAATCAGGTTCGCATTTAATATTATGCTAGAGTAATATGCGGTAACCGTAACCTACTTTTAAAATTTATTAACTTTTATTGATCTTATAAGGTAATTACTTCTACAAAAAGTTTCAATTAACAAGTAGGCTGCATCATTAATGTTTAATAGAACTGATTAAATCGCGTTAAAAAAAAGTTTATTCTAAACAACTTTGTGTATGATGACAGATACTGGAGTTTTAATACGGAATGAAAGGGAGCTTATATTTATATTACTCATGAAATTCAATAAATTTTATTGTAGTTAAAATTATTTTAGTGACGATTATAAAGTAGGTAATGGCAGCAATAGCGTCGGGCCACGCGATACATTATGTCACATAATATCCTCGGTTAATTAGAATATAGCTGTTTTTTATGAGCGTGGAAGAGGAAGAGGGAACGAACGGATGACGAAGGTGTACTAGGTGTACATACTGGAGAGGGCAGCGCTGCAAAGAGGAAGAAATGTGCTAGCTTGGTCGTGATGTTTATTACGGTCGGTGGAGGTAGTGCTGGACCCCTGCCGGACATTCGTATTTAACGAACGAGTTGTGTGGTTCATTCAGTCTTAACGGTAGATATTTTACCACTATGCCTACGGATGTTTTAGATGATCACATTGCAGTTATGGTTTTTAGTTATTTTTTGCGATAATACATTTAACAAATGGAACTCGAAAAGTACTCAATTGATATGTTATTGACATGCCTTATAATGTTACTCGAATGCGAAAAAAATGACTTGAGTTATTCGCAAAGTTATAAGTAAATTTTTAAATGAACGTGGTCATATTTGATGAAATCAGGAGTGGCGATAATAGTAACACTCATTCGTTGATAAGGGATCAAGTGTGGGCATAATGTGCACCCAGGTAGGATGAATTACTGGATAAACAAAAGATTCCGTCACTATTGTGGATACTTTTGGGCGCATGAATGCGCGGTTATAATAAGTTCATTCTGCGTTCGATTGTTAGAGATGCACTGTATTCTACTGTATCATATGAATCATAATATAAGCATTCTCAATTCGATTTTTCCCATTTCAAAAATATCGTTGTGCATTTTTCCTCTTCAATGTTTTATCCACAACCTGCTGTGGTGCTTATTTACTATCTGTAGTACAATCCGTAGTTTATGTTACAAAAGGCGATCATTGTAGAATTCAACGTTTCATATGAGATATGAACACAATATTATATATATATACTTGTTTTGTAGCCATTGATTGAATTGAAGATGAATAATTCAAATATGAGCTGTTTGTTTTGAAAGTGGCTTAAGTCCATTTTCCAAAAAAATCGAGTTAGCTACGTTAATAGTTGCATTTTTACATGATCTTTTCATTCTGAAGGAAATAGTTACTAATATATTTACAGTCATTCAAATTTTGCAACCCGAAAATTTGCTGGTTAATGAAGTGATGAAAAAGTTTATTTTGAAAGTGGCGTAAGTCCCTTTGTGAGAGTTTCAAATAGATATGGAAAATATTGTGCAATACAATTTTATGAGATCACAGCTTTATGTGTACAGCTTTATTGTATATATTATATACAATGAGCTACAAGCACTGAATACCTAATGAGAGTCAATCAATGATTTTGAAAGAAATTGTGATTCATCTTTTTTGTTAGGCAGCAAATTATCAAAATGTATAAAAACATAAATAGCTCGTGTGAAGTAAAGATTTGTATTTGTAAGAGTAAATTCTTTCGAATAAATTAATTTGTTTGATCTTTTGTTTTTGTCAAATTACGCTGAATGAATCTTACAAATTTTTTTACAAATTTATCTGATAAAGAAGAGTAAGTTTTTGAATGGAAGAAATGTTATCTAGTTATCGTGTACGTTAAAATATAGTTTACATTTCTATCACTCACACCAATATATGACTGTATTGTTGAGCAGAAACCGCAACACGATATTTTTGTATTATTTACTAATTTGAGAACATATGTTACCAAAAAGTTGTAAAATTGCACAGCTTAAAGTTCTTTCGATGTAAATGCCCTGCATTAAATTAATCAAAGATATTATTTCTCTTGTAAATACATACATACATATATTCCTGGGAAATCATCGAAGGGTTATTTCGTGGACTGTCATGTCATCAGTTAAAACCTTTGTCGATGAATATACAGAATTACAGCGAAACCGCAAGATATAACACTGAAATAAAATTAGATTTTTTATAAGACAGCTAACTCTATTTTGCAGCAACGTATGTTGTTATGTAATTGAAAGTAATGAGATCGATAAAAATAATCAAATTACGTGTTATGAGTGATCATTATATTGAAAAAAGAACATTATAATAGTAATTGAATGTGTATCTGTATTAAGCTTGTTTAACGATGTTACACTATTTCGTATCTGTTTTATAAAATTTGATATATCAAAAGTACATAGTTTTCTGTTACGGAAACATTTTATGATCCTCTATACATGTGAATTACATTTTTCACATTCTTCTATTGTAATTTGTATTGCTAACATCATTTCCTTCAGAACTCTATTTATTCTGACAATCTTAAATTATTATCTAATTTTGGGGACTGGCATTTCATGCTTAAGCTTTCTTTTTTTAGTTTTTGTAATATTAAGACTGTTACCGCATCGAAAACATTAGTTTTAATAATTTGTAAGAGGGAATCATTGTTGGCGAAAATATTAGAAATCCATGTTAAAGTCATTGTATTTTGTAGCAATCACTCCTTGTGAGCTCAAGTAATAGATTATAATACTGTTGCGATGTTTCATTTATTCCATTAGTATAATATACTTTAAATGATGGGTTTCTTCGTTTTAGATTATTTTTTATGGTAGACTTCGTCGAAATTTAAATGCTATCGTAAACATGCCTATAAAAGTACGTTTATATTTCTGAAACTATTTTACTAATAGTAGAATCTTGTGCGATTCTTCATCATGAAATACACTTTTTGATTTTTTTTATTGTTAATAAATGAAATTTTTATGTAAGAGTAGATAATGTGCTTATCTGCCAGAAATCTTCAAAACACGTATATAACAGAATTGCAGGTGTCGCTATAATTTTCTATAATTATACGAAATCGAACTATTTTGCCAATGTGCTACATGTATCGATTTCTTTTTTTACATCACTTTACTTTTTAACTTTTTCCGGAAATAAGATGTTTCGTAGATTTAAAGAAATAGATATCAGTACTACTATTCAAACTATCTTGTGTGGGAAATAACATTGTGGAACTAAAGTGGAGCAAAAGAGTGAAAAGGATAAACTGACCATATTTTATCTTACGTTACTAAGTAACAATATTTTACGTTGCTACGATATAATATATATGCATGACGGCCACTGCGAGGATGCTTGTGCTTGTGCTCCTTAGTTCCTTTATAAAAGAAGCAGCAATTTGATCGCTATCACAAAAAAGTATTAAATACTGCGACAGTTACATGTTTGAATTTCTTATTAGCTTGAAAAGTTTTTGGAATCATATTACCATTTATTTAATAAGGTATTTACATTTTTGTTTTCATGATTATATCAGTTTTTTCCTATTTTTTATTCTAACGATGAGCTTTCACAAAATAATTTAATTTAAGTTAAATTTTAATAAAATTGACCATTATGAAAACTTTTTGTAATAATAAACATGTAAGTTAGTATAGTTGAAAGGAATAAGTAAATTAATGAAAATATAGAAGAAATATAGAAGAAAATAAGAAGTGAGCATACCGAATGTTAAGTTAATTCGTAAGGGGCCCACTGTTTTGTTCAGGTTTTCTGTTATATGAAGGAGTTACATATGTTATACAGGGTGGTCCACACAACTTACTCATCCTGAATAACATCTAAAGTATGCATGGTATGAACAAATTTTTTATAGAAAACTTGTATAGTTTAGAGGGATACACTATGTAGTGCATGCAGTTTTTTATAGGTGAAGACGTTTCGGAGATGATGATCTTTTTTTACAAAAAGTGGTATTTACCGATGAAGCGACTAATCGCGGGTAGATTAATTTGAGAAACATAAACTACTGAACATCAGAAAATTCTTACTGGATGAGAGAAATTGACCAGCAACGTCAGTGGAACGTTAATGCGTGGTGTGGCATATTTGGCAATCAATTAATTCGACTATATTTTATTAATAGACAACAAACGGGACAAAAATATTCAAATCTTTTAAGTGAAATTTTACCAACTTTATTAGAAAATGTACCATTTAATATTCGCATAGAAATCCGGTATCAACATGATGGTTGCCCTGCACATTATGCACATGTAGCAAGGCAAGTGCTAGACAAACAATTCCCCAATCGATGAATCGGTCGTAGTGGAAACTTTCTGTGGCCACCACTTTCACCAGATCTAACGCCGCTAGACTATTTTCTATGGGGTACCTTAAAAGATATGGTGTATCGTGAACCAACAACAACGCCAGAGAATATGAATGAACGAATTCGTGAAGCATGCAATATGATTGCTGCAGAAACAATTCAGAGTTCAGTGTCCGCGTTGATTAATAGATTAGATCGTTGTATTAATATGAATGGACACCATTTCGAATACCTACGTAGGGAATCGATGAAGTTTTATGGAAATCTTTGAGATAGATGTATTGCCAGTAAAAATCCAGTAGGGATGGGAAAAGTGGTAATTTTATTGTGGTTTTAGAAAGTTTGTATAACCATATGCCATATTAATAGTTTACATAAGTCTAGCAAACAAAATTTAGAGATTAAGAAAATCTATGACAACGAAATTATAAAAACTGGGAATCAATCGTTACAAGGCTTACAGATTTGGGGTACATTGGAAAGTGAGGTATAATGAAACAATTGGAGGTAAAATACGAAGAGCACCAAACGGGCAGACTATGATGGTTAGAGGGTTGAGTAAAGGGCGAGCTATACGTCTAAATTTGGATTTTTTCATTTTAATTGTCTCCTGAGGGTTGGCGCAGTGTAAATGAAACACCTGATATAAAATGATCATTTCGGTTATTTGTCTGTTTGATATTTCAATTAACTTTTTTCTTAGCCATTTATTATTTATAATTGTTGGAGTCACCATGAAAATTTGGAAAAATGCTTACTAAACAATAATTTAGTGGGGACTTCTAGGAAAACCAAGTATTCTTGATTTTGCGTAAGAAATATTCAACCTGAACATGTAAAAATGTAAATGAACAGGTAACTCTTCAAAGGAATAAACGAAACGTGACAAAATGTTTTTCATACAAGATCGATACTTCCAGTCAAATACTTAGAAATTATTCTTTTAATAATTTATTAATGGTTCTGAGGTTAAACTTTATTAAGAATACATCAATAAGAAACTTTATTACGGATTAAGGCGTAATATGTACAAAAGTTTTCAATGCTTGAAGAAAAACTAGCACATATCAATCGATTTAAGTGAACTGTTTAAGGATTCCCCTTCTTGGAGATTCTGGTGTCAGTATCTCCTAACAGGTTTACAACTTCATGTGGTGTTTCCTAATGTATATGAACTTGCTTTTGTCCGCATGTCTTCTCGTTTTATCTGTACCTAATTAGCAAGATCTGATGTGAGTGGTTTTAATATTTTGTCAAATCTAATTTTAGATTTTTTGTTTGCTTTAAGTAAAGCTTCTTAAGAAAGTCCTTCGAACATTTTTGGTGTTTTTATTTACTATTACAACAGACTCTTTAGAATCTATCAGCAATTTTGATGGACGAGAATTAGGCATGCGCAGGTAAAACACTCAGCAGTGTACCCGGCAGCAATGTGTTTTATGTTATGCTTTTAGTTTTTAACTATCAAATTTTATAAATCGTGTGGTTTGGTTCTCTTGAGTCTTCGAACATTGTTTTCATCGTTAACGAGATCGTATGCCAGCTTGTTGAGATATTGAGATGGTGTTATAATTTCTTGTTATGTTATAATTTGGCGTACTGAGTGATGTATTCTCGAATATATTTCATACGTAAATCTTTATGAAGAGTGTCGTGTCTGGTGAACCATGGTGCAGGGGCTATTGTTCTGAGAGCTTTGATGAGAGCGCTGAATTACATCTTTGTTAGATTTTTTGGCACAACCCCGTTGTTGAATCACATAGATCCAGATGGGTAGTAAGTCTGTGTGCTATACGCGATCAAATGCCTGTTTAATATCGATAAAAACTGCACAGTAGACTTTTCATACTCCGATGCGTTTTTTTATGGCGTTAACAATTCTGTGTATCTGTTCTTGAGTTTATCTCTAAACCCGAACTGATCTGTAGGTATAATGTTGTTGTTATTTATGATGGGTTGTAATCTTTTCGGTATTAGTTTCTCCAGTGACTCCTGTGACTCCAGATTTCCTCCTTGGGCTGGGCCAATTCATTGCCATTCCAGAGTGCAATTCTCAGCGTGTTATCCATGCTGACCTTGAGAATTTTTAATTACAGTTGTTAGTAGTTTAACCGTCATTCGTGTTTTGATTCATTAATCGGATAAACATGTTTTGAAATTAGTTTTCAAACGCGCGTTTTTTGGTGGCCCGTGAATAACATAGGTTTTCTCTCGTTGGACGGTATAAGCGTGATTGCGCTGTTGTGTTTGGTTTTAATTCTACCGTGGCACCGGGGCTCGTTCTTGTTCTTTGGAGGTTCTTTGGAGGTGGAGATGCGGTGCAGCCTCTGTAATTTGCATAGTGTGCATTTAGCTGGAGTATCTTTTCCTTTTCTGCAGGTGTTAGTGCGGTGATTTTCTGCACATTTTAGGCAATTATATGGCTTTGTGCAATGTCTCTTGGTACGACTATATTTTTGACAACGATGGCATTGGAGTCTTCCTTTTTTTGCGTGGTAGTTCAACTTCTATTATGGTATTAAAAAGATGTTTCAGTTTGTAGATCTCTTTGTTTATCAGTTGGTTTTTGATCCACGAAGCATAGTGGCGATGGTTCTTTAGTTCTCCAGCTACGGATGTTAGTGTTGCTTCGAATTTTGAAACCATTTTATTCTAATTCTTATTTTGACTGGGTTGTTGAAACAGTACAATATAAGACATACATAATCAAGTGTATGCGTACCCGACGAATATTTAAAGTCGGTTCTCTTGAAAACCAATCCTCATATGAGAAAAAATTATTTTCATGTAGAATCACCTCTTTTCCGGTTGTACTACCAGTTACTGAACACCCTGTATAACACACGTTTGCACAAAAGGGGGACCTTGTTATTCGTTCAACCGTATTATACTAACAGCTTTAAATAATATTAATATCCTATCTTCCGATAACTGACTACTAAATTTAATATGGCATTTTCAGGTAGGTGGTCAAATTTTATTACATAATTTTATTACATCGGTTTTCGACCAGGGGAATCTACATTTGTTTTCAGTGAACCTTTGTTATATATAACTTTGTAACCCTACTTTTCAAGTATTATTCTCCATTTGATTAAACGAGAATTTGGAGTGTATATCCCCTTGAGTCATTTTGTGTCCTTTCGTGCTAATATGACTCTTATGGCTTTATTAGATGCATCCGTTACAAGAATAAATGCTGGAAAAATTGGATACTTTGAAACTTCCGGACTTGATACTTTTGTTTTCTTTTTTCAAAACTCCGTTTTTGAGATATTCTCCATTTGTCAGTATCTTTCTTCAGAAGTCCATTCATGGGTTCAAGTATTTTGCTAAATGTTACGTGCCACGGTCGCAATCCATCTACTACTATTATTATTATTATTATTATTATTATTATTATTATTATTATTATTATTATTATATCATAATTATCATCTAAATGTATAGACAGGGATAACGACAAAGCCAATTTTTATAAACCCATAAGGCCCATCTCCACCAGGTCCAACCACTATCACAACTACCTCCCACCCACATTTTTCCGAAGCGTCCCGAGCTTTCCTTTGGGACCTTTGGGACTTTTCCCTTGGGACCCTCAGTACTTATCTAGTAGTTAGTAAGTTGTTACTTAGTAGTTACTTCTAATTTAATTTTAATATTACATCAAACCAGTTTCAATATAAAGACATTAAGTTGCCCTCCGGTTATCACGACGCTACCTCAAACAGTATAATAAATTAACAAATATCTCAACAGCAAAGTGTTTATTTTAGTATTTAGCCCAACAACATAGAATCACAGTTCGGCTCGTAACATTGAAATCTTTTACAAACCTTTTATAGTAACCAATGAAACCTAAACATTGTTTTATTTTCTTTACATTCCTTGGCGTTGGAAATAATTCTATTATATACTTTCAATTTTTCAAGATTAGGTTTTACATTAGATTTGATTATTATATGCCCCAGGTAACTTAGTTCGACTTTTAAGTATTGACATATTTATCCTATTTATTTATACAAAACATATTTTTCACATCAATCCCTTCAAAGTTTTCATTTAATGCAAGATTGTAAGTATGTTTTGTAATTCAAATGGCATTCTTGTATACTCAACGCCCAGCAGCTGTTGAAAATGCTGTCTTTTGCGTAGCTTTAGGCATCATTGATATTTGGCGAAACCCACTTGCGAGATCAAATTATGCATTGTGGAGAGTTTTGTTTCTCAGTCCTCGAATATCTACAATTACTCGCTATTTCTTCTTACAACTGCTTTAGTTTTCTTGAGAATAACTCATAAGGGCAAATTATGAAGTAAAGTGAAATCTACTACGATACCTTCTTCCAAGATTTTCATTACATGTTTAGAAAGTTTATCTTGATGTTCAGAAGAATACTTAAATTGTTTAACATGTGCCGATACGAAGTCCTTCGTTAATATTTGTTCTTAATTAAATCAGCACAAGGTAGCAGTAAATCAGCACATCACCGTACAAAGCGAAGATATCTCCATATATTTTTATTTTCCGCTGGTTTTCTCGTACTGTCTGGTGAGTAATATGATCTACTGTCGTGCTATCTTTAAGCAACCTCAAACGCTTTGATTTTAGAATACCTTCAAAGATTTTCTAAACAGTTTTCATGAATTTGATAGTTTTTGCCTTAGTATTGGTAAGAGCCTCTTTCTTTTCGAGAAATGGTACGGCTAAAACATTATCAGTTTCTATCGGAACACCATCTTCTGCAACTACCATTACATGTTGTCTACCTCCTAATTGTGAGTTTAATTTAATTTACAATTAGGGTCGCACATTGTCGTTTATTAAATTAAAAGATACGTCGGTATCAATGGAGAAGTTCTGTTCTAATTCTCCCAGATGCATAATAATGCGTTCTTCTGGGTTTTAACACAATTTAAGTATTTTACATTGGGGCTTGTTAGTTAAATGAGTTTTGGAAAGTTTCACTACAGTTTTCTTGCAGTCTTGCGCATAATGTCCTTTTTTATTGCATTTGAAACAAGTGGGATGTTAACTCAACTCCGGCTGAGTGTTAGTGGCTTTTTAGATAACGGTACTCTTGCTTGAAGTGGAAGTTCGTTTATGGGATGAGGGGCCTTCAAATTCCACGGTTTGTTATCCGTAGTTTGTGCACCATCTGCGTCTCTAGCTCAAAGTGCCTAGCTGTTTGATTAATGCGCTTCTTTTCAGCTGTTTAACATTTTATTTTGTGTATTAGTTTTCTATGGCTCTGATAAATTTCTGAGGTACTATTGTTCTGTACTTTTCTAATGCTTTTAAATTGAAGTTATTGTCGGCTTTCAATACATCACGTTGAATTACGTTGAATCTACAAATGACATTTTCCATATTATTGCGTCCTGGCATTAGTTGTTGTCTTTCTAATACTGTTAAGTCATAACTTTTGATCATATATCATACAGCAAATCTCACCGAGTTTTTCAAATATTATAATAACTTGTTTGTAAATTACGTTGGCATTAATTTTGTAAATAATAACCGTTTGAATTAATATGGTTTTATCAAGATACATGATAATTAATACAAGATCGTATTTTCTTAAGGAACTTCCACCAAATGTAGAAATGTAGGAATCCACAAAATTTGCTTAATGAGCGTCTCTATTTCTAACATATCGTAAAATCTTTGACAGATTTCGTTAATATCTTCTGATTCTCGATACCTGCGATCTACGATGCTAGTATTCTAGTATGCTAGTATATATAAAAATTGTCTTATTCGTGTTGACTACCTATCCCGTTGCTGTCATCAGATTTTTTCCTTGTTATGTCGTGGATTGCAAGGAAGTTGAGTTCTAAAATTTTTATATACTTCACCAATGTTGACAATAAGTTTTATTAAAAATAGAAATAGACTTTAACAATCAAGAGTACAAAAATGATGTTAGAATTATGTATTGACTCGTTTTAACTTAATTTCTGACAAGATCTTGTTTACCGGTGTGGAGACAACTCCTGTATAACACGATTAGAGATTGGGGAAATATCCGCGTAATACCCGTGTTGCACATCACGTGATGACGATTTTCAGGTGCAAGCTCGACTACTGAATAAATTGATATCTTTTACTGAAATTAAGGGGTTTGTTGTATCAGAACGGTGGTCAGAAAGTTTTGTCTGCAGGCTATGAAAATGATAAATTCGAAAGACGGATTGTTGCTCTTGACTTTTAAGATCTTTGTAAGGTGTTTTGGTTGTTATTTCGCCTCGTAGTTAAATGTACAACTGTTACGTTTACCGCTAATAGTTTAGTCGCAGTTACTTCGTGCGCGTGAAAGCGGTAGAATTAAACTTAAAAATGATTTTGTTCGACACAACAACCCACAAAGGGAAAAATGGGTTGAGGTAGCAGTTAACATTTAGTAGCCCTTATGTTAAACATATTTCCGACAGTTAAGGAAGCAAAATAGTGTATTTTTGTTAGATTTTGGATCCTAACCCTATTTTTTATATTACTTTTTAGTCTCATAGAACATGATTTCACGCCATGCGGCATTTTTTTTAGAAATCTAAACACCGTGTGATACGGGTCTCTAGTTGTTGGCATACCGCTCTTGTAATAACTTATAGGGATCACAGAACATAAACAGACATTCAATGACGTTGCATGCTTATCTGTACCCAGAAATATTATTCGTAGTTTGCCTACCGACTAGAGTACGGCTTCGTAATATTCAATCTTAGTGTTCAATTTTCAAAAATACGTTATACAATAGCAGAGAAAGTGGAAATGGTTATGATTTATGGTGAATGGCGCCAATTTGAACACTTAACGTAAATAACTTGAACGACTTAACGTGACCTTTAATAACCTTCATAATAGGTCATTGTATTCGTCTTGAAATACTCTATCAGGATGTAAACAAAAAACCATACCGTTTCATTTAAAAAAATTGAGTTGACCTTCATACCCCCTCGACGCCTCCACTTATCAAAAAACTAGTAACATCGAATAATCAGCCCCTCGATACGAAATAAATTTGATCTGAGGCATTTTCCTCTATGTCCAAAAAGAAGCAAGTTATTCAAATGCCCTGTTTTAAATGCCTCACCCGGTATATTAAATGATTAGTGGCATCTGTTTGTAGTACACTTTATTTACATTTCCAGTGAAATAATGAATGATGACTTTGATTTTTCCTTTTGTGCTTGACTTCCATTAATATATGTTCTTCCGACTTTTTCAATAATTATTGGGGTGTATTGACATAAGGGTAAACGAAATAAACAATAATTACAATGTCTTAATGTACGATTGCAAATATTATGATATTGGTAAACTAATTATTATAACATAAATATATAGCTAACCCTCGTACAACGCAAAGGATACTTTCCGCGTTATATGAAACAGTGTTATACGAGCCATATGCAGGTTACATAAGACCGTGTGTATGTTAGGCTCCATGACCGAAAATGTTCAATGAGCTGATCAAGTGTTTTCGTTCTTTCAGCTTAACACATACATATGGAATGCACATATTTATAAAAGATGTAAAAATTACAAATACCGTATATTTAAATTAATCAAATTTTACAAATAAATTAAATATAAATCAATCAAGATCAATTAGATCGGCTTGGCGTGGATTACACGTTTCATTAAAAAAAAGATACTATTTCATATATAAAAAAATAAAATTCACCTTAAAATCTCAAGCAGATTTCCACCCAGAAAAAGTTTGTGTCCATTATAAGATATCTCCCTCGAAACAAAGTAAGTTTTACTTGAAACGTTTTTTCAAGTGACGAATAATATGAGGAATTATCACGTTGCAAAATTATAATGGGCCTTCATGTGTACAATAAACACCTTGTTAGATATGTAAAATTTCAAACATTGTAGAATATAATGAATTTGAGGTGTTGTAACATCTCAGAAATGCGGTGTTCTGTTCCGCATTGTAGGACCTAATGTTCAATACATAATATAATATTATCTACAAAGCGATAACTTTCCACTCAATGCGATTCTGTTGTAAGAAATAACACAGCAATGGTAATTAATTGATACAATATAAACGTGACCGATGATATCTAATAATGGACGCACATATTCAAGAACGAAGCAAGAATCAATTTTTTTTGCAATCAGTTTCAGAAAGTGGAACCTTTCTGCAAAGTTTTGCGATTTTTCGTTTTCGATACGTGTAATCAACTGTTGACGTTCGATGAGTCATTTTATATGAAAGTTACGTCTTTTAAAAAAACATCACATGTAAAAGAAAAATGGAAAATGTTAATTGTTTTTTAAAAATGTGGTTTTTTGTTTATAGTATAAATTATGATTTGCAATTCTTATTATAAACAACTTATGTATAACGAAAACATTGTAATGTGAGGTACAAGCGTAAACTACAAAACTTTTTTGTATATTGACATTTTTACGTTATCTATATTAACTTCTTCCATATTTTATTTCCACATTATTAGTTCCTATTATTAATACTGCTTTCTTTTGCCGTCTTATAATTAACCAGTTATTTGATATAACCAGTTAACCGTAATAAACAGCAGGAAGCTTTTCGAACGTAATAGTTTTTAAAATCGCCACAGTTATTTATGTAAGAAAGAAATGCTTATATTTGTACACTATTGTAGGTGCTTCATGAGCGACGTGTCAGCTCTTAGAATGTAACTTGGGTTGCCAATCACAAGGGGGTACATGTACCTATGTAGGGTGTTACTAATGGTGGATCTTATTTTTGGGACGTGTTTTGCTAGCCGTAAGGCGCAAAAAATACCATACTGTTTGCGTGCATTTGCTGCTTATTGGCATCGTTCCGTCCATTAATCTATCAGATGTCTCCATAACGCGACTGCCGATGTACTTTTGGTTACTACAGTGCCGGACGAGTAGGTTCCAGAACCGACGAGTAGTTGTCTGCTACCCATTTCCGTCAATCGCTTTTCAGTCAGTACGTAACCCGCATATTGAACCGCCGCCTAAAGTTTTTTCACTTATATTTATCTGTCTCTCCTCGTGTCTATCACTTGATGAGCTACCTCGCAATTGATCACTTTTTTTAATGCCCATACTTGGTGAATTCAACGTGATTTACCCTCATATATAGTCCACAAGGTTCACTCTGCATCTGTAGGTCGAAAGCGCGCTTACAAATTTGGTCTTTCTAGCAGGATTCTTGGTCTTATACGCGAAAAACGTGACAGGGTGTTTGCGAAAACCTGTAACTATTTGCAAATTACGAAAGCCCTTACGCGCGAATTTTTTTTTCAATTTTCCGCTCGATATACTAAGTTAGATGTTCTTAAACAGGATTATTCGACCATCCAAGAGAGCTTTATTGAAAGCTCCTTCATGTATGAACCTTCATGTAACAGAACCTTAAAACGCTCTGGATATTAAAAAAGTAGAAATAGCCTTTGGTGATCTGATCGATAAAACCAGATTAGTTGTTCTTGAATTCAAGCGGAAATACTTGGATCAGCAATCACCTCCACCACCACTGACGGAGACGCTCGTGCATAGGAAATTCTTATTACCTGCTATTGATGTCCCCAAATTTTCTGTAAAGTTTAAGGAATGAACAATCTTTATCAGTTCATTCGAGAGTTTAATCCACAGTGATATGAGATTTTTAGTAGATCAAAACTTTCAACACTTGCGTTCATGTCTCCATAAAGAACCTTTATCTCTTAATTCCAATTTCCAGTAACGTTAGCATCACGTGGCGGGGAGTTAAATACAACTCTCACCTTTGTTGTTCTACTAGTTTGCTTGAAAAACACAATGGTAAGGTAAGACATCATTCGATTTTGTTGGTGCGACACTCATATGACCAAATGAAAGATATTCACTTAAAAAATTACTAACTTGTTGATAAATTTCTGGCTTTGACTGAGTTTATTGCTAAAAATGATCCTTTGGTGTATCAAATATTAAAAAACACATATCAATCTAAAAGTCTTCTTGCTCGCTTTTGTCTGAATCAACTATTATTATTCTTTTCGTTTTTGTCTGTGGTAACCCACGCTAATTTATAAAAACATGTTAGTGTCCATTTAAATTAAATTAGTTGACTTCGCGGTTTTAATATTACTGACTTGGACCATTTTATTTCATATTGATTTCAATAATATAGACCATAATACTAAAGTTGCATTTGAAAATAATTGCAGATCTACCGACATCTCCATTTGTAAAAATCCAATGGATTTTGTTGTAAATTGTACTCGAACCCAGGAATTAATACTTAATCTTGGTCCAAAAAATAAGTAGTGTAACAACTCTAAGCAGTATAAATCATTTTTACTCAGTTCATTTCCAAAAACTACGCATTGTGCTAATAATTCCTGTCCATTGCGCAACGCTCATCATAAATTGTTCCAGTGCTCAAGGTTCATAGCACACTCTGTTGATCAGAAATATGAGAGTTTGAAAAATCTACAACGATATTTCTCCCGCTTAGGATCTCAAATGAGAAATAAATGTATGTCCAAGAGGACTTATAAAAATTGCAAAAGGCCCAATCATCATACTTTATTGCACAAGCTTGCTGTGATTACCATGCCTGATAGTTGCCCCTTTGCTAGTCAAGGTGATGGCACGCTTCTACCCGAGGGCCTGGTACCACCTCCTCAGGCGCCTTCCGTATCAAATGCGGCTCCCGCTTGCCATTATCAATCAGCTATACGCTCTGTTACTGCTCTCTTAGGGGCGACTAAAATGCTTATTAAAGTTTCCCGTGGCACTTATAAACCTACTCCAACACTTCTGGACGTCGGCTCTCAACTTTCAGCCATTACAGCCGACGCCGCTAAGTGCCTAGGCTTCAAAATCGATGAGGGTTCCGCATAGTTATCTGGCATTTCTAATTCTCTTACAAGTACGTATGATATTATGGATTATATTTTAACTCCCGTAAAAAATTATAAAACCTTTAAAACGGAAGCTATTTTTCAAGTTTTGGGAAGTCAAATAAATGAATGACCCCAAAGTCGGAAATCCTAATGAAAAGTTTGTGAATGATCATTTTCAATTCCCGAATTCCAGAGATAGTTCTGGGAGATATATTGTTTCATTGCCATTTAAAGAGCATGCACCCAATAACGGCGAAAAATCCCTTAAGAGCGCTGTTAATTTGGAATCCCATCTGAATGAAAACCCAGAAACTTATCAGCAAGTTAACAATTCTTTGCTTACATATCCTAAAATTCAAAGAGACCTTTCGTCCATTTTAAAGACCATCCGTTTCCATAAGATAGTTACTTGATACGACATTAAAATGATGTATCGTCAAATTTGATTGAATCCTAAATATCGTGTTTATCAGCACATTTTTTGATATCATGATCACGCTTTTCGTATTTAAGAAACGGAACTTACTACTGTCACTTACGGCATAAGCCCTTCTTCTTATTAAGCTCAAGAGACTCTGGTTCAATTAACTAAAAACGAAACATCAGACTTAGCGGCCCGCGCCATTTTAGAAAACACTTACATGGATGATAATTGTGATGGGGTAGATTCCATTGACAAAGCGCAAAAATTTATAACTCATAAACGGGTCACTTCTCTCTTAGGTAAGGGAACGTTTGAGATTAGGAAGTGGTCAAGTAATTTTCCAGAAATTTTATCATCTTTACCATCTGACCACTTGGAACACCCCATTATATTCTCTTCCGACGGCGAAATAATTAAAACTCTACCGTTAATGTGGATTCCTTCCAATGACCATTTCCAATATTATGTAACTAAATTTACCAGCCTCATAATTAAGGGCAACATTCTGTCTTACATGTCACGTATTTCTGACCATTTAGGATGTTTATGTCCTATCGTTTTTGATATAGGCAAAACGGTTTCTGCAACATTTGTGGATTTTAAAATTAGATGGGGATGAGGAGATCCTCAGTGAACAGTCAGAGTTTTTGGCTAATCTTTCGAAAGGTATGACGTCATTATCGAGGGTGACTATTCCTCGCTGTTTTTTTCATCTTTTGCTTAAACGTACTGTTTAGTTGGTTTCTGTGATGCCTCGCCAAAAGGCTATGCTGCAGTCGTATATTTACATTCTATTGATTTCGGTGTTTTTATTGAAGGTTAAAAGCAGGGTAGCCCCCGTTCAAAGTATCATCATCCCGCGTCTTGAGTTATGCTGTGCTTTTCTCCTCAGCAAATTAATGCGTTCCGAACTTCCCACCTTTTTATGGGTATCACGTTTCGTCAGAATAGAACTCTGTCGACGTAGCGACTAGAGATTCTAATCCTTTTAAATTTTTTGAAGAACATATTTTGTGGGAAGGTCCTGATTTTTTATTTGAAGACTTTTCTTAATGGCCTCTTAGAACTGAAACCGTCCCAATGTCTCTTACTACAACCAAAAATGAGATACCTTTTTTTTATATTTTTATTCAATTTTTTGAGAAACTCCTCCTGGTAACGCTTTTGCAGAACAACAGCGTGCGCACTTCGATTCGTATTTAACTGCCGTGCTCGAAAATTGAACACGGAATTTATCAGCGGTAATTTGGCTTTACTCGAAATACGAAATGCAGAAAAATGTTGTAGTCTGATTACTTAATAATATTACATTTTAAGTAACGGTGTTATTCCGAAATCTCTTTTTTCTCTGTCCCCATTTATTGACAATGATAAAATTTTACGTGCTGGAACTCGTTTAAGACATTCTGATCTAGCTGAAAAATCAAAGCATCCCACTTTATTGTTTAACAAAAGACATCTCATATTTCTGACCTTATCTATGATCATTTTCATTTGCTGTTTCTACACTCTAGACCAATTCAAAGCTTAATTCAGCGCTATTTGGTGCTATTTGGTTCATAAAAGAATCTGTAAATGTTTAACTTGCCACAAATTTCGGGCTCCATTCGTAGAGCCTATTATGGCCAATGTACTCAACGCCAGTGTCAGAATTAGTAGACCATTCACTCAAGTTACAATTGACTTTGGCGGTCTATTTCTTCTAAAAGAAAGTTTGAAACGTACCTTAGCCATCAAGGTCTACTTTGTAGGTCTACTCTGTTTGTCTGTTTGCTTTTCACCTAAGGCGGTTCATTTAGAAGCTGTTTCTTCTCTTTTTACCTTTGCGTTTTTAGTATCGCGTGATAGATTCATTGTTAAGCGTGATCTACTAAGCATTCTGTATTCCGATTGTAGTCGTAACTTTTTAGGTCTTGTCTTTTACGTGAAGTTTACAAGATCGTAAAATTTTCCAATTCCGAACTTGCTGATTTTCTAACTTTGTGCGGAACTCGCTGGTCATTTACACCGCCACTTTATTTGTATGCAGAAGCAGTTCTTAACAGTAAACCCCCCTACCTGACGAGGCTACGCGTTGATGATGGGTCTGATCCTGCGACCCCTAGACACTTCTTGGTGGGCGTACCCCGTATATGCGTCGCTGAGTCTTGTCTTGATGAAGACATTACCTTTCATGAACGCTGGGCTAGAGTAAAAGCACTACACTAACGCTTCTGGACGAATTAGTCTTCCGAATATCTCTGTACGCTTATGCAACGTGAAAAATGGACCAAACCCCAAAATGACGTCAAACTTTGCGACGTACACAGTTATCAAAGATGAATCCTGTGATCTCTTGCATTGGCCTCATTGAGAAGTTGCATCCTGCTCCGAACGAAGTAGACCGTGTCGTAACACTTCGTACCAGTTACGGTTCCTATATTGGATCCGTAGCTAAGCTTTTGCAACTTCCATTAGTCGAAGGAGTGTGTGAACTTTGTTTGTACATAGCTTAAGTTAGATTGGAAATCGTCATTTTTCTCCCCTTGTCCATCCTCTCCGTGGGCTTCCATCCACATGAAGTCTTCCTTGACAGCCCCCATGCAAGTGAAGGCGTGGAACCTTGTTTTTCTTACCTGTCCTTTATTCCATCCCAGTCGAATAGGAGTATAAGCTTTCTTTAGTTATTTGCTTTAATTATTTTATTTAGCTTTACGGAAATATCTTTTATTTTAAAAGAAAGGGCTTATTCCTTTGCTTATCTTGAAAGCCTATTTTTCCATACTACTTGAAGAAACTGTCGTTTCTTGGTGGGCGGTATATTTGTGCATATCTGCTGGTTATCGGTATCACTTCGTTCAATTCTGTTAGACGTCTCCATACCGCGGCTGCCGGAGTATTCGCGTTAACCCCACTCCCGGTCGAGTAGGTTTTCGAACTGCCGAGTAGTGTTCCGTTACCCATTTTTATCAACCGTATTTCAGTTAGTATGTAACCTGCATGTTAATCTGCAACCTAAAATTTTTTCACTTATATTTATCTGTCTCTCTTCGTGTCTATCACTAGAAGAATTACCTCGCAATTGATCCTTCCACTGCACCTTGCCGCCGCGAACCGCAAGTACCTTTTCCAGATTATCCGCAGAACACCATTTTTCCCAAATCTCTCCTCACAAATTTCTTCGATGTTCATACTTGGTAAGTACAACGCAATTTACCCTCATATATAGTCTGCAAGGTCCCCCCACATCCATAAGCTGAAACCGCGCCTATACATGTAAACATGGGTCTATAAATCGGGTTAGTCTTTTAAAGTTTTATTAACTGAATACGCTGTATAGTAGACATTTGAATAGAAGGGGTAAATCGCGCAATTGAGCCAGTTTATATCTCTTCTGCAGTTGAAGACAGAAAAAAGTTATAGACGACGGAGTTGAATGGTATAATGAATATAAAACAGACATTACTTATAAGTGAAACGTGTTGGGGTAGGGAGGGGTGGTGGGCGCGAATAAAAGTAGACATGAACTTATACTATTGCTGTTCGGGTTATATTTTGGCGACGTGCACACTCTGATTCGTCCATACATAAACTGCTTGGTCCGCCGATTCTTTTCGGATGTAGGTTTTACACGTACACATACACACACTCATAGGGATAACACCTACGTCCCCACCCAACCCGATGTTCGATGGCGCATCGGTTAATGACGAAGTGTCATCGATACTACGCCGTTCCTTACAAACGATGCAATTTTTTATATAGATTAACATTTACGAATATTCGACGCATAAAATATTAGGGTACAATGTTAAAAAAAATATTATTTCGTAAGATATTTCCATTTTTGTCTAAAAAATAAAGCGTACTTGTTTCCATTCGGTGTAAGACTTCAAAAAATTAGATAACATTGTTTAAACATAACTAATGACTATGTGAATTGTGTTATATCTTATACCTAAATTTGAAATACATCATAAAGCATTAATTTTTTAACATTGTACCCCGATACTTTTGCACATGAAATGTTGGGAACGGTCGATCTACATTAAATAAAAAAATGTGAAATTCAATTAAGAAAAAGTCAATTAGGAAAAGATTCAATTAAGAAAATTAAGAAAAAGAAAATTAAGAAAAAATTAAGAAAAAGAAAAAGTTAAGAAACTTTTTAGGGGCATTATTACACTTATAAAAAAAGCGAAATCGTAAGACGATAGTTACTTTTTTTCTATCTCTAGCAGAATAAAAAATATAAACCGGCCCAAATATGTGACCCACCCTGTATATTGTAGCGTACAAATTTCCGACTGATAAACTTTATTAGAAAAAAAGAAAGCTAAAAGGCACATTAATCAATATTAAATTAAAAACAGTATAAATGCCAAAAATAGTATCGTAAATGAATGTTGCTTATGTTGATGCAAATACTTGTTAACAATATTGCCACTTTTATGCATATAAAAATCTCCGACAACTTCATTTGGCAATTACACAAGTGTATTAATCATTATGTCGTGTATAACCAATAGCCGAAATGTATAATGTTATTCAACACCCAGGATACCGGGGTGCCCACATTTTGATTTCGTATGATAAACGTATTTTATAACGGGTAAATCTTAATCTTACAAATTTATACGCGTTAATTGTTGCCTAGAAGAAAGTTTGAAACTGGTTTTCAAAATGTATAAACGAGCAGTGCAAGTTGGAAAATCCTTTGAAACTGTACTGTGGTCTGTACTACCAGTACGAAATATAGAATTTTATAAGCCAAATTCGACGATCTTTGTGTTACGTTCGGGCGCTCCTCTCTCCCCACCGGAAATTCCATAAAATCCATCACAATATGGCTTAAAAATATGGTGGATTTGTTATGTGAAAAATGCCTATCCACTAAATGGTCTCATTTATACTGAGATAACATGTGAAGGCAACCCGGGCGAAAGACATCGACATCTGCTTTCTTGGAAGTTAACAACTGTTGATACTTTGAAGAAAATCAAAGTCCATGTCCCTCAAGCAATGGTTCCTTCCGGAATGAGAGAAGAATTGTCAACTATATTCGGATTCTACGAGAGGTTACTCTTTGCTCTTATGTGCTGAAAAGAAATAAAGCTGTCTTAGTACTTAGCACTATGCGCACAGTTATGGAAATATGAAATGCCGCTCAGAAGAAACCAGAAATGATAATTTATTATAATAAATACAAGAATGGAGTTGACAGTATGGATGAAATGTTAGTAGATACATAACTCATTGGCGTACAAACACTCAGCCACTCGCTTTACTTTTTAATATCATTGATATCGCAGCCCTTGCTTCGTACATTATTCACTATGAAAACAATAAAATACTCCCAAGAAGAAGCAATCAACGAATGGTGTTTTTGAGGAAACTCACAATCAGCGAAGAGTTATCAATTATTGAAAATCAGTCTAAAAATTCGCAAGTCCCGAAACAATTTCTTACGAAGTTTACTATTGAGAGCGTCCTTGGCAGCCCAACAAACATTATAGATATTGAACATGGACCTTCGGAACTGAAACTAGATAATATAGGAAGAAAAATTATTACTGGCTCCTGTCACTTGTATTACAGAGCAACGATAAAAAAATCTTGTGCCACGTGCAAAAAGCCTGTCCGTGACGAGCATACGATAACAATTACCAAATGTAAAGAATGCATTTGAATAAATAATTATTATTGTACGTATAGCCATTGATTTTTATTCATTGAAAAATTTCTGTGATCATATAATAGGTATTGTCAATTCTTTTATTTCTTCAATAATAGACAGATAAAATACCTCATATTTCTACAAGTGAGCACCCGGTTATTAAGACGGGCTATGTGAATTTTGAATCTAAATTTTTTGGGTTTGCGAACGAAAAAAATATGCAATAATATTACGCTTCTAAAAGGTTCAAATCGCGATGATCCCGGCGGTCTTTAAAAATTTTTCGCTAGAAAGCAAAAAATGTTGACAAAATGTATTCAAATGGACATCCTGGTACCCGGGTATTGACATAAGAGTTAAATTAGATGAACAACGTTTTGAAAGTACTTTGTGATAAGTACGTCTCCATCTACTTTATCGATTGGATATTTTTCCCGACACCAAAAATGTTTTACAATCATATCGCAGTCCTCCATGAATTCGATTTTCCAAGATAACAAAAGTTAAATCGTTTTGATTATAACGGAGATAAATATTTATTTAAAAAAATATTTCTCTATTAATACTCATGTTTATTAACCTGTTAACCGAGTAATAAACGTTTGTTCAACTTGTTTCACAATGGGACTTTTTTCCCCATTAGCGAAAACGTAAACAATATGCTCGTATATAACCACGCTAGGATTTAATAGATCAGAACTATATAAAACTTAATGCGTTCAAAATATTACGGCAAATTTTCATGACGAAAAATGTCATGCCCATTGTAGTAGTAGTTCGTAGTACCCAGTTAACAGGTTAATACCCATACCTCATAATCAGCCATACTCTTTGCGGCATAGCGATGAGCAATCAAAGCAACTTATCAATTAACGTAAAGCGGAAAGATATTCTACACCTAATAAATTGATTGATAATGATTCCGCATTTCTTATACGTTAATATCTCTGGAATTGACATTTAAGATGGTCAGTTTAAGAGTTTTATTGTAGGAAAATAGCCACCCTTTTATATCGTTTGACTTGTACTTGAGGTCAAGATCTTATAGAAATATCCCATTTTCTAGCGTGTTGCTTCCAACATAAAGAAATAGAAGTTTCTGCAAATTATTTCTGTTAATGCTACGGTTCACAGCTTCCTTAATTTGAAGATATCGGTCGACACCGTAGACACAAAAGACAAACGAAATCATAACATTTGTTCCATGGTATTTTGTTGCCAGATTTTTGTACTTGCTGTTATTTGTGGTCCCAACTGGACGTCGAAAATGTTGCCCGCTACCACTTTCAAAAAGATTAAGTTCGAATTCATCCAAGAAAGTTACATTTTTCGAACTGTTCCAGATTGGTGATCCTAGGCAAATATTGACGCTTTTTATTCTTGTCATTGATGAAAAGTATTTCACACCAATACGATCAAAAAGGTCCACACTATGTAATCATTGGTCATGGTGCTACGGTTAATGCCAACAAAATTTTCGTCCTGTAGTCCTCTATTTCTGCATAACAGTAAACAATCTGCATTTAGTGATGTGCACCATTTTGTCGTTCTTCTGATCTGTTAGGTCACGTCGAGCATGAAATTCCGCGATTAAATCGATCACACTTGAGTTTCCTGTTAATAACAACAATGTAATTTTATGAAAACTTTCGGTTCCGTTGAATATATAATGTAAAAATTTCTACGACTTATCTTGAACCAAATATTAGGTTGTTCCAAAAGTTTCTTTCGTTATCTTTGAGACATTGCTTTAAAAAAGGCAACAGTGCTAAGGATACTATAAACGAGATTTGCACCGTTGATGGGAATGATGTTATAAGTGTTCAGACAGTTTGCACTTAGTTTACCGTAGCGGCCATCCATCCACTACAGACACAGATCTCGTGAAATCCATGGTTGACGAAAATCTACGATGTACTGTTCATGAATTGGCGGATGCTTTAAACATTGTCCGGACAACGGTACAGAATCATCTTATAAAGTTCTACTAAATCAATCGCCCCGAAGTATGGGTTCCGTATCAAACGGCATAGAGCAACCTCCTTAACCGTGCTTCCACGTGTGACTTGCTTCTTCAATGAAACGAATGAAGAGAGAGAGAACCTTTTTCAACGAGATTAGTTACTGGAGATGAGACTTGGATCCTCTATGAGAATGATAATAGTAAAGGCTTTTGGTCCAGCGAAAAGAAGCCTTTAACGGTAGCAAGGCCTAGATTTCATCCGAAGAATGTTTGTTACGGCAAATGTTAGAACTGACGACCATTCTCGTCTAGAAACTGCTGATAACGTGGACCATGGAATTGTAAACGTCACGAA
This sequence comes from Hedychridium roseum, assembly GCA_963989215.1. NCBI lineage: Eukaryota > Metazoa > Arthropoda > Insecta > Hymenoptera > Chrysididae > Hedychridium > Hedychridium roseum. The sequence goes on along the minus strand of OZ022313.1, from coordinate 9,000,961 downwards.
TGGTTTCACTTGGTGCATTCTCTTCCGGTAGCTGCTTTCAATCCATTAATCGTTGTTGATTTTGTGCCACAAATTTTGTCTGTAATGTGTCCCCATAAAAAAGTCCACTGGAGGGAAATCTGGATAACGGGGGGGATATTCTTAACGAAAATTTGCCAAGCAGACGAATTTGACGAAAAGAATACTTCTCGCGTTCTTCAGACGTCTCGCCACATTACAAAATTTAAGTTTATCATAACAAAGCTTAATGTCAGAATATCACTGGAAGATCATGTCTGAGATTATCGAAATCGTGTTGACTTTCCTGTTGAAATTTAAAATTTAAGTATTTTGGCCATTTTTGTCACTGTGTTACATTACTTCGCGTATATACTTTTTCGCAAAACTCTGAGCAGTGGTGGAAAATCATGGCGACACGTACTTTATATACTCTATATAAATGTGTAATTATGTAAAAAGCTATCTGCCACTGTTAAAATATTTTTTACGTGTACTAGAATGTATTCCACAAGAGATTGCGAATGTGAACACGTATATTAGTGTTATACATACTTTTTCGATGTTGGTGTTAAAAAAAGAATATCTCTGCATCACAATTAATATAAGCAGATAAGGAATTATAATACGGACTACAATAAGGCCCACAAACTCGTTGTGCGTCTGTATTAACTTTGAAACATCATTAACAGACATTCAAACCGTAATAATGTCGATAGGAAATTAACTTGAGGTAGTTTCTTAGGTCGTAGCGAGACCAAGAAAGTAGTGGACGGCGAAAATGACGGAAACATCAAGAAATCCTGAAATGACGGGTATAGAGAATTCTGAAAACCAGGCCAGAACGTCTTTGAATATAACATGTTCAACGCCAATAACAGCTGTTGGCAAGAAACCCCTACCAGAACGTGGAACATGGAGTACTAAACTAGACTTTATTCTGAGCGTGGTACGTAAAACAATCAATTTTCATTTATTTGAGCAATTACTTGTCTAATTAAGAAGATCTTGTCATAATGATTTATGTAAAATAATTACTTGCGATTGATTTCGTACAGGTTGGCTTAGCTATTGGCCTCGGAAATGTTTGGCGATTTCCTTACCTGTGTTACAAGAACGGAGGAGGTGCCTTCCTGATTCCATACTTTTTAACCCTAATTTTGGCTGGAATTCCCATGTTCTTTATGGAGTTAGCTCTCGGGCAAATGCTCACAGTTGGAGGCTTAGGTGTTTTCAAAATAGCACCTTTTTTCAAAGGTATTGGATATGCCGCCGCTGTCATGTCATGCTGGATGAATGTGTATTACATAGTTATTTTGGCGTGGGCGATATTTTACTTTTTCATGTCAATGCGCAGTGGTAAGTACATTAAACTATATAGTGAAGTGTACGATGAGCTAATTTTCTTACGTCATTGTATTTTTTTATCCATGCGACAGAACTTCCTTGGGGCAGCTGTAATAACGCATGGAATACGAAATATTGTGTGAATCCCTACGATAGAAGTTCCTTACACTGTTGGAATCAACTTTCTCAAAATCATAGCTATATAAAAATGTGCTCAGTAAACTCGGTCAACATTTCAGCCGCTGAACTTACTGATCCGGTAAAAGAGTTTTGGGAGTGAGTATCAGCGAAAATATTACCGATAACTGATATTTATATTGCTTTATTCTATCTCTTTTATCGCTGTTCAAATTCTCTTACATAGGCGGAGAGCATTAGAAATCAGTGAAGGAGTCGAATATGTAGGTACTATACGATGGGAACTCGCCGGTACTCTATTATTAGTCTGGATTCTCTGTTACTTTTGCATTTGGAAGGGTGTTAAATGGACCGGAAAAGTCGTTTATTTTACATCGCTTTTCCCATATGTTTTACTCACAGTCTTGCTGATTCGTGGTATCACGCTACCTGGTGCGATGGAGGGTATCCGTTTTTACATTAGTCCGAACTTATCCAAGCTACGTGAGTCCGAGGTACAGTGTTGTGTAACATAATCGACTTTATAGTAGCCTTATACATCAAATTATATATTTTCTTCTTCGTTTACACACAGGTGTGGATAGATGCAGTGACACAAATATTTTTTTCATATGGCCTTGGACTCGGCACGTTAGTTGCCCTTGGTAGTTACAACAAATTTACGAACAACGTTTATAAGGATGCCTTAATCGTATGTTCAGTTAATTCCTCCACTAGCATGTTTGCTGGTTTCGTGATATTTTCCGTAGTAGGTTTTATGGCTCATGAACAGCAAAAACCAGTGGCTGAAGTAGCAGCCTCTGGACCAGGTCTTGCATTTTTGGCTTATCCCTCCGCAGTTCTTCAACTGCCTGGAGCACCTCTATGGTCCTGCTTATTTTTCTTCATGCTGTTATTGATCGGTCTCGATTCTCAATTTTGTACAATGGAGGGCTTCATAACAGCCATGGTAACATATAACAAATTTTTGAAAAACTCACAGACACAGCGCTTAATTTCAATGATATCTATACTTTTTTATCTACGCAGGTAGACGAGTGGCCCCAGTTACTACGACGCCGTAAAGAAATATTCATCGCATTAGTGTGCGCACTTTCCTATCTAATTGGACTTTCCTGCATTTCTCAGGGGGGAATGTATGTGTTCCAAATTCTTGATTCGTACGCTGTCTCCGGATTTTGTCTGCTGTTCCTCATCTTCTTCGAATGCATCTCCATTAGCTGGGCGTTTGGTGTAAATCGCTTTTACGATGCTTTGCGTGATATGATTGGCTATTATCCGCTAGTATGGTGGAAATTTTGCTGGGTTGTTACCACGCCTATGATATGTGTTGTAAGTATCTTCGGCATACATATATTATTCATACGTAACCAAAACAATGTACAAACCTTCCCTCTTTTTTCACTGTTCCATAGGGTGTTTTTGTCTTCAACCTCGTCCAATGGACACCAATTAAATACTTGGATTACGAATATCCTTGGTGGTCTCATGTACTAGGCTGGTTAACGGCACTATCTTCTATGCTTTGTATACCTGGGTACATGTTGTACGCATGGATGACTACACCGGGTGATAATAATATGGTAAGGGTATGAATAAAAAAAAACTTACCGGAATTTACATTGCGATAATTAAAGACATTTTCACGGCGTTTACTTTAAAGGAAACTTTGGTTTTGGGATTTCTCCCTGATTTTGATGTATAACAAAAAAACAGACATTATTAATTGGAAAATTACATTAGCGAGTATTAAATTGCAGATATCTATTTTGAAACAATATATACTAGGTGATTCACCCAAGTTATGTAGTCTTAATAACTTAGTTTGCTGATATTTTTTATGAAAATGATTAACAAGAAAATTACTTTGTTTGAATTGAACTGTTTCGATAAATATTTTTAGAGTCATATATTGATTTTATAATTTCAAATACTGGTTTTATTTTTTTACAGTTTGAAAAACAAATACTTCTATAAGTAATATTTTTCATCATAAAAAATTAAATATTAAAGATAAAGTAATCTCAATATTTTGAAATAAACATCAATAAGTTTTTATCATTCTGTAGCATTCTTAAAATACGTTAATGTTTTTCGTGAAAAGTGTTGAAAAGGAAAGTTAATGTGTGGAAAATTTAAGTAACCCATCCCGTTTGTATGACTTACTATCTACAAATACTCACTCATCTTTCATTGGAAGCACGTCATTTTGATGCCCTTTGTTGAGTTCACACAAGCGTACTTAGTAGATGACTGTTACAAACGACATTAATTACGTACTAAGAAAATGTTATTCCAAAAACATTTTCGTCTAACAAGGACAAGGCAAGGTGAAAATTTAAAAAATTCTGGACTTTGGTGGATGGTAGATAGTATGACGGTATTCTTCTTAGCCGGCCATATTCGGTTTTAAGGGGTGAAATCAGCCGTCTAAGCAAACTCTACCATTCCGTATTTACTTGAATATCTCATAAAGTATTAGGTGTCCAGAAAAAACGTTTAGACAAGACATGCATGGTTCGATACGTATAAAAATGATATTAATAATGTAGAATTAACAATCATACTGATGCAGGTCGAGATCATAAATACCGTTTAAATAAACAAATAAAATAACCACAATCACGAAAAAAGTTACATATTTTATGTTACATTCAAAATTTGGCTATGAATTTTCAAAAAAAATGCGGCCAACAATCATCTAACTTTTTTGCCTTTTTCTACCATAGAATGGTCTTTCGTAACTTGGCGAGAAAATTTTGGGCATCTTGTGTAATACAAGAATGCCGTAAATCGACAAAGACAGTCATGTAAGTTTTAAACGATATATTTCGCCACGTAATACAAAAAGTGCAGAAGTGGCTGTGCTTAAAAATGGTTCTTTCAGTACTTTTCAGTACTTTAGGTTTTCACATTTCATATTTAGAAAAGCTTACAGATATAACTATCCTTTTATACTACGATATGAATTTGCACACTATAAGACACATTTTATAAATTTAATCACTGATGCGTACTTACCCCCCCCCCTTGCCGTGATTTCTAAATTTATTTACCTACTCGTGGTAGAAAAGTGGATATACAGGGTGTTAAAAAGAAGGGTCCGTAACTTAAAGGGGTGATAGTACTCACTGAGAGGAGTAAAAAATGTCATAAATATAGGTCGAAAAATAAATTCTTTCGATGTAAAATTAATTTTTATTATTAACAGTCATGCCGTGTCATAACGTATATGTATCGTCTGAAATGGCCCCGAGTTCAACAATATCAATCTGCATCGGCAATGCGTGTTATAAAATACGTGTCACGGAAGGAATATTTGCAAATGTACGTCGATTTATGATGCGCAGAAGTGAGATTTGCATTGAAATGGACGGAAGGCATGTCGAACATTTAGAAACTTAACGATTTGTGCTACGGTTGCGCCAATTGAGAGACTTGTGACATCGAACGCTCATAAATAATAAAAGCGTAAATAATACAAATTTGGACGTCGCTAGACAATTTGTCAAACCGACTCATCCAATAGGAGCACACAGATTGAGAGAAAAGTGAGCCCTCGGTAATCATACTCTCTCCGTGAACTGTAAATGTCACCTGTTTAAATGATATTTGAAATCAGTGTTGCGACAATGACGTAATTTTTGGAAAACATGTATTCTTGTAAATTCTTGTAATTTTATTCTTGTAAAAGCATTTACTGGCCGAAATCAAATTCTTTGCGGTAGAACATAAACCTTTCTAAATCTTACGATCCGTGAAAATTTGAAAGCAGTTTAAACTAAAAGGGCATCATATTTCCAAAAACGATGTAACCTTAAAAAAGATTTACGTCAAATATCATTTAAACACAAGAAAACACTTAACTCAACATAGCTTACTCTTTTACTAATTTTTAGTTTACCCCCTTTACTAACCCTTTTACACTTCGTTGCTCCTTCATTCCGTATATCGCATACCTTAAACATAGCAGTCTTAAATTACTATATTGCTGTCCTTTTTTATCTATAAAGTCCTTTTGGTTCATGCTTGTTTTAGGTAAATTTTCATTTCAGTATATACTATATCAGATTCATTATACCAGGTACTCCAGCGATCGTGGAACAACTGGGCGGGGGTTGACTCATCATATGGAAAACTTTATTCTGCACTTTCGACTTATTTTTTCATAAGGAATATACCCCCGGTTGGTTATGCCGTGCCGGATCTACTCAATTATTCTGTACATCTCATCCTGTTTTGTATTCATTTTTTATCTTCACTTTACACAGTAAAATTTTAGTCTAATGAAGTACGCAAAAAATGGTTATCCATTATGGAATGAAAAAGCCATCATTATTAAATTTCGTCATGAAAAACACTAACCTTTTCTAATCAAGTCCGTCTCTTGTCTCTCGACCGTTTCGTTCTATCTCTCAATCAGAGTCGTGTCACTGTTGTTCTGGTTAATTTATCATCTCCGGCCATCGTTTCCTTATACATAGATCTATTCTCTCCAGTTTCATTTTATTCTCTACTCTTTTTCACCAAATTTATGGCGCGGTTGGCATCCTGTTTTTGACTTTTTCCATAAACTTATCCCCTATTTTTAATATCTGTTTTAATTCCCCCTGTTCATTACGTATAATAACAACCAATTGTAACAACAATAAACTCATGGATGGTTTAACTTTACAATAGCCTTCGTAAACTTAATTTCTTTCTTCTTTATATCTAACTTTATTCGTTATTACATTCTCCCTGCTGTTGTTTTTAATACTTTAAATGAATACTCACTCTAATCCACTACTGACTTCTTATAAGTTTTATTTTATACTGACAAAGCATTTTCTTTTTATCATAGTATCGCTTCCTGTGCCAATTATTCTAAAATCATCGGTTCTTTAATGCTTATGAGATGAATTTTGCTAAATTCAACGTGCGATAATCGCACGAGACCGACACGGCTTATTGACAAATAATTAGCATTTTTTTTTGTAAAAAATTGGCCTACAATATTTGGAGATACGGTTCATTTTTTTAAAGTAATAATTACTAAACATAAGAAATACGTATCTTATAATTTTCAATGCTGATAAATTCTTGCCGGTTTAAAAGAGAAAAGTATTTCCATCGCGATTCTATCTTGGTAAAGACCCTTAAATAAATGAACAGAGCTAACCATTGATGTGCGTATAATATTCAAGAATCAGTAACAGCTACCTATTGAATGTAACTCCACCAAAAGAAAAACTATCCTCGCAGATCTGTGTTATCAAAGAACAGTCCCCCTTTAACACAATCGTTAGTTACAAACTTACGTTATCGTATTAATGATAATTAAAGTGAATTACATTAATCCGTTAAATGACTAAGCAGAGTACAACAATAAAAAACGACAAAAAATGAAGAAAAATTGTAACATATCATAAATATATTTAGTTGAGTGACAAGTGTTTATTATACAGGAGAATATAAACTGTATTAATTACACTGTTACAAAAAATCAAATTTGCCATATCAAAATTGTTATTCGCGTATTTATAACGATTTAATTACGGAATTGCATTATCAGCGTACAAAATTTATTGAATATACAGAAATCATTGTAGAAATTAACACGTGATATAATAAAAATCAAACTTGATTCAATTTAGAATAATTTTATCGTTTTTAATTTTCAGTAATTTTCAGTATGTGCCAAATGCCACAATTGCAAATATATCAAAGTGTGTAATGTATCCAAACTTTACTTCTTGTGTTCCAGAAATACAAACTTCTGATTCGAATAGAAGATGATGTAACCAGTTTGAGGAATAAAATGGGACAGCCACCTGTTGAACTTACGCCCATATAAACTATTCCAAAGCACTTACCGCAAATCCACTAAAATTTGTCGTGGAACAACTACCTACTGCATATCATTCTTGAGAAGGAAGATAATATCATGTGTAAGCAATATTCTCGTTGGCGGTAGTATAAGTATATCATGAAATGCAAAAAAATTACATTTGAGTTCTTGTATGTATGTTATCCGCAATTTATCATTGTTTGATGGATAACGAGAATCATCCGTGTAAACCTCCATTGATAAAATTTTGATTTTTGCAGTACACATAACACATATATCTTAATTAATCAAACTAATTAGAAAGCTGCAAATATAGAGAACAAAACAAGTTTCACGTTCATCACTAAAGAAATCAATAATCTTTACATATCAAGAACCTTCGCAATTACGACTGAATTCAACGGCAACTCAAATTAGTGTCTGTACCTGAAACGATTGAAACTCTTCAAATCGGGATAATATTATCATGTAAAAAGTACAGCTAATCTATTTTATTGAATACAAAGAAATCTGATTGTTCAATATTTACCTTTCATTTAAAAATTGAAAGATATAAATCGCGTATCAAATGCACATAAGTACACATATACATACATTATTCAATGCTGCCAACGTGGTACTATTATTTTTGTGTTGATGGACATGATATTACAGATTTCATTTTTTTGTTGGACTTTAGGATATTTCAGTTTTTTTGTATATTCTAACACAGATGTTACAAATAATTATTACGTTGGGATACCATCCGAAATGTGTTAATAATATTATATATAGCAATATTTAAGCAGCTATATAATTAGCAGTAGTATTAGATAAATGCACGTTGATAATCGTTGCAGGGCATCCATGAATTGTGTGCACTTGCACATGATCACACATTCCGTTCTTAACATATCTTTACCATAAGCCTTGTTTAATCTATGACACCTGTTTCGCCTTTCATAAAAGACATACAGATGCCAAAGTTCGTACAAGAGTACACACGTACCTGCTAGCCCTTCAATAGTTTAATATTAAGCCATATGTTTACAATTGTAGTATTTATTTTCATGGCGAAGCGTTTTAATACAACATAGACTTCTTACATCGTTTTTTATTCTCAGTGCGAATTTCAATGTAACTTGGCGTGAATTAACCGTAAACGTCAATTGTATGTACCACATTGTCATATGAAATAAATGTTTTATTACGTAGGATAATTTGTTCGATAATGTGTAAGTTATTTATAAAAGTTATTTATATAAATTTATAAAAAATTATTTATGTTGAAAATATAAATTCATATACATGACTTGCTTTCTTTGTATCATATTATAGGTACTATTGACTAGTCAATTGTAAAATTATAGCATGATTCTGATATAGCAGGGGCTAGACATTTTTCTATGATTATTAAACATGTCATGTGGAAGAAGTTAGCGTAGACATTTTTGAAAAATAAAAAAATTTTGGTTGTGCTGAGTTGTGCCCGACTTGTGCCATCATATGCCGTTAGAATTTTTTTTTTAACATAATAATTATAAAAGTTATGCCGCTGTCGAAATTTTGAAAAGAAGTTAGCGTGGACATTTTTGGGAAATGAAAAAATGTTTATTGTGCTGGGTTGTGCCCGATTTGTGGCGTCATGTGCCGTTCGTAGAATTTGATTATTTTAAATAATAGTTACGGGGTTTTGAAAATTTATCTCCCTCAATTTATCAATTTTTTTTAAACTTTGCACTGAGTTGTGCTCAACTCGTGCTGTTTGTAGAATTCAATTATTTTGAATAGAGTAAATTTATGAGGGTTTGTGCTAATGAAATAATATACAACAATTTACTTTCATCGGGAATTATATTACAAACATAAATAATTATTTTTTCAATATTTATTATTCAATAACATAAATACATAAGTGTGCATGTATACTTTTTTCATCGGATACTGCACAAGCAGATCCCTTTTTCGAACTGTCATTGAAATTTACCCACTGTCCATTAATTTTTACGTAAATTAAGGGAGATAAATTTTCAAAACCCCATAACTTGTTTTCTAATCAGAATAATCAAATTCTACGAACGGCACATGACGGCACAAGTCGGGCATAACCCAGCACAATAAAAATTTTTTCATTTTTCAAAAATGTCTACGCTAACTTTTTCCATATAAACGTGTCATTTGATGAGACTCTTTTAACATCTTTTAACGTTCCAGCAATATTTAATTATTTCGCGCTTCTTGCTGTCTCGTGGGTATTGGATAAAAAATATAATTGAAGGGATCCATATTTCATATTTCATGTTTCCATTTGACCGCATCTTTCATAAAGGTACAATATGATCCGTTTTAATATAGCTGTACATAATTAGTCCACTGATGTCTCTATACTTGCTACCATTTCGCACTTAATGTGTACTGAAAATATAATAAGATTCGTATCACTAGCATGGAGTAAAAAGCTATATCGCTACAATGTACCAGACGTCCACCGAGTCTGTCGTATCTTGTTGTCCTTTCCATCCCGACTGGGCCACTAGATGTGATTGTGTGTTTGCGTGTTCCGCACCCGAAAGGAATGATTAATTTCGTGATGGAAGACCTGATGCCCCGTTACAACGTTACATGCTACAGCAGGCGAGTTCGCCCTGCGTTCGCACTGCTAATACGCCATCACATGTCTTGTTATAACTTCTGGAAGGTTCCTAAGCACATGATATTCCATGCATTTTTCGAATACATTTGTAACATATTACCTTCAAAACTTACTATACAACACAATTTCAAACGTGGAAAACTGTGAAAATGTGTCATTTAAAAACCTGAATTAATAGAATTCCTTTCTAGAGAAACTTCAAAAATGGTTCAAAATGATTGAAGAAAACATATTTTTTTGGAAATTATATTATTTTACACCAAGTTTTATCAAAACCCACACTTGAAATTTTAGGCTGTGGAAACTTCTTACATATTATAAAAACTGTCAAGAATAACAGTTTTCTTGAAATATGAAGCTGTTGAACTACTTTAAAAATTAAAACAAAAGGTTTTTATCATTTTTCATCTTAAAATGCATGTTCTTAGATTTCCAGCAGACAGTCTTCCCTGCAAAATCTTCATTTTTATGTTTAGAATCCTTAATGATTTTTTTAAATTCAGAAGATTTCTGTTGTAAGTTCATTAGCACTAGCACTACTTTGTCTCGCTGTGGGCGTATCGCTGTTAGATGGTTGTCCACGCATTTGATACAAACTGGTAGTCTGTTATGGTAATCTTTTGTGTGGCGTTTGACAGCGGTAGTACTACTATATGTCGTGTTTCGGTCTCGGCAGTTCAAATTTGATTATGGTATTTAATGGCTTCACTATGTTATATACATATATCCTTATTGTTATGGTTTAGTTCGAATTCTATGGCCAAGAGAGGTAATGTATGCTTGGTGTCAAATTTGACTGTGTGATTAATGGTTCTGACAGAGTGGTTATATGGTTTTTCTACTACAATGATTTTATTTGTGTTAGGTTTTGTATGGATGCCTCGGAGTTCGCTAAATTTCCGTCAACACAATCGATCTTGTAACGACCTCGTAACTGGACTGCTGTGTTTTCCAGGGGGTTTAACACCTAGAAGGGCAGGGCTCAGAGGAACTGGGGGGGGGGGGGAGACACCGTGGTCGGTTATCAAACCCTTTGGCCTGAGGGAGACCGTGCTGAGGATTTGATATTTTTGAAGGGCGCCAGACATACGGCCACGCCAACCCGTCCGCGTAGAGGAAATGGGAGAATTTTTCTGTTCCCTTTACATTACCACGGACGGCAGGTCTCTCTGAGTGCCGGCAAATTCGACTAGTCAGCCCTCGTAGGGTCTGGCGAGGGGGTGGTTCGGTGGTTCAAGCTTCGCGGAAGGATGGGGACTCGAGGTCTGAGTTGTTGGAAAGATATAGAGCGGCGAATAAACAGAAAACCACGATTATTGATGTCCAAGTCTACAAGAGGAAACCGAAGTTTTCCCTATCGATTGATTGATAAGCCCGGGTTACAAACTATTGGCCGTTTTGGATATATGGATTTCACCCATCCAGGAGTGATTATGAATTTATGAGGTCGTCGTCTTACCTATCGCGTATGTTAATCGTGCAGGTTCGCAATCCCCTCAACCGTTCGCGGAATACTCTACACGCTACTCACTTTTTCCACAGAAACGTTGGCGTACAGTGTCCGTCTGCTTTCCCAAGGTCACCTACTTTTCCCCCAATTTCTACCGGGAAACTCCGAGGGATTTTTATAGGGGAACTTTCCGCCAGATACGGGCCTTCCGAACTCGAGCCAACTTCCCGCTTATTACTACTTTAAAATAACCGATATCGGCATGCAAGACCGGAGCGACCCGTGTCGAAAATACGTCCCCGTACCAAATACCGTGTCCCTTACTCAAGGGCATTGCACGACTACGAGAGGTCCCGATAGGACCGACAAAAGTAAGAAGAAAAGAAAAACCAAAAAATGAAAGTTATTGACAGGAAGGTGGCTTCAGGGCAGATACCCCTACCTTTGGTATTGGGGCTAGACTCACCCGATGTACGATCTGGAACTATCCTTTGCTCGTCGGAATCGCCCGTGTCTACAGATACGCGGAAGGGCAAATGTTATTCTACTCGCACGCTATAGAGAGTCTGACTACTCCGTTTTGCGCAGGAATTCGCGAGATACCGCTCTGTAACCCCGCTCTATTTTTCCCTCACGACATATGGAGCAAGACGGCCGCTAATTGGTCACTATAAAGGAACTAATTTTTCGACCGCGGAGTGATCGGACAATCCTGCGGCGGTTCGGTTTCGGCCCGGTCGCTGGTCGTACTACGGCTATTCATCTCCGACGGATTTCGGAGTCCGGTGTTTTACCCCCCCGGTAAAATGAGTCGGTGATCCCTCTTATGAATCCCTAGAATCTCTAAACCTACGGGTCTGCAGATATCTCGAATCTGGGTCAGGAGATTACCTACAAAATTCGCGAAACGATTGAGTACCCCTCGGCATACGGATGATGAAAGCACGGGAAGCGCGCTCGAAAATATTCGGGAGATTCGTTGTTGGGGCCATCTCCATGGCTGAATTGTGAGAGTATGCGAATATGTGTCCGATATATTTGTGTCGCCCGCCGCCGACTCCTGCAGCCGCCCCTTTTCCGTCACATAACCAGGGGAGGGCTCTGGGATCGCGATTTTGGTGTATACATTCCGGGACCGGGCCCCGGTATCGCCCCCTGTTGTTTGACCGAAAGCTAGCGAGAACGTTCGCACGCTTAATCTAAGTAGACGGCGAAAGCTACGCCTAAAATTGGAGAGTAGAAGCCAAAAGGAAGCCATCTTGGAAGCTTATCCGTGTGTACCCTTGGTCATATTGGGCGGGGTTTGAACGTTGTGATAAGGTGGAGGAGGGGGGGGGCACGTGTGTCGGGTTGCCCGATTTCCAAAAGGGAATGTGTTATGGCATGCACTCATGGTGTTTGCTTTAACAGTCATGCTCGGCAATCTTCGGGGACGTTGCACCACCGACGAGGTATAGGGATAGACCTTTCACCTTATGGGACTTCGTGTCATCAGGTCTGAATTACCGACATCGTCAAAAAAGAGTAGCAATCGAGCGCACTCTACGTTTCATGACGGTAATAGTTGGAACTATAAACGCTTTCCTCTCGCTTCACTGACCAAATTTAGCAATGTTGCCAAATGTAACCATTGTGATACATGATTGCCACATCGATTATTTTCGCACGTTCGCAGCTCTGGCCACTTCTGTCTCGGATCGGGCCGAACAGGGCCATCTGACAAGCAGAAGCCGCCAAGTCGGGTGGTTGATTTTGTACAAATTTTGTGTGTGTGTAGCACACCCTCTATAAAATATATATATACCATCCTATAAAATAAATTTTTAGAAAAATAAATATTTAAAGAATTAAGTATTTTTAAATCAGAAAAAGTTTTATTTCAAGACGTTGTACAGACAGATTACAATAGTAATTTCGAAGCGGGTAATATACTTTTAATTAAGCTAGTACAGATTAGTGTCGTTATATACGGCACAATAGTTTATTAATTTATCAGGATGACTATCAGCGGTTGCATTTATGTTTTTTTTAAGCTTTTTTAATTTATTAACGGGTCTTAAGAAAACCCTTTAAAAATATATGCAGGAGAAGTCAGATACGTTCGGACGTCTTGTACAACTAAAAAAAAATTCGTTAGTTCGTATTTATAACAACGTTTATGTCACACACTCAAAATCGTGTAAATTATAAGTTGTATATAGATTTTTAAATAAGATTATGTTAGAATCGATAATTTTGTATTCATTATTGATTCATGGAAAGGGACAAACGAATTCCGTTATTTACACTGACATGTTTTCAAATAAAATGGGGGAAAACATTTGTGCAATAAAAATGATACCCCCAAAATGCACTCCTGTGTGCCAACCATGCGATGTATATTTTTATCGACAAATTAAAAATTTGATCAAAAAATTACAAAAGTGTTCGTACTGATTGGATCACAGGAGGTGTGTAATATCGGGGTAAGGTGCTATCAAATCTAAGTCGAACGGTTTTGCAAATTTACTTTACAGGGAAAGTACTACATGTACAAAAAACTTGAAAAAATCGGTGAATCGAACGTGGTCCTCATCTCTTCCGAGCGGATCAGAATAAAGGTTGCATCACATTTGCCCCCGTCTCGGTATGAACAGGGCGTAATATCATGTTTGGTCAATTGTACATCTACTAAAAAGAAACGCCCTTAATAATTATAAGCTCCTGTAAAAAATATGTCAATCGTTAAGATTTCGTGTGCCTTTCTTTCAACTTAGTTCCTCTATTACTTCCACCAACATTAATATAGTGTATGCAGGAGATGAAGTAATAGTGTTAACGGGATGGGCCACGTGAAGGCGTGAAAAAAGGTCTTTTCCATCCCAAAGTACAGTCAATGTTTATTGAAATACATGCAGATAGTAGTAGATAGTAGTGACTATAAGTTGGAAACTTATAATAATTATATCAATTGAATAATTATTCCCGGTGGTGAAACAGTGAATGTACTTCGAATCGTGCAGTAATATATTATAAAACAAATGTAAAAACAAATCGGAAATGCAACATGCAATACATGGACTAAAGCCTATTTGCATATTCCCTACGAAAGCCATTAAACAGTGAAAAATTGCAACTACTACTTAGACTATGCAATCACAACAGACAAGCTTTTATAATTATGTAATTACAAAAGCTTGTATGTTGTGATTGCATTCGAAATATAATATGGAAGATAGACAGTAAAGATAGTAAAGATAGATAGTACTACAGGATATATTGCAAAGAAACAAAAAATTCAAACATGTTCAAAATGTGACAACTTTCGAAATCTACTCGCAGAACGCCTCGAAAATCTAAGTCTCTCGCCGAGCCATACTGTATCCTTATGTATTTTGACTTTAAATTCCAAATAAACCATTTCTTTTCTGTGCACAGCGCATTCATCGTGATTAAACCATTTTTAATATTTTTGTTCCACAGAATGTGAAGCTATCGAAAATAGTTTATCCAATATGAATGCTTCGTTGCGCAGTTTTGGATAATGCTCATTAAAAATTTTGTTTAGAATTTTGAATATAGTCGAAGATTCGCGACTAGGTACACAGAGGTGCCCAAAATCTATGTCATCCTTGACTGCATACGCCCGGAAGGATAACAATATCTGCTCGTTTCGAGTAAAAAGCGCGGTATTATCAACAAACATGTCTTAGCACGTACGACATTGCGATCTATCTGTGCATTTCTTCGCAATATACCCTGCAAAGTACTTGAGCGCGCACGGTTCTAAGGAGCATACTGACGTTGACAGTTCACTAGTGTCATCAATCTGAACGTCCGTATCAGAACTGTCATCATCCGTATTCTCTTCTACGGCATGCAATGAAGCATCAACTTCTAACGCGGCTAGTTCGCATTGTGCGACCTCGTCCCCCGGTACAAGCGGTACGTCATAGTCTGACATGCAATTACTGTTACTCAAACTACGACTCAAATTCAACAAAATGTTTTTTCGAATAGCAAGACGTACCGCTTTTACAGAGGGACTGTGGTTGTACGTGCCACTGTGCATGTGAAGGACAGAAAAGAAATTTTCTAAACAATCGGTGTTCAACCGAGACGTGATCAAAAATGTATAGCCTTCTTCGCATAAATCATCAAACAATTGAACAGTGGCATTAGAGATTGCTGCAACCCCAAAAAACACGGAGGTTTTTTTAATCCGTTCGGAGAAATTACGTACCACGATTTCATTCCAATCAATTGATCTAATAAATTGTCTCAAATATTGCCGTAAACCCGCGAAATAGCGCGCCTTTGTGGATTGGAGTCACTAGCAGATCTATTGTTTAAATTGTCGAAGAGGTCATTGAGCGTTTCGAAGAAACTCGCCGTGTGCTGGACTGTGCTCGTTTTTATGCAGCCTGTAAGAAATGCGGTGAACAGAGCAGCCGACACTCTTTTACTAAAAACCTGCAGAGCGAGCTTGCACTTCATTTTATCGAAAGAATTAGGCCGAACATGTTTATCAGATAATTTATAAGCTGCTCTAGTACTCATATTTTTTTCTAAATGATACAGTAATATAACATAATTCCAGGACACCGTCTGTCCATTAATCAAAAAATTGTGCTTTAATAAATTATTACGAATACTTTTGAATAAATGTAAAAAGTCAAATAAAAAATAAATTTTATCTCTGTTTCTATAAAAGAACGGATTTTCAACAGAGACTCTGTCGTTTGCTCTGCTCTGGTAACTGCTCGCCTGGTCGGAAACAACGGCTCTGACTTTAAGGCCCGTTTCATGCACGGCATCTAAAATTTCATTCAAAATTACGCACAAATCATTTTTTTTTAATGCCAGAACTTGTTACAAAAAAAGCTAGAGGTTGTTTCCAACTGGTGATCAGGCCGCGCAGCATAAAAACGAGAACTTGCGTACCAGCAGCAGCATTTCTTCCTAAAAATCCTAAATCTTCGAAACCTTCTATGACCTGTCTGCTTGGGTGGAAGTCTAGACACTTTTTGATTGCCATCTCATCAAACATAAGAACGCAATTACGATCTGCGGATTCCATATGCGCAGATTTTAATTTTAAAGCATTAAAAAGGCTCAAGCATATGCCAGGCCAAATATCAATTTTTCCAAACCATCGCGTAATTGTAGATGGACTCGGAAGGTGGAAATCCAAAACGCTGCGCATTTTATTATATAAAGATGGCGAAGTGTAGTGCATTGTCATACACAATTGTTGCTCGCTTATCGTAAATGCCCTACACTTTTTTAACGGAAAAACTAAAATTAAAACAAACGTCAACGCGAAACCAGACAATTTTCTACAAATTGCTTTCTTCAGATATGCATCTTCAGAGATGGCATCAAGTTCTATGCTAGTGTCACTGTCGTTATTATTTCTATCTTTAAAAAACTCTAATGGTACTGCATCTGCATGCAGTCGACCGCTAGGATAAAAATCAATTCTAGAAAAATGTCGACTGTAAATATGTTTTTTCTTTAATTCTACATCCGAAAGTTCCACCCAATCATCTAAGACGCAATTAACTAACCACATTGCACATTTATCCTGATCTTTCATAGGGAACGAGTGAAATGAAGTGGCGTCCGTTGCACTGCGGCTTGTTAAACCGCATTTCGGATATTCACACTTCTTATCATGTCTACGCGTTTCTTGACGCTTCATTTTGGCAAAAAATTTAAGCACCGATGAGAGATCTAATTACAGCAAAACAGAAATGCAGCAAAGATACGAAAGCTAATCATGCAACAATATATGCGCCAAAAGATGTGCAGAAAATAATCGAGTATAATCTAACCTGAGTCTCCAGCTACGCGGCAAGAACTCTCGTGGACAAGTAAAGACAATTGACACCTAATGCTACAGTATTGCCTCACACATTGTCCCGATGTTTACCTCTTTGTCTCCGAATTATCCCCACCAGTTTCTGGATTCGGCCGAAACGGGCGAGTCGGGCCGCGAGCCGGCGAGCGCCGGGAATGTAAACAAAAGTCATCAGAAGGTGGAAAAATGATTTGTTTTATTTTTAATTTAATCATCGCCAAATTATAATATTCGAATTACTAAGATTTTTGTGATTAAAATGATACCAAACATGACTATATTGCATAAATTGGAGATACAACATTAATTAGACGTTGCGATACGGACACCCGTGTTGTAAAAAGGTCCCTATTACACTGCAATTTTTTAATTTTAATTTTCGAGGTGGGATGAAAAAGATCCCACTGTGCATATACAATAGAAGGTATGAGTGCCTGATAAATACATGTGTATGCTGTAAAGGGTTAACTAGGCTTTTTCTTAACATATAATATTATTCCCTTAATGTGCATATGAAGCGTCTAATTAATATTCTATCTTCAAATTATGCAAACGCAGTTGTGTTTGGTATCGATGTAATCGCAAAATCTTAGTAATTCAAATATAATAATTTTGCGATGACGACTAATCGATGTTTTTCATTCCTATTCTCGTTGCATTCTCGGCGCTCGCAGGCTCAGAACCCCGCTCATTTCGGTAAATTACTGAAACGATTACCTTCATTACACATTGTGCCGTGATCGGGTCCGTGAGAGGACAATGGACAATTTTTAAGTTTCATCGGGATTGCGGGACAATGCGAGGGGCAATGTTGTGGTACGCGCGTTCACATTATACGCGGCTGTAAAAAACTTTAAAATTTAGTTTTAATTCCTGCCATGCACAGCGTTGACATCTTATACTGCTCCCGGACGATAACGTCGAGCGTGACACGAAAATGGTAATGGGGCTCTACAGCCCCACAGTGAGGTGACACGAAAATACATTGCATGAGTGGTCTATCCCTATACCTGGTCTGTGGTTGCACCTACGGTGGGCTCTGCCGGTAAGGTGGTTATTTGTAACGAGCAAATGTGTTTACCACGTTACAATCTATTCGGAAGTTGTTTCTCCACTCGCGCACGCCGCGCATCAACAAAACTAGATCGAAAAAATGCCATTCGAAAATGTTTATTAAATGTTTATGCCGTCAAAGTTTCAAAATACAGTTCACACAGAAGCTCGCGATCTGTTGTGGTTTCACTTCTTTAATAATTAACAAGGCGTTAACATATTGTAGGATTGTTAATTAACATATGTATGAGAGAGCGAGCTTTCTTCGAACCTCCGAATTAATAATGTTACCCGTGGGTCCTATCCTCACTCCGGCATCTGGGTACTCCGGGCGTTCGAGGAGTCAGTAAGGTAGCGGCCGCGGCAGTGGCTTGGTCCTAACGCACCATCTTCGCCGCGGCCAGCAGATACCGAAGCCTGTGGGTGGCATCAGGTAGGGGCAATGGCTCCACTCGCTCGCGGACTCCGCCGTTACCTCCGGATCTTAATTCACAGGAGCATCAGTCTACGATGAATAGAGATCGGCCCTTGGCTACCAGTAGGAACTTCTGGGGCGTCGTCGGCCTTCCAAAAGAAAGTCGGTAGAGGGGAGCTGGCCGTCTGGAACGGGGTGGACCATCAGACTTTAGCATACACACATTCACGCCCTCACGCATACTTCCGCGATTCGCGAGTTATCCCAGTGGTACAGTAAGGGTAGAAAGGTGTCGGGCTCTCGCCTCCGCAGAGCGTCGTCACAGTCTAGAAAAAAATCATCGCTGATCAAATAATGTACTTTCTTAATGAAAACGCCATTCTAGATCAGTATCAGTCTGCTTAGAAGATAGGGTACAATGCTCATACATCATTAGTACGCATGATCGACAACGTGAGACTGGCGATTAATTATAAGAATGTAACTATTGCAGTTTTCTTTGATTTCTCAAGGGTTTTTGACACAGTCAGTCATTCATTGCTTTTATACAAATTTACAAGCTTCGGTTTTTCTACCTCAGTCCTAAGTTGGTTTCAATCTTACCTAAATAGACGAAAACAGGCCATCTGTCTCACAGATGGTTCCACCACACAGTGGGTATCGCTGATTAAGGGCGTTCCACAACGCTCTGTACTTGGACCACTCCTTTTCACCCTCTACGTTAATGACTTAAAGAGTTGTTTACAGCATAGCAAGTGGAATCTTTATGCTGACGATCTCGCAATTTACTATCATTATGAGCCACATAAACTCTCTGAGGGAATTGAAAAAGTAAATACCGATGTAGCACGTATTCTTCACTTGTCCCTCAATCGTTCAAAAGCAAAAGCAATGATTTTTGGTAGTCACCTATTTCTAAGTCTCATAGACCTTGAAGCGCAACCGCATATCTGTTTTGACTCACAGCGGATATCATACTCTCAGTAGCTACGGCACTTAGGAGTAACACTGTCGAATTCTTTATCCTGAAACTGGCATGTTACAGATACAATATCAAAAATTAATAGAACTCTCTATCAGTTGAAACTGTGTAAAGAACTATTTCCGTGCTCATTGCGAGCAAAACTGGCAATGGTTTTGATTGTACCGCATATAGGCTATTGTTGTACTCTACTTCTGGATATTACGGATGGTCTTAATCTACAACTTCAGCGTGCTTTTAACTCATGCGTTCGCTTCATTTACGGTTTACGAAGGGATGTACACTTAACTCCTTTCTTCAGAGAGTTAAATTGGTTGAAAGTAGAGCAAAGAAGATGGTATTGTCTGGCGTATCTAACCTATTCCATATGTCACACAAGTGTACCTTCTTATATAGCAACTCATCTAAATCACTGTGACAGTTCGTATAATCGAGTAACAAGATTACCCGATGATTCACTTGCTCCTCGAGAGCAAGATAAGGCGACGATCGCATCATCGCGTTCTGCCGTGCAGTCTACAGTAAACACTGCAGAAAATACTCATAAGGTATGTAAAGAGTGACCTTTTAAATGTGTCTAATGTTGATGCAGCACGTACATATGTCCGAGGGCAGTGAGTTGCATAGGCGAGGTGCCGCACACCTGAAGAAAGGGAGGTTAAAACCATGTTCTAGACCGTGTTGTTGTTGTTGTATGGGACATCGGGCTCTATGTAATAAATGCCGGATTAGTCTATCCTGGGCGAGAAATTGCCCTTCTCCCGCATGAAAGAACAGAGTATCAGGTAGTTGAATAGGACTAGATATCGTTGCGATTGTTGCACCTTCGATTCTGATATCGACCCTGGAAAGATGATGGTATTTTGCGGCCTCGGGCCTAGCAGTACTGTATGATTTTCCGTGTGAGTTTTCCTATGCGGTGGTACAGGTTTTTTACATTAAATTCGTCCTTTTGCAAATCAAATTCACCGTATATTTCACACCATTTAAAAAACATCAAATAATGTTAATTATATAGTAAGAAATAAAAAATTTAATTATAATTCATATAATTACATAATTATATATGGAGATGAAGGTATGTATGAAAACTGTGTGCAAATTATTAATATTAATAATAATATCAATAATTATATTGATATTATTAATATTATTATTATGAAATTATTATGAAATTATTTTTTATATTTATCCCCGTCTCTTATTTGCTGCTAGCTTAATTCCGTTCTTTTGGGAAACCGTTTTATTCCTTCTTCCGCTTTTCGGGTATCACGAGAGGTGATATTCGTCCTTCGCCCTTCTAGATTCCGCGAACTCCCCCCTCTCCGGTTCCCGTGGGGACTGATTAGCCAACTATCCCGACCACGCCGGGCCGAAAAGAATATCGCGATTAACACTATGCCGTCCGCACCTCTAATCCAGATTTTTTCGTGTGGCGCCGGCGGTTTTTCGAGGTTCTTGGGAGACAATAAATCGTCAAATTTACTAATCTTTTCGTCAGTTCCCATAAGTTCTCAATCCGCTCCCACTATTTTCTCGAAATTGTGAGGATATACATATGTAAATAAGTACAAGTTTTATTTGTATTATACGTTTTGACGTCTACGGGGAGAGAGCGTCAGACGGGGGGGGGGAGCGGGGATTAGAGAGGGTCGGGGCGAGATCCGGGTCGTTCTGGGAGTGGGCGGCTGCTGTGCGTCGCCGCAAATCGGCCCACGCTTCCCGGACTTCTTCGTGGATCGCGTCGTCCCCGAACAGCTCCGCGAACCGGTATGGCAGCCAGCGACTGTCGTTCCGCCAGAAGTCTTTTGTGGACCTACGGGTGAGCCGGGTGGGTAGGAGGGGCAGCAATCGTTCCTCGTAACTGTAGGAGGTACGCTTAATACCCCCCAGGGTGAGGGGGCAGATTCGTCTCCGAACTCGAGGTGAGGTCGGAGGGGTCCTGGGTGACCCTGCGTCCGTCGGGAGGGCTTCCAGCGGATGGGCTCTCCGGGTGCGTCCTTAAGGGGGACGGTGGAGACGCTCGGAGACGAGCGGATTGGTATCTCCGGGATGGTGGAGACGCTCGGAGACGAGCGGATTGGGGTCTCCCGGAGGGAAACAGCGGCCGATTTTCTTCGTCGCGCCTGCTCACGTCGGCCGGCCCGATTCGGCATCGGCGTACCGGATGGGGTGTCTGTGAGGAACAAGGGAGGAGGACGTCGGTGTAGGTCCCTTGCGCTCCGTTTTGTCGGGGCAACCACTCTGCGCGACCGGTTTCGTCGGGGCGGAGGACCGAGCGTCGGGGCACTCGTCGCGGCCAACGATCAGGATCGAAGGGGCGGCAGGACGCGACAGGCTATCGACACGGTGGGGCGTCGGGATACGCGGCCAGTCGTGAGCAGTCGGGGCGTCGTAGCGCGGCCTTATATCCCTCAACGTCGGGGCAATTGCGTGCGGCCGTGCCTGGTAACCGCGTCCGCCAAAGATCGGGGCACGAGGAAAGTTGCGGCCGGACAGTTTGGAAGAAAAAGAGACTCTTGTTGTTTGTGTGGTTATTGCTTTTTATTCACTAGGTTTTTCCTTGACTGATCTAGTCGGAGAATCTTGTGTCATCTGCGGCAGCAGAGGCCGGCCTTATGCCCGAGAACAGACCATGGAGAGAGCCCCTTGCGATTTTCCGCTCCCCCCACTACCCCGCATTGTGTTATCGCACGACTTTCTTTTTGCCTTTTCTCCGATTTAGGAATTGGTAACCACGCGTAACTTTATATGAACGTGACCGGCCGGTTTTCCGGTTTATTACGGAGTTGCCTGCAGACGATTTGGGCCCACCTAAAATTGGTGGCCCGCAAAAATCAGCGGGGGGTCTCGCGGATTTCGTCGCGAAACGGAGCGACGTTTCGCGACGCCACCACCGCGTAGCGAGGGTCGGGGTTACGTCATCTGCCGGAAGGTGGCGTATGTTAGTTTATCTATTTATTTGTATTTTGTTGGATACTTAGTATTTTTTTTTTAATGAAACGAAGCAAACCAATCTACGAGGTGTAGCGCAACTCCACAAGATTTACACATTAAATTAGTTCTCCTAATTTTTTTGTTTTTGTAACACACGTGACACCTTCGGCGTTTTCGGTTATTGATTTCTGAAATACGTATCAGCTGGTGTTCCTTTATGCGGCCGGAAAGTCTGTTGATCGAATCATGACTGGAAGCACGTGATGTACTAGGGACCTCCAAGTTCTCTTCAGCATCAGGTGAATGATCTTTGATTCACGATTCGCATATTTTTAACAAAAAATCATGAAAGGAGAGATTCTTGGATTCTGTATTATAATGTTGTTGCAGTAGGAACGCATTGAATAAAGTGCAATTAAAGCGTTACAACGCCACTTTTTTTTACCATTTTATGGTTTTCCTGTATATGGGATGGTAGCTAAGAAATTGGTCTGCTCGGTCTACTTCCTTCATGTATTTATTGTAATCCAAAATACTTGCGGGTTTTTTAATCATACTATTGGTTTTTCTGCGTATTTTTTCTGTGTCAACTAAATTGGCATTGTGTATGGTAGAAATTGTTTTTATCATTTTTGTCTTTGATGCTTTCCATACTTGCGTGAGTACTTCTCCTTTTCGTTGATAGTTGGTTACAAATACTTTAGTTTGGAGTTTTTCAATTTTGCTGGTAATCCTCTGTTCTGCCGCAGCGTTCCACAGACCCGAATTTTCATCCGGAGCAAATTTTCCGCAAGTTCCACACTGTTATAGTAGTTATCCATATACAGGGTGTTTCTATGAAGTGCTGCCAAACTTAAGGAGCGTATAAATGACGTAAAAACAAACAACTTTTGTTAACATACCTATGGTCTCCGGAAATTATTGTCGAAGGTACAGTCGTTTGAATATCCGCCTACATGTAGGCAACGTGACCCATATTCGGCTGTCTAATGGGGTCAACGTCACGGCGAAAGTCATCGGTTGAGTGCCGTATACATGGGACACAGCTAGCTGAACCTTTTTCCTGTTTATTTTTTCGAGCCGAGGAAGTGTTAAAATTTTCCGAACTACTTTAAATCACCGAACTATTGGAGAAAAAAGGAAGTCTCACCTCGCGAGTGTGATCCAAGCCGTGATACACCGCCAGGCAATAATCGAAGTGAGGGAGAACAAGCGACTCCACAAGGTGCTTCCGGAGGTCGAACGACAGAGCATGCCTATTAAAACGCAAGGTGCGAAGTGCTCTATGCGTCAGGTGAGCGATGTCCTGAACATGAGCGGCCCAGGAAAGATCATGATTGAGCCAAACCCCCAAGCTGTTAAGCTTGGTAACGAATGGAAGTTCGTGCCCTGCCGCCGATAACTTAGGGAGCGCCGAAACATTAAGCCGCGAGGCGAAGGTATGGCTACCCATAATGATCGCCGGAGTCTTACTGGGGTTAAGTCGAAGCCTATTCACGCTCGCCCACTCCAGGAGAGAAGCGATATCCTCGCTCATGTTGCCAATGGCATCCTGCATGCGCCCACAGGGAGCACAGCAATACATCTGAAGGTCATCGGCAAACAGAACGTAGCTGGAGTGGCGAAAAATGGAAGAAAGGTCGTGAGTGTAAATGGAGAAAAGCCGTGGCCCCAAGACACTGCCTTGAGGGTCCCCGCAGAGGACAGGAGACCACGACGAACGCGCACCGCCATCGCCTGCTACAACTTGAAACCTGCCAGAGAGGTAGGAAAAGAACCACCTCGTGGCAATATCATCGCAGCCAATACGGCGAAGCTTACAAAGAAGGTGCGAGTGGTCAACGGAATCAAAGGCCTGCGAAATATCGAAAAGCACTAAAACTGTGCCGCGACCGTTATCAATGTTGCGCCTGACATCCTCGACGACCTTAACCAGAGCATTCTGGGTGCTATAGCCACACCAGAAATCTGACTGGAAGCTGTCATTGAGTCCATACTTGTCGAGGGAGCAAACCAGTTGCGCATCCACCAGGCGCTCGAGTAACTTCGACACCTCAGGTAGCCTAGGTATAGGACGGACATCGGATAGAGAGAGCAAGTTTGTAGACTTGGCTAAGGGCAGCACGAGAGATTTCTTCCACTCAGCAGGGAAAACGGCCGTGGCAAGAGAGGTGTTGAACAGGCGGCAGAGAGGCTCCGCAATACCTGGAGCAAGGAGCTTGAGCATCGAGGTGGAAACACCATCAATACCAACGGATTTGGAGTGAGAAGGAGCGACGACTCCAAGGATTTCGGGCACAGATACCTCGCGGAATGAAAAGTAAGTGCCAGAGTTAGAGCAGGGGGAGGAGGCCAGCAACGACTCTACAACGGCTGGTGACAGCTGGCCGCGGCCTACGGAGATCTGGGCAAAGTTTAAATTAAGGGCCTCAACCGAAAACACCGACAGTGGGGACGGCAGGGGAGAGAGAACCCCAGAGAGCGGATAGTACGCCAAAGGTTACGAGAGTTCGCAGCTTGGGCTAGCCTCGCAGCGAAGAAAGCGGAACCGGTGGTGGTCCATGGCTAAGGCAGAATTTTTAAAGCGCTTGAAAGCCTTATCCCTTAGAGCAATGGCGGCATGGATGTTCACATTAACCGACATCCAGGGACAACTCAATCCAATCGTGGCCGGCAGCAAAAGGCGCCTCAGATTAGGAATAAGAAAGAAGGCGATCAAGATCGTTAACAAAAAAGAGATCGAGCCACGCACATGGCATAATGAGTCGGATCGGAGTGAACAAGGTGCAGGGAAACACAAGAAGCAAGCGAAAGAAGATGATTTGAAGCATGACAGGTGGAAGACATGTCGATGTTGAAATCACCGGTGATAACAACATGACCGTATAGACAAGCGAATTCCGATAAAACAGCAAAGAAATGATCGGGGTAGGCCGCTTTGGGGCGCCTGTAGACCACTGCAAAAAGCAAACGGAGGTTGTTAGCCGAGAGGTCAAGAATTACAAACTCAGGAGTATTGTCAAACTCAGAAGAGGACTGAGCAAGCACACGGACCTTAAAATGTTCGCGGATGAACGCACCGACGCCACCACCCGCCTTACCCCAGCGATCGTTACGGAAGAGGTGGTACCCCTCGATATGAAGCGGAACGTCACTGTCAAGCTCGGTGAGAAAAGTCTCCGTGACGCCGACAGCCGCGTACGGGGTGGCCGAGACCCTACGGTAGAGGAGGTTAAAATTGGGAAAAATGTGATTGATGTTAATATGGGCAATGAGCAAGCGAGGAGATGAACGGAGACCCTGACGACCAAGCCGGGTCTTCAAACCGGGCGAGCCCTAGGCACGAGGGCAGCCAGAGCAGCCTCCGAAGAGACGGGAATGAGCGAAGAGAAACGCGTCTCACGCATAAAGACCTTATTGTGGCTGACGACAGGCCGAGTATAATTAAGGTCCCTGGCAGCCAATTGGGCCTTGCGCAAAAGTTGATAGACTGCCCTCGAGTGGCGGGCGCGCAGGTAGAGGCGACCCCCTCCCCCTGCTCCAAAGACACTATGGTTAGATCTACTCGAAAGTTTGTGCGCATTGGAAATAAGCAAATTCCACGACTGGGAGGACGTAAAGCGGAAGACCACGCCACGAGAGGCCCGGACCAAGGCGCTGGAGGAACCCGAAACGGGGGCAGAGGTCGAGCTCTGCGCACGAGAGAGAGAGAGAGAGAGAGAAAACACGAAGTTAGTCCATTGAAGGGAATAGCAGAGGTGGAAGAGAAAGGAAATGCAGCAAGAAGTTTGTGCAAGATAACGTTAGAGAAATGAAATTGAGAATCATCGAAGATAGGTAGTCTAAACAGAAGTGCAGGAGGGTTAGGAGGAGAGCGAGAATGGACAGAGAGAGAAAGAAGGAGTTTAGAAGGAGGAAAGAGATTAAAGGGATAGAATAATTTCTTTACGGACAAGACAATGCGGAAGCGTCGAAAATCTTTCCAACGTTCATTTGGACAACGGAAGCTGGCAAACCGAGTAAGAAGATAGTCGCGCCGCGAGAGAGAAATAGCTGACTTTACTTGCTTCCAAAAGGTTCGATAGCAGACAAGGACGAGGGGGTTTTCCGATCGTTGAGCACATCAATGTAACGACTCGCGCTCACGAATCAGATGTTTCAGGTCCCCTGTCAGCCACGGAGAAGATGGCCTCCTTATAGCGATAGTACAAAGGGGTGCAACCTCCTCGAGTAGGTCCGCAAAAGCATGTTATGAGGAGATAACTGCCGTATGAATGTAAGCCCCAGCTGGACCTGAAAACAGCTGATTTGAAATTAGGCTTATCTCATTCGATAAGAACATTTGGTCAATTGTCTCAAGACGACGGATTTGGCGACATTGCTGGACAAGAAAGGGTTTACCGAGATGATAATTAAGGCTAATGCAGTCATGACCTGAGAGAAAGAAAGTATCAAGCTGGGAGAAAGAAACTCTCTCAAAATCGACAATACAGTGGTCTATTCTGGTGGCAGATATACGGGTCCAGTGAGTGTTGCCAAAATTAACAATATACAGATCGTATCTAAGCGCTAGAGAGCGAAGATAGGCCGAGTCAAATGAGTTAACGATTAAATCAATATTCCAGTCGCCCAGAATAATTTTATGTTCATACCTGGCAGTTAAACCAGCCAGGTGGTACTCGAGGGTGGACAAGGCCGACTCTGGTCACCAATAAACAACACTCACCAAGAAAGGGAAAGTAAGAGCCCGCAAGTGGCGGAGTTCCAGAAAAAGGACTTCCGATCTTCCAGTAATGTTGAACGAAGACGACTCAAGAAGGCCACGAACATGGAAATACGCTCTAATAAACAGACAGATACCACCTCTGGATTCACCAAGCCGATTAGAACGAAAAATCCTGTAATCCGGAAGAGAGCAAGCCTGAAGTACGAAAAATTACCAACGAGTGACTCAGCGTTGACATGGGCTGCACCCACCATAAGGCCTTGTTCAGTGTAGCATACGGAGGGAAAGTTCACAGAAGACAGCCGAAATGTCTCTCTGGACTTGGCTTGGACTTGGACTGAAGCTTGGCTTTCAGCTCTTCTAGTGTGGCGAAAGAAAGAATCTGGTAGCTGCCCTCTTTTCGTACGCATATACGACTCACATGGTTCCAAACATGCCGGTAGCCACGCTGCCGAGCTACGACCTTTGCCTGTCAGAGGAGGTTCCAAACGACCTGTGGTAGAAATGGATTGATGTAAGTTAATTTTCGCTCGAAATGACTGCCGATATCAGTCGCATAAAGATTTTTCTTGTTGTATTTCGCAGTAAGAATGACGTTATTGTGAAAGATAGGAAAGAGATGCACAAAAATGGTCCGTGGGCGGTATGTCTGTCCAGTACTGTGCGTTCTTCTAGCATGAAGAATAGCATCAGAACACGATATCTCTAAAGCGCTGAACACACGACTGACTATCTCTTTAATATTCTCGTGATGGGCCTCCGGTAGACCAGAGATGATCAAATCACTCGTATGCGAGGTACTCTCTACTTTGGAGCATCTTTTCTCCATCGTTTGGATGAGGTATCTAGTGTCTTTGTCGCTCGATTCAGTCGATGTTAGCTGCGAAAGTGCCCATGTCTTTGTCGAGGCGATACAATCGCTGTTCAACATCGAGAAGGCGAGAGGCGACGCCATTAAGATCATTGGTAATCTTGCTAATTGTAAGTTGCCCACCCATATCTTCACGAAGCCTAGCACTGTCCGAAGAGAGTTCGCGGCGAGGAATGACCAATTTTTCAGAGAGTTCCCGTCGATGAGCGGCCTGGGCACAGCGTAATTCGTTGACAGCCGTGACGCATTTCTCAACAGTTGTGACAAGCTCTGTCGTTATGCCTTCGGTGACAAGAGCCGAGTTTATGCTTACGTTCACCGAACTCCCTGTTTTCTGATTTGACGTTAGGGGCGTCGATGTCCGATGTCGAGGTCCCGGGGGACCAACAGCTTGTTCCCATTCCTGTCCACCTTGACGAATTTACCGAAACAAGGAAGAGAATCTCGTCCTTCGTTGTGTCGCTTATGCGATGATGTGCAGCCCGGGTGGAAGTAGAGCTCGCAGGTGACACAGCAAAGTGTGTTAAATTTAATCACTTTTTTGCAGTGATGGCACTTGATATCACCTATGATCACAAACTGTCATAAGGAGTTTGCAAGTTTTTTATACAACATTGAGAGCCTATCAGAGAGAGTACGTCGTAGCACGTAGCACCGATGTTGAACGGCCAAAGCAGAGCTGACAATGGCAGCGAGACGACGAAGGCGGTGGAATAATTTTCGGTAAATCCACGTTAGGGTGACAAGAAAACACCACGCCAAATAGCACGAAGACGTTGTCAACACCCGTGGAACTTATCGCACCTATAGTACCAAATACGGATCGCAAATATGAAACTAAAATGAAATCGGGTCGTAGGCAGGCAAGTAAGACGCGGCAGGAGTCGTCAAGCACGGTACGGGTACGGCCATAGTGCACCGCCTCACGCTTCCCGCTTTAACCGCCCAACCGCGGCTGGTACAAGCTGCTACCTGAACCTGCGCGATTTTAGCGGGTAGTGCTTATAGTGCACCGCTTGTGGGAGCGGCAATTCAGTCTGCATCATGGCACTATCGCGAGAGGAACTGTTGTGCGTTTTGCTCGCAACAGATAGCATGTACCCAAAAATTCAACAAGAACGAAGGATGAATGTCCACGCAATTAATAAATCTCGCTTCACGAAAGTGAATACTACACCTTATTTCCAAAACTTAGAGCTTACTTTAAAAAGTTTTATGAATATTTCCCAATGAGTGAGGAGACATTCAATTATATTTTAAAGTAAATAGAATGTCGGATAACAAAGAAATGGTGCAACCTCCATCAAACCCCAATTCTTCCTGAAGAACGACTTATGATAACTCTAAGGTAAGTCCTTTTTTTGTCTTGAATTTATTTATTGTAACACTTTCCTGTCGGTCTTTAAAACCGCTTAGAGGAAGCGCTACAAAATTCATTCGCGGTCTAAATATCTGACCCCGAAGCTAATAGCTGGGCGCCAGACGTGCAGACGCGTCAAATCTCGATTTTTTCAATAAAAACCTTTTTCTACTTTTATTAATCGCAATATACTTTCCGAGTCGGCGTGGTCGAAATGGTCGCTAGTCAGTCCCCCCCAAGGGGAAATGGAGAAGGGGAGTTCGCGGAATTAGCGAAAAGCGGACAAAGGGGCAAAACGGTTCCCCAAAAGAACAGAATTACGCTAGGAGCAAATAAGAGACGGAATAGATATGAAAGAAAAAGATCGGGGTTTTCCAATAAAAAAGGGAGCGAGAGCACCGCCTTAATTTTATTAATCGGACCGTAATACACCGAAAATACGCGACGTGGTTCCTTTAACTGGTATATCCTATTTAACTGGTATGGTTTATCGAAAAATTAATTCCCAGCCCCTAGTGAGCATTTGAACATATTCTACTTACGGGCCAGGGATATACAACTACGGGATCGCTCTCCATTACCGCTTAGGAAAACTCACGAAGAAAATTCTATTATGCCGCTGGGCTCGGGGCCGCAAAATACCATCAACTTTCCGAGGTACATACTGGAATCGACGATCTGACAATCGCAACGATCTCTAGTTCTATTCGACTACTCGATACTGAATTCTTTAATCCGGAAGGAGGATAACTTCTCGCCCAGGATAGACTAATTCGACATTTATTACACAAGGCCCAATGTCCCATAGAACAATGACGACACGGCCTAGAACTGTGCCTTAACCGTCCCTTCCTTGTGGCAAAATTCTAAATACGCACTATCCTGGCTCGATCAAACAACCTCTCCTACCCTACTTTTTCGTGGTGGAAAATTCATGACTGAATGTGGTACCCTGTCCTTTACAATTTCAGACTCAGAAGCAGACTCACCTCTGGGAATTCACAAGGGTCGAATCGTCTGGGCACTATTGTAACACATGGCTAACAGGACTACGTACGTAGAGAGAGTCAGTCTTCCGCGGAGTCGGTAAAGCCACGAGGCCCAAATCGCTTCCCCCTTTCCCGCTATGCCCTGCCCTCATTTGTGTTTCTTCGTTGGGTCATTGGTCACACCCTTCATCGTATTAGCGGCGGGAAATCTGTACCTATCGGACAGCACAGCAGGCTCGCGCCGATCGCTAATTCGCTATTCAAATTCTTTTTCCAAATTATTTTGTTCAAATTTTCCAACCGGGAAATACGTAGTTACTTTATAAAAGGCTTATATCGCGATTGAAATCCTAAATGACATGCTCACTTCAGGTTTCGGTGGGGCTGGGTCCGGAGAATCTATTACTTGTTTTTTTTTTATTTATCAACGGGCAGTAGCCCAATTGCAAATACAGAGTAACATACGATTATAGCAAATTAGTGTTTAGTAGATCCTACCATTTACAAAAAAATGGGTGAATTCATAACGAAAAAATTACGTACTAATAAATGTAAAACTTGACTTAACAAAATTATTAAACCAGCAGCATCAAAGTATCATACGCATGATTTGAGTTGTGAAAGAAAGGCGTTTTGGCTCTCAAAGCAATCCAGCCTATCCGAGTAATGATTTGCAAACCTAGATGACCTGCAAAGGAAGGAGTTACTTCCATAATTGGTACGATGCGGATGTGTAAGGAACGGATGATGTAATCTAAACGGCTTCGAAGGGACATGGGTGGTAATCTTACTTAACAATTCTGGGCAGAAGCAGTTGGATTGCATAGTAAGATCTCTGTGCATTCGTCTAACACGTAGGGTTGAGATATTGAGCAAGCTTTCAATAATAGAGTAACTGATCTTTTGAAGTGAACGGCGTTCCTTAAAAGCAATTAGTCTCAAAAATTTGTGTTGTACTCTCTCAATAGATTGAATATGAACATTATAATAAGGGGACCACACACACGAACAATATTCCAGATGAGGTCTAACTAGCGCACAATATAGCAATTTAATTGAGAATGTACTTGAGAAGTCCATAGGGCATCTCTTGACGAAGCCTAAGATTTGTAGTGCCTTCGAGGCAGCCATTGAAATATGTGCAGAGAAAGATAATGTTGGATCTAGGATTACACCTAGATCCTTAATCTGCGAAACGGATTACAATGGACAACCATTGACCGTATAAGTATATTCAATGGGATTCTTACGACGCCTGAAGGTCATTAGTTGGCACTTTTTGATGTTAAGTTCCATTCCATTATTTTCGCTCCAGAGACATAAGCGATCCAAGTCTGCTTGAAGTTGAAGGCAGTCGTTATCATTTTTGATGCATTTATATAATTTTAGATCATCCTCATACATTAAGAAGATAGAAGATTCGAAGCAGGAGGCTATGTTATTTACATATAAATTGAAAAGGAGTGGGCCAAGATGAGAACCCTGGGGCACACTTGATAGAACCTTAATTTCACTAGAGTGGTATCCCTGAACGCGAACAATTTGAGTCCTACCCTTCATGTAGGAACGTAACCAGTTCAATAGTTGCCCATGGATTCCGTGTTCGCATAACTTGTGGATTAACATATTATGGTTAACACGATCAAAGACCTTAGTGAAATCTGTGTACACCACGTGAACTTCATGACCCTTCTCAACTCAAAGTGCTGATAGGTCTGTAATTATTAATTAAATTCCATAAAAAAATTCCCAGACATAAAAAATTCCCAGATTTTAATATAGGAGTGATGAAACTAAGCTTCCAATATGATGGGAACGTTCCTTGTTGTAATGATTTGTTGAAGATGTGAAAAAGTAGTAGAAAAGAAGATATGAAAAAACATATGAAAAAGATATGAAAAAGTAGATCAGGAAGCTGCAGTATTTAAGAAACGTTGGTGGAATACCATCTGGGCCAGGCCCTTTGTTGATGTTGAGTTCAGCCAACTTTTGATAGATGGAAGAAATTGGTATCTCCAGGACAGATAAATTGATGTTACTAGTGTACATGATAGAATCTGTAATATTACAATTTTTATCGCTTTATGACTTTGAGAAATATTCGGCAAATATATTGACAATCTCCCTACCAGAAGAACAAGTAATATCGTTATAGCGCATAACAGAGGGTATGTTACTGTCGCCTAATTTGCTATTAACAAATCTCCAGAAATTTTTAACATTATCCCTGAGGAAGGATTCAGTTATGCAGACATAATCCTGATAGCATCGTATTTATAGCTGTTTACACTGACAAGGAAACTGTGCGAAGTGACCGCCTCCGATTTTCTTATGCTTGTGATATGTTGTAGTCCATCAAAAAATAAGAGACACATATTTTTTTATATGTGCTCTTAAACGGATTTAAGGGGTGAAATTCACCCTCAAAGTTGAGCATGAAAAGCGGTGTTTGTGTAGTTTTACATAGAAGGAGTGTCTGTATTGCCACCAAACCAACTTTAAAACATTCCTTACGTGAAATGATGAAATTCACATATCCATCTTTGTATGCACCCTTATTGCAAGGGGGTGAAGCACCCTCTGAAAGTTTTCATTTTAATATGAAAAAAAAAACTAATTATCCGATTTTAATGGAACGAAAACCAAATTGTAGAGCGAGGAAAAACAAAGTTGACCAGTTTTTATCTTTTTCGAAAAAAACAATTTTTAAGTGGAAAAATACGGCTTCAAGTATAAGTCTGTTCTCCTAATGTTAAAATCATTCTGACTAGTTTTAATTGCCAAAGACCTCTTATACACTCACCTCACTACCTCTTATTCCTCTAATGGAATTGAGATAACAATAATATTTATCATTCAATTTGTAAAGAGAAATCCTCAAAAGAAAAAATGTACAAAATATATGCAATATATGAACAATTATGTTTTTATGCAATATATGTAATTTATATGTTTTTATGCAAAATATGCAAAATATGTAAGGAAGTATTGACGGGCATAATCCAAACGGAGCGCCGTCGACTAATTGACACGTTCGAATTAGATGTCGCGATATCGACCCGCCCCCGCCGATCCCTACCGTAGGGATCGATTTCATTGCCGTTGTTCCGATGCAGCAGAATCCTTACGATTGTGAGCGCGCGTACACTGAACAATTATTAAGTTCACCGGGTCGCGTCGGTCAGATCCGGGTATCTCCGTACAAAAAGTTATGTGCAACCATTTAAGCAACCGTTAAGTGCCAGTTCCGGACATAGGTTCGGTAATAAATCATTTATTGTTTCATCCACGGACTTGGACTTGGACATTATTCCAGCATCCTTCTGGATGCAGTAACCGGTGACGGCAGAACTCTAACGTTCTTTCCGTATTTAAAAATATGCAAAATTATGTTTTTGCATAAACTTCTGCAGTCTACTGATAATGAGCAATAGTGATATTCTTTCAAAAAATGTTTAAAACATAGCGATTTTTTACACCAAGAACATCTTACTACAGCGATATTCGTGCACACTGCGATCGCGAAAGCGTCCCAAAAGCGAATTCGACCGGATTTTCGAAAATTTCTGGTCGTTTTTCTATGTATTCACTTTTTAATCAAGAATATCGGAACGAATTTTGATACCTTGGAGATGATAACTGGATATGAACAAGGGATTGTAATTTTATTATGTTGTTTCTCAAGTGTAAGTTTATGTCGTAATCAAGGAACATGACACTGTCTGAAAAGTGTCTAACATAATTCATCCATATTTTGAATCCGAAAACGTCAAGCGGCTGAATTTTTCCAGATGTGCCCTTTGGTATAATCATTGGGATGATTTGCTTATCAATTGGGGAAAGCTGGCTAACAACTTGTGGGCAATGTCCACTCCATGAATCTGTCAAAAGAACACTTATCTGACCAATGATTGGAATAAAAACGTTTCCCAGCCTATTTTTTAAGTGCTTTGTAAATAAATACATATTAGAAACGTTAAAGCAACTTTTTTAACATCAAATTAAAGTATTTCAACATACCAGAAATGAACTTCAGAAGTGAGAGCTTTTTTTTTTTTTTTTTTTTTACGTCGAGAAAATCTTGTAGAAGATACCACCAACCCCCGGGGAGGGGCTGGTGGTTATGTGAAATTCTTATTCACTAAAAACTCGACGGTTGGCCTTCTTCAACGCGTTAGGGGACTGCCTGGGAACTATATAATATTACATCCAGGCAGCCCCCAGCACTATAAAACTAACCCGGAGGGGGGGCGTTCAAGGCAAAGGTTGCCAATGAATACCCTCCCCCCCCTCAGCCCATGATTGGACTCCTTCCCTGGTGAGGGGGAGCCAACGCCTCCTCACCTGCCCCCAAATAGGGAGCGGAGCTGGGGGCCACGACCCCGCGTGGTACTCCCCAACCCCCGGACCGATGGTCTGGCCCAAAAATACACCACGCGGGGGTTACGGGAAGGGAAAATAACCTCCCCCACCGGTTCCCGCTGGTGCCAAAACGACGCTAGTGCATCTCCTGATCGACAAAGGTCGACGTGGCGATTATTTCCCCCCGCCGGCTCCCTCCAGGGCCACCTCCATCTTCTCCGCCCTAGGCGCAACCTTGGGCTTTGAAGAAGTCGCCGCCTTATTCGGCGCCACTTTCTTCCCCCGTTTGGGGGGGGGGGTGCATTTTGAACCCCCCAAACAATGGTTGGCTGGCCTCCCAAGGTCTACGCAAAGTGCGCAGTTTACTTGGGAGGCACAGTCCCGGGCTTTGTGCCCCGCTACACCACACCTGTAGCAACGGTCCCGCCTATCGGGGCCGCTGCTACAGTTGGCCACCACGTGCCCCTTCTCGAGGCACCTAAAATATTGGAGGGGCCCAGCCTCCAACATCTCCACTCTCGCCCTTGTCCAGCCAATGGACAAGGGCCCCGACTTAGCGACCTTAACGGCCGCACTAAGGGAGCACTTGACCCAGAGGGTTCCAAGACCCCTGGGTGCTGCCCTGATTATACCCGCGGTGACAACGGTGGGGTCACAGCCCCCAACACGTGCCACCACGGATATCGTCTCATCCGTCGTGACGGAGGGATCCAAACCGCGGAGCCTAAGCTCCCCCATCTTAACAGGGCGGACCACTTTGACCTCCTCCATGTCCTTCAGGGCATCCTTCATTTTGAAGGCAAGTACGTCTGCCTTCGTCGCCCGCTCCTCACCGGGAATCTCCAAGAGCAGAGCCCCGGTGTAGGCACGCTGATACACACTCGATAGCGTTGTAAATAATCGTTCACTTAAGGGCTATACATGACGTCTTCAGGGGGGTTGGGGTGAAGGGGCGAAGGACGCCAATGGGAGAGAGAGTAAGTGAGAATAGAATAGAATAGAATTTATTTATCCTTGGGAATAATCCCGTAGGATACGTTACAATAAAGAATAGGTAAAATTAATACATTAAAATAATAGAGAGAAGTAGCACTATTACAAAAATAAGACGAGAATTAAGATACAGGTAAGAAATACGTAGAGAGAAAAAAGAAAAGAAAAGTAAAGTAAACTAGGTTACATAGTGTGCAGGGTATTAAGGTGCTTCTGGAGCCTGAACTTAAAACTACCTAAGCTAGTACTAAATATAACTTTATCAGGGAGTGTATTCCATAGATGACTTCCCACAACCGTGAATGACCTTTGATATGCTGAGGTACGACTGGGAGGTACTAATAGCCTATCCGATAATCTGGTGCAGGCTCCACTTCTTGGAGGAGTGGCTAAGAACTGTCCAGTCAGATATTTAGGGATACCACGCATTAGTACATTATACAGCAAACATCCAATGAAATAGAATCTTCTTTGGCTCGGCAAACGCCAATCCAGCTTGGTACGATAGAGTGTTATATGGTCGTCCCGTTTCAGTCCATAAACAAATCTTACGCACTCATTGAGTACTTTGTGAAGCTTCGAATCGTAAACTATATTAATATCTGTAAATACTACTGAACAATAATCAAAATGTGGGAAAATCAACATTTCCACCAACATTTTACGTAGATTTCTAGTGAGAAGTTGCTTCTAGGATTTAAGTTGATCCGAGGATAAACTTACAACTAAACTTAAAGTGTAATTAAAACTAAGTTAAAACTAAACTTAGACCTATATTAAAATTAACGTTAGTACTTACATGGCAAGTAAAGAGTGCAGTCGGAGTCATGGGTTTTTCAGTTTGAATAGATACTTGAACAGGGCATTCCTGAAATTAATTGCATCGTCAATCGACCTAATTTGTTCGGGGAGAAAGTTCCATAGATACGCCGCACAGCACTTGAAGGATTTACGAAACGTTTCAGTTCGACACTTTGGCAATTGCAGTAGATCGAGTTTAGCCCGAGTTTCCCTCAATTTATTATCCACACGTCACCGTAATGAGTCATATAGGTACGCCGGACATTTGGAGTGAATTAACCTGTACAAGAAGACTCCTAACAAGTACCTCGATCTGGCTAAGATTTTTAGCCAGTGTAATGTCCTGTAGTGATGTGCTCGTCGCGTCTGACATTGAACACAAAGCGGACAACAATTTAAGGCACGTTGTAGACGAATACAAGACTGAACAGTAAGGTCGTGAAAGACTAGGCAGGCGTAGTCAATTATCGGAAAAATTAGGCTGACTATCATTTTCGCTCTGACGGTTAGGGGTAAACAGTCACATCTTAGCTTGAGTCTATATAAGGCAGCAAAAATCTTTTTGGTCACCACCAAATCACCATAAATCCTGGAAATGTCATTGTTAATTAGGCCAATGGAGAGAGAGAGATAGATAGATAAAGATAGATAATAATTATTAATTATGCTCATAGCAATGTTGAGCAATAATACAGATTGAAATTTAAGGCATAGAACATAAGAACTTAAAATTAAGTTAAAGATACATAAATTACTTGAAGTACAGGTACAGGATGAACAGAAAATACTTAAAATTACTTAAAGATACCTATATAAGATACCTATATAAAGATACCTATGTAATAAAATAACTAAAATAACTAAGCACGGGCATCCTCAGACATAAAAAGGTGGTGATACAGGCGAGCCTTAAAACAGCTACGAGTGTCCGCAGAGCGGATAATCGCAGGAAGCTTATTCCAGGCATCAACTACCGAGTATGAGAACGACCTTTTGAGACACTCAGTCCGTACCAAAGGTAAGAGTAACTCGCCGCGCACAAGCCTAGAGGAGGCAGTGGACGATTCTGTCCGAACAACCAAGAATTCAGACAGGTAGCGAGGACGCCCCGAATGAAGATAGTTGTAGGTAAGCGATAAGGAGAGATATAGTCTCCTGTCGGTCAACTTGAGCCATCCTAATTCACGCCTGTAGGGAGTGATATGCTCACGTAATCGGACTCCGCAGACAAAACGGACACACAAATTGAGAAGGCGTTGGAGTTTGATGCTGTGTGTAGCAGCAAGATGACAGTATACCGCTGAGCAGTAATCGAAAATGGGGAAGATTAGAGTGATTACAAGGTGCTTTCTGATAGATTTGGAGAGGAACTGCCGAGAAGCAGAAAGTTGCCTAAGAGTTAGATGTACTCTCTTACTAATCGACTCAATATGCTTTGTCCAAGACAGCTTAGAATCAATGAAGAGACCAAGGTCTCGCACCGAGTCAAGGTAAGGCAGGGGGATACCATTAAGTAGAACAGGAGGTAGTGACCCAGTGTTGAGCCTGGAGATGAACGGGGCACTGCCAAGTATTATCACCTGGGCTTTATTAGGGTTCAGAGACAGCGCATTCTGAGACGCCCAATTTGAGACAGCTGCAACGTCGGTATTCAGACTCTCTATAGCTGAGGATAGGTTGGATGGGTCGGCATGCAGATAGATTTGGAGATCATCTGCATATACAAGATGATTGGTATGACCTAGGACATGGGAGATATCATTGATGTATAAAGAGAAAAGAAGCGGACCCAGGACGGATCCTTGCGGAACACCACGGTCGAGGGTCAACCATGTCGACTGAACATCACCAGACCCTACCACAGCTTGAGAGCGACCCGAGAGATAAGAGGCAAACCACCTGAGTACATGCGTGGAAAACCCAAGATGGCATAGTTTACGAAGAAGAAGAACGTGAGAGATAGTATCGAACGCTTTGCTAAAATCAAAGAGAACTACCACCGTGAGTTTCCTCGCATCCACAGCCTTACGCGTGTCCTCCAAGAGCTTGAGCAAAGCAGTCTGTGTACTGAAGCCAAGCCTGAAACCTGACTGATACGCATCAAGTAAGTCGTTGCATTCAAGAAACTCCATAATCTGAGATAGTACTAGTCTCTCCAAAAGTTTAGACAGAAAACAGAGAATCGATATAGGACGCACTTGGTCCAGAGATGTAGGGTGACTCACCTTATTAAGAGGCTTGACTCGTGACCTTTTCCAGAGAGAAGGGAAGACCGCGTCATTAAGAGAGCGATTGAGTAACGACAGCAAGAAGGGTTGGATCACCGGTAGGGAGAGACAGATATCAAACGGCGAGAGATTGTCAATGCCGCGTGACTGAGAATGAAAGTGCTGGAGAGCCGTGGAGAGTTGATCAGGAGAGATGTCCTTAAAATAGAATAGTTCATCACTATACGATGGAATGGGAAGACTATCAAAGAACTCAGCAATCTCCGTCCTGGCGGCCGGCCACCGCGAAACTTCCACAAAGAACAGATTTAGATCATCAAGTGAGAAGTGATTATTATCTGGGCGTGGAGAAGGTGCAATTCCTAGATTCCGCAATTCCCTCTAGAGAGCACGAGGTCGAGTAATACTGCTAAGTCGAGAGGCATAATAACGCGCACGAGCCTGAGATATACTCTTATGCAGAATATCGCGGGATTCCCGATAGCCTAAGAGAGCAGAGAGCGTTCGAGAACGCCTGTAAATTCGATACAGACGATCCTTCAATCTACGAAGATTACAAAGGTGAGTCGTGATCCATGGTGCTGATGTACGTGTAATACAGCGGGTGGTGAAGGGTACATGGGTATCAAGTGCGGTGGTAAGAACATTGTTCAATTTGAGGACCATATCGTCAACCGACAAAGAGCGAGCCCGCAAACTCAATTCACTGGATGCCAGGTCAGAGCAGTAGGACGTAAGGTTGAGACGGTGGTAAGAACGACAGGAAAAGGTGTAAGTGGGACTTTGTGATGTTGGAATTCGGAGTACTACATGGATAGCGTCATGACCGGCTATGAACGGTAGGACTGATAAAATGAGTGAAGTAAGCTGGAATGGCTAAGTAGACAAAGATCTAATAAGGTGTCACAAGAGTGCGTGTGAAAGGTGGGAGAGAACGGTACTGTGTATAACGCGCGTTCAGCACAGAAGTCTCTTAAGTAAGAGGCGTCATAAGAGGAACTGAGTAGATTAGAATTAAAATCGCCCAGTATAATCGAAGATGTGAAATCGACAACAAGCTCATCGTAATCATTAGAAAAGGAAGAGAGGTTAGAAGCCTTAGGAGGTCGATATATGCACGTAGTAACTCCGCATTCGAGACGTAATCGCGAGTGACAGGCATTGATTGAGGGAGACCGCACACAGGTGACGATGATCTTGAATGTGGCAAAGTAGTTACCGGAGTCGAGCTACGAGAAGGCCGAGCAGGCAAGTGAGGCAAGTGAGAGAGAGAGATGCGCTCGTAAACGAGCGGTTTGTGCGTCGAGTGGTTCGGTGCTCGTCTTTCTCCGTGACAGGTCGGACCCGATCTGGTATCGCGGAGACTGGAAGCAGATGGGGTTGATATGGGTTCCGCATGCTCCGTTCTGCCGGTATTATCCGCGCAACCGGTATTGTCAGGGCAGCAGGAAAACGTCAGGGCACTCGTCGTGACCGGCTATCGGGCAAAAGGGGGCGGCAGCGACGCGACCGACTGTTAGCCACGGTGGGGCATCCTAAGACGCGACCAACCGTGGCGCAGTCTGGGCATCGGAGCGCGACACTTCCTCCTTTATGTCGGAGCGATTGTGAGCAACCGAGTGAGGCCGCCGTGTCCGACGGCGATCGGGGCGCGGGGTGAGTCGCGACCGTGCAGAGAGAGAGAGAAATATTCGACTTTGGGTCTTTGTTGAGATGTGATCTTTATTTGTCGCATATTTTACCAGGTTATGGTGGTTCTTGTTCTGGTACCGGGTACTGCCGTAAGAAAAGTGGATATTTACGGATTCGTAAGGTGCGGTTCTCTCTCCCCATGGTTCTTGAAAGTGTTCGGTGTTATCTGCTAACAATGTTGGATAGGTATTCTTAATTTCTCAATTTACAAGCCTACTCTTAATTTCTAGGTTATAGATTTAAACTACGACGGTTTACGTTCTAGGGAGATTTTTAATTGTTTGTTTTTCTCACGGGGACGTAAATTATAGGGCGGTCTTTGGATCACTAGGGCCTCTCTCGGGTCGTCGGATCGGAGTAATCTGGCGCGAGGGCGTTGTGAATTCCGTGAGACCTTGGCCCTACGTCTGGAGGTTTTGAAGAGTCCAAAAGTGGCTCTCGGTGGTTGCGAATCGTGCGGGTCCTGGTGAAACGCGATCCTGGCCGATCATCGAAGTGGGGTGATTCCAGGTCGTTTTGGAGTACTGACCCAAGGCGTCTGCGTTGGGGCCGAAAGTCTGAAATCAAGTAATGATTGGTTCGGGGGCTCGCCCGCGAAAGGTGAGGCGTGGGCCCCCTGGGAGCCAGTGTTAGGATCGGCCTTTGGAAGGTCGCGAGTTGTGACAACTTGCTCTGTTTGGTCCTTTGTCTTGGAGGGCGGCGTGTTCGTTGGTGATGTCGTATCAACACCGGATACTTGCTCGCCAGGATCATCCGTCCTGGTCGGTGAAAGGTACTTAGGTGAGATTTCAACCCGGATGGTTGGATCTGGTTCAAGTGGACGTTCGTGACCCTTCACGAATTGGTTTTCTTCTTGAACGCGGTCTTCCTTCCACTGGAGGTGTTTGTTGACGATAGGAAGTCCCTTCGAGAGGAGTGTAAAGCTGGCGTGGGAGTCGTCCACGGCATTTGAGAGCGGTTGGCTCCGAATGTGGACCTTCTCGTCAAGTTGATAGGTCGGCGGATCTTGGTTCACCTCGTCACGGAACTTCAGACACTAACTTTGGTTCTGGTGGATTATTAGGGCAGCTTCTGGAACCATTTTCGTCTCTGGGGCTTCGAAGTGCATCATCTGCCGTCGGTCGCTACCCATATGGATACAGCCTTGATGGAGGTCCAGAACAGCTTTCTGGTCTGAGAGCCAGGCGCACCCGAGAAGGAGGGGCTCTCTGACATCTTTGCTTACTAGGCACGGCGCTCGGACCTTGTTGTCTCCCAGGCAAATGGTAATGGACATCCGTCCATTGATGACTAGGCACTTGTCCCGTTCGGCCAATTGGGCGGTGGTGTGATATGACTCCATTCGCGCTAGCAGTTTTTGAGCCAGACAACGCGGGTGGATGAAGTTGTGCGTGGCTGCCGAGTCAATTAATGCGAGCAATACCTCATCTCCGATCTTTACTTTCAGATGAGGAAGACTATGCGTGCCGATTGGAATAGAATTTAGGCAAAGTCCGGCTTCCTTCAAGGTGACGTCCTTGATTTGGCTGTTCAAGTGCGCAGCTTGTAGCCAGTTTCCCGTTGGTTGACCGGTCTTTTGTGAGTAAACAGGGCAGTCCCGATGGAAATGGTGGCCTGGGCAGTGCCAGCATTTCGGAGCCCGTGTGGGTATCGGTACATCAGAGGTCCTTGGTGGTACCTCCCGTTTGATGCCCCTTGATGACTCCCTTATTTCGGCTTGGTCGACCTCGGCCTCGATGGCCCTGGTCATCAAGTCGGCGAAGTTTGCAGATCTTCCGGCTCGGACCCCTTGCCGTAGAAGCGGCCGCAGCAACTCGATCAGAGTTGCTTCTATGGCTGGTTCTGGCTCGCCAGGACGTAGTCGTTTGTACAACATGTACTTCTGAAGGAAGGCCCCTGTTGGTTCTTTCTCGCCTTGTCGCTGCGAGAACAATTGCGTATGCAGACGCATAACCACTGTTGAGTCAGCGAAGCGTCCGCGCAATAATTCGGCAAATTTCTTCCATGTCAATGAGAGTGGCTGGTAGTGGGATCACCATTTGGCGGCGTCCGCTTTAAGGGCGTTCCCCGCTAATTTGTTCCTCTGGTGTGGTCCACGTTACCACACCTGAAGGATTCCTCACATTCTCTGAGGAACTTGTTTGGGTCCTCGTGGTCAATACCATGGAAATCCAGTATGGTCGGTGGCGGGGTTGAGAGTGCCTGTATTAACAGGCGCCAGTCCTGTAAAGTTTTAGGCATCGGAGCTGCCAGGCTCCATGTTGGTGCCTGATAGGGGTGCGGGTTTGCTCACTCCCGGCAACCAAGCGTAATGGTTTGTTTGCGCTTTCTAATTATGGTACCTCGTTGTCCCGGGCGTTCGGGAGAGACTCATCTCTTGCAGGGAGGTCCCGAAGTCGTCTGGCTTCGCAATTGGGTCCCACGTTGGGCGCCAAAATGACATTTTCTGGGGGGTTGGAGTGAAGGGCGAAGGACGCCAGTGGGAGAGAGATAGATAGATAAATAGATAGATAGATATTTTATTTGGACCTTGGGGTATAACCCCATCTGGTCAGTGGAGACATTACAAAGATAGAAAATGAAAGTTAAAGATAGAATTGAAGATGGAAAATAGTAACTGAAGTAAATGAAGTTGAATGAGCAAGAGATAACCAATATAGAACATACAGACTTAACAACTAGAACATATAGCACATAACGTGTGCCACAATGCCGAACAGTAGCGCAGGTGAGACTAGTGCAAATCAAGGCGTAATAGCACAACGCGTCGGAGGTAAACAGGAAGAGAGCAAATTGGATGGCCCACTGATCGAACGAGACTCCCAGTCATGGAGGTCTCTAGAGGAAAGCTCAGAACGAACCAAATTCTTATAGACTGCAAGGTCTTTGGGTTCAAACGTACGAGTAGGAAGGCTGTTGATAAG
Organism: Hedychridium roseum; assembly: GCA_963989215.1. Taxonomy (NCBI): domain Eukaryota; kingdom Metazoa; phylum Arthropoda; class Insecta; order Hymenoptera; family Chrysididae; genus Hedychridium; species Hedychridium roseum. Next base: position 8,957,392 of record OZ022313.1, on the reverse strand, counting down.
CTCAGTAGCCGCAACGATAAATGAATTGCGCATGATCTTGGTGTTAAATCATGGGCAGATCAGTACCGGAGGGGGAGTCTAGGCGAGTGCCTCAGCATCACATCTTTACCAAGTTTAAAATGCGACGTTATATAACTTCGACAGTCATGCGCAATGGCATTGAATGTGAACGCTGCCAAAAAGTATTCACGCCGACGCTTAGGAGTTAGCCAATCAAGTTTCAGACGCCAGGGTGTGACATGGTCGCGAAGAGGGATGTTACCGAAGACAAAGCGGATGCAGGCATCAGGCATTTAACAAACGACAGAGGCGAAGCTCCTGAGAATTGTCAAGGCCATGGTAAACCGCCACCGCGTAGTCAGAATAACGAAAAATTAAAGATTCAACAAGATGTTTGCGATTATCCAGGGACAAGGCATGCCTATTTAAGCGGAGCGTGCGAAGGACTCAACGAGTTTGTGAGCAAATGTGATCAACGTGGGCCGCCCAAGAAAGATCGTTGTTGATCCATACCCCAAGACTCTTCACTTTTGGCGAATAAGGTATTTGATTCCCACCAACCACAATTTTAGGAAGATCGGAGATGTTGCGACGAGACAGGTAGGTGTGACTACCAATCACCATTGCGAACGTCTTGCGAGCATTATGTACAAGGCCGATTGTAACCAGTTCATGAAGTAGGGCATCGATGTCCCTGTTAAGTAGGGCGACGACCTGAGAAATATTGGCACAAGGGGCAGAACAATACATCTGCAGATCGGCAGCAAAGAACACATACTTGGTGTTCTGAAACACTTTGGACAGACAGCGAATATAGATGGCGAATAACCTAGGGCCAAGCACGCTACCCTGTGGTACCCCGGAATGGGCCGACGCCCAACAAGATTGCGAGCCTCTGTCGTCTACGGTGGCCTGTTACCTGCCAACGAGATAGGAGTAAAACCACCTGATCGACTAATCGTCACAACCAAACTCGCGGAGCCTACACAGCAGCAGGTATCAAACGCCTTTGAAAGATCGACTATTCTCAAAAGGGCCGTTTGAGTACTGTGACCAGTGCGAAAGCCGGCCTGATAAGGATCATGGAGACCAAACTTGTCAAGGTGGTTTGCTAGTTAGAGATCGACGAGCCTCTCTAACGACTTAGACACCTCAGCGAGCTTCGCGACAGGGCGAACGTCGTAGGGGGATTCTAATTTCTTAGATTTTGCTAAAGGCCTAAGCAAGGTCTTCTTCCAGGCCACCGGAAAGATCGACTGGGATAGTGAGCAGTTGAAAATAAGTTGAAGAGGCGAAATAATAAGAGGCGTAAGTAATTTCAACATGCTCATCGTAATCTCATCGGTTCGCGACGACCTAGAGCCAGCACGCGACATAACGAAAAGAATCTCTTCCTCAGTGACCATCTGAAAAGAAAAAATTTGCTCCGAGTTTGCATCCAGCGGAACAGCAAGGACGGCACTCAAGTCCAGTGAAGACAAGGGGCTGTAACCCGCTGCGACCGCTGAAAAATGACGATTGAGCTCACTGACTGTGAAGCAAGTAAAGGGAGAAGGCTTCAGGGAGGTCGCGATACCCATTTGACGTAGTACACCCCACACGGACCTACAATCAGTGGAGCTAGCAAGTTTGCTGGCGTAATAGCCGTTTTTGACCGTATCAAGGGCGTTTCGAAGTCGCGCACGTACGAAGCGAAAGGAATGCAAGTCCATGAAGAGGCCAAATTGCCGATAACGTCGATAAGCTGCATCTTTGTCGCGAATAAGAGAACGAAGATCACAGCTTACCCACGGCTTACGGCACACACTAAGTGTAACAAAGCGCTTTGGTGCAACTCTGACGAAGGAGATGGTGATCGCTTTGGTAAGGTCAGAAACGGTCGACTCCAGATCAGGTAAAGCAAAAGTTGAAAAGGGTGAGTTAGATGAAAGGAGAATAGCAAGGTTGTCCGGGAGATCAGAGGAAAGAGAGTCACGGAAGATGTTCATGAGAGCTGACTGGTCAATGCGAGCAAGTGAACGAGTAAGAATCTTTCTTACAGGCGGAATGCGAACAATATGTTCAAGCTGCAACTCGATCCAGTCGTGTCCAGCCGCAAACGGAGCCTCTGACTTGGAATAGGAGATTAAACTATCCGGAGTGTTAATAAAGAAGAGATCCAACCAGGTATGGGAGCCTCTATCTCTATATACCGCGTGATGTGTGGGTTCAGAGGGCACTAAGTAGAGTGCATTTGCAGCCGCAACAGATCGAAAATAGGCAGAGGCATGGAAGTCAGTGGACATGTCTATGTTAAAATCACCAGTAATTACCGCGTACTCATACGATCCGAGAACTTCAAAAAGCGTTGCAAATAACTGCTCGGGGTAGGCAGAGTGCGGTCGCCTATAGACAACTGCGAATAAGAGGTTAAACGTGTGTGCCACTAACTCAGCGATGATGTATTCAGGCGTGTTGTCAAACAAGGGGTCAGAGCTACTCGATCCTACTCGATCATTGCGAAAAAAGTCAAAGCCCTCTATATAAACAGAAGCATCCGTGTGCTCCTTGGTTAGAAACGTTTCGGTGACGCCTACAACAGTATACGACCCATCCAGAATTTTCTTGGATAATATCTGAAAATTTGTACATAATCTATTAATATTGATGTGGGCTAGGCACAAACGCTGCTGAGACGCTGAAATACGCTCCGTACAACCTGCTACAACTCAATCGGACTGCGTGGACTGTGCTGGTCGAGAATAGGGAGGCAGAGTAGCCAGTGATGACTCCGAGTCAATGCAGATTGGGGGAGATTTGCTGGTCTGACGATAAATACTTTGTATTTACGGATGAAGGGACGAACATAACCTAACGCGTTAGCAGTGTTTTGGGCTTTGCGGAGCAGCAGACATAGCGGCTTAGGTCAAAGCGCACGCAGGTAGAGCCTACCCGGACCACCTACACCTAGGACACTGTCGTTGGTCCCCGCTTTCAGCTTAGAGGATTTGGATGGAAGAAGGTTACGAGATCGACTAGAAGCGAACCTAAGCACTAACAAGGAAACGTTGCGAAGTGACCGCCTCCGATTTTCTTATGCTTGTGATATGTTGTAGTCCATCAAAAAATAAGAGACACGTATTTTTTTATATGTGCTCTTAAACGAATTTAAGGTGTGAAATTCACCCTCAAAGTTGAGCATGAAAAGCGGTGTTTGTGTAGTTTTACATAGAAGGAGTGTCTCTATCGCCACTAAATCAACTTTAAAACATTCCTTACATGAAATGATGAAATTCACATATCCATCTTTCTATGCACCCCTATTACAAGGGGGTGAACCACCCTCTGAAAATCTCCATTTTAATATAGAAAAAAACTAATTATCCGATTTTAATGGAACAAAAACCAAATTGTAGAGCGAGGAAAAACAAAGTTGAACGGTTTTTGTATTTTTCGAAAAAAAAAAATTTTTAAGAGGAAAAACATCTTCAAGTATAAGTCTGTTCTCCAAGTGTTAAAATAATTCTGATTAATTTTAATTGCCGGAGACCTCTTATACACTCACCTGTATGCCTGAAAACAAGATATAATTAAATTCAGGCTTGTCTTTGTTGTTTTTCTTGTGATTCATTGTCTCTGCATGTGCCGCATATACACATAAGTATTAAATTATACTATTTTTGTTGGAAGTATTATAATTTATTTTATTTCAGGCATCATCAAGATGTAATATACACTTCACAAGTGGCTGAATTTTTCCAGTTGTGCCCTTTGGTATAATCATTAGGATGATTTGCTTATCAATTGGAGAAAGTTGGCTAACAACCTGCGGGCAATGTCCACTCCATGAATCTGTCAAAAGAACGCTTATCTGACAAATGATTGGAATAAAAACGTTTAACAGCCTATTTTTTTAGTGCTTTGTAAGTAAATACATATTAGAAACATTAAAGCAACTTTTTTAACATCAAATTAAATGATTTCAACATACCAGAAATGAGCTTTAGAAGTGAGACCCTTTTTTTCTTTTTACGACGGGAAAATCTTCGAAAAGATGGGTATGTGGGATTCTCACCCACTAAAAACCCGTCGGACGTCAAAAACGTCCCGCGATGGGAGGGTGACGGAGGTGGACCCACGGAGGGAATTACGTTCCCCTATGTGAGATGCCACCCCCTCCCGCCGAGGATTACCCGACGCCGGTCGGCCGCCGTCGACGGTCCGGGCACCCTCGGGCCCCAGGAACGCCGGCGACGGCCGCCCTCCCACACACAACCCACTTGCGCTCCGGCTTCGCCGCCTCCTTCTGGGATATGACTGTCTCACAGAAAGAGGCGACGGCCGTCCATTGCTTCTCCCCTTCCAGCATGGCTTTGACTAGTGCTGGGAGGGACAAATTCCTCCCTACACACTTGGGCAAACTGCCAGCGTGTGCTGCGCCGTGCGCTCCTTCCCGATATTCAGAAGTGAGACCTTTTTTTTTTTTTTTTTTTTGACGTAGTGGAAATCCTCAGGGACACCCCGGGCTTGGCAGGTCCCGGGGTACTGCCGGACTCTTACCGGCTAAAACCACTACGATGTCCCGGAGCTGCACCTGCGAGGGGGGTACGGGAACGTGTGAGGCACTCCTCCGCGCCCCCCCCGGTGCATATACAAAAACTATACTTTGCAGGGTAGAACATCCTGCCCGCTCTAAGAGCCACCTGGGACATAAGGTGACTCTTTCCTCGTTTTTATCCCCCCAGATTACGGTTACGCTCCCCCACCTTTGCCGTGTGTGAGGGACCGCGCACTGGAGGGGTTCCTCCTAGTCTGAACTAATATTATATTAAGTTATAGCTACTTACTAACTACCTATTTACAATATCCTAATCTCTCTTAATTTACTATTCGCTGTGTATTATAAGTTATTTATGTCTAAACTCTATTTCCTCCGATTCTATTTCTCTTTCTTACTCTTACTCTAGAGCGATTTGAACCTCTCTCCCTCTCTCTTTCTCTTTCAGCCTGTTCCTTAGCAATCATGACTGATTCGCAGAACAGACTGAAAGCTTGCCATTTCTTGCTGTCTGCTATTATTTCCTTAACTATGTTTTTCATTGACATATTATCAATCCTAAGCGCTCGCCTTAGCTTTTCTCTTTCGTAGTCCCAAGCCGGGACTCTCTAGTGTGTTCTGCCGTATCCTCTGTGGCTCCACAGTGGTGACACTTGGTGGTTGCCTCTTTTTTGATTTTGTATAGATAAGCTCCAAAGCACCCGTGCCCAGTTATCATCTGGGTTACCCTGTACGTTAGTCCTCTATGTGGACATTGAAACCATTGTTCCCAGCAGGGGAGGATCGCACCGACAACCTGATGAGTCCTTTTGCTTTCAATTAGCCTATCCTTCCATTTTTCCATTACCGCGTTTTTATATTCACTTATTATTTCCTCTTTATCATTTGTTGTACCGTTTCCTACAGTCTGTCTTGACTTTAGTTTATGATACGCGTCCGATCTAACCCCGGCAAGCAAGTCGATCGGTAACATACCGGCCAATATTAGTGCCGTATCAAGAGCTAACGTCCCGTACCCCCTGATTGCCCTGATGGCTATTTTTCTTTGGGCACCGCGTATCTTTTTCTCCCCTTTTTTCGATGGTTTTAGCTCGTCCGCGAAAACCGGGTCTCCGTAAAGAGCCACGGCCTCTACTATTGCCGCGTATAGCTTTCTCGGTTTTTCACCCGGACCCCCCAGGTTTGGAGTCAGTTTACTTAATGCCGCCGCAACGCCCTCTAATCTGGGTGCCAGCTGAGTAAAATGGGGTTCAAATTTCCAACGGGCATCCAGTGTCACTCCTAAATATTTTAGAGAGTCCTTAACTTCTATTCTTTTGCCTCTAATTAGTAGTTCCCTTTTCTCCCTGCGCAATCCTACCCCTGCTGGCCTGAACCACATAGCCTCTGTTTTTTTGGTTGCTACTTTTAAACCTAAAGCCTCTATTTTGGCAACCACCAATTCCACACTGAGTTGTGCTCTTCTGCGAGCCTCACTCCAATCTCTGCCAGTAGTCAAGACGAGTGTGTCATCTGCATAGCATAATATTTCCGTGCCTGGTGGCTTCCGTCCCCTCAGAATTTTATCATATGCCATGTCCCATAGCAGGGGTCCAAGCGCCGACCCCTGTGGAACCCCGCAGCATATTTTCCTCCTTTCCTTTTTTCCACTAGCCGCTTCATACTCAATCCACCTGTCCTCCAGGTAGATCGAGACCTGTCTCTTTAGGTATGTTGGAATTTTAAAATGGTCTAAGGCTTTTTTAATTGCCACCCAAGGCACGGTGTTGAAAGCATTAGATATGTCTAGGCTCACCGCGATCATCACTCGGCCCTAGGCAGTGTCTCTCTGAGCTAGTGTTTTAACTTGGCATATTACATCAATCGTTGACCTTCCTGCTCTGAAGCCGTATTGACTGTGCGACAGGTCCCGCCCCCCCCCCGCAGAGGACAGGTGTTTGACAATCCTTCTGGCTATGATTCTTTCCAGAATCTTTCCTACTTCATTAATTAAGCAAATAGGTCTGTAACCGGAGGGTGAGACCTCCGGTCTGCCCTCCTTTCTTAAGAGAATTAGATTAGTCGCTCGCCAGGGAACCGGAAACCACTCTCTGTTAAGGCATGTGGTGAGCGTCTTTATTAGTCTGTCTCCCATTGCCACCGCTAAGGGGTACACCGATAAGAGGAGTACTCTTCCTGGGACTCCATCAGGTCCTGGTGCCTTTTTTCTAGTGGTTTTAGCAAGTATTTCCATTATTTCTTCTCTCGTGACCTCCGGGATCTCCCCCTCCACCGGAGCACCCCACGGGGGCGCGGTGGGAGCCGGGTGGGCGTCCTCCATTGGGAAGAGGCCATCCAGCACCCCCCGCAGGACCCCCGGATCTAGTGTCGCTGTGAAGGGAGGTCTCCAGGGTTTCATTCACGATTTTTTGCCTTGCATATCGCGTTTCTAAGTAGACGTCTGGCCCCTCCTAGGTTTGCGTGCGCTTCCTCTATTATTTCCTGTTCAGATTGCGTTGTTCTTTTCTTTCTCCTAACTCTTAATAGTATTAGTAATAGGCTACACATATCTCGCGCAATTCAGCTACTTCGTCTGACCACCAATATGTGGTCTTCCTGGGACGGGGGAGCTTAGCCATTTTCATCAACGCTTTACAGATTTGTTGCAAATAGGAATCAATTTGGCGCGCCCCCGTCTCAGGATCTTCTTCTCTATTTTGATCTCCTCCCCATTCTAATGTAATTGCCATAGCCTTTGCAATATCTACATCTAGTGATTTTATCGCCCATCTCTTTATACAATCGCCACGGCATCTCCCAGGGGCACCTTGATCCCTCCCGTTTCCCATTTCCACCTCGAAGCGAATGTATTTATGATCCGAGAGTGATTCCGCCTCTTCTTCTACTCTCCATTTGGAAATCAAGGCTTCAGCAGTCGCCGTGGCGAAGGTAATATCGACAAATGATTGTCCCTGCCATCTCACGCAGGTGGGGGTTGTACCACTATTAATTGTAATTAACGCCCTTCTGATGGCCCAGTCTCGTAGCAGCCTCCCTCTATTGTTTTCCATAGAGCCTCCCCAAGTGGGAGACTTTGCGTTGAAATCGCCCAGAATTATTGTAGGACGTTCCTTGGTGCTTCTAAGAGCATTATCTAATTCTTTAATAAAGTTCTCGAAATTAATCATGCCGCTGTTCGGGGATATGTAACAGGCTACTATCGATATCAGGCCCCAGTCAATCGCTATTATACCTTGGCCCTTAAATCTTAGCTTAACTATCCTTTTGTTTTTAGGGTTTAGTCTAATTGTTATCGCAACCACGTTACTAACATCACCAAACCAATTGAGGGTGGGCGGGATTTTATAAGGTTCGGAGATTGCCGCAACTTCTATATTCTCTTCTGCCATGGTCTGCATTAACAGATCCTGTGCGGCCCGACAATGATTGATGTTAGCCTGAAGGACACTCATTGGTTAGCCACATCCATGGCCTCCCCCAGGCCAACATCATCATCCTCGGCATCTTTCTCTAATATGCTAGTTACCTCGCTTATTTGTTTGTCCGTTTTATCTAATAATTTGTTGGTTTCCGGCCCACCTCCAACTTTGGCTGGTACGTTTTTGATCAGTATCGCCGCACATACCTTACCCCCCAATTTGTGCACATGAGGAAGACCTTTCGCCTTACATATGTGACATGCCGGCTTGTTTAAGCAGTTGACCGAATAATGTCCCTCTTCTCCACAATTCAAGCAATGCTTACTGCGATCAATTCCGACCTTGCATTGCACTCCCACGTGCCCAACATTATGGCATCTATAGCATAGTAATTTACGTGGTTCTAAAACCTCTACTCAAGCTACTGACCATCCTAATTTTAATTTAAATCCATCCATTTCTAGTTTTTTGGCCAGCTCTATTGGAATTTTTATTACTGTTGCATTTAATCCATCAGAGAATCTTTACATATTGCCTACTCTTATTTCCTCTTTTCCGCACATTCCTAAATTAGCTAAGACCGATGTTATTTCCGTAGTTTTAACCGAGTCATCTAGCCCTCTTATGCGAAGATCTACCATCTTCTTTGGTCTGTTAATACTAACCTCGTCGCAGCCAATTATTTCCCTTATTTTTATAGCTAGTTTGTCCGCTTTTTCTTGCCTATTTTCTCCCTTGATTTCAAGTATAAGACCCCCTGTAATTGCGCGTTTCGCTCCGATTTGGTCTATACCTATGTCCTCCAGTTTAATATTATTTTTAGCTTTAACCATGATATCCGCATATGTCATACTCGTTTCTTTCTTTAAAGTTATCGCCACAGCAGCAGAGCTGGGAGCCGAGCCTAATTTGACCTCTTTGATATTCCTAATCTCTTTATTGTTACTATTAGTGTTTTTCTCTTTGTTCAATGCTTTTGTTTGTTCGTCCGTCAGTAACGTCTTTGTCGCTGTTGTAATTTCAATTCATTTTTTCCCCTTCTTTTTCCCTCCAACAACTGTCCAGTTTTCGTTAGTGTCCTTGCTCGTTGATGGAATTGAGATAATTGATCTAACTATTGGTTTTGCTGTTGCTTTTGTATTCATTGTTGTCGATTTTACTACTGGAGATTTCTCTGCCAGTGATTTTTGCCGCAGCTGAGGAAATGACGATGGTCCAAAAATGCCAGAGTAACTTCCTGTTTGAGTTGTCTCTGTAATACTTTTCTGTTGCTTCGTCTGTTTCCCTTCTCCTCTCATTTCTTCTAGTCTATCTGCAAGAGTTCTTTTCCTTTGTTGGGGTTGAATTCCTTGCCATTCCTTTATTATTTCGTTTTTAAGGGTGTTCATCTTTTTATCCATTATTTCCTCGATCATTTTCGCTATAGAGTTTTTATCCACTTGTGTGTTAACTACTCTGCTTCCTTCCTTCTGTAAGGATGGGGCTATAATGGTTCAAGATAACATAAAGTGAAGACGTAATATTCGGGATAAACTAGTAATTATTAGGGCTGTTAGGATACAACGGTTTTGGTGGCTTAAGACTACGGAACGTCTATACTGTTCGGCGATCTGATCGTGACTGACTCGCAGAGCATCACGAAAGTGATGCCTATCCTAAGGACAAAGGTCTAACGCATCCCTTGACATGCACATAGCGTCCCGTCGGACCACCCCGTCAGCTAGCCAACTCCTTTGGGCCTGAAGTGGGTGTCGCGCCGGACCCGCCATGTGCATAGTGTCGCGCCAGGCCCGCCATGTGCGTTAAGGCCCCAGCCGTAAGTGCCATAACTCTAGGCACCCCGACGGCTAGGCGCCGAATCGCCTTACACTTCTCCGCGTCCTTCAGCTCTTTCATTGTCTCTATCATCGCTTCTTTCATTTTCTTTGCGCTTTCTTTTTCCTCTTCTAGTCTCTTTCTTAACTTTATAATTTCTCTTTCTTGCTCTCTTTACCTTGCTTCCTCTGATTGGTGTGTCTTCTTTTCATACAGACAAGTAGTTGCAAGGAGGGTTCTTCCTGCTATGTACAATTTCTTTTGAAAGTCCCCCTTGAGTTGTCCTGATTTCTTTATGCACTCATCTAGTGTCTTGGCAGCATTGTCTCGTCTAATAAAATCTCGTCTAATAGATTCCCTTCTATATTTTCTTCCAATCTATTCTATACCGCTTCATAGGACGGGGCTTTTTCACCTTTCTTCTTCCTCTTTTCTTTTCCTGCTTCTTCCTTCCCCTCTTCCTCTGACGTAGTCAAATCCAGCCTTTCTGTTTCCATTAAAATTTCCTTGTATATTTCTGTCAGATCCTGTCTTGGCCTTTTTCTCGCAGAGGCCATCGAGGCATCCGTCCAGGAATCACTCGAGTCAGAGTCCACTTCAATAGGTCCCGGGTCCTTGTCTTCTGCTTCCTTTTTCTTTTTTGTGTTTCCGCTCATTTCGATTGGTGTTGGAAATTCCACGGTTGTACAGTAAAAACGGGCGAGTTTTTCCCCGTCCAACGCTTCCTTTCCGGTATTTTAATTCTTACGCGTTCTCAAACTGCAGGGTTTTTAACTTTTACGCGAATCTAGTAATTTTAATTCAATTCCAGACGCGTTATTTTATTCCGCCTTTGTTATCGTAAGTTTTGCTGTCCGGTTAGCCGACTCGTGATCCGCCTAAATCTCAAAGAGATATTTGCTTTTTCTTTTCAGTTGTAACTTCTCTATTTATTGATCTATAAGTTTGATTTTAGAACTGTATGTTATTCTTAATTTTCTTAATCCAGATCTTTTTGAATTTTTCCAAAATCTCAACGCGTTCAAAATTTCTTCAGATTTTATTTTAATCGCGGGTTATGTCTCTTCCTCTTCGTTGACGTATGCACCGAGCCCGCGCTCGGTATCGCGAGCACGATCCCGATTTCAAACGTATAAGGTTACAAGCCGCCTTTTTCCGTTTAAATTATTCAATTTCCTTCTCTCCTTTGTAACTTTTTTATTTTCCAACCGTTATTCTTCAAATTTGGAAGATGTAACTTGCTGAATTTCCTCTTTCCGTAGCTTTTCGAATTTTTCCGATAGGACTCCGCGTTCCAATTTTCGAAAGATTAACTTCTAATCGGGGATTATGCCTCTTCTTGTTCGCTGCGCACATGCAACGTGCACGTGCACGGTACTGTGTCTGGCGGTCGGCCAGCTGGCTAATCCGATTATCGGCCTCTCCTCTTTAACCAGAAGTGAGACCCTTTTTTTTTTTTTTAACATAGAGGAAATCCTCATGGACACCCCGGGCTTGGCTATTCCCGGGGTAGTGCCGGACTCCTACCGGCTAAAACCTCTATGATGTCCCTTAACAGCACTTTAGGCGGCGAGGCACGGGGACACGGGAGGTATTCTTCCGCACCCCCCCCCCCCCTGTGCATTTCAAGTCTGTACTATTTTAATGATTAAATCCTGATTTACTCGACTAAGGACCACACGGGACACCTAGGTGGCCCCTTCTCCTTTGCTCCCTGGAGCCCGCGTGTTGTCACCCCCACACTTGCCAGGTGTGAGGGCCCACGGCCTCCAGGGAGTCATTCCTACCGAGCGCCCTGCTCCCGTGTAGGGCCGCCGAAGCAGCGCGCTCTTTCTCCTTCTCTTAGTTCTCTATTTCACTCTGAACTTCTGTTAGAGTCTCTTGTTTTCCTATTTCTAGTTCTATTTCTAAGTCTGTCTCTATATCCTAAGTATTTATGCTATTTATACTATTTATATTGATCTCTTATTTCTATTTCTAATTCTATATTTATATGTCCTATCTATTTACATTATTGTGTTGTTCTTTTATGCCCTCCGCTCTCTTCTTTTTGCCCTTCTCACCTGGGGCCCTACTCTCACGCGTAGTTTCTCTCTTTCCCTTTCCTTTTCTTCCTTAATTAGCATGATCCTTTCAGCGAATAAGCTTAGGGCCTTCCACGCCTGCTCTTTTGTCGTTATTAGCCCTATCATGTTTTTTAAGGATAGGTCTCTACTTCCTAATTCTTTTCTGAGTATCTCTCTTTCTTCCTCCTACGCAGGACAACTCTCCCATGTGTGTTGCTGTGTATCATTTACACAGTCGCAATGGTGGCACTTAGGGGATGGTTCCCTTCTTATTTTGAATAAATAAGATCCAAAGCAGCCGTGTCCCGTTAATAGTTGAGTCATCCTGTATGAGAGGCCGCGGTGGGGACAACCGAACCAGCCCTCCCAATGAGGTAATATCGCACTTATCAGGTGATGTGTTCCTTTTGTTCTCCTAAGTGTTTTCCTCCATCTACGCATAGCTATCACTCTACACTCATTTGTGATTTCTACCCTATCCTGTGTTCCTTGTACCTCCCCCCTCTGTACCGCCCGTAGCCTAACGTATGCCTCGCGTCTGATTTCCGCCAGCAATTCTATGGGTAGCATCCCTGCTAGCAGCAGCGCTGAGTCGTGGGCCACTGTTCCATAGCCCCTGATTACTCTAATGGCCACCTTCCTTTGAGCGCGTCGGAGGGCCACCCCCCTCTTCTTCGAGGCCTTAAGGGCCTCTGAGAAAATCGGAGCCCCATACAGGGCTATTGCCTCTACTACTGCCGCATAGAGCCTTCTGGCCTTGTTTCCCGGGCCCCCCAGGCTTGGCGCCAATCGACTCAGCGCTGCTGCAGCTCCCTCTAGCCTGGGTGACAGCTGTATGAAGTGTGGTTCAAAACTCCACGTTGAGTCGAGTGTTATCCCCAGATACTTTATGTGCTGTCCAATCTCTATGTCCGTTCCTCTGATCCTTATTTTTATGTTTTTGGGTGCTTTCACTTTGGCCGGTCGGAACCACATCGCCTCGGTTTTTTCCGTTGCTACTTTTAAGCCTAGCGCTTCTATCTTCGCAACCACTAGTTCTACCGCTGCTCTCGCTTTCCTGTGTGCTTCTTCCCAATTTTTCCCACTGGCGAGCACCAGGGTGTCATCCGCATAACAAGAAACTCTCATGCCTGGCAGCCGGTCTCCGCGGAGTATTTTGTCAAAGGCAAGGTCCCACAGGAGTGGGCCTAGGGCCGACCCCTGAGGAACCCCGCAGCAAACCTTTCGTCTACTCATCGCTCCTCCTGGTGCTTCATATACTATGCACCTGCCCTCCAGGTAGCTGGACACCTGTCTCTTGATATACTCCGGTAGTCTGAAGTATTTCATTGCTCTTGTTATCGCCTCCCAGGGCAGGGAGTTAAATGCATTCGATATATCGAGACTAATCGCTATGACTACCCTGCCTCGGGAGGTGGCTCTCTCCGCTATGTCTTTGACATTTTTTATGGCGTCAATTGTGGAATGTCCTGCTCTGAAACCTTATTAGTTTTTTGACAAGTCTCGAGCACCCCTGGAGGACAGGTGCGCTACGATTCTCTTAGCTAGAATTCTTTCTAGCACCTTGGCAGTCTCATTTATCAGGCATATAGGTCTATACCCAGATGCCCGATCAGCCGGTTTACCCTCTTTTCTAAGGAGAACCAGATGCGCTGTTCTCCACGCTTTAGGAAACCATCCAGTCTCCAGACATTTCGAGAGAACTTTCCTAATTTTTTCGCCTAACGCTGCCGACATTGCTAAAAGGAGAACTTTGCCTGGGACTCCGTCGGGCCCCGGGGCCTTTTTCCTAGTGGTCTTACTCAGCACCTCCTCTAATTCACCTATCGTGACCTCTGGGGCCCCTCCAGGCACAGGGGCACCCCAGGGAGCCGGGGCGGAAGGAGAGGCCTCCCCCATCGGGAAGAGCCCATCCAGTACCCCCCGCAACACCCCCGGATCCAGTACCGCCGTGTATGGAGGTCTCCATTGCCTCAGTTGTCCCATGACCATATAGTATGGTCGTCCCCATGGATCTTCATTTAACGAATCTAGAAATTCCTCCCAGGCCTTATTTTTTGCTGCCACTATGGCAACATGCAGGGATCGCCTGGCCTTCTTGTATTGTCGCTGAGCTTGTTGTAGTCCCGCGTTTCCGGGACCTCTACGTCTTTTAATTCTAAGTAACAGTCTTCTTTTGGCCACGCAATCCCTGCGTAGGGCCGCAGTCTCATTGGACCACCAAAAAGTCGATTTCTTTGAACAAGGAGGGGGGGCCTTCCTCATCGATGCCTCACAAATTTGTCGCAGGCATCGTGCTAATTGTCGTACCCCTTCTCTAGGTTCTTCTCTTCTGTCCTTTTCTCCTATCCAATCCAGCGCAATCGCAGCGGCTCTAGCCATGTCTGTATCGAGGGTTTTTATTGCACACCTGACCGGTCGCTCGCCACGGTTTCCTTCCCTTCTATTTTCCGCGTTTCTGTTTCTGATTCTCATCTCAAACCGTATATAATAATGATCAGAGAGCGTCTCTGTGTTCATATCTACTCTCCAATTGTCAATTAAATTTCTTGCGGAGACCGTGGCGAGCGTAATATCCACCGAGGCTTGTCCCTGCCACCGCACGCATGTTGGTCCTATGCCCGAGTTTAGTATCGCTAATCCCAGTTCAGTTGCCCAGTCTAGCAGTTTTCTACCTCTATTGTTTATTTTAGTGTCACCCCATGCATCAGATCTGGCATTGAAGTCCCCCAGAATTACCGCCGGGCGGGCTCCAATACCTTCAATCACGTCGCTCATTTTATCTAGGTATCGTTCGAATTTAACCATACCACTATTTGGAGAGATATAGCATCCAATCAGCGAGACTGGGCCCCAGTCCACTACAACAAATCCACGTCCCTTTTTCCTAAGTGTGAGTGTTCTACCATTATTTGGAGTGGCCCTATACACCACTGCCAAGGTGCCTTTTTCATCGCCTATCCAGTTTGGGGTGGGAGGGACCCTGTAAGGCTCCGAGACTATCGCTACTTCTACGTCGAATTCCGCCATTGATTGCACTAGAAGATCCTGCGCCGCGCGACAGTGGTTCATATTGAAGGCCTGAAGGACGCTCATGGTTCAATTATGTCCATGGCCTCCCCCAGACCAACCTCCCCACCCACCTCAGATACTACGGTTGCCGTTTCTTTCTGAGTATTTTTACTCATATTCCTCTCAGGGCCCATCCCAGTCCCAGTTTTTTCTGGGTTCCCTTTAACCGGAGTCGCATTGCACGCCTTGCCTCCTAATTTGTGCATGTGGGACAGTCCCGCCGATTTGCATGCGAAGCACGACGATTTATCTACGCATGCCGCCGCAAAGTGTCCCTCTGCTCCGCAATTCAAACAGTAGTTGCCTCTATCAACTCCTCTTTGACAGACCGCGCCTACATGTCCGGCGTTATGACACCTGTAGCAAATTAATTTTCTAGGCTCTAGGATTTCTATCCTGGCCGACGTCCAGCCTACCCGTATTTTTCCGCCTTTCTCTTCTATTTTTTTGGCCGCTTCTAAACCAGAAGTGAGACCCACTCTAACTCACGCTAGCCCACTTACAAAATCGCCCACAGGCAATACTGATACACACTCGATAGCGTTGTAAATAATCGTTCATTTAAGGGCTATACAGAAGGTTAATATTAAAAGAATATTGGGATAAGGAAGGAGGCTATTATCATCCTTGCAAAACGGAGAGATTATACATTTTCTATAAATTGTATTATAAATGTATAAATTTGTTGCATCGACAATTGCCGATTATTAATATCTATATATATTCAAACGGCGGTTCTAGCGTACCAACCAAGTATGTATGCAGTCGGGTATTACATTACCGCACATTGCGCTTTAACTTTTTTTAAATACAGCAAACCAAAAATGTATTAACTAAAGAAGTCTATATTACACCTTTATGATGCCTGAAATAAAATAAATTATAATACTTCCAACAAAAATAGTATACTTTAATACTTACGTGTATATGCGGCACATGCAGAGACAATGAATCACAAGAAAAACAACAAAGACAAGCCTGAATTTAATTATATCTTGTTTTCAGGCATACAGGTGAGTGTATAAGAGGTCTCCGGCAATTAAAACTAATCAGAATTATTTTAACACTTGGAGAACAGACTTATACTTAAAGACGTGTTTTTCTCCTTAAAAATTGTTTTTTTCGAAAAATACAACAACCGGTCAACTTTGTTTTTCCTCGCTCTACAATTTGGTTTTTGTTCCATTAAAGTCGGATAATTAGTTTTTTTTTATATTAAAATGGAAATTTTCAGAGGGTTGTTCACCCACTTGCAATAGGGGTGCATAGAAAGATGGATATGTGAATTTCTTCATTTCACGTAAGGAATGTTTTAAAGTTGATTTAGTGGCGATAGAGACACTCCTTCTATGTAAAACTACACAAACACCGCTTATCATGCTCAACTTTGAGGGTAAATTTCACCCCTTAAATCCGTTTAAGAGCACATATAAAAAAATACGTGTCTCGTATTTTTTGATGGACTACAACATATCACAAGCATAAGAAAATCGGAGGCGGTCACTTCGCAACGTTTCCTTGTAAGTCACGACCTGTGAGGCCAGCCGAAGTGGGGCGAGAAGTGGACAGGGAGGTCCCCGGCTGAGAGGTTGTACTAGCGCGAGAGGAGGAGAAAGAACTCCATTCGCGAATCTGAATAATCTGAGGCATTAGGAGTGAAAGGTCAAGAACCGACAGGAGCTTGCCTACAATCTGCACGTCACTAAGCGGAACATCCCTCGAAAGACCGGAGAGCCGAAACTCAAAATCATCAGAGTTTTCGAGTTGCTGACTACGATCATGGGCCGATGATGCTCCAGTTTCAACTGCAGACAAACGCTGTTCAATTAATGCGATCCGTGACGTATTGGTTTGCACCTTCGCATTCACAGATTGGAGGGCCAATTCCAGCTTAGAAAGCTCGGCGTCTACTCTCGCGCGAAATTCATACGCGTTCGTTAACTCGGCATCACATTTGGATACGTACTCACGGAACCAAGCAGGAGCATCATCACCCATGATCAGAAAAGAGGGATCTATACCCGAGGTTGCAGCCACTGAGTCAACAAAGGCGTCCGAGGAGCCCGAGTGATCAGAGCCTGGCGATGCAGGGACTTTGTTCTGCTCAGCGTGCGGTCTGTCTTCAGGTCGGGGCGTGGAGCACGGACGCTTACCAACCTCAGTGGGTATGGTGGTGAGGGGGGCCGACACCCGAGCGGTAGGCTCACCTGTCACAATGTGTTCGATGGCCGCCGATGCGGGGACTGATGGAGGTGACACCGTGGATGCGAGCAGGCAAGGGAGGCCACAGCAGGTGATAGATGAAGGGTCAAGGGCCCCATCAGGTGAGACACAAGCGTAGTGACGAACTTTGTTGCACTTGGCACAGGAAAGGTCGGGTACTAGGCCACATCTGATGAGTGACTTGCACTTAGAGCAGCTACTGTTCGGCATGCTCACATGAGGCACCAAAAGAAAGGCAAACAAAGCGGGTACCGTGCAAAAGGCATATCCATCAAGTTGACCTAAAATAAGCTATAATAAGTACAAGCGGGTCTCAGACTTCGATGCTAATATAGAGGTATAAATAACAGCAATTATAGAAGAATATACAATGAATTAAAGCGCATTGTTCGGTTGCGCGAAATTTGAACTTGTAATATCAGGCCTAAGTTTCCAGTACTGAAGCCGAGACAAAGCAGTATATTCTAGGGCCTAAGCGCCACCCAGGTTTCAATTAGGCACAATACATGCAGGAGGGGTGACTGTTCAAAAATTGAGGTGAGTTCACAGAACTAGGCGGTTTAAATCCCACAGGCTACAACGCCCCCAGTAGACAGGCGCAGCACTTCTACAGTAGTATGTTCCACCGGCGCAGGAGGCGACTTGATCCTGAGTTAGCACCAGAGCTGTAAACTAATGATTACTTTTGTAATCATTACAGTTTGGAATAATTACTTTGTAAATAGAAAGTAGTTATTTAAATAATTGCCGATTACTTTCTTTTCAGTAATTACACAATACTGTATTTTTAATTACTGAGTAATTTAATTACTTTTGAATAATTACTTATAACTACCCAGAAAGTAATTAAAAGGCATCTCAAATCTAACGTAGTGAAAAATACCCAAAAGTAGTTAAAAAGTAATTATAACTACTTTTTTAATTACTTTCACGCAATTGCAATTACATGCAAAGTAATTGTTAAAAATAATGATTATTGCCTTCCAATTACTTTTTATTACTTTTACCACCGATTTTGACACACATTGGGCCTTGGAACATTACTCCATACAGGCTCATTCCATACGAAATCGACCATTTTTTGAAGTGAAAACAAATTTTTCTGAAAATGAAATATGTTGTTCCTTTATGTACAGAAGAATTTTCCCCCAAAGGATTTTCAAAAATAGTTTAAATATTTTTAATTTCATTTTCTAGTTTATGAAGTATTCCTCTTTTCATTTAAACACTTAGTCCTATACGTTTCCTTTTCGATGCTATTATACGTGAGTTGTGAACTGCGTCACGACTATTTGTTTTGATAATAGATGATACAAGTAGAAAAGTGTATGTACACATAGTGTTTCGATAGCAGAGCATGCGTATACTAGAACG
Organism: Hedychridium roseum; assembly: GCA_963989215.1. Classification (NCBI taxonomy): domain Eukaryota; kingdom Metazoa; phylum Arthropoda; class Insecta; order Hymenoptera; family Chrysididae; genus Hedychridium; species Hedychridium roseum. Next base: position 8,938,886 of record OZ022313.1, on the reverse strand, counting down.
TTCGAATACTAGAATAAGATTGCAAAGTGAAAGCGCGTGTGCAAAGTTTACAGAAAATTTAAGTGACGAAGTGTTAATTTGATAAAAAATTGTATTGTGATATATCAACAGTGGTCACATTTGTTTGACTTTGTAAGTATTTCGTATTCTGGTAAACTAATATGCATGATTGTAATCGACATTATACTTGTAAAATAAAATAAAATAGTTGATAAAACATTCCCTTACATAAAAATGGGAAACTTGGAAAAACAATTTCTGTGAAACTTATGCAGACAAATGTTGGGCCCCAGTTAAATATGCAATTTCATACAAATACATGAATGGTTCTTTTTTACATTATGCTTTGAGGAAAGAAAAAATTTTATTAGAGATGAATAAATCAATAGATACATGTACCTTGAGTAACCTTATTGCAGTAGGACTGCCAGAATTTATAATGAATAAAATTGACAAAGAGAAAATGAAGGTAACTGAAGATCTGTTCAAGGAATTACGAAGTCTAGAACATATAATAAAAAATAAAAACATAGAAAATAAAACTTTTAATAAGTACACCAAAGACGATTCAGGAAAGAAACAACAAAAAAGACCTTGCATGATTTGCGAAAGAAAGGGTAAAATGAATCGATTTCATCCTGAAGCCTCATGCTGGTTTAAAGGAAAGAAAAATGATAACAGAGAGAGAAGTCACATAAAGTTTGTAAACAACGCAGAAATAGAATCCGAATTAGTCAATACGGAACCAAAAAACTTGTAATTCCACCATTGATCAAAATAAAATTACTATTGCACAACACAGTAGAAATAATGGGAATATACGATTGAGGTTCGAATGTTTCTTTAATCAATTCAAAATTATTAAAACTTAAAACAAAAGAAATAGGAAATATGCAAAATGCAAATTTATTGACGATTAATGGTGTGAAAAAAACTAAAGGAATAGTAACAATGAAAATAAAGATCTTTGATATAGAAAAAACTGTAGATATCTTCGTAATTGACCAAGACAATTTTCAATATGATTTCCTAATTGGATTAGACATGATAAAAAAATTCCAACTAATCCAAGATGAAAATTTAAAGATAAAACAGAAAATATACAAAAACATCACAAACGAAGATTCAGAAGAAGAAGAAAAACATAATAGTATTTCTGAAAAGTGCTTAATAAACTTTAATGAACATATAGATATAGAAAATTTTAATATTTCAGTAGATCACTTAGATTACAGAAAAAAACTGAAATACACAAACTAATACAAAAATATAGTGCAATTTTTGCCAAAGACAAATACGATATAGGTACGGTAAAAGATTATGAAGCCAGAATCGACCTACAAATAGACAAATATCGCAGTAAAAGACCGTATAAATGCAGTATTGAAGACAGAAAAAAGATAGAAGCACAAGTCGCAAAATTACTTGAGAAAGATTTAATAGAAGAATCATACAGCCCTTTTGCGGCTCCAATAACTTTAGCGTTTAAAAGAGAAGAAAAAGAAAACAAGATTATGCTGTGATTTTAGAGACTTAAACAAAATTGTTATACCACAATCACAACCTTTTCCTTTAATAGAGGATTTAGTAGCAAAAGCTAGAAATTGTAAATTTTTTTCGACATTGGACATTAATTCAGCATTCTGGTCAATCCTTTTACTAGTAAAAGATAGAAAAAAACAGCATTTGTCACACAAGAAGGACACTATCAATGGACGTGTCTACCATTTGGATTGAAAACAGCACCAGCAATCTTTCAAAGAATATTAAATAATATAATAAGAAAACACAAACTTACAAATTTTACAACAAATTATATAGACGACATACTAGTATTTTCGAAAACTTTCGCTGAACACATAGACCATTTAACACAATTACTGGAGGCAATACAGAAAGAAGGGTTTGGACTGAAATTTTCAAAGTGCAGATTTGCAGAAAGCTCAGTGAAATATCTAGGACAGGATTCAATAAGATCAATGAATGATAACCTAATCTCAATAAAAGACTTTCCAATTCCAAAGACGCAAAAACATGTTAGACAGTTCTTAGGAAAAGTAAATTTCTACAATAAATATATACCAAACATAGCTGTAATACTAGGCCCATTACACAATCTCTTAAGGAAAGGACAACAATTCATTTGGACTATGGAATGCCAAAATGCATTTGACAAAATGAAACAACTATTGTGTTCTGAACCAATATTAGAAATATATGACCCAGATCTCCCAATTTACATTTACACAGATGCGAGTCTAAAAGGCATAGGAGCAGTAATGAAACAAAAACAACCTAATAATCAAGAAAAACCAGTGGCGTATTTTTTAAAAAGATCGAATGACAGTCAAAAAAAAAAGAAAGTAATATATTTAGAATGTCTGGCAATAAAAGAAGCAATACAATATTGGCAATTCTGGCTCATAGGTAAATCATTTACTGTTTTTTCGGATCATAAACCTTTGGAAAATTTAAATATAAAATCCAGAACGGACAAAGAGCTAGGAGATCTAACTTATTACTTATCGCAATACAATTTCACAATTAAATATGCCCCAGGAAAAAATAACTTAGAAGCAGATTGTTTAAGTAGACATCCAGTTCTAGAAGCTTATGAAAACAAAGATGAAATATTAAAACTGGTGAATTTAATAAAACTAAAAGATATTATCACTGATCAAGAAAAAAATCAAGAACTGTAACATACAAAGGATACAATGATAAAGAAAAACAATATATACTATAAGAAAGTTAAAACTAAAGAAAAAATAATCTTAACAGAAAAATTCAGTAAGGAATTTATAAAAAAAATACATAAAGAGTATTGTCATATAGGAATAAAACAAATCTGTAAAAATTGTGAAATATGTATCAAAAACAAATCAAGGGGACAATTAAAATATGGATCGATGTCACACTTGGGTCCTGCAAAAGAACCATTCGAGATAATGTCCATTGACACAATCGGAGGATTTGATGGCTCCAGATCAACAAAGAAATATTTACATCTCTTAGTAGACCATTTTACGAGATATGCATATATTCTGACATCAAAGACATAGAACGCAAATGATTTCATAAAATTACTCAAAATGGTAACAGAAAACAACAAAATTGGTTTAATCTTGTTAGATCAATATCCGGGTATAAACTCCAAAGAATTCAAAACATTCCTAGAACAGAGAGATATCCCGATAGTGTTTACTGCAACAAACTCACCATTTTGTAATGGACTTAATGAAAGGCTGAACCAAACTCTAGTTAATAAAATAAGGTGCACTATTAATAAAGAAAAAAGAAAACGAGCATGGACGACAATAGCACAAGAATGTATAAAAAAATATAATGAAACGGAACATACCATAACAGGATTCACACTAACTTATTTAATGGAAGGGAAAAATACACCAATTTTACCTAAAGAAATATACCAAGAAACAAAGAACGACTTAGGTAAAGATAGAATACTTGCCTTAAAAAGGACTATCAAATCACATAATTACAACAAAACATTGTTCGATAAGAATAGAAAAAAGATAGAATTCAATGTTGGAGACTTAGTATACGTAGAAAATGGAAATAGACTAAACAGAAAAAAATTAGACGAATTAAGAACAGGCCCATTTGAAATAAAAGAAAAATTATCAGACTCTGTTTACAGAATAGATACAGGACACAAAAAAGCAGAGTCAAATCTCTTTCATATTACAAAACTTATCCCAATAGCGAGAGACATCAACGATGAAGACGAAACCGACCAAGGATAATCACTAGGATATGTTATAAAATTTTGTGATCAAAAATTTTTTTTTCGGTAGGGAGATGTAAAATAGCATAGATACTATTTTAATAAATCCACCTTAAATTTGCCGCGTAACGCGCCGATAAGGAAGATCGCGTAAATCAATAGATAATTGAGACATATTTAGAAGGTAGATAAATAATTAATATAGAAGTACGGTTAATAAAGTGTAAAGACAGTTAGTATAAAGACAAGGTTAGGGAAGCAGCTTTAAATGTCGTTTCTCATTTTATAGGTGAGAAATTCATAACTAATGTAAAGCGATTTTCTTTTGAAGGAATTATTAATAAAGTAACGATGTCATTTTATAGCGAAACTCAGTGAAGCTCATTTCCCCATAAGGACTCCCAACTTACGAATAGACATTATATACTTTTTGAAAAATAGCATTTCCCAGCAAACATAAACAGTCACAAATATCTGACGGACACGCAGTTCAACATCAAAACCCTGCAAACAAAACGTTAGTTGTGTACACAAGTAAGTATCAAATCAAAAAAGTTCGTGTACCAGTTCAATGCCCTTAATGTGGTTTTGTAGGAAGTTTTTAGAGTAAAATTCATTTAATGACCGATAAAATCAACTGGATTTGGCCAGAAATTTTCGTAAAAGTAAATGACTGAGACTCATGGTTTAAATTTTTTGTATATCCAGGAAAAATGAGTCAAGGTGGAAGCCAATCACCAGAGCTCTTCGACAGTGAGGATTCTATGATAAATCCTAATTCTGTGGCAACTTCAACATCAACACCAACGCCACGAAAAGTCGATTCTCAAAAAAGGAACTGCCGAAATGTCCTTTTCGATGGAATTTTTTTTGGTGAGCCCGAAGAAGTAAGTTAGGTTGTATAGCCTGTACTATGCGCACGTGATTCTTGGTGTTGGATTTGGGTATGTTCATGTGTAATGAAATTTTTCTTGTCATTTCTAATTGGAGTTCATTTTATAAAATAGATTCGTGGTAAGAAAGATATTATTGTTTCGAAGTGTATGACTTGCAATCAAAAACTGCGTGGGAAGAAAAATGTGACTTCAAACTTTTTGAAGCATTTAAGAGTGGAACATCCTCAACAGTATAGTACATTCAACAAAGCCAATAAGCAACATGCATATTTGTCAGAACAGAACGAATTTAACAAGAAACTGATACACTTCATCGTGGACAACACCCTCCCATTGTCCATCGTTGAAAAGAAATCGTTTCATGATTTGTTCTCTGGTACCGGCTATAGTATTGCCAGTTGGCCAAAGCTGATGAGAATTCTGGACTCCCATTACTTACAAATGGTTGAGCAAATCAAAGCCGAATTGGTCTCCAACTTGTTCTTCTGCACTACCGCCGATATCTGGTCCACAAAGCACAGAAGCTTTTTTGGATACACATGTCATTGGTTACACATGAACGCAGGATTTAAGCGAACGTCAATAGCCTTGGCATGTCGAAGATTTACGGGTACACATTCCGCCGAAAGAATAAAGGACATGATAGCCGAAATTCATTCGTTTTACGAGCTGGATGCTTTGAAAGTTGTCGCAGTGATAACTGATAACGGATCGAATTTCGTAAAAGCTTTCCGTGAGTACGGACTGTCAAACATGCCAGATCAACTCGAAGATAAAAGTGAAATACTTGAATTCGAGGAAATAAAAGAAGCTACCTTCATGCTGCCGGGGCATCTTCGATGTGCAAGCCATACACTCAACTTATTGGCTACTGTTGACTTCTCGAAGATCATAGCTGCAAACACAAGTGTTTTCGACCGACATACGAAGGTAAATTCACGGCTCTTGAATTTTAATTAAATCAAAAACCTAAACTTTTGTTATACATATTACAGACGTGAAACAAGTGTCATGCACTGTGGATGAAATGCAGCTGGCCAAAATCCTCCGAAGTAATACAGAAAACATTGGGTTCTGCTTTGATCACACCTGTTGTGACTAGGTGGAATTCGATGTTTGAATCCGCAAGGCGCTTGTTAGAACACAAATACAAGCTCGGGACTTTGTGCGAAAGGCTCAACGTTAAGAAGATTGAGGCTAATGATATAGTGTATTTGGAAGAGTGTATTCTGCCCTGATGTCACCGATTGCGGCAGCGTTGGATTTGTTGCAAAAGGAGAACAATTTAGTGTTCGGATGTTTGCTTCCAACGCTATTGACATTGAGCGTCAAATTAAGGAAACTGGCCCAGTCGTCTTGTTGTGAGTGGTACCTGAATGACACAATCATCAAGGTTGAACAACAATTGAGGGTCAGGTTTCCTTCGTACTTTGCTTTGGATCGGGAAGCGGACGACGCAATAATAGCAGCAGTACTTACTCCATCCGTCAAACTTAGGTGGTATAAAGCTGTAGCGAATTGTGCGACTAGATCTGTGAATGATATTCACAATTTAGTAATTGAGGCAGTTAAAAATATGTCTGAGTGTTTCATTCCCACTCAGATCAGCCCGCAAATTGATGAGAATGATTTTTTTCATTTTGAGGTGGGTAAGTAAAAAATACATAATTCACAATGTGCCCAATTGATTGGTTCATTCTTAATTCGTTTTTAATTTTCCAGTGTCACGAACCGGGTTGTCGATCCGCGAGTTTACGTATTAGTAGGGTTGGGATATTTCGGGTGATAACGCGTCTACGCGACACTCCCCTTTTTTTTTTTTTTTTTTAACGACGGGAAAATCTTCGAAAAGATCCCCCCAGGCCCCGGGGAGGGACTGGGGGGTATGTGGGATTCTTACCCACTAAAAACCCGTCGGATGGCCATCCTCAGGTGCATGCTGGGGGCCCCCGGGAACTACAAAGTATTACTTCCGGGGACCCCCGCACCTATCCTAACCCGAGGGGGAGGGGAGATTCCCCGCCCCCCTGCCCGAAAATACGGGCTTCAATCCTCGATGAGGGAGGGGCCATCGCCCCCCTCACCCGCCCCCAAATAGGGAGCGGAGCCGAGGGCCGCGTCCCCGCGCGGTGATCCTCGGCTCCCGGGGCCTAAGCCCCAAAAACAAACAGCCCCAAAAATAACCCCCCGCGACGGGAGGGTGACGGAGGTGGGCCCACGGAGGGAGCTACGCTCTCCTACGTGGGTTACCACCCCCGGTCCTCCCACCCAAGGGTTAACCGACGCCGGTGCGAGCACCGACGGCGGCCACCCCCCTACGCTCCCGCTCCGCCGCCTCCTTCTGGGACATGACTGTCTCGCAGAAGGAGGCGACGGCCCTCCACTGTGTCTCCCCTCCCAGCATGGCCTTGACCAGTGCTGGGAGGGACAAATTCCGCCCTACACACCTCACGAGGACACGGCGCTCTTCGCTCCACGCTGGGCGAACTGCCAGCGTGTGCTGCGCCGTGTCCTCGTGGCCGTCCTCGCAGTGGTGGCACTGCGCCGTGCTCTCCTTCCCTATGTGACGCAGGTACTCACCGAAACAACCATGTCCGGTGAATACCTGCGTCATCCTGAAACTCAGCTCGCCGTGGCCCCTCTCCGTCCATGCGCGGAGAAGGGGTTGGATGGCCTCGGCGACGCGTGCCCCTGACCTAGTCTTCGGGGTGAGGAGGGATCTTTCCCATTCCTCTAACACACGCCGCCGAGCTTGACTACGAATGACCGACTCGACCCTGGGGGTCAAGACAACTCCCCTCCCCTGGAGCTCCCGCCGCTGGACATAAACATCTGCCCGTTCGACGGCGAGCAACTCCAGGGGGGGGGGAAACCAGCCAGGGCCGAGGCGGCCTCGCCCGACACGGTCCTATACCCCCGTGCGATTCTGACGGCTACCAGCCTTTGGATACGGCGCACCAGTAACATGATGCGCCGGTCCTCCAACGCGACACTCCCCTGGGACAAGGCAAAACTATTGGTGTTTGTATTAGAACCTTTTTAGAGATAGAGTAGCTTCTTAGTAGTTCTATGATCCGGGAGATTAGGTAGAGATAGGAGAGAATTGAAACTCGCGTATATGGAGTCGGTTTAGAGACGGTATACTCGTTTATTTTTGAACGGAGAGGCGAGCGTCCAGCTCGTCGAGAGTGTCGAACATAAATCGATCTGAGCCGATTATTGTCGCGCTACTTTTGAATCAAGTGCTCGCCTTAACATTTCCGCCCGCCTCGACGCCACGAAGAGGCGTCGAAACATTACAATGAATACACAATGTCGATATAATTTACGAATGACACAAATAATGCAACTTTACACAGAAGCGGGCGGCGAGATCGGTAGAGGACATAATTTTGTAATAGGTCGTTTGAGTGTAGAATTTTGAGTACGCACGGTAACTACGCGCACGAGCCCGTCCTTGCCGGGATGTGTTTCGATAATTCGTGCGAGAGGCCACTTGGATGGAGGATAACGTTCGTCCGCGATAAGGACTAAAGATCCGACTTTGAGTGAGTCTGTTTGTTGTCGCCATTTCGAGACACTTAGAAAACGTTGTAAATATTCGCTTGACCAACGTTGCCAAAATCTTTCTAACATTTGCCGTAGTAGTTGCCATCTAGAGAGTCTCGATTCTGGTAGTTTTGAGAGTGACGGTTCAGGAATAGTATTAATCGCGCTGCCGATTAGAAAGTGGCCAGGCGTTAACGCATTGATATCCGAGGGATCGTCAGACAGGGGGCAAATCGGACGCGAATTGAGAACAGCTTCAATTTGCGTTAAGAGCGTAGAGAACTCTTCGTAGGTAAGAACTGTTTCTCCGACGATACGCCTAATGTGGAATTTGATTGATTTCACAGCGGCTTCCCATTTGCCTCCGAAGTGAGGCGCGGATGGCGGATTAAATTTCCACGTAGTTCCATCTTGGGCTAGAAGAGACGCGAGGTTAGCTAATTCGCTCGAGGAAGCATTAAAGAGACGACGAAGTTGCGCATCCGCACCGACAAGATTTGTACCGCAATCGCTCGTTAGAGATGAGCAGATACCGCGTCTACCAGTAAATCTTTTAAAAGCAGCGAGAAAGCCTTCTGTTGAATAATCGGTAGCGAGTTCGAGATGTACGGCCGAAGAGGAAAAACAAACGAAGACAACGAGATAAGCTTTGTACGTCTTTGCAGCTCGTCCTCGCCAAGTTTTAAGCGTGAAAGGTCCAGCGTAGTCTACTCCAGCGTGCAAGAACGGACGCGACGGTAGAACACGCGAGGGTGGTAACTGTCCCATCATTTGAACAGCGGTAGTGGCGCGTTGTCGAGCGCAAGTAACGCAACGTAGTACAAATTCACGAACAGGGGCACGTCCACCAACTATCCAATAAGTTCGTCTTAACGTAGCGAGCATTATTTGAGTTCCTCCATGCAGTGTCACTCGGTGTACATGATCGATGACTAGACGCGAAAAGGTCGAGTGGCGCGGTAAGATTAGAGGATGTGTCGCATCGGGATCAAGAAGTGCATTGCGAACGTCTGAGCCAAGGTGGACCTTGCCACCACAGAGTTTGATCCGCGAGCTGCTTTGGCGAAACACCTCGAGAGGCCAAATCTGCAGGATTTTCCTCTCCGGGCACGTAGCGCCACCGTGCTTTCGGCAGCATTTGTTGAATTAATGAAACCCGGTTTCGCACGAAATCTTTCCAACGAGATGGGTGTCCTTGGATCCAATAGAGAGCGGTTGACGAATCGGTCCAAAGAAAAGTCGGAGCGTCTTCGAGCTTAAGAGCGAGGCGGAGCTTGCAAGCAAGACGCACGAGAAGTACCGCAGCGGAGAGTTCTAAGCGTGGAGTCGTTATGCGATTCGCACGCGATCGCTTACTTACTTTCAAGACACTCTTGATAGGCGCGACTTTTGATTTTGCGGAAACGAGCGCGGTCCGTACGTCATCAAGGTCGTGAATTACACGAACGTAAACAACAACACCGAGAGCAGCGTGAGAGGCGTCGGAAAATCCGTGCAATTCTATACCGAGGACTGATGGAGCGATACCGAGCCATCGAGGCACCGATAGTGGTGAAACGTCTTTCAGTTGATGTGCATACTCCCTCCATCTCTTCGCGAGATCTGGAGGAAGAGGATCGTCCCATTCGAGTTGCGCTGCCCAGAGCTCCTGCATGAAAATCTTCGCTCGAACGATAACAGGAGCGAGCCATCCGAGAGGATCAAACAGTCTTGCGACGCATGACAACACCGTGCGCTTCGTGATGTCAACAACCTCACTCACGTGCGAGTTCGTAAACACGAACGCGTCGGTGTGTTGCTGCCAGGTGAGGCCAAGAGTGCGGTATGACGGTCCGTCGTCGAGAGCGAGTGAGAGAGAAGATTCCCGATCAGCTGGAGCTATACCCTCGAGTAATTCTTCACGATTCGCTTTCCATTTCTGCAGTGGAAAGCCGCCCGCCTTGTAGAGTTCGATAAGATCTCGTATTTTGTCCCGACCTTCTTGTATGTTGTACGCACCGGAAAATACATCGTCCACGTACGTGTTTTCCTTAACAATTCCTCGCGTCCGAGGAAAACGATCACCTTCGTCGGCACTTAGTTGACGGAGAGTACGATTCGCGAGGAATGGAGCACATGAAAGACCATATGTCACGGTACGGAGCGCGAATGATTCGAGAGCACCGGAGCAATTTCTCCACAGGATTTTTTGGAAGACTTGATCCTCTTCATGAACTAAGATTTGTCGAAACATTTTTGCGATGTCTGCGGAGAATACGTACTCGTACACGCGCCAGCGAGTCATAACGTCTGCGAGATCTGTCAATAACTTAGGACCTTCGTGTAGGCAATCATTGAGAGAGAGTCCACTGTCAGTCTTTTGCGAACCGTTGAACACGACGCGGTATTTCGTGGTCGAGCTCGACGGTCTCACGACACAGAGGTGCGGCAAGTAATACCCGCGATCCTCATTAGAAGACACGTTAGAGACACGACACATATGCCCGAGGCTTTCGTATTCCTTGAGAAAGTTGCAGTACGCGGCGTACAAGTCCGAGTCCGACGAGAAACGCTTTTCCAATCGCGAGAGCATTCTGAGAGCGGTCGTTCGAGAGTTTCCGAGCTCTTCAGGAGAACGTTTGAAGGGTAGACGAACCACGTATCGTCCTTCCAGATTGCGAGAATGTGTTTGCGCGAAGTGGTTCTCACAATGAGCGTCTTCTGGCGAGAGCGAACCCTTGTCGTCCGAGAAGACTTCTTCTTGCAGCCAGAATCGCTTGATTAATTCCTGTAGTTCGTAGTCTGGCGAACATTGCAAACTACGAGCCGTTGTATCGCTTGGCGATGAGGTGGACGGAATGTTACCGGAAAGAATCCAACCCAATGCCGTTCGTTGAGCTATCGGAGCTTCGGCTGGGCCTTTACGTATGCCCTCTTCGAGAACTAAGGCATACGCGTCTGCACCGAGAACGAGGTCTATTTTCCCTGGCTGAGCGAAATTAGGATCAGCGAGAACAAGATCCTGGAGATGAGGCCAGCGACGATCATAGACTTCAGTAGACGGTAAATATCCTGTTAGCTTCGGCAATATGGAGGCTTGTATCAAGCATGCGAACGATGGACGCACGTTCGAGCGAAGGTCGATGAAGACCGAGCCGTGCGACGGACGGGAACCTTCAGCACCGATACCAACAATTGTTGTGAAAGAACGGGAGCGTGGAAGACGGAGACGTTCAGCGAGAGATTCCGTCACGAGAGAGATTTCCGATCCTTGGTCGAGGAGCGCGCGAGCTTCGAGAGGTTCCCCGCATTGAGACATGACTTTGACTATGGCGGTGGCGAGAAGAACGGTCGAACGATTTACGTTACCGAGAAGAGCGACGTTACTCGTAACCGACCCACGTGGTTCGTTCTGCTCGCAAAGGGAGACTGAATTTTGAGGGCGAGGCGATTGTTTTGCTTGAGTTCCGGACGTGTTTTCTCGATGGATGGAAGTGTGGTGTTGTGCGCCACACATTCTACACCTTTTCTTAGTCCGACAGGCTTTGAGAAGGTGTGGTCCTAAACAATTGAAGCAGAGTTTCTTCTGCACGAGAAGGTCACGACGTTGTTCGGTCGTCTTGTTCAAGTACTCGGGACAAGACGAGAGATAGTGATCGGCATCGCATTGAGAACAATTGTTCGTACGAGGAAGATTGGCAGCCACATGGTGCGATTTCACATTTCCCTGACGGGAACTAGAGGTCAACGGGAGCTTGGATCGAGATTGTCCGGACGTCCGTTCAAACGCTTGAAGAGAGCGAACACGCGAAGTAAGAAATCGCTCGAGTTGTTCCCACCTTGGAGGCGCAGTAGATGCTCCGAGTTCTCTCTCCCAGTCCTTTATCGAATTTGGATCGAGCTTACGCAAAACGATATAAACGATAAAGTCGTCACATTGTTCAATTGGTCGTCCGAGCGCTTGCAGAGCTCCTAGTGCTTGCGTGACTTCCGAGAGAAGCCGCTCGATGTCGGTAGCTGATTCCCGCGAAACGTTCTTCGCCGAGAATAGAGAGTGCATCGCTGCATCAATGAGTACTCGCTTATTGTCGTAATACGAAACGAGATTCTCCCATGCACGTAGAAAGTTAGCTTCAGTTGTAGCGGTATTCTTGAGACGTTGCGCGGCACTGCCCGATAAACTGGATTTTAGGTATTGTAGTTTCTCTACATTAGAGATACTCGCGTTATCGCGTACCAGAGACGAGAAGAGATCGCGAAAGGGCACCCACTCGGAGCACTCTCCGTTAAATTTAGGGAGTTCGATCCGCGGAAGACGAGGGCCTTGAGGAGGGTCTAATCCGGAAACCGGCGCGGTAGGCGTGGTAGCTTTGGGTGCTTCTCGCGAGAGCTCGTCGTAGAGCGCGGTCATTGTCTCTTCGGCGTCGAGAAAAAGTTCCTCACACTGAGAGAAGAGTGATTCCGTAAAATACGGTAGCTTGTCAACATTAGCTTGCACTTCGGATTGCAGAGCCTTTCTTCCAGCGCTGATGACGTCATGATTGTCTTGAAATTTTCCCCACTTCGCCCTTAATGCATTGAGGCGGCTTTGCACTCTCTGTGGGATGATATTTTGAGTTCCAACCTTTCGAAGATTTTCCACAGCACGAGATATAAAGCCGAACAATTCAGTCTGTTGTTCGAGAAGGTAATCTAAGTTGACAGACATCTCGCAATCAGAGTCAAATAACACTTTTTGCTATCAAGGTCAACGACACGAGTCCTCAACGATCGAGTTCGAAATCGACGGTTGGACTGTTCAGTAGACAAGGAGATCTCTACACTTAGTCACGAGAAAAAATTAGAGCTCGAGACTTAACAGAGTGATTTCCCGAGCACTCACTCGCGAGAGTATTTTCGAGAATACGGAAGACTTTTTTACGCGAAATTTCCAAAACGATTTTCCGAAAACCCCGGATCCGGCTCGAAGGACCAGTAATGTTTGTATTAGAACCTTTTTAGAGATAGAGTAGCTTCTTAGTAGTTCTATGATCCGGGAGATTAGGTAGAGATAGGAGAGAATTGAAACTCGCGTATATGGAGTCGGTTTAGAGACGGTATACTCGTTTATTTTTGAACGGAGAGGCGAGCGTCCAGCTCGTCGAGAGTGTCGAACATAAATCGATCTGAGCCGATTATTGTCACGCTACTTTTGAATCAAGTGCTCGCCTTAACAATTGGGATTGGGCGAATCTTTCTAGTGTTTTTGTAAATTCTTCTACAAAATCACTATAGGGATGAGGGATTTCCTCAAAAGGAGTCGGAACGGAAATTATTTGAGGGGTTTTAAAAGTCGGAAACTTCTTTTGTGGCGAACGCTTTTATTGACCGCTCTAACTGTTTATAAAAAGTTTTAACTGCAATTTTCCTGTCACCTCGGGTTTTGGGCATGCCAGAAAGAAAAGGAAATGAGATAATGAATCGTTGTTTCCCTCGAGATCCCCAGTACGCCGTCTGCTTCGAAGCGCTCTGGATAGCTCGAGATCGTTCAACGATTTTAACAAAATTTGAGGTTTCGGCTCAATTCTCAGGTACGCAACTGCTTCGTCGCGTTCCCAATACTATGAGTCTTAAACTCAAGTGTAATTTGTATTTGGTGAAGTAGCAAGAGAATTTATTCTATAATGTGGTGTAGGAACTTACGTTAATCAACTTTCGTTGGCAAAAGGTAAAAGAAGAGAGCGGCAGAGGTTCTGCGTTAGATACAAAATATAAAATTACGAGAGTGGAGATGAGAGGAAGAACCGGCAGAGGTTCAGTATTCTTTGGAAAACTTAGTTAAACTGAGAGAGGAGGGTGCTGGGAGCAGCCCTTTTTATCAGAGAGTTTTGACAACTCCCTCCATGGTACATTTCCTTGCATCGGATTTGCTCTCGCATCTATAAATAGGCGGGTTAGTCATTTGGTGGTCCCTCGCAGTTCCTAGTCCGAGTTTCGTTTTAATTGACGTTTCTTTTTAATTTATGTATTAGGGTTATGTGAAGTGGTCACGTACGCGGGGGATAACCCGAGACTCTAAGCAAAAATCCTTTGGAAACTCAGTTCTAGGTCTGGAAATGCTCACCGCTTGACATTTACGACCGACCCTTTGCTGGTTATTCCTAGGCGCGCCGTTGTTTAGATTTTGGGGCCTGCCGCGATGTCTAGGGGACATCTGGGCCTCACGTTACCGCCGCTCGTCACACCAGATACAACTGAGAATGCCAGCCGTGCCCCGTCGTCCTTCTCGGTACCTGATTGTACCTCCAGTGGACAGTCATCGGTTGAAGGACAGTACTATCTGTACTTAAATAATGGCACCGCGAGTAGCAAGGGCTGGAACAAATATCCTTTTCTAGAGAGAGCGGCGTTGAAATATAACACTCCGCTCGCATCTTCGAGTCCTGTGGAAAGATTATTTTCTTTCACAGGTATAATCAACAGCCCCCGAAGATCATCTTTGAGTGACATCTCTCTAGAAAAGTTGGTGTTACTTAAAGCTAACTCTCACCTTGTTTCACTGAAAGTTTCAATAATTATTCGGATGGAAAAATAAAATTAGGGCATTAATCAGTACGAATTTCATTCGTTTTACATTTTTTGTGTCCTTTTATCCCCAAACAAAGATTTTACACACGAATAGTTTCCTTCTTTCACTTTCTACGAAAATTTGAATTTTTCTTTTTCATGGCACAGTATATTTGCAAAGTCGGTGGCAAAAGTAGTTAAAAATAATTAAAAGTAATTGGAAGGGAGTAATCATTACTTTTAACAAATACTGTCCATATAATTGCAATTACTTGGAAGTAATTAGAAAAGTAGTTGTAATTACTTTTTAACTACTTTTGGGTATTTTTAACTACGTTAGATTTAAAACGCCTTTTAACTACTTTCTGGGTAGTTATAAGTAATTATTCAAAAGTAATTGGATTACTGGTAGTAGTTAAGTAATTGCAAATACCATTACATGTGACAGAGTAATGATAATGGCAATTCTCAATTACTTGGCCAAAGTAATCATTACGTAATGGTAATTAAGAATTTACAGCTCTGGTTAGCACAGCACGGCCAGGCACTATGAGATTCGTGATTCCACGCCACTAGCTACTCAAGCGGATGCGCGTCAAGAGTGACTACCATCAAATACGTGCGAGTACACATGAGATGAGTCGGCGACGGAAAGTGAGGTTAAGCTATGCGGAGATGAACAGTGTTATCCCAGACTCGTAAAGCAATTATCCTAGATAATTTATTGGTCAGCGGCACCAGAGTCCAAGGGAGAACACTCCTGAAGCAATGCACTTAAGGCAGAATGCAAAGCAGAGGAAGTTAACGGAAAGATTAAGGAGGCAATCTGAAGCACGTGCAGTTACTTACAGAGTTCAATAGAGAGAGAGTGAGAGAGAGAGAGAGAGAGAGCTGTATTAGGCCAAGGGGTACAAACCCAACTGGCCGTTTGAAATAGTACAAATGTTGCAAGCCAAAAAAATACAAAAATAAAAGTAATATACAAAGTATTAACAACAAGGGTAGCAAAAGAAAAAGAAGAGAAAGTGCAATAAGCGCAGAAAAAGGAACTTAAGAACTAGTAACAAATTAAAAGTAAGATAAGATGAAGCAGAAGTGAAATAGAAATAAGAAATTGGTAAGGAATATTAAGAAGTAGTATAAACGAGAGATAGTAAAGAAAGATAAAGAGAGAGATAGAGATAGTATAAACGAGAGATAGTAACTATAGAACAGAGGCTCTGGCTGCCCAGTCGGCCTGGTCGCGAGCTATTAGCTCACTGCGTAACGATGCTCTAAAGCGGGGCAGATCTTCCCGGAAGAAAGAATGTGGGGGAAGCCCATTGAAGAGGTCCGCAGCGGACACAGCGAAGGTCTTCCTCATAGCCTCGGTGCGAAAGGCAGGGCGTACAAAGGTAAAAGGCACGAACCTCGCAGAGCTACGTAGATCCGAACTGGCAAAAAGCACAAAGTCGGAAACCAGATAGTCAGGACAGCCATAAGCAACAACGTTATAGACAAAGGTAGCAATAAGGAACTCTCGTCGCCTCTTGGGGCACAATCACCCCAGCTTTAGACGCCACGGGGTAACATAGTCGTCAAAACGAATATTCCCGAACACAAATCTAACGCAAGCGTTGAGGAGGCGAGCAAGTCTCACCTCGCGAGTGTGATCCAAGCCGTGATACACCGCCAGGCAATAATCGAAGTGAGGGAGAACAAGCAACTCCACAAGGTGCTTCCGGAGGCCGAATGACAGTGCACGCCTGTTAAAACGTAAGGTGCGAAGTGATCTATG
This sequence comes from Hedychridium roseum, assembly GCA_963989215.1. Classification (NCBI taxonomy): domain Eukaryota; kingdom Metazoa; phylum Arthropoda; class Insecta; order Hymenoptera; family Chrysididae; genus Hedychridium; species Hedychridium roseum. Next base: position 8,922,391 of record OZ022313.1, on the reverse strand, counting down.
CGTCAGGTGAGCGGTGTGCTGAACATGAGCGGCCCAGGAAAGATCATGATTGAGTCAAACCCCCAAGCTCTTAACCTTGGTAACGAATGGGAGTTCGTGCCCTGCCACCGATAACTTAGGGAGCGCCGAAACATTCAGCCGCGAGACGAAGGTATGGCTACCCATCATGATCGCCTGGGTCTCACTGGGGTTTGGTCGAAGTCCATTCACGCGCGCCCAATTAAGGAGTGAAGCGATATCCTTGTTCACGTTGCGAATAGCATCCTGCATGCATCCACAGGGAGCAGAGCAATACATTTGGAGGTCATCAGCAAACAGAACATAGTTGGAATGGCGATAAGCAGAAGAAATGCCGCGAGTGTAAATTGAAAAAAGCCGTGGCCCCAAAACACTGCCTTGAGGGACCCTACAGCGAACAGGAGACCACGACAAACACGCGCCGCCATCACCTTCTACAGCTTGAAGACTTCCGGAGAGGTAGGAAAAGGACCATCTCATGGCAGTGTCATCGCAGCCAATACGGCGAAGCTTGCAGAGAAGGCGCGAGTGGTCAACGGAGTCAAAAGCCTTTGAAAAGTCGAAAAGCACCAAAACTGTGCCACAACCATTGTCGATATTGCGCCTGACGTCTTCAACTACCTTAACCAGAGCAATCTGGGTGCTACAGCCACACCGGAAACCTGACTGGAAGCTGTCATAGAGTTCATGCCTGTCGAGGTAGGAAACCAGTTGTGCATCAACCAGGCGTTCGAGTAATTTCGACACCTCAGGTAACCTAGCTACAGGACGGACATCGGATGGAGAGAGCAAGTTTTTAGACTTGGCTAAGGGCAGCACGAGAGATTTCTTCCACTCAGCAAGGAAAACGGCCGTGGTAAACGAGTTGTTGAACAGGCAGCGAAGAAACTCCGCAATACCTGGGGCAAGGAGCTTGAGCATCGAGGTGGAAACACCATCAACGCCAACGGATTTGGAATGGGAACGTGCGATGACTACAAGAATTTCGGGCACAGATACCTCGCGGAATGAAAAATGAGTGCCAGAGTTAGAGCAGGGGGAGGAGGCTCGCAATGACTCTAAAACGGCTGTTGTCAGCTGGCCGCGGCCTACGGAGAACTGGGCAATGTGTCCATTAAGGGGCTCAACCGAAAACACCGACAGGGGAGACGGCAGAGGTGGGGGATGAGAATCCCAGAGAGCGGATAGTACGCCAAAGGGTACGAGGGTCCGCAACTTGAGCTAGCCTCGCAACGAAGAAAGCGGAACCGGTGGAGGTCCATGGCTAAGGCAGAATTTTTAAAGCGCTTGAAAGCCTTATCCCTTACAGCAATGGCGGCATGAATGTCCACATTAACCCAAGGTTTCCGGCGAATGGAGCGGGTGACAGGCCGCAATGGAGCGACAGTGTCGAAGGCTAGCGTAACGACGCGCATGAGACTGGCGGCAAGGTCGTCAGAGCTAGGGATAGGAGAAGAGGAGATGAGGTCGTCAGGGAAATGATCTGCAAGAAAACGATGAAAAACGCTGGAAAGGTGAGACTGATCAACACAGCCAAGAGGCCGCATGAGGGATTTGGATGGTGGAGGATTGGCGACACCGACGTCCAGGGACAACTCAATCCAATCGTGGCCGGCAGCAAAAGGCGTCTCAGATTTGGAATATGAAAGAAGTCGATCAAGATCGTTAATGAAAATGAGATCGAGCCAAGTGTGTGAAGGCCTATCCCCTGTACATGGCATGATGAGTCGGGTCGGAGTGAACTAGGTGCAGGGAAACAGAAGAAGCAAGCGAGTGGAGATGATTTGAAGCAAGAGAGGTGGAAGACATGTCGATGTTGAAGTCACCAGTGATAACAACATGACCGTACAGGCAGGCAAATTCTGACAAAACAGCAAAGAAATGATCGGGGGAGGCCACTATGGGGTGTCTGTAGACCACTGCAAAAAGCAAATGGAGGTTGTTAGCCGAGAGGTCAAGAATTAAAAACTCAGGAGTATTGTCAAACTCAGAAGAGGACTGAGCAAGCACACGGACCTTAAAATGGTCGCGGATGAACGCACCGACGCCACCACCCGCCTTACCCCAGCGATTGTTACGGAAGAGGTCGATATGAAGCGGAACGTCACTGTCAAGCTCGGTGAGAAAAGTCTCCGTGATGCCGACAGCCACATACGGGATAGTCGAGACCCTACGGTAGAGGAGTTTAAAGTAGAGAAGGATGCGATTGACGTTAATATGGGCAATGAGCAAACGAGGAGATGAACGGGGACCCTGACGACCAAGGAAACTTCAAGCTGGGCGAGCCCTAGGCACGAGAGCAGTCAGAGCTGCTTCCGAGGAGACGGGAATGAGCGGGGAGGAACGCGTCTCGCGCATAAAGACCTTATTGTGTCTGACAACAGGCCGAGCATAATTAAGGTCCCTGGCCGCCAATTGGGCCTTGCGCAATAGTTGATAGACTGCCCTCAGGTGAAGAGCGCGCAGGTATAGGCGACCCCCTCCCCCTGCTCCAAAGACACTATGGTTAGATCTACCCGAAAGTCTGTGCGCATTGAAAATAAGCAAATCCCGTGACTGGGAAGATGCAAAGCGAAGGAACACGCCACGAGAGGCCCGGGTCACGGGAGATCCGCCACGGGAGGCGCTGGAGGAACCGGAAACGGTGGCAGAGGGCGAGCTAACGCGAGGCGGATGGATAGGCGCAGTAGCAAACTGCCAGTTCCTAAATAGAATGAGCTGACAAGGCAAGGTCCGAAGAGATCCCCGAGAGCAAAATCTCGAGATACCGACGATACCGACTGGCGGGCTTGGTCTGTCTTATAATCCTGCAGATAGTCCTTGAACCACTGCGGAGGGACATCCATGGCACAAGCTGTAGTTGTCCGGAATGACTCGGGGGATACGGAGTCCAGAAAGGACTCGGAGGAATCGGAGTGAGCCGACCCCAGGGAAACAGTACCGGTTCTTGAAGCCTTAGTCCCCAAGGCACGCGAAAGCGAGGGCGAGGTAAGGCGCTTGTTAGCGGCCGCAAGGGAAGGCGCAGGTTTTGAAGCTGACAGAAAGCCAGAGGCGCCGCAGCAAACAACTGTAGCTGGGTCAGCCGGGGCGAGCTTCAGGCAGGACTCGTGGAAGAGCCGCTTGCAAACCACGCACGCAATAGAGGGAGACGTTCTTGCACTTAGCGCAGCTATTGCTGGTGCCACGCGGCATAATAAAAAATCCAACCCATCAAGACGGTGTGGAAGGCTTGAAACAAACCGGCAGTTCGGGGTTGACGAAGAGGTGGGTGGGTAAGCACGGTAGAGATTTTACCGACATCCAGATTCGCCGCAGACGGTGACGGAGATGATGGTTGAATCTTGACGGTGGTTGAAACAGGGAACGTTGGCGATGGCGCAGCAGAGCAGGAGCATGCGTGATAGATCCAGAATTGGCGCCAACTTGCACGCGAGGATCCAAGACAGGTTAAGTAAGTTAAGCCTTAGGAGGAGAAAATCTCACAGGCTCAATGTTTCCCCGAAAAGGAAACGGGTCCTAGGTACCGGAGCCCAGCAGAGATTACTCCTACGAAATTTCACTCGCCAAGAAATATGGGACAGTTAAAAATCCAATTGAAAAACGGAGCGAAGTGAAGTGCGTGTTGCTACTTACAAGCTTGCGAGACAGAGCCATCGCGAAGCGAGGTGCCCGCGCACTATGCCACCGCCGCGTGGCGAGGGTCGGGGGGTTACGCAATATGGCGTAATGTGGCGTATGTCATACAGAAGGTCAATATTAAAAGAATATTGAGATAAGGAAGGAGGCTATTATCATCCTTGCAAAACGAAGAGATTATACATTTTCCATAAATTATATTATAAATGTATAAATTTGTTGCATCGACAATTGCCGATTATTAATATCTATATATATTCTAACGGCGGTTCTAGCACACCAACCAAGTATGTATGCAGTCGGTTATTACACTACCTCACATTGCGCTTTAACTTTTTTTAAATACAGCAAACCAAAGTATATTAACTAAAGAAATGTATATTACACCTTGATAATGCCCGAAATAAAATAAATTATAATACTTCCAACAAAAATAGTGTGGGATAATAATTGAAGTGTGCATAGACGTTTTATTTTTACAGAAGAAAATCGTGTGAGACGCTACTCGTTCGGTTTGTCGCTCGAGACTGCTGAACCTTTGTCACCGTTCTTCACACAATGCATATCGGCGACCGTCACTATGCCGCCCAAAAATCGTCTCGCGCTATCTTGCTTATATTAGTCCTCAAAACAAACTCGCATTGGGCACGCAGTCCCATACACACACATACGCACGCATCCACACGCATACACACATATCCACACGCATCACTCACAGTTATCAATTCCTACACTCGGCCGTCCTGCTTGAACACCTGCCCTCAGGTGTTACCACTTTCATCACCACTATCTTCACTGTCACGCTCTTCCACCCATCGCTTCATATGATCCGCTACAGTTGAAGTTTCGCGCGGGCCCTCGTGCTCACCAATCTTCCTGACTAAATACCGGTCATTTCGTAGGACTCTTGTAACAGCATAAGGCCCCAGATATTTCGGTGCAAATTTCAGTCCAGGCCGCACTTGGGTCCTCAAGATCGCGACTAAGTCACCCTCGCTGTAACGACTGGCCTCTTTCCTTTTTTTATTATAAGTTTCGCGACTTTTGGCCTGTACCTCGCATATTCGATTCTTCGCGTGCTGTCTCATTTTGTCGCGGTTTTCTTGGGATTGCGCGATCCACTTGTCTTCATTCACCTGGCGAATAGACAGGACCTCCGCTAGCTGATAAGTCTGTTCTTTATCCTTCAGCACTAACGACATACTTGTTCCTACCTTACGTGTCTTAATAGGATTACACGACTCTACCGCCTTCCGATACTTTACATTAACATTTGACTTTACCGCATTCGCTTCGCATTCAACCGGAAAAATCTCGGACAATTCATTACGCTCGCTGGACTCCTTTATTTTTTTCACGCTAATTTCGTTTCCTTTAATCCGAATTTCTACAGTTCGCAAGAAATCAGCGCCGATCAGTAATTCGAAACGCATTGTATTATCCGGGACTACTCGAATCAGAATAGGATGTGCGTCACCGTCTATTACGATTGTAGTGCCGAATTCGCCTATAGTTCGATTATTATTTTTCGCGCCTACGCCACGAAATTCAATCATTTTTCGCTGTAATCGCGGTGCACCGATCTCAACGTATTTACTAGCGCGCATTAAACACATTAAACACGCTGCCCGTGTCTACTAACGCTGTTAATTTCGTACTGCTTATCTCCACGTCCTTAAAATATTTACCGCCGACGAAATCAGTGGTCGCACAGCCGACATTAGGCGGCTCTCGCTGGTTCTTCTTTGGGCATGCCACCGACACGTGACCGAAGTCTTGACACTCGTAGCATTTAGGCCCTTTGTGCTTCGTAGGGCAGTCCGCCAGCTGATGATTCCTCGAACCACAACTTCTGCATCGCCTAGTTATTGCGTCACCTCTCGATACGCCTTTGTCCCTGCCTTTGTCCTCTTGCGACTTCTCACCGACACGCTTCACATCCATGGCCCGGCTTGTTTTTGAACGCCACGGCACCGCCTCGAACGCTTTTAATAACGCCGTCTTCGACGCAAAACAATGTGTGCGCGCTTGGTCGCGTAAGTCAGCATCAGGAATTCCCCGAATCAAATTTGACACCATCTCTTGTTCGTCAATGGGTACACGATTCGCGAGGATTACCTTCTCATGGAAATATTCTTTAAATGTTTCCCCGCTTTTCCACATACGGTCCTCGAACTTCTTTCTTCTTTCCGCTTTGTCTTCTACGCCGTGGAACATCGCTTTTATTTCGGCGAGAAGCTCTTCGCATGGAAGCACAATGTATTCCGATCTGGACCGAAACCATTCCATTGCTTTTCCCTTTAGACGCGCTATTATCAGATTTTTCGTATCGTGTTCTGATAAGTTATACGTGTCCTTCAGCCAACGTACCTGGCTTTCCCAACTTTCGTACATTCCGCTGCTACCGTCAAAATATCCCAGCATCTCGATGACAGTCGTTATCCTCGTTGAAGGATTCTCCGCTGGTTGATTCGCCCTTTGCTGCGCAGGTTGGTCAATGCTCAGTTGTTGCACCTGCCGCATCAACTCGATCTCGCGACGTGCCAACGCTAGTTCACGTTCCGCTAAATTTTTTTCTCGACGCAACATTTCTATTTCTGCGTCTCTCTTCGCTTGAGTCTCACTAACATTACGCTCGGTTCCTCTTCTCGCTTGAGTCTCGCTATCACTGTACGCTGTCTCTGTCCTCACTTGAGAATTGTTGCCTTTATTTGGTCGCATTGCCCTTCCAGAAGCTTTTGCACCTTCTTCCGGGCCACACATGGAATCTTGCGAATTCCCTCGTACGCTATCCATCATCCAGTTACCCAATGGATCCACTGACAACAATCTTGCAATGAGTTCGCTTTTCAACCCAGTCGTAATTTCACCTAACGACTTAAGTTTGTCCTTGAGCTCTGACACTGTGAAATCTTGCGGAGATTTCGACATTTCACTTAACACATGCTCAAGTCTCTCATTCACGTTCACAAGAACTTTCCGTTTTAAAAAAAACTGTCTAGGATGCACTGGCTACGTTAAAAACTATCCCGGACACGAGCCCCCAAAATTTGTGGGATAATAATTGAAGTGTGCATAGACGTTTTATTTTTACAGAAGAAAATCGTGTGAGACGCTACTCGTTCGGTTTGTCGCTCGAGACTGCTGAACCTTTGTCACCGTTCTTCACACAATGCATATCGGCGACCGTCGCTATGCCGCCCAAAAATCGTCTCGCGCTATCTTGCTTATATTAGTCCTCAAAACAAACTCGCATTGGGCACGCAGTCCCATACACACACATACGCACGCATCCACACGCATACACACATATCCACACGCATCACTCACAGTTATCAATTCCTACAATAGTATACTATAATAATTACGAATATATGCGGCACATGCAGAGAAAACGAATCGCAAGAAAAACAACAAAGACAAGCCTGAATTTAATGATATCTTGGTTTTAGGCATATAAGTGAGTGTATAAGAAGTCTTCGGCAATTAAAACTAATCAGAATGATTTTAACATTAGGAGAACAGACTTATACTTGAAGACGTGTTTTTCCTCTTAAAAACTGTTTTTTTCGAAAAATACAAAAACCGGTCAACTTTGTTTTTCCTCGCTCTACAATTTGGCTTTTCTTCCCTTAAAATCGGATAATTAGTTTTTTTTTATATTAAAATGAAAATTTCCAGAGGGTGGAAAGATGGATGTGTGAATTTCATCATTTCACGTACGGAATGTTTTAAAGTTGGTTTCGTGGTGATAGAAACACTCCTTCTATGTAAAACTACACAAACACCGCTTTACATGCTCAACTTTGAGGGTGAATTTCACCCCTTAAATCCGTTTAAGAGCACATATAAAAAAATACGTGTCTCTTAGTTTTGGATGGACTATAACATATCACAAGCATAAGAAAATCGGAGGCGGACACTTCGCACAGTTTCCTTGTAAGTGATTCTTCGTTTTCTAATACCACCCATTCTCTTATTCTATTTGTGAGATTGCTTGAAATTAGAGTTATGTCCAAAATAGAGCCTCCACCATTTCTTTCAAAAGTATTTACTTTGTCTTTATTAGCTACTGTCAGATGCACTGTAGCAATTAATTCAACGAGGTATTCTCCCCTCTTATTCTGATGGTCCATCCCCCATTTTCTAGCCTTTGAATTAAAATCACCTCCGATTATTACATGTTGTTTCCCACTGGCATCTTTAATTAGTTTATTTAATCTTGATGAGAAATCTTGTAATGTTTGGTTCGGGGAATAATAACAGCTATACAGGGTGTTTCTATGACATTGGTCCAAACTTAAGGAGCGCATAGATGGAATAAAAATAAGCAACTTTTAATATTATACCTGTGGTCTCTGATGATTATTGCCGAAGTTACAGCCGTTTGAATATCCGCCTACAGGTATGCAATATGTAGACAACGTGACCCATATTCGGCTGTCGACAGCTGTCCGATGCGGTCAACGGCACGGCGATCGTCATCGGCTCAGTGCCGTGTACATGGGACACAGCTGACAACCTTTTTCGTCTTTATTTTTCGAGCGGAGGAAGTGTTAAAATTTTCCAAACTACTTTAAATCACCGAACTATTGGGAAACAAATTAGCTATTAAAAAATTGCAAACGACTAAAATATTCGAGAACTCATAAAATTTCGAGTTACTTGTGGATAAATGTTCAGCTCGGAAAGTTTACATATTCCAATAGATTTCAAACTATCGAGTTATTCGTAAATATCCGAATTATTGGTGACGACGTTTCTTGCACTAGAAAATAATTTTTCACTTGGTAAATGGAAAGTAATTATTTCGAGGAAGTTTATTGCTAATAATGATAACTAAGAAACGTCCACACTAATAATTCGAATATTTACATGTGAATATTTATCTCCAAGTAACCGGAAAACTTACGAGGGCTCAAATATTCGAATTGTTTGGACTTTTTTAATGGCTTACTTTATTCCACTCAAACAATCGAACCAAATAATTTCCGAATACGTGCACATCCCTAAACACCAATTGCACTGAATACACTGCACAAAACTGTACTTATGACGATTGTTCAATACGTCAACCTCCGACGGTCATACACGTTTCTCACCGTTAGACGATTGAACTGCGGACATGAGTGACTATCCGTAAGATCGCAAAGAAACACACTGCTCTTTCGTAGCTGCCACACAGTCTTTTACACTACCAAATAACTATGATGGTGTGAATATGAAATCATCTGCTTGCTTCCGGCGCGCCACGCACCGGCGAGGAGACCGTAAATTCGGGCACAACACAAATGCAAGTTTGTTTTCAAACATGATTCGTTGTCCCGTTCTTTCCGACATTCGTTTCTCTTCGCTAACGCGGTTAAGACATCGTGCAGCGAGGTTCATTGCAATCTTGCGGATTCTAAGTTAGCATTATTAGCAATAAACTTCCTCGAAATAATTACTTTCCATTTACCAAGTGAAAAATTATTTTCTAGTGCAGGAAACGTCGTCAAAAATAATTCGGATATTTACGAATAACTCGAAAGTTGGAAATCTATTGGAATATGTAAACTTTCCGAGCTGAACATTTGTCCACAAGTAACTCGAAATTTTATGAGTTCTCGAATATTTTAGTCGTTTGCACTTTTTTAATAGGTAATTTGTTTCCCAATAGTTCGGTGATTTAAAGTAGTTCGGAAAATTTTAACACTTCCTCGGCTCGAAAAAATAAAGAGGAAATAGGTTTAGTCAGCTGTGTCCCATGTACACGGCACTGAGCCGATGACGATCACCGTGCCATTGACCGCATCGAACAGCCCTTAGCAGCCGAATATGGGTCACGTTGTCTACATATTGCATATCTGTAGGCGGATATTTAAATGGCTGTAACTTCATCAATAATCATCAGAGACCACAGGTATATTATTAAAAGTTGCTTATTTTTACTTCATCTATACGCTCCTTGAGTTTAGACCAATGTCAGAGAAACACCCTGTATAGTGCGACAGTGCCTTGGACGAATCAACCTTTGTGGAGACTATCGGACACAGTTAATAATATTCCCGTTGGTGAGTCTAGTTCTGCCTACGAAATTGTAATGAACAGGGTACCGAGTTCTATCATCAACTTTCCGCCGTGAAAAGATAGAAGGGAGATCGAGCCAGGATAGCGGACATCTAGGATTTTTGCCCCCAAAACGGGAGGCACCGTTCTCGACCGTGTGGTTGTATGGAACATCGGGTCCTGTGTAATGAAGGCCGGATTAGTCTATCCTGGACGAAAAATTGCCCTCCTACCACCTTAAGGAGCAGAGTACCGGGTAGATAAATAGAACTAGCGATCGTTGTGATTGTCATGCATTCGATTCTGATAGCGACCTTGCCCGGGAATAGGGTATACGCGAATATTTGCTAGGGGCTGGAAATCAATCAGTGGATGGGCAATACGTCCCGATGGAAGAAAGTAGACGCGTATTGTCGGTGTATTTAGGTCCGTGAATAAAAACTGAGGTGGGGTTCTCGTCCCCGTGACTAGAAAACCCGGGTCGTTCTTTTTATATTTATTTCATTTCCTTATTTACGCCTAACCTAGCTCCTTTCTTTTGGAGGACCATTTTAGCCCATCTTCCGCTTTTCGGTATCACGGGAGGCTAAATTCGTCCTTCACGATTCCGCGGACCCCCTCCCCCCCTCTAATTCCAGTGGGAGCTGAATGGTCAGCAATCCTGACCACGCCGGGCTGAAAGGAATACCGCGACTAACTGAGCTGGAAAAAGGCTCTGGCTGAGAAAAGTCAAGACTTGACGTGCCCGGACGTCTGCCGCCCAACTGTTATCCCCGGGGTCGGGTATTTAGACAGTAAATGAATTCTAGTAGCGCTCCATAGGTCGATTTAGAGGGCCGACGAAGAATGCGTTACAGCTTATTGTCGCAAAAGTTGCCGTACCCTGGCTCTGCACGAGATTGGCCAAAAACGTGCGCGGATGGATGATACCACGTGCTGACATCCGGAATGGAGTAGCCTTACGTGCTCGTTTCTAATCATAAGGTCGGTGAATGGATGCTTGGATGGTAAGATGATCAGATGTTTTTGATCGTACGGTATTGGAGCATCAGATAATCTGCCGCCCACCCTGATAATCCCTCCATGATCACGGAGTGGTTCGAGTGATGTTAGTGAGCTGGTATCTGTTATAGCTTGATTGGCAATTAGAAATTTTAGCTCGTTTGGGAAACATTCTGCTTGTACAAGTTTGATTAGTGTGTTTTGAGCGAGCAATATTTCTGACGTTGTAACGTTAACGGGTCAGGCATGTGAAATTCGGGAACCGTTGGAAGAGATGTAGTCTTTAAGTGGGCTCTTTGATGGTTAACACAGCCTTTGCTGTGCGTTGTTCGGGCATATTAGCTTCATCTAATTTGCTAACTGGCTAATGGGTTTTATCTCCGGATAACCATGTTGGGCCTCCCAACCACAGGTTGCTTGTGGCGATTGAGGTGGGAGAGCTCCCTCGAGAAATTATGTCCGCTGGATTGTCAAATACATAACATGATTTCAACAACGCATATTTGTTGCTTGTTGGATTTCAAACACGTGGTTTGCGATTAAAGGTTTTCCACTTCTTAGGTGGTGATTTGATCCAAGCCAGAGTGATCATCGAATCTGACCAGTAGTATTCGCGGGTGATGTTGATCTTTATCGCAGATTTGATTTTATTAGCGAGTTGCGTTAATAGTACAGCTCCACAGAGCTCTGAGCGAGGAAGCGAAATGGTTTTTAAAGGAGCAACACGGGATTTCGCGTACAGCAATCTGACCGTATGTTTGCTAGTGGTATGTAAGGTGCGTAAGTATATGCATACCCCGTACGTCCGTTCGGACGCATCTGAGAAACCGTGTAGCTCGAATTCTCTTGCGTTGTCTCCTATGACATGACGCAGAATTGTGATACCATTGTGGTGGCCTAAACCTTCTTGGAAGGCGTGCCACCGACAGTGGAAGGATTAATAATAATAATATGTCTTTATTACAATATTGTTACGGCTGTCAAGTACGACACGAAGTTCACAGGAAGGAAGTACGGAATGAAGGAAGGGATATGTCGATATTGTAACTAAGGCGTTATTGTGGATACTAATTTGCTCTTGTTTATTGGAGTACGAGCCCGGATTTGGTACACGCTAGACGTGCATGTAAATAAATTATCATCTTCTCTAAAAAGTATTGTAGTTTACTCTTTTTGCGATGCCCCGCGGACCCTCACGTAACAATATATGAGACTCAGACCAAAAATAAATATGGAAAGTGCGCTTAGTATAGCGCAGGAGCTTTTCCCGGCTGGAAGGGATACGATAAGGGATACCTTTCATGGGGTTACCTTCTCACTATTCACAACGGAAGAGCTCTTTTCAGCCGCTAAGAAACTTAGAAGTAAGAAGTCTCCAGGACCTGATGACATTTGTTCGGAAATAATACAAATAGTTGCGTACGGGAAGCCTAAGTAAATGCTTAAGGTATATAATGAGATAATGGATCCAGGAGTTTTCCCGCGGGAATAAAAAAGAGCCCTGTTGGTCTTAATTCCAAAACCCGGTCGTCCAAAAGGAGAACCATCGTCCTACAGGCCACTCTGCCTTACAGAGTCGATAAGGAAACTAGCTGAACATCTTATACTAGGGTGCCTAAACGAGGAGTTAACATCTAAAAAAGCCATCTCAGAAGCACAGTATGGTTTTAGGAAAGGGAGATCGACTCTAGGTGCACTAAAAGCCTTAGTGGAACCTATCAGGAAGGCTATTGATAGACCAATCTCCTTTAGAGGGACCCCATGTTTCATTACGTTCGATATAAAGAACGCTTTTAATACTGCCTCGTGGTGCAAAATTTTGAAAAGATTAAGATTAAAAAGTATATCTGACTATATTAGAAGGATTACTCAAGACTACCTAGACGACAGACAACTTATAATTAAAGCAGAAGGAAAACACAGTACCTATGAGATTTCTTGCGGGGTCCTCCAGGGGTCAATCCTGGAACCCACGTTGTCGAATGTCCTTTACATTACGATACTGGAAATTGAACATGATCCGGGAGTTCACGTCTTTGCGTACACGGATGATCTTGCGATCTTAGTCATAGCTAGAGACATAACAGAGGTAAAGGAAATTGTGAATAAAGCTATAGAAGTAATTGATGAAAGAATTAAGAAGCTGGAATTAAGACTCTGCCCGGAGAAGACAGAGGCCGTTCTTATCAAGGGCAAAAGACGTTTGAGATCTCTAAATCTGAAAATAGGGGACCACAATGTAACCTGTAAAGCTGTTTTATCTCGGGATACATATTGCAACGCACCTGAATTTTATATACAATTCAAAAGTAGCTAAGGGCAGAGCAAAAGAAAAATGCACTTCCCTATTTAGGATTATGCCTAATATGGGTGGTCCTCGATATTGCAACAGAAAGCTGTTATATACGTTCATAATGTCGACGCTTCTCTATGGATGTCAAATCTGGTCGACGTCCTTTAAACACGAAACTGTTGTTCGCAATCTAGAACAGATACAAAGGACTATGGCAGTCAAGGTAGCCTCCGCCTATCAGACGGTGTCTGGGAAGGCTATCGTGGTGATTACAGCCAATCTTCCCATAACCTATTTGATAGGCGAGATACTAGACGTAGGCGAAGGAATTTGTAGAGAAGATGTCAGAAAAAGGGCAATAATTCCGGGGTTAAACATCTAGCATGGCACGAAGAAATCCAAAAAAGCGGTTCAGTGTCACTGCTACTCTGTAAGGAGGGGTTTTATAGTCGGCAGAACCAGAACGGGTGAGTCCGACATTACCCCGCTAACATCAAGGTGTGTCCGTAAACCGATTTTTCCCTTCTTTAAAAAAAAACTCGGCTGCCAACCGATTGACTTTAAGCATTGATCGCCGTTTTTGTCTGCAGCGCGCATTGCACAAGTAGCGCAGCGCTAAGCGACGCTTACAGTTCGTGTACTATTCAATTGTCTTACACTTTAAAATTTTTATTTCCTACTCCCGGTTCTGTACTTCAGTTGCATACAAAAGGAATTAGTTAGTCTATTTCAACCAAAGACCTATGAAGCGAAGAGTAGACAACGTTTATTCTTTTTAAGGATGTTTGGGAGATATATTAAAATAACCACTATTTATTAAAAAAATTATAGAATATTTTAATACGTTTCCCAAGGTCCCTTACAAAATTTGGAACGATTTTACTAAGCCGTTCAAAAGTTATAACAGTTTTTATTTGTAACAAATTTACACGTAGTCAAATAGAAAACGTGCTATCACACCTATTTAAGTAGAAAAATATTATTGAATAAATAGTAAAAATAATCTGTAAATTTGTAAAGTAGTAGATTAAGTATCTAAAAAGCAGATAGGAAAAAATATTTAGTACTTACCAAATTGTTAATGAAAAAAATAAATAAAAATAATTAAGATTTACGATTATATCGAAGCCAGAATGTTATTTCGAGTGAAAACGTGGCAACATCGCAAACAGCTGTGTGAGATAATACTATGATAAATTTGAATTCGTCCATAGGATATGTTACCGCGTAAAATTTACATATCAATAAAATGCGTCTAAACGTGCGAACGATGAAAACTTTATAATAACGTTGAATTTATTAATAATAACATTATATATGAACATTTGATACATAAACATTTTTCTAAATACTAATCAACACTTTTACAGTAATAGACTTAAAAAATTGCCCATTGGAGTAATATTTATTATTTTATAAAATGTGTTTAAATATTAAATTTGAAACAAGCAGTTTAATAACTAGATGTATAATTTGAAAATAATTAACGAAACCAGTCCACAATTTTTTTAATGCTTGCTTTTTGCAATGATTGTAATTCTTTATTTTTTATTTTTTTTTGTAAGAAATACTTCCAGACTTTTATCATTCAAAGCGTCATGTTTGCTTTTTAAAACATCCAAAGTGATCCCAGTTTTTGCCAATTTTTATCGGATAGACAAACTCACAGTATTTGCCATTGGTAATAAGCTGTCAACATTTTTGTTGACAATTACAGCTAATTCCCAACGTTTTATCTGCTCTGAAAACGGAATTGCAAATTCAAACAAAGTGGTGTTGCTTATTTTTAATTTTTTGAGGATTTTGTGAAGGATTGGACAATCATTAATTGCATTGTGTGCTCCTGATTTTGCAATATCCAATTAATCAGCCCATGCACTTCTGTCGCGTTTGCAGAAATTTTTCTAACAGGATTTACATACGTTGCAAAAGTATCCTTATGACATTTTGCAGCGATTTGGATAATATTGCAGTCAGCTTCATAGCCAGAAGTCTCCAAATCCAAGAAAATGATAGGAAATTTCCAAAAAAAACCGGCCCTCGCTACGCGGTGGTGGCGCCGCGAAAGATCACTCCGTTTCGCGACGAAATCCGCGAGACCCCCCGCCGACTTTTGCGGGCCCCCAATTTTCGGTGAGAACAACCCGCCGGCGGACAACGTCGAGATACGCCCGAAAGCAGGCCGGTCGCATTGATATAAGGTTACGCGTAGTTACAAATTAAAATCGCGAGGGCTCTCTCCATGGTTCGTTCTCGGGCATAAGGCGAGCCTCTGCTGCCGCAGATGGCAAGACATCTTCCGACTAGAACAGTCAAGAGAAACTTCTAAACAAATAAAGAGCGATAACCCCAAAAGAACGAGCTGTCTTCCAATTTGTCCGGCCGCGACTTACCTCGTGCCCCGATCTTTGGCGGACGCGGTAGCCAAGCACGACCGCACGTAATCGCCCCGGCGTTGAGGGAGATAAGGATGCGCTACGACGCCCCGACTGGCCTCGTTTCACGACGCCCCACCGTGTCGACAGCCGGTCGCGTCCTGCCGCCCCTTCGATCCCGATGGTCAGCCGTGACGAGTGCCCCGACGCTCAGTCTTCCGCCCCGACGAGACCGGTCGCGCAGGGTGTTGCCCCGACAAAGCGGAGCACACCGGATCTGCACTAACGTCCACTTCCCTCCTTCCTCACCGACGCACTATTATTATTATTATTATAAAATCTTTTTTATGCCTGTCAGGTACAAAACAAGTTCGAGTATAATAAGCGACAGTAACAATTATTAGACATAAATGGCGAGGTTCAGTGTTTTGCACTGTTTTACAACCTAACCTACTATAATATAATACCTATCATGTAATAACTATCATATAAAATAATACCTAAAATAATATCTAATACTGTATACAGAATACTTTTATAATGGGCCACAAGTCCCAATGTATTTCTCGGCCGCCAATTTGAAAGTTGAAAGGGAGGTAAGAGAACGAATGTTGCTTGGAAGTGAGTTGTAGTAATGCGGTCCTGAGTAGGAAAATGAGGATCTGAATTTGGTTGTGAGATGATGAGGGATGACAAGGATTCGGCGAAAGCGAGTCGAGATATTGGAGGTAGGATTGATATCTTGATAGGTATTAAGAAGTGATCGCAGATATAGCGGAGCACCATGCAATAAGGTTTTGTGAGTGATACAGCATAAGTGTAATACCCAGCGTTGATTGGGTGTGAGCCATCCGGACCTGCGACGAGCTTCCGATATATGATCATATTTTCGAAGATTGTATGAGAAACGAAGACAGGCATTATACACTGAATCAATACGTCTCTGAGAAGCTCCAGAAATACATGGTGCATACACTATGTCTGCGTAGTCCAGTATAGGCAACACAAGAGTCTGTGTAAGATGGAGCTTACAGGAAGTGGTGAGAATGTGCCTGTAAGGGTGCAGTAAACGTAAACGCAAGTACGCAGTCTGACAGATTTTAGATACATGTTCCGAAAACTGCCAGGTGGTATCAAGCATCGATTTGAGAGGTGAAGTATATGGTATAGAATGGTGTCCAATGCGTATGTCAATGCGAGGAATGGCTCTAAGTGATAGAGGGTTTCCAATAAGCATATAGCACGATTTTTGCGGGTTCAACGCTAGTCCATGCTTAATGGACCATTCAGAGATGGAATCAAGGTCCTGTGTAATTTCGGAGCAAATACGCTCAACTTCCGCAGATTTGAATAAACGCACTAGCTGAGTATCATCAGCATACATATACCCGTGGCATAAAGTGATACTGTCAAGAAGGTCAGTTACATAGGTATTAAATAGCAAAGGGCCAAGTACCGAACCTTGAGGTACACCGCGAGTGACACTGCGATAATCCGAGAAAGCAGGCGAGGGAACTGCCTGACAGACTCTTTGCAATCTGTTCGACAAATAGGAAGTGAATAACTCCAGGGTTGACCCTTTAACTCCGATGTGCTTGAGTTTTGCCACTAGGAGTCTATGGTTGACTGTGTCAAAAGCCTTGGAAAAGTCTAGCGAGACCAAGACAGCTAGTTCTGACTCATCAAAGGCATGCAGGACAACATCAGAAATATGGAGAAGTGTAGTAGCAGTACTATGGAAGGGTCTGTATCCCGTTTGAAAGGCAGATAGCGTGCTAATGCTTTCTATGTACTCCAGCAATTGACGAAAGATCATTTTTTCAAATAACTTGGACAAAAATAGAAGAATGGATATAGGACGCAAGGAATTAAGAGAGATGGAACCAGATGTTTTAGGAATCGGGAAAATAGTGTTCCATTTCCAGGTAGTTGGAAACACTCCTGAGTCAATGGCCGAGTTGAATATGTGCAGCAGCGTTTGTAAGCAATGCGTAGCAGTAAGGAGAAGCATATGTCCCGAAATTGTGTACGGATCCGAAGAATTGAGTTTGGTGGACATGAATGCAGTATACAGATCGGATAGAGTGAGGCGTTGGAGGGTAAATGATGATGTATCAGAAAGTAGGGAGGATGCGTATAAGTTAATTGTGTTTTCAGAAACAGACGTGTCTGGTAGGTGATCTAAAAAGTAATCGTTAATTTGTGTGGGATGTATATCTTCAGTTGCATGCATGGAAGTGGACTCCTGTTTAGCAAAACGAGTCAGGCCTAGAAGATTTATTTTGTTCCAGAAGAGTTTAGACGATTTGTCCGTGTGGTGGGGTTTGAAAAAGGCCTTTTTCTCAGAGAGAATAACTGTATTGGTGAGGTTACGTAGGCCAATGTAATAAGTACGATGGCTGAGGAGGCGAGATCGCCTCCATTTTGCGAGAGCTGAATTGCGAAGTCTAATAAATTTTTTGACATTATCGGTTATCCAGGGTGCATTGGGACGAGTCACACGCGAAAGCGCGAGCGGCGCATATCGATCGAAAATATTTGTTATAAGGAACGAGAAACGTTCAACTTTATCATCCACAGTCATCGCATCAAAGACTACAGACCAGTTGAGGTTTCGCACGCAGTTTTCAAATTCATCCCGAGGAATTCTATTAAGTTTTCGAGACAGTATGTAACGAATTGGCCGTTTAGGTTTTCTTAATTCAATCGCCACCAGCACTAAGCAATGATCACTAACGTCGCTGGCATCGAAGATTCGCGAATACACTACATTAAGGGAGTTACTGACCATTATGAGGTCTAAAAGTGTGGCAGATGTGGAGGTAATACGTGTAGGTTCTCGTATTGTATGCTGGAGTTTGAGAGTTCGCGCAAGTGCTGTAATAACAGTAATTCCAGGTTCGTATGCATTTATCAAATTGACATTAAGATCTCCTAACAGTAAGATCTTATTAACATGATAAGTAACTTCCTGTATGTGAAGTTCAAGTGCACCAATAGCCGAAATAGATGTATGCGGGGGGTGGTAAGCGCGAAAGATCGCAATTGATTCGCCAGAGATTCTAGCCATGATACCGCACACATCCAGTAGTTGAGCTTCGTTAGTGTCTAGACTGAGGGAGTGCGGTGTTAGAGTAAATTGAATAGAATTTTTGACATAGAGGCCAACGCCTCCACCACGAGAAAACTGTTGAGCACGGCGATCAGATCTAACAAATTTGAACCCTGGTATACTAATATCGCAAGTGTTTATATTGTGGTTCAGCCAGGTTTCAGTGACTGCTAAAATGTCAATGTTATAGAAATCAATTATGAACTTTATATTTATTAAATGCGGTAGTAAGGAGCGCACATTTAAGTGGGCAGCGATAAAATGTTTGCCGTTATCTGAATTTCTATCCGCGGTGCAGGATCTGGAGCTGATGCCTGTCCGAGACTGGCAGGTTGGTGCCGAAGGGCTGAGTCATTGCAAATTTCGCACTGAAGTCGACGGCGGTGTAGAGAAATCGCCTTCTTCCTGAGGGGTTGCAGAGAAACGTGTAGCAGGAATGGCTGCGTTGGCGTGTTGCGGATTTTTGCTTATCTGGTCTAACGTAGATATACGTCGAGGGTGGTCATCTTCGCCGGCCTTGAAGTAAATGATGCCTCGATGCATCCAAATTCGGTAGATATTACGTTCGCGTGCAATACGTCTCGCTTCTGCAAAGAATTGACGCTCCTTCGCAGTAGATCATTCATTGATGTGAACGTGCGTAGACGGCCAGGATGCGTTGATAGTAGACGCCAGGAGCTCCTTCGTACGCCTCTTTGCAGCAAGCCACGCATTACGAGTGAACGTAGACGCAAAACACACTATGATCGGGCGAGAGGAAGACGGAGGAGACCTTTTCTGGATACGGAATGCTTTAACAATCTCCGAAGGAGTGAGTTGAATTTTCAGAGCAGCAGCGACTACCATAAGCGTATCCAATATCCGTTCATTTGCCACCGAGGGAAGACCAGTGATTGCTATCTCAAGGTCACGTTGAGAGCTGTCTAATCCGTATCTTGGCCCACTGGATACAGAGGGAGGAACATCCTTCTTAGAGAGCTGTGTGATTATAGTTTCTGTTGTCGCCTGTCTCTTTTCCAAGGCAGCTTGTCTCTTTTCCAAAGCAGCCTGTCTCCTGACCAGAGTGTCGCATCTTGAGGCCGTGTTGTTACCCTGTGTTGAGAGTTATTCGACTTGATGTGTAAGGGTAGTCAACGCTTCTTGCATAGCTTCAACGCTAAGCATGCAGGCATTTAGATTATCCTTAATTGCTGATAAGGTAGCAGTAAGATCAGTGAGATGAGTAGAAACACGGGGTGCAGCATTCTTGCGTGCTGCATTAGACGATGCTGCAGTGGAAGGAGATGTAACCCCATTGTTACCACCACAGTGTAAACAAATCAGCGTTGTTGGCAGAAAAGCGCAGTTTCGGCACTTGTTCATGTTGGTATGGCAGAGGATAATGATTATTATATGTACCAACAGATGCCTCTCAGGTGGTGCTTCGTTGGGGTATTTGAACGTCCTCAGAGATAACTGTCGCACAAACACAGACAAGTCTACACACAGACTTCTACAGTCAACAGTTAAATAGCAAGGCCGTTAAATAGCAGGACGAAAATGCAGTCAGTAAGAAATGCACCGCACAGATGTAAGTGTCATTAAGGGTCAGCGCTCACCAGGTACCACAAACCAGAAGTCCAGAGTACCACACTTAGTTAGAATTATATAAACCTCAAGAAAATTATTAAGATTCACAGAGCAATCAAGTACACGTCCTGTCAGTTAGACGTCTCTGTATATTCTCGTCCCCCCAAGGACGCACCCGGAGCGGCCCCTCCGCTCGAAGTTCGCTCCACCGACGCAGAGCCACCCAGGATCCCCCCGACCTCACCTCGGGTTCGAGGATGAGCCTGTCCACTAACCCCGGGGGGTATTAAGCCCGCCTCCTACCGCTATGAAGAGCGCTGTTGCCCCTCCTGCACACCCAACTGACCCGAAAGTCCACCAAGGACAACCGGCGGAGTGACAGTCGGTGGCTACCGTACCGGTTCGCGGAGCTATTTGGAGACGACGCAATCCACGAAGAAGTCCGTGAAGCGTGGACCAACTTACAACAACGCGTAGCGGCCACCCACTCCCGGGTCGACCCAGATCTCGTCCCGGCCCCCGCTAAGCCCGCTCCCTCCCCCCCGTCTGTCGCACGTTCCCCGTAGACGTCAAATTCACAGTTATCGTCCTCGAAATTGTAATCATCTCTATCGACGTTTTTTGAATTCGTGAGTTCTTATTAATGCGCGTCTTTTTAATAAAGCTTATTGTTTCAACAATACATGCCGTGTGTGATGTTTACCTGGAGACAAACTTATTTTTTTGCAATGTTTTGCGTATATCCTCCTCCTATATTTTTTTGTCCCACAGCGCATGTAAAACGATAATCAGCAGATGCAGACCTACTATAACATCTAGATTTAGGGGCTTTGCTGGCCATCATAGCATTAAGACATTCGTTTGCATTGCTGGATGCACCATTAGAAAATTTTTGTGCATTCACTGCTAATTTATCAAATATATTTTCTAGTTCCTTGAATAAACCTGGATCTTCCAAACCTCCTGCAATGACTTTTGCACATCATTTTCTTTATCTTCATTGTAGCCACACCAAGTACCACATTTGGAATGGTCGTTGAAAGCATGATAAAATATACTTTGAATCGCATTAGCTAAACCTAAACTATTGCCTTCATTTTGCGATATAGCATAAGTAAAACATCGATGGAGGTATATTACGCGATCTTTGGTTAACTCCTTATAATTTTTTTGGATGGTGAATAGTTTTTTCTTCACTCCTCCTGACGTATGATTCATATCGGATTGTTTGATAATGGGATGGTTAGCTGCGGCTCTGCATGCAGCAATTGTTGAACAATCATCATCACCTACCAGTATCCCAACTTCAATATTCTGAGCTCGAAGTATATCACTGTCGACTACGAGTTTCTTAGCTACATGAGGTTCCATGGCTTTTGCAGATCCATAACAATTTTTTCGACAGTTTTCACGATCTGATGGCGAATCACCTCGACATTCTATTCTCTCTACATATTTTATTACGCGTAAAAAAATCTAATACTAAGCCAGTCAGACTTCCAATAATAGCTCCGAACCCATTTTTACTGTCGTACTGTCGACCTGTCGCACGTGTACTCCATCCCATGTCGTACGATACTATTATTCTAACTACGTCATCCCATGATGCGCTTAAATTTAGATTTTGTGCATCAGATTCTCCGATTTCTGATGAATTATTTAAATTCGAAGATGTCGATGGTTCGGTGAAAGAGAATATCTCATTGTCATTGATACATGAGAAAACTTGACTGAAATTTTTCAGGCCTAAAGTAAATCATATACATTAATCATTCATTTAATTTTTTTTTCGATGTAACAAATTTGGCAAGGTAAAGGATAAAAATTAAAAGGAGTATACGTTTTAACAAAAATTTAATAAAAAGATTGTATAAGTTTGATTACATATTGTTACGGCTGTCAACTATGACATGAAGTTCGCAAGAAAGAAGTACAGAATGAAGGAAGCTTGTTGATGTTGTAACTAAGGCGTTATTGTGGATATCAGTTTGTTGTTGTTTATATTAGAGTTCGAGCCCGGCTTCGGTACCCGCCAGACGTGCTTGTAAATAAATTATCTTTCATCTTTCTAAAAGTATTGTGGTTTACTCTTTTGCGATGCCTCGCGGATTCGCGCGTAACAATATGTACAATTTGTTAATTTCGTTATTGCTAACTTTCTAATCTTCACCCTTTATAGACATATTACGTTTGAAATTAAATTCACAAAATGGTATTAGTATATACAGCTGCTTTTTTAAAGTTTTTGTTTGTTGTATAGACTTTTCTTTTTCCAATTTCGTTGCCTCTCTGCAGCTTTCTTTTGCAATGTCTTCTGCTGTTAAACCGACTTCATTTTCGTATTTTTTATAGGTTTTAAAATCAAAACACGGTATATTCATGCATGCAAACAATTTTTGGAGATGTGTCCAACCTAATCCACTGTGTAATGCACCTGATAATGAATAAAATTAAGATAAGAAAATAAATTTAATAAATGCCATATGTCCATTCATTAGATATTACAAGAATGAGAAAAAATGTATCGATTACTGATTTATAATTAACGTCAGAACGTAAAGATCGTTTATCTAGTGAAGATTGTTGTTTCCCAGTAGAAATCTCATTAATCAGTAAACATTTGTGACATCTAACTAACAAAATTGACGCTAGTCCTTTGCGTCTTTCTATTTCAATGTACTTCAAAGATAAAGTTTCTTTACATGAAGAACACCATAATTGTTGACCTACAAATTTTAAATGAACAATACGGCGTCCATCGAGTATTTCTGCTTCCTCTTCGATATTTTCACTGGTCAGCGACTCTTGGACATTTTCATTTCCTACATATTCGTCAGCTGTATCTTCTTTCTCTGGCACTATTTTTCATTTCAAGCCAAGCTGTTCTTGCTACAATCTTTTTAAATACACTTTATGGCTCACAATTTTGCCTTTCCATCGATATTTAGCAACTTTTGACATGGCAAAAAATTAAAAATAAACGCACGTTTAAAACTTGAAAGACTACTCACTCAAGTGTCAATATTATAAACAAACAATCGCGTCAATGCACAATATGCATACGCATCTACGAGAAGTTGCCACAATTTGAAGAAGTCATAATTACCAACTATTAACACGTTGCGGTGTTGTCACGTTTCACTACATAAAAATGACACTTATTTTATTTAATTAATTTATGAAAAAAATAAAATTCATCGTCTGTAGGCATATATTTGTTTCCTAATTTTTTGTGAAGTATATTCAAATAATTTATATGATTTATTTCAGACATAAAAAAACTTATGTATTGTCTTATTTGAAGTTGTATGTATGTATGTATGTTTATTAATTGCATTTATTATTAATTGCTTTAATTATTATTTGCTTTTTTTTTAATTTTTTTTTTTTAATTTATTTTAATATTTTCATATTTTAATATTAATATTTTTAAATTTTATTAAATTATTATTTGCTTTAATAAATTAATTTATTATTAATTTATTATTAATATATTATAATTAATATATATAATTAATTAATCAAGTTTATTAATTGCATTAAGGCCCATTACAATCTTATTTAATAATTTATAACTGACATGTGACTTCTAGATATGGCATAGTAAATATAACTTATAATTAGTCGCCTATAACTTGTAACTTGATATTTTATCTTAACAATCCTGTTCTTGTTTTTTCGTTAGGTATTTGTTGCATAATTAGTGGCGGATATTCCTCTGTTTTGATTCGCGCGCTCGTTTTCGGCATTCGCCCTAGCAACAGACTCCTTACGGTATCACTCACTATGGGCCGCTACTTGCCATCGATTACCCATCGATTACCCCTCGATTACTCATCGATTATTCTCGATTATTCCCGGTTCCTCCCTCTCGCCTTGACTGCCGTTACGTACGCATCATAGCAATTTTTCTCTTCGTATCTTCGGTATTATATCTGTGTTCAGAAAATAAAACCGGCTTGCTCTACTCTCAAACCAACTTGTGCCAAACCAGGTTATTTATTTTAGTCGTACGCGACAGTATTCTTTTCTTCATTTTTTTTTATTCCTCTATGCAGAATGCTCTTAACTTCATGGAGTTTCTAATAAAGTTGCTTTATTCCCATAACTGATTTTCGGTTTTTATTTTTAGGATCTCCATAATTCCAATGTGGTCCCATGCGCTTGGTCTAAGCCCTGTGTATGCGGGGCATTTGGGTATTAGGTGTTTTCTATTTTCTAATCTTTGTTGGTTACACGTTTGGCATCTTGCTTCTTCGTCTATTTTATATGATAAGCCGTTCTCTATGTTTATTCTCCATCCTAATTTTCCCGTCAGTCTTAGTTGGGCGATAGTACGCTTATGTTTTAACGGTACGTTCATTTCTAAGTAGTTGGATGTTGTGTAGGGTTCTTCTTCTGTTAGATATCTGTACATTACACTATACAAGGAATTTAAAATTCTGTTTCGGTCTTTCTCTGCTAGTTGTTTTGAAATCTCTTTTATGATATAATCTTGAGTATTCTCCTGGCTTAGTGTTCCTATATTAATGTATTGTAGTCCATATTTATGTAGTTTGTCTTTTATTAATGAGACCCAGTTTCCTTTTGTATCCGTATTTTTCATATCCAGTAGTTTTAATCTTTCCCAGCATTTTTTGGAAATCTTTGTTCGTTCATGCCTGAGAGTTTTTCCCAGTACCTTAATGCCCTCTTTATTATTTCTAGCTCGAGGTGTGTTCTTCTTGTTTCCATTCTCAGCATATATCCTGGCGTGCTTCTTGGTACTGCCAGTAGTCTTTTTATGAAGTCCGTTTGCACCCTTTCGATATCTTCCGTGTATCGCAGTCCCCAGATGTTAGCGTTGTACATAAGTGTTGACTTCACTATTGCCTCGAAGAGTTTTTCTGCTGGTTTCCATTTGTTAGATTTCCCTATTATTAACGGTCTCCATATCGTTCCTAATGCCCTTTTCACCACGGATATGCGGTGTTCAGCTGCTGCTTTAAACATTCGTGTCTGAGTTATTTGTATTCCCAGGTATGTGTATTCCTTTACCACTTCTATTTTTTCCCCGTTGTATGTTATTTTTCTTAATTGAGGTTTTCTCCCTGATTTCTTGTATATCAGTACTTTCGTTTTGTTGATGTTCACTTCTAACTTGTTCATTCTGCAGTATTTGCTTAATGTGTTTATTTTCTCTTGTAAATCTATTATATCCTCTGCTATTATTACTAAATCATCGGCGAACAGTAGAAGCTCCATCTCTTTCCGGATTTTTGTATGTCCCTCCTCTTCAAAAAATGTGTCCATATCGTGTATCAATAGTGAGAAGAAACATGGGCTTAGACTGCCCCCTTGTAGGACCCCCTTATTTATTTTGATGTCCCCAGTATTCGCTTTTCCGTTGACTACTATTTGTGTGTAAGCTTTTTGATACATGCTACTTAGTAATTTTATTATCTGTCCACTAATTCCTGCTTTGTGCCTCTTCCTCCATAATATGGCGTGCCAGATTGAGTCAAAGGCTCGCTTAAAGTCTACAAGCTGTATGCATAGCTTCCCTTTCGGTCTTGATAATGCTTCTGTTATTTTTGTATTGTAGGATATTAAATGATGGCTAGGATTTCGTGACAGTAGTTGTTTATTGCACAATGAATCGCATACAGTGGGAGCGGCGAACCTTATCTCTGCGCGCCACTTCTCGCTACTGATTCTTCTTTTCTTCTAGTGGCGGCGCGTCTGCATTTCGCTCCCCACATACACACACACACACACACACACACGCATACCTTCTTACGCCTACACTTGGCCATCCTGCACGCACATTCGCCCTCGAATGTCATCATACGTCATCTCTTTCCGCATCGCTGTCATCTACGACTGTCCACAATTTCATATTATCGACTGACGTTGATATGAATTGAGGCCCTTCATGCTGCCCCACCCTCTCTACCAAGTATCTATCATTACGCAGAACTTTATCTACTCTATATGGCCCTAGGAACTTGTTGGCTAACTTCAATCCCGGAGCCCGTTGCATTCTTCTAATTACAACGAGGTCGTTTTCTTTATAGGTACTCGGGTTGGATCGATGCTTATTGTAATTTCTACGGTTTTCCTCACTAATTTTAGGAACATTTTTTATCGCGTTTGCCCTTATCTCGTCCCGTTCTTCCTCAAACGCGTTATTCCACTCCTTTTCCAAAGTCTCCATAATCTCTGAGTTGACCTTTACGCGGGGACATACGCCAAACAGTACTCGGAATGGAGTGGTACCAATGCTACGGTGAAGGGTGGTATTCAAATAGCTCTGTGCAAATTCTAAATATTTAAACCATTCCTCCCTCTTAGGCTCTGACAATTTTGTTAGTAAGGGTATTAAGATTCTGTTAACTCGCTCTACCTGGCCATTGGCACGTGGAATCCCTGTCGTTGTAAGGATGTGGTGAATGTTTTCTTCCGCGCAATAATCGGTGAATTCTTTGGATGTAAAAGCCGTCCCTCTGTCTGATATGATGCGTCGCGGGTTTCCGAAGATAAATGATTGCTTTCGCAGCCTTGTAATTACCTCTGCTGATGTAGTGCTTCTTGTAGAATATAGCCATACGAATTTTGAGAACGCGTCTATTACTACTAAAATATGCTTATAGCTTTTCTTGGTGGACGGCAAAGGCCCTAAGTGGTCAATATGAAATGTTTCAAGTGGGGTAACGCCCTTTTCTAACGGATGTAGATAACCTTCTTGCTTTCCTTGTTTTCGCTCAGCCAGAATACAGGGAACGCAATTTTTTATGACTGCTTCTACTTTCGAGCCTGCGCCAGGAATCCAATAGTCTCGCTTTAACAATGCTATCGTCTTAGCAACCGAGAAGTGACCAACTTCATGTGCCTTCCTAATAATTTGGGGAAGCATCTTTTTAGGAACTACGAGTCGCATCTCTCCTTCGACATCCTTAAACAGCAAACCGCCTTGTATCGCATAACCACTTACTTTACCGCTCTGTAGGGAATCTATTACATTTTTAATGTCGCTGTCCTTATATTGCGCTTTTCTTAACCGGTACGTTAAACCTTCATGACACTCATCCACAATCATACATTGCGCTACTGGATAACGGCTAAGTGCATCGACGTGCATCATACTGCTGCCTGGTCGGTGCTCTATCGAGTAATCGAATTCTTCTAACATTAATGCCCAACGGGCAACACGAGGGCATAGATCTCTTTTCCTCATAGTGAGGGTGAACGCTTTACAATCTGTGACTATCTTGAAAGGGATACCCAAGAGGTAAACCCTGAACTTCTTAAGGGATTTAACTACGGCTAATATCTCAAGTTCATAGCTAGTGTAGTTCTGTTCTGCGTCGGTGGTCTTTCTACTGGCAAAATACACTGGGTGTAGTTTGTTATCTTCGGGATCCTTTTGCAGAAGGATGGCGCCGTAGCCGTACATACTCGCATCCGTGTGGAGTTCTGTCTCTGCACCGATTTTGTACAATCTTAATACTGGTTGCTCGCGAAGCATCGCGATCAGGCAATAGTTTCGTATGAATTTCCTGAAATAGCCTGTCAGGCCTAGAAAGCTCTGGACCTGTCGCGTGTTGGTGGGCTCTGGGAATTTCCTGACCGCTTCCGTTTTTAATTTTGAAGGGTAGATCATTCCTCTCGTGATCTCGTGACCTAAGAACTCTACCTTTTCCTGCAGAAAGTGGCATTTTGCCCAGTTGATATCTAGACCAGCCTCACTTGCCGTATGCAGCGTTACTCTAAGATTTTCTATACCAGTCTCGAGGTCAGGTGAAGGAATGATTAGATCGTCTAAATACGTAAGGATTATACTTCTGTTAATGAGGTCTCTGAATATTGAATTGACAAAACGCTGGAATACTGACGGAGAGTTGCATAGGCCGAAGGGTACTTTTAGAAATTCGAACTGTCCATCGGGGACTATAAAAGATGTGTATTTACGGCTAGACTCGTTTATAGGTACATGGAAGAAGCCGTTTCGCAGATCTAGCGTCGTATAAAACTTTGCAAAGAAACGTCACTGCCTGTATCTCTCAATGCTGATACAGTCTGTCCTTGAATTTTTACCTTTTTTACCTTTTCCACGCTGATTACAAGCAAAACATTTTGGACCTTCGCTCCTCGTTGGACAATCTTTTCCAAGATGGTCTGGATTGCCACAATTATGGCAATGTTGTCGAACTCTCTGCACACTCCTGACTCCGGCGCTTCCGTCCATCGTTCGTGGTCCTGCAGTCTTGGTCCTGTAGCTTCCTGTAGTCTCGGTTCGGTCAACTCGTCTCATAGCACCAGGTTCTTTCCATCCAACGGGCCCTCGTAGAGTAACGTCACGGAATGCCTCTAGTATCGCTGCTTTCGACTTGAACTTGTGTAGACGAGCTTCATCTCTCAAGTTAAGATCCGGTATACCTTGGATTAGGTATTCGACGATCTCTTGCTCTGCGATGGGTACTCTGTTTGCCAATATTATTTTACCGTGCACGTACTCTTAGAACGTTTCCCCTCCTCGCCATATGCGTTCTTCAAAATTCTTCTTCAGCGTTAACATGCTTGGCGTGTGTCGGAACATATCTCCTAATTCGCTTAACAAACTCTCAACTGACAATTGAACATGGTCAGGCTTCGAATGGAACCATTGCTGTGCCTTATCTTTCAGCTTCATTGCGATTAGCATTTTTGCTTGAAGATCTCCTATCTTGTAGGTTGTAATAATTAGTCTTAGCTGTCTTTCCCATCTTTCATATTCGCCTTGTTCACCACCGTATGGACTAATTAAATCGGCTATGGCTTTAACATTGGGTACCTGATACCCCTCATCAGCTCGTAAAACCGGGCGTACCTCTTCTGCGGGAGGGTTTTCTTCGGCGACATTCATCCTTTGGAAACGACGTAGCATCTCAAGCTCTTGTCTCATTAATGCGGCCTCTTTCTCTGCCAATTCTTTCTCTCTTCTCATAAGCTCTGCTTGCTGACGATAGAGCAACACCTCTTTATCTCTCCAATCAACATTCTGCTGAATTTCGGTTCTGTCCTCTGTGATCGCTCTTGCAGGTGCGTTCGTGGCTGCGTTCATAGCTGCACTCGTCGTGGCAGTGGCCTGTTTCATCCAGTTGCCTTGTGAATCTGCTTGCATTAATCTTACGATTAATTCTGATTTGTTTCTCGACGAAGGGAGATTCATTTCTTTCAGCTTGTCTTTTAGCTCGGAAACGGTGAAATCATTGGGGTCTGACATGTCTTCTTAGTGCGAAGTTCACTTTGTGTTCTTTGTGTCGTACGCGTATCAATATCGCTGTATCGTTTTAAGTCTTTTCTCCGTCTCACTCTTCACTCGCTTTGTTGTGTCCTCGGCTCACTCGTTCACTCTAGCACGCTGTCTTTCTCTGTCACTCCTTACTTTCGGCACACTCCGTCTCTCTCTGTCTCACTCTGTCTTTCTCTGTCCCACTGTCTTTCTCTGTCTCGCTCTGTCTTTCTCTGTCCCACTGTCTTTCTCTGTCTCGCTCTGTCTTTCTCTGTCTCACTCTGTCTTTGATTCACTGCACCCACTGCGTCTTATTGCGTACACTTATTGCTGGAAAAAACCACGAAATTAGGCTTGTTCGAACTTTGTTGGTCGTCACTCAATCCCGGCCGAGCCCCCAGGTTGTAGGATATTAAATGATGGCTAGGATTTCGTGACAGTAGTTGTTTATTGCACAATGAATCGCATACAGTGGGAGCGAACCTTGTCTCTGCGCGCCACTTCTCGCTACTGATTCTTCTTTTCTTCTAGTGGCGGCGCGTCTGCATTTCGCTCCCCACATACACACACACACACACACACGCACACGTACACCTTCTTACGCCTACAGTATGTATCACAAATAGGTTGTCCTCGCATGCTCTTTTTGGCCTAAATCCTGACTGTCCTTCTGGTAGGATGTTACTGCTTTCACTCCAGGTTATTAATCTGTTGGCCAGTATAGCCGTGAATATTTTCATGATGGTATTTGCTAACGTTATACCCCTATAGATGTTTGGGTCTGATTTGTTCCCTTTCTTATAGAGCATTATTGTCTTGGTAGCACACCAGTTTGTTGGGACTTCTTTTGTATGCAGGACTTTATTCATTGTTCTCAGCAATAGATCACCCATGTTCTGTGGTAAGTATTTGTAGAACTCGTTACCTATGTCATCTGGTCCTGGTGATTTTCTTGTCTTTATTTTTTTCAGTACTTCGCGTAGTTCTACGTATTCTATTTCCTTATCAAGGTATGGGTGTCTCGCGTCTAAGAGTTGATACTCCTGGTTCGTGTCCACTTTGTATATTTCTTTGTAAAATTTTTCCCACTCTTCTACGCTTATTATGTTTTCTTGATGCTTCTTAGGTTTTAGTTTTTTTACTATACTCCAGAAGATACCTGACTTTTTGACGTTCAACAATTGTTGCTGCATTTCATTATAGTATTTCCTTCTTTTATAGTTTATTATGTTTTTATACTTTCTTTTTGCTTAGATATATCTCCTTGGCTCTTGAGTATTCTTGCTGCAATTTTCATTTTCTTCCTAAGCTTGAATAAGTCCCTGTCATACCATGGTTTGTTGGTTCTGTCTTTTAAGGGAGTATATACAGTCGACTGGTACAAAATCAAGGTCATTTTTAAGATTTTTTTTTTAAGACACGTTTATATATTTTATCATAGATATTTTTTTATTCGATAAATATACATCTCAAGATGCTCTACTATTTTTTTCATTGCAAAATATGTTTAAACTAGCGAGTTATACGTCATCTTGCACGAGGCCCCCAAAAAAGAGGTGTTTTGCGGTGGACATCGCCATTTTTTACTCAGTTGTCTAAAATAAAAAAGAAGGGCGGGAATCGTTAATGAATTGAATTTTCTTGTAATTAATCGAAGCTTTTTGAAAGTTTCTTATTTTTAACAAAATGGCGCACTTTTGAAGACAACAATTCATTTTTTCGATAAATATCGGCCTCATTTCGGAAATAAAAAAAAATAATTGACGGAACAAGATACGCTTCGATCAGATTGGAGGTATTATGGTTTTTAATACCTGGTTAAAAAAACACAACGATCAGT
The DNA here is from genome assembly GCA_963989215.1 of Hedychridium roseum. Taxonomy (NCBI): domain Eukaryota; kingdom Metazoa; phylum Arthropoda; class Insecta; order Hymenoptera; family Chrysididae; genus Hedychridium; species Hedychridium roseum. Next base: position 8,891,245 of record OZ022313.1, on the reverse strand, counting down.
CAAGCCATCTCCGAGAAAAATTGTCCACAAGCTTAGGAAACGTGGTTTCGAGAAAAACGTGTTCCAAGTTTTTTTTCGACTTATAATACGTGAATGAAAAGCATTGTAGAACATCTTGAGATGTATATTTTTCGAATAAAAAAAGATCTATGATAAAATATATAAACATGTCTTAAAAAAAAAGTCTTAAAAATGACCTTGATTTTGTACCAGTCGACTGTATATACCCCCTTAAGTCTCTTATCTTCCTGTATGAGGCCATACCTAGTGTTGGCTGTATTTACTATTGTGTCTGTTACTAGTGCCGGCAGGTTCTCTTGTAATGTTTCTCCGTCAATTACTTTGTTCTTTAGTAGTTCTTGGTACTCTTCGTGTTTGTTGTTGTCCCAGATAAGTTTGTATTCTTCTTTCTCGTCCTCAATGTTCTTTGCAATTTCATCTTCTGTCTCCTTTAAGGTAATCATTATTGGGAGTCTTATTTGAAGTTGAAATCAGGGCGTTTTCACTGCCAAAAGTTTTTATTACTGATTACAAATATTAAGAATTTTATTTAAATTTAGATCAAAATAATCAAGATTGTGTTATTTCAGGGAACATTACATTAAAAACAAGTTTATGATTATAAATTTGTTTATTTAAATGCCGTAATTAGAAAGATATTCGTTTAATTAAAATTTTATATACTTTTATCTCCGATTGTACCTCCCGAATATCCTTAAAAGACAAGAGGAGGAACATAGAAAAGTCAGCTATCAAAAGAATTTGTTTCTCTGTTTTTGTATAGCGTTGTTATGGTAGCTTAAATATTTCTTGTGCCACTATATATTGAAAAATGATGTGTCTTAATTTATCGCGTCATAAATAGACGGCAGCCAAGAATGCCTACATTTACGTGTCAGTTGCCGTATTAGCTTATCATCGGGAAGGGGCTAAAGGGATGGCTAAATTAAAACTTAAGCACCGTCATTTACATCAGTGGCTTTCTTTGTCGCATTCTATACTCTGTTAAATGAAATAGTTATTTTGAATGGAAGGTATTTTGTGTTATTTATGGATGAAAGATAATATGAATTAGATATGACGACATTCTTAATTAGGTGTGTTGAACACATGTTTTATTGAAATAACCAAAGCTTTATTGAAATCGATGTCTGCCATTGACCACCTTTTCTTGGTAACGAATGGCATCTCCACGGTCACTAGTGAGTAAAAGAAACTAAAGATATATAAACATGTTGTAAGTGTCAACGTTCTAACTCTCCTACTTTAGTGGTTTATTTATAATCATACAAAAGTAAACAAATGCATTAACTTTGATTTGGCTTACTATTACAGCTTTAACAACTTCGCATACCATAAAATTCAAAGAATTGAGTGTGTACAATGTAAAACACATTTTTCAGACGTGCTGTCTTTCCTTCCGGGAGTCTATGTAAATATACATACATAAGTAATATATGTTTTGCATATAAATATCCTGAACTTACGTATCCAATTTTATACCTATGTAGTATGGCAGATAGATTTTTGTTTTCCCAAAAATAATAGTTATGAATAAAGTTGAATTGTAACCTTCTGCAAAAGATATTATTCATAAGATCGAAGTACGAATGTATTCAAAGAACTTTTGTCTCAACTATACAATTTGTCTGCACAAGCTTGAATGGGGAAATATCGTATATACTAATTACCAAATTTCTGGAATATCACAACTATAAAAACTTGTGTTTATTTTTCGAAAAGTCATTCAAGGCATTTGTTGTAGATTTCGCCGAGCTCTATTACTAAGAAATAGTACAGGTATACATGAAAAAGATAGTAACTGAATGACGCATTGTTATCATAACAGTCACTTACATGTTTTACTATAGAAAATAAGAGTACAAAACTTGAAATATTATTCAAGATTTGTTATATTGTAGGTAACAAAAATAATTGTTTGGCAGCATTTTTCGCATAAGTAGTGTATGTGGACTAAAAATTGTTAAATGTAAAATTTTCTTAATACAACTAAATATCTCAAATATTAATAATCAAAATTTTGAGATTTACAATTTCGATGCAATTTGATGAATATTAATGTAAATAAATATAAATAAAGAATGGAGGTCGCGCTGAAAATGTCATATTAGTATTCATTCGGCGGTAAAGGCCCGCATTGCGCTGTAGGTCAGAACTATCAGGCACCTGATTTTTTGATTAACGGAAACCAACTTAGCATGCCACTTATTGCGAATATTTTACGTTACAGACGCTCAGAACGTAAAAAACACACATTTTGATACATGTAATTTGCATTATCTTAAGATCGTTCATCGCCGAAAGTTTATCGTGTAACTGTCCTTATTATAAAATGATTGAGAGTGTTGTATTGTGATTATTAATCAACCCATGTAACAAATAGGATCTCCGTACATATTTAAACATCATGGTAGGAAGTTTGAAATATGAAGTGTGTATTTCCGAAATTCATTTGAACACTACATGATCCACTTGCAATCTATTGCAGGTAGGGGACTCCATTCTATCACATTTATTATTTTCCGGAGGGAAATTATATAACGTGTCTTTCACTCTCATTATTGTAAATTATTTTTTTCAACGAGTAACGAACGTCAATACTTTTACGTTCCGTTGTAATAGCGTATCATTCTCCTGTGGATAAAGAAAAATTATTATCCAATGAGGATCGATGTCCTTTATTGTTTATATAAAACAGATTCCTGCGATTGCAGACTTTTCGTTTTTGGTTTCTTCTAATGTTCATTAAAAACATAATTGATAGTTTCAATGTGGCAATTGACCTTTGAAGATTATGAATCATATAATACATCTTAAGACCTAGGATGGCGGAAATATGGCACACGTGCCCAAAACATTGCCCAGTATACATTTTTTTATTAGAAAATGTTGAACTAATGTAAACTTTAAACACCAGGTGCTTAATTTGGCTTTTTAGTTTCTTTTGCGGCTGATGGAAAACAATATGGCAGCATATGAATAATATGAAATGAAAGGTTGTAGTTGAAATGAAAGTGTTGTAGAGGAATATAATTTGTATTCGCGGGTTAACAATTCAACAGCCGCGCTTTACGGGATATGTATAAATATCTGCACGTATCGAATGTTATATAGTAATCTGTATGATTTTTGGCACGTGGCCTAAAAAAGTGTCGCCATGTCCGTCCTAGACTTATCTGATCTATCTGCATCGCAGTCAATTTTTTCGCCATTGACTACATATTTTATTCGGCACAATACTCTCTTACAATTCAAATAAGTAATCTCGTGTAATAGTTTCTAACGCATCAGGTAGGAAAGAAGACGTAAGGGAGTGACCTAGCTGAGAGATGTCTCTTCAACAGATGGGCTGCCTAATGCTTGCGTTTCTCCGTTGGCCTGTTTTATGTCGTTGCTACTACTGCCGACACACTCTATGATAGTGCCGCCCAGAACGAAGCTGCCAACGGTAGTTGTTGCACGCACTGACGATGGGGGGCTGCTGCGCGATCCTGAAGTGACGCTCTGCATTGTCTGGCTACGCGCGCCAGTAAACCGCATGCTGTACCCGGGCCGGTTACCACATGGACCTATCGTCTAGAACAAACATCAACATATAAAATCATGAGTCTACCAGGTAACTTTTCATGGTGCTGATTGTTTGAATCGCACAAATTCTAAGATATTATGACGATATATTGTTAAACATTATAAAAAGAAATTGAAATATGATTTTATTCAACTGAATATGTAGAAAAAGTTGTAGGATGATGATAATAATTAACGTCGTTGAAGAGTGATCACTTTATTTACACTACGATACTATTTACAAAATTTATAATATGCGTATGGCATTTGGTTCGTTTTGTGCTCGGTGAAATAATGTCTGATTGAGTTGCGCGCCAGTCACAGTAATTGCATACAGACCGTTCATCTAGAAATATGGGTTACGTCCCACGGACGCAACCCCTCTACAACCATTATTATTATTGTTATCATTACTGTTATTATTATCATCAATATTATTATTGTATATAGAGACGACTACCAAAACCCATAAGGCCCATCCCTTCCACATCCAACTACCATCACAACCATCTCCCACCTTTACTTTTCCGAAGTGTCCCGGGTTTTCCTTCGGGACTACAAACCCTAACACCCTCAATCTCGTAGTCATAGTCTAATAGTTAGTAAGTTCTTAGTTTTAGTTAGTCAATTTAGTTAAGTTGAGTCTTATTTTAGTGTTACTCCGAACCCATTACCAATTCAAAGCTTTTAAATCGTTCTCCGGCAAACATCACGCTACCATAAATAACACAATAAACCAGCAAATCCCCCAACAACAAAGTGATTATATCAATATTTAACCCTTTAACATCCATCTACGGTTCGGCTCGTAACAGCGTTACACACTCCCTCTTAGTAATGACATTATTTTTGGGCAAATAATCCGTGCGGAAATTTTGATTCTCGACCGGCTCATATATGCTGTTGGTGTTGCTAATCCTAGTTCTCGAACGCTAGCGAATACATGGCCATCGCTCTATATAGGGAAAGACTTGACCATCTGTATAGCTCAACCACTCTGACTTGAACCTTGAAGGCGGAGCGCGAGTAAATATGAGAAGTAGTGGGGAGAAAGTCACGCCATGTGTTTACCTTTTCTGCTGTGTCTATCATCCGATTTTTGTCACTGGGTTTCTTTATTGTCCTCATCTTCGGAAGAATCCTCGTCATCTGGCTCCGAGCTTTCTCCTCTTATAGCAATCATTTCGTCAATAGCATCGTCCAACAATGAGTCCTTTTTGCAGTATTCTTCTTCTATTTTTCTATATGTTTGCAGCATTCCACCCATCTGTCGTTAGAAAATTCTGCAAAACATTTTTCGACGTATGTTTTTTTATCAACTAAATTCGTCGATAAACAATTCCAAGTAACATTGCTTTTGATATCACCTCAAACCAATTCAATTGGATTCAAATCAAAATGATAAGGTGGAAGGCGAATAACATTATGCCCTTTTTGATGAAACAATTCATCAATTGCATATTGCTTCTCTTTAGTCACCAGTTTCACTATTTCTAATAATTCTGGTTTTTTCATTGTAGAGTCGAACGGAATTCGCTTCACTTCCAACCATTGCATAATGTTTTTTTTCAGCGTTGCCGAGTTCGGACACTTATCAACTTGTACACAATGGTACGCAGCGTTATCCATTACTACCACGCTCTATTGCGGTATGTTAGGTAATAATTGATTTTGAATCCATTTTGAAAAATGTCCGTAATTCATATCCCCATGAAAGTCGCCAGTTTTTAAATTCGATTCAAAAGTCAATAAGGTATTGGGGATAAAGCCCATTTCTCCTCCGGCATGCACAATAATTAATCATTTGCCTTTTGATACGGATGTCAATACACTGTATTGATATGAATACGCCCATCTCTTCCGGTGATTGCCAGCATTTCGAAACGGTATGTGTCGAATGGGTATAAGTTTCGTCCAAGTACACAATTGGCCTTCCTTGCCGTCTATACTCTTTCATCATTTTTAGGTAATGTATCCTCCATGCGGCTATATTTGGTTTCTCTATTAATAATTTCCTATTTGATTGGCACGTTTCCATTTGAATCTAATTTCCTTAATTGTTGATCTAAGGTACTCTTTTTTACAATTTGGTACGCCGTCTTTTTGCAATTCGCTCAGTAAAAGCTTTACTGTAAAACATTGTTTTCTCCTATGTGAAATTTTTGGATTTTATCCTTCAATGCCGCTGCTGTAAATGCGTTAAATTCTATCGTCTTTTTCCTTCGGGGTGCATCTTTTCTGGGTGATTCAAAAACAGGATCGTTTTCGGATTGACATAGCTTTTTTCCCTCTTTTATCACTTTTTTCACTGTTGACTGAGAAATCCCCGCCGCGGCGCTGGTAGATTCGACAATATTGTAACAAAGTTTGTATTTTTCCTTCTGTTCCTTTATGTTAGAAAGTCCTCATCGTCAGGTATGAGAGTACGCACCTGAGGGCATGACGGCCCTGAGCACGTGTGTGTGCGCCTTCTTTTCTTTCAATAAAAGTTTGTTCCTTTTTCTATTGTTCGCGGCGCATCGCGGTAAGGATGTACAAAAATAAATATAGTGCGTTAAGTACCGACATCAAAACCCGTGTTTGATCTCTCTCACGCCACACCGTAAATATACACTAAAAATCCACCACTTTAAATAATGGGAAACGTTATAAATTATATGCCTCGCTTGACTATTGAGCGCTTTCCCTTGTTTCAATTTCCCTGAAGTACCTTCCATGGCACAAAACACAGCAGGAAATATATAAATTCAAAAGTCCACAAAATTCACAAAGCACAAATCACAGTCCAAAAGAAAACCAAAAAGAATAGCCAAAGTCGAATCTCATAAATCAAAACATCACAATAAAACGTCAACGTAAAGAATAATGAGTGTAGAGATGTAAAGAACTAACGTAAAGAACTAATGAGTGTCAGTGGTCCCGATGGGTAGAACGGAAACATCTGAGTGGGGAGTAGCCCCGCCCATCTCGACTGGCGCAGGCGCCCTAAAAGGTTCAAGTCAGAGTTGTCGCGCTGTACCCCGATCCACTTCAACTTGTGGTCGAACTCAATGAGGGGTGTGCGAGTACTGGATTTTTTCGAGTATTCGAATTTTGAGTCGAGTAATGATCTGTCCGTCGAACTGAGTCGAGCGTTTGAAAAAAACGCGGGCTACTTGAAAAAATCAAACGGCACGAATATTCGAGTCCTCTTAAAACTTTGATTTACTCAAAAATGAATTTTCAACTCGAAATTTTTCAAATTGCTCGAGTTATTCGAATATTCATCTATTTACTATCAAATACTAATCTAACTTTAAGGAAGAAAAATATGACGCTGATGTAATGCTTCTGTTTTATTCTCATGTTTTCAAGAAAAAAACATATTTCTTCTATGTTTTTTTAACAATATTTTTATTTGTTCTCCATTATGCAAAACTAGTGCAAGACTAGTGCTTTTTGTATTACAATACAACGTAATTATGTGATAAATATTAGATAGCCTCTATGATTGTTCTCAATCACAGTGATACAAATACAGATGACGTTTCTGTTGTTTCGTGAATGTCAGAGATACTTATTAATCAGTCAGCCACAGATCCGGGTAAAATGTTATTTCAAATAGTAAATAGTATCTACTGTATTTTATTTTAGATCATACATATACTGTTGAAAATGAAATATTTTATTTGTGAACAAAAGTTTTTAAAGTATTATAGTATTGAAAGTAGTATTTTAAAAATATTGCGACTTATATTTGAAATATTTGATTTAGTGCAATTTATTTTCTCTTTATTCTTGATGATCAAATATTATCTATGAAAGTTTACACCTCTTTCCTTGTTAGTATAAACAGATTCGTACTCTCTTAGAATTTCCCTTCATGTTAGTGTCATTATACCCTATTGTATTGTTTACCAACATGCTGTAATAGGGACAGACTCTGTTAGGATAGCACGAACTCGTCAGTCGCAAGTGTAACACAGTCGCGTCGCATTGTATGCAATTAAACTACTCCGGTTATTTAAATTTTAACATATTAATTAGAAAAATCAGTTAAATCGTATCATAAATAATTATCTCGGCAAATTGTAGCTCTCTGAGTGGCGAAGATATAGTTATACCGAAAAGTGCCATTGAAAAAATTCCATTAATCTTTGACGGAAAGTTTTTTTTTACTAAAAATCAGAATTCAAGTGGTACTCTTGTTTCGGCAGAATGCCAAACCTGTTCTCGTATTCTCGAAGAAAGTTTAAGTGCAACTTCCAAGCTCCTGTTACATTTTCATACTTGTCATACAGACAGATTGTCATACTTCTTAGAGTTTCCAATTGGGCTAAGAAACATGGACTGTGTCTTAACCCTAACAAATCGTCATATTTAATCTTTGGAAATATACGACAAATACAAACTTTACCAGAGCTACCCATCACTATGGATGACTCACCCATACCCTCAGCCAACTCCATTAAATGCCTTGGTGTACACCTGGACACATATTTGCACTTTACCTACCATGTAACTAAACTATGTCAAACTGCCTTTACTCGATTGCGTGTACTTTATTCGTATCGTCATTCTCTTCCTCGTCAACTTAAACTTATGTTATGTCAAACGCTCGTATTATCCATCCTTGGCTATGCAGATCTTGTATATGCTCCAGGATTGAGTATTGCACTACAGACTCAGATACAACGAGTTTACCATGCCTGCATTCGTTTCTGCTTTGGACTGTGTAAATATGATCATATCTCTCATGCTTACACGGTCTCTGGATGGCTTAATCCTCGTCAAAAATGGATTCTGCACTTGTGCTGTCTCGTCTTTAAGATTATGTACTATGACTACCCTCTATATCTCCGTCGTCTTCTTGTGTCTTTTTTGGAAAACCAACCTACAACCACCCTTACTACACGGTTCTCATCAACACTTATTATTCCTATTCATCACACACACAAATTTCAGTCCGCCTTTTCATACTTAGCTGCACATTACTATAATATGCTATCTGATAATATTCTTAATACTTCTTCCTTTTTCACTTTCAAATCTGCTGCTGCTAACTATATCAAAGAGCATATTGCATAGCTTGATTGCTTACATTTTAAGTACCAACTTGTAACTCATCTATCTCTTCATAACTATTACGTGTATATAGCCACATGCTACTTTATACTTAATATTTACATGATACTTTTTATTGTACACTCACTGTATAATTTACATATTGCTCACTGTTACTCACTGTATAACTATTGTATATTTCCAAACCATCGTATATATTTCTAGCGGGTTAGACTTCAAACAGCGATTGCTGTGTCTCGCCCTTTGTATTTGCAATAAAGGCTTATATATATATATAAAGCAGGCGAATATAGTCAACATAAAAATTATCGCAAGAGTGTAGTGAATAAACGGAGAGATAGAAGCGATGTTATTGAGGAAATCATTGTAAAGAGGAAACGTACAAAATCAAGAAAAGGCAGATGATTTGATACTGTAGAGCCATCGTCGTTGAAATGACTCGCGTGCTAATTTCAATTACGCGCCTAAAATTTGTGTATAATACGCGCTTATGACTTGACGTAACATGTAGTACAAGATATGTTGAATCGGGGTTGAGCGGTCAGCCCGCCGAATAACGAACAGATAGAATTGTACGGAACACTAGGCCGTTATATTTAAATATGTTGGTACCCATGATATCCCTGTGCGCTAGTATCACGAAAAGGTTCGCCTGTAACGGCCGTATGTGAAGTATATGTAAGCATTTGAACTAATTTAGTTAGTGTAATAAATAAACTACTGTTAAGGCTAAGTAGGCTACTTTCCAGAAACCTTTCCAACAAAATAAAACCTTGGCTCACACTCGAAATTCGCGTATAGTCAATTTCCTCCATGACCCTAAAAAAGTGGTATCGGGATAGTACACGCCACCCGCGTAATTTATTCCACAATACTCAATTACATATGTGCACACAGCAAACCTTCCACTACAGTGAAAGAACCAGAGTTCAAAGAATTAACATCGAAACTAAGTAAATAAAAATCAGAAGTAAAGTGTATGTCTCGCAAGAATCTGTTTTTGAAAATATGTACAAAATATAAAAATATGATACAAGGTATAAATGAAAATTTAGAAGAAGTAAAATATGTTCGTACAACCGCTGACATATGGTCTTCCTTTCCGAGAAGCTACCTTGTAATGACTATACATTGTGTAAATTCAAATTACAAACGGCAATCAAGGATTATAGCTTGTTCACGATTAGAACATACTCACACGTATATACGAGTTGCAATATACTGTTACGGATAATGGATGCAATTTCATTAAAGCATTTAAAAAATTTTGATTATAATACTCAAACGATTGAAAGTGTACAGGAAGATTCAAAATATTCAGAAGAAGATAAGACATTAAATTTCTCAAGTATAGACAATAGTTTAAGTACAGCAGATGCTGTAAGTAAATATTATAATTTACCTAAGCATCATAAATGTTGTAGCCATACACTGATTGTGAGTTTAATTGCTGCTAAAGACTCAAATAATCTCCTCAAAAAGCATTCCAATTACAAACAGGCATTTCTCTGCCACGTGAAAATGTTCAACTTTATGAACCAAAACTAAACGTTCTGGATCGAAAGCAAGTGAAATATATTGTAATATTATTGGTCGATCACCAAAAACACCTTGCCCTACGCGATGGATTACTCCTTATGATGGTATAAAAGGATTATTAAATGTAGAGTCGAAATTATCAGAAGTAACCGAAATATCGAATATACCATCGAAAATATATTTTACTTTCAGTGTCATTTTATTTAAAATAGTATGTATGTATTTGAAATATTTTTCCTAGAAATTTTACCCAGCACTGGACAGTGGTAGCTATGATCAGTATTAGAAAAACTCTCATAGTGGCAAGTGATAATAAGGATACGGTAGTGGAAAATGAAGAAATTCATGAAGTGAAAAGTGATATAGTTGACGAAAGCATTATTAATTGTAAACGAATTCGTCGAAATAAAAGTAGTGTTTGGAAGTATTTTAAAAGATTGAATCGGGCATGAAGCTTAATTTGCAACAGTATGTTCAAAACGAAATTGTTAGAGGTGTTAGGGTATACGTACAATGAAGAATGAAATTGTTTTTAAATGATAGTGCAAATATCAAGGCTCGTTTATCAGGAGGCTGAAACAAGTCGTACAACGTATTTTTTCCGAAGCGTGCGTACTCTCTGAGGGGTTCACACACAGGGATTTCCAGAGGAGAAGTTGCGGCTATGCGCGCGAATTTACAAAAAGGTTCTAACAGAAATGTGGCAGTCCTACGTCTCTTATAGGACATATAAAACAAAAGCACCCAGATGTACTTGAATCCGAGTTTATAGAATCGATACCATGTGAAACTTCAGAAAAACATAATTTTACGTCGTTGCGAAAGAACGTTATGTTAGATAAAAGTTCGCGGAGGGCTCAATCATTAACAAACACTACTGCTAAAATGATAATATTAGATTTTCAACCATATAGCATACTTAATGATAAAGGTTTAAAAAATATTGTAAAAATTGCCGAACCTGTATACGGGATACCATCTCGAACAACGTTCTCTCGAAATATTATACCACAAATATATTTAAAGAAAAGAGAAAATATACAGGGAATCTTTTTAAATGGTTTAAAATGCGTATGATCTTATCATTTTGTACCTAATACTGTTTATGTTGTTTTTACGTGAAGTGGTTTAAAACTTTTTAATTTTTGTGAATAAAATCATGCATTCATTCTAGTTGTGAGTATACAGGATGTATGTGGTGGTTTTCTGGATGGGTAGGATGCCGAATCACACAAATTCTTCTTTAGTAATAACGATTAATATAAGATTTAATATCACACTACGCATGGGTTCACACTCATAAGCCAGTTCAATCACACAATGCAACATACTGCATCGGACACACTCCGCTAGACGTCTCTCACGTTCACAATACATTCTTTTTCTCTCTCACACTCGCAACCCATTCTCTTTCTCACTCACACTTGTAACTTAATGAAAATAACTCCACAGTGTAAACAGTATACGGCACGATCTTTTAAGGGATGATAGGTGAGCTCAAATGGAAGCAAGCAATCAACGAGCATGTTATCTAGGACTACGAATATACTTTCAAAATGTGCTTGGACTACGGACGAAGGCAAAATAACTGCTACATCATATAGCATCATATAGCAGCTTGCTCATGTATACAGTATGATATTATTGTTTTGATGGAACCCTGGCTTAATGCTAGTATCACCAACTTATAGTATCAGCAACTTGGCCTAAATGCCTATAACGTCTACCGAGTGGATCGTAATTCGTCAAGAAGCATTTATATGAGAGGTGGTGGTGTTCTTATCGCGGTTTTTAAGAACTTACATAGTGTGATCATAAGCACAACAATGAATCACATCCAATAAGTTTTCGTAAATATTCATTCTAAGTCAGTATCACTTGTTGTTGGCTCTGTATATACATATACTACGACCAATCTTCTTGAAAGTAAGTTTTTAGAAAAGATATGTATTATTTGATATCCTATGTTACGTTAGATAACCCTTTCTCTGCTTTGGGCACCTTATGGCGTTCAATTGCTATTATCAAGATGGTGCTGTTAGCTTGATTTATTATTTGTACTAGAACAAACAAATTTTCGATGAATCCAAGGGATATCAAAGTATTTTGGAATTTCTCGGATAAGTTTATAGAAATTGATCTGTGGGGTCGCTGTGACCGGACTTATTTGTTCCAAAGCCACAACTAATGAGAAGTCACAGCACATTTTTCAGTAGCTTCACTATTATTGGTAATAAGGAAGTAGACCGATACGATTTTGTTTTATTTGGCGGTTTGCCCGGATATTGAATCATAATCACTCATCTACTATTATTAATCTGATATGTTTCCAAACCATAACGCGCTCTTCGACAATGAAGTAAAAATGAACGATGGAGCTTCCTCTTCTACTTGCCAAGGTTGTCTAGAGCTGCCAAGCTTTACGTACGCAACTTTCGTCACCGTCCGGCCAGCGGCACGCACCAATTTTCCAATCGACATGTGACTTTAACGGCAGAGATCACTCCCCTCGTTATACTCCGCAAAATAAAGGGTTCGCAGAAACACAAATTATACGATGGTGGGAGGGATTATTAATTACGTCTCTCTCCATGGTCCGCAATCTTATATTTATTCGGCACCTGTTGCCGCAGATGGAACACTCAGACAAATGCCCAGCATTTAATAAACAACGAAGTTAGCTACTGAAGGAAAGGAAAAGGACCATTATTTACCTCCAATTTTCCAGCCGCACTCCACGAACGCGACCAAACTCGCATTCCGAAGATCGTCGGACGCATACAAATGCCCCGACATTTAGGTCGCGCTTTTCTCGCCTCGCTCGTGCCACACTTGGCCGTACCTTGATTGCCTCTCTCTCCCCTATCATCGGCCGTACCGCGTGTCTTGTCACGGCGGAACTTCAACGGGAAACGCTCCGTCTGCACATATCACACCTCCGCCTACGCCGAACCGCGCTAGGAAATGCCAGGAGTGCCTGGAACGATCTTCGACGAGTTTAGCAGGCCAGCTTATGCTTGCTCCCGCAGTTTTTCGGCGGAACCTTGCTTGAGTTTAGCCCCCCCCCCCTCTCAGACGTCCCAACCCCTCGTACACATCCAGTTGCCAAGTTGTCTAATTTGCACTTTGAGGTCACCTGTACCTGTTGTCCAACATCCTTCTGCGTGAATATGTGGAAAACTTAGCTAACCTGGAAGCGACCATTTAAGGCCACCAGGGAGAAGCAGTGGTGGCACTCGACTTTAACTCGAAGTCCACCAACGATGACCAACCATGCTGACTGGCGATACAAGGAGTAATGCCTTCTGGTCACTCTGGACGAAAAACGCGTTTAGCAACGCGCTTTGGACGAAGATCGGTACTGCGTTAAAACAACTGTGGGCTTTACCACCGTACATTGTCAAGGTGGTGGAGAATTACCTCAAAGGCCGGTCACTCCTGTACGCGCGCGGAGGTGACGGCGTAAACGCGATTCCAGTGACTGAAGGAGTTCCACAGGGGTCAGTGACGGTGTGTTACAGATGCTGGTAGTAAACGGAGTTACAACAGAAAGTTGCGGAAACAGAAGCTGCTCCTACGACAAACGGTGGACGAACTGCCCAGGAGGCGAAAGCCGTCCCTGCGATGGATTGACAATGGATGGGGCTAGGAGGCGGAGGCACTGTGGCACATAGACGCACCAGGAAGATTTCGGCGCGCTTGGGGGGTATGGGGGGGGGGGGCAACGACGACAATTAGGCGGACGAAGAAGTGTACTTTAACACATACCCCGGCAGCAAGTAAACCGGCTCTCAACCTGCCACGCAGAGGCCGTACGGAAATGCCGTCAATAATGAGTGGAGACTGCTACCAAGCTGCTAATATCTTGTACTTTTCCCATCCGTCGGTCAACATTCGGCTCCTTCACCCGACTGAAAATCTCAGATGTTCTACCTACTCACTTTAACGGTTCTTTGTCCATACGGGCTATCTACATATCTCATAAATGTTCCTAACAGTGAAATTGCCCGATGAAACTCCTACTTAGCATCTCAAACAGTTCAGCATGGTTATTCTTTTCTAGATTGTTTCACGAAAGCCAGTTAATTGCTGATGTGTTGTAATTATACAGCATTTTTCACTATTTTTATATTAACTGTGGTTACCTGAATTTTATTTCGAATAATCTTTAGTCCCTCACGAAGTTTGATGTTCTCCTGCACGGATATTACTAAATTTGCCACCGCTTTTTCCGCTGAGTGGGTAGCATAATGGCAACTAGAACCACCTGTAGTGACATATGTACCTGTATGTGTGACCACCTATATGTGTTCATTGTAAAGTGCAATTCCGAAACTAAACTGATGTATATTTTTATAATACGTTGGTTGAGTTCGTTAGCTTTACACATTACTATACAAAAGATATAGACTACGCTCATTTGTTCTTAATTGGATAGATTTTATTATTTATTTTTTCGAACAAAATTTTATTCATGTGTTTTCGTGACAGACGTTTCAATCATTTTCGTAGAGTTACTACTATCGGCAATTTGTGTAAAGGCCACACTATCGTTACTCCGTTCAATTTCTTTAAGTATTTCCCTGCGTTGACTTAGAGTTTCTTTTCTTCTTGGCCATCTTGCTTCTCTATTGTTGTGGCTTACGTGACATTTTTCATAATTTTGTAAATATCTCTGCTATCCCACATCTGCGGTAATCCACAAAATATTGTGATTTGCAATTAACGCATTTAAGTGAACGATTTTTGTTCACAGTACATGCTACAGTCTCGTGTTTATTCACACATCGTAAGTTGGTATGCTCCTTTTGAACTTAAGGACACAATAAAGGTTGGGATTCTACTTTGGAGCTAGTTTACGAGCGTTTATAGATGTAGACTTTACCGGGTAATTTTTGTGGACTTTATTCAACAAGAAATTTACACATCCAGAATGTTTCTGAGACATTGGTCAAAACTTGGAGGCCTTATAAACGAAGTAAACATAAGTAACAGGCGCACTTTCAAAAGCCTGTAACACCAACAACAATGACCGGAGACCATAGGTATGTTAATAAAAGTTGCTTATATTTACCTCGTTTATACGTCCTCCAAGTTTAGACAAATGTCGCAGAAACATCCTGTATATTTGCTATTACACGTCGGGTTATTCGAGGACCAAGGACAATTACGCGGTACACTCTTCCAATGAAATTGAAATTCCTTCATTTACCGCCCCTGAACGCGTAATAATGTTAATGGCAAACATTTCATGATTTTCTCCCTAAAGGTCACCTCGTTGGATTTGCTTTTTTATAGGCTATAACACTGGCGTAGTGAAAATATGTAGTCGCATTTAAAAAAAAATATGATGACCTTGAAATCTCTAATTTCCGATTTATAAATAATTTTATAAGTAAACTTTTCCGATATTCTCCACTTTATTAAAAGTTTAACATAAAGAGTGGTACATTTAACCAGTATCGTTCGTCTTTCCCGTGGGGCCTACCCTACCGCATAGTCAAGAAGAGGTTAAACCGGGCTGAAGGAGGGCCAGTTGAATTAGACGAACAGAGGCTGGTGAAGGTCGTGCAGGATTTATTTCCTGCTAGGCCTAGGAGGGCGAGGGGGACGGAAGAAGAGCTGAAGAAGGCCAAGCTCCACTGACGATTGAAGAGTTGGATAAAGCAGCTAGAAGACTTCCCAAACGTAAAGCCCCGGGACCAGATGGCATCATGAATGAGGTCCTTTCACTTGCCATTCAGGAGGCTCCGGAGGTGTTTAGGGAGGTGTTCGATAGCTGCCTATCGAAAGGAGAGTTCCCAGCAGTGTGGAAAAAGCAGCGCTTGGTACTGCTACCTAAAGGGCCAAAATCCTACAGGCCATTGGGAATGATCGACACTGCAGGGACACTGTTCGAAAGGATCATTTTGAATAGACTTGAAGAGGTGTTGGGAGCCATGGGTGGGCTCAATAATAAGCAGCATGGTTTTCGCATGGGACGATCTACCCTTGATGCAATCAGTGCGGTCCTGAACACGGTCAACAAGCGATTGGCTGGCACACTCAGGGCTAGTGGTGTTTGCGCCGTTATAACATTGGATGTTAAAAATGCCTTTAACTCCGCAGGCTGGGAGCACACAGCGTAAAGCTGCACTGCGGGTAGTGTGTACGTACCGCACGGTCTCACTCAACGCGGTGCTGGTTGTGGCCTCCATCCCACCCATAGACCTCCAGGTCTTGGAGAGACGGAAGGTGTGGAGAGCGGAACGAGCAATGGATCTGAGTAACTGTGGTAATGACGATGAGCGCGCCAAGAAGACCAACTTAGCCAGGAATGCTGCACGCCCTGAAGCTCGGCGCAATCTAATGGAAGGGTGGCAGCGGCGGTGGGACGCGGACGATAAGGGAAGATGGATGCGGAGGCTCATTCCCAAACTTGAGGCGTGGATCACCAGGCAACATGGCGAAGTGGGGTACTACCTTACTCAGGTGCTCACTGGCCAGTGATGCTTCGGGTGGTACCTGCACAGGATGAGAATCAGGGAAACTACGGACTGTCTGCACTGTGGACACCCACGGGATGATGTGGAGCATGCGCTATTCAACTGCGCCGCGTGGGAGGGACGAAGGTGCAAACTCCAAGAGGATATAGGAATAACGGTCACGCCTGACAATGTGGTGGCGTTGATGGTTTCCTCTAGAGGCAACTGGCAGAAGATATCAACCCACGTAGAGGCCATCGTGAGGGAGAAAAAACAGGAGGAGAGGCGCCGTCAGGGCGAGGAGAACGACGGTGGACAAGATGCCATAGGCGGGGGGGGGGGGGGGGTGGCGCTAGCAAGAGCGACTAGATAACTTGCCCCCCGAAGTAATGCTTAACTGCGGTCCCGGGGACAAGTGTGAACCAAGGAGGGTTTTTAGTTGGTAGGTCATTTAGCTTCAATGGGAATCCAACACTACCTGGGACATCTTCCCAGGTGCCTATGACGGTTTTCTCTCCTTGCCCCCCCCCCCCGCCCCCAAAAAAAAGTATCGTTCGCCCATGCTCATTTTCATTATTCTTCTTGTTAAGTCATCTAGTATCTCTTTTTTTGAAACATGGTGCGTGGAGTAGTTTTCTAGGACCTGGATAGGTGTCGATTGTACTTCACGGTCATTTTAAGATCATGTAATTGTAAGATTGGAATGTTTATTTAGACAAATGAATTAGCCGCAAGAAAATGACCAACATGGACATAAATAATAATATGTATATTAGAAGAAACGCGTTGTATACTCTTTGCTCATCGTGAGAAGACCACTGTCGCGGAGGGAACAGTCGCGTCATTTAGGCCTCTTGTCAGGCCTGTAAGGCACTTATTGGGCCAGCGTATAAACAAAAATCTTAGATAAACTTAAATTCTGAAACTAACCTACATAATTATGCATGTTTGAAGCCATGTTTACGACAGCTACAGCATGCACAGGAGAAAAATATGTGTTTTCGTTTTAAAAACGTCGGTGACCTCGAGAACTTTGTAAAAAAGTGACAGTGAGAAAAAATATACTTGCAGCGTATTCGTCCTTTGACACCGTTATTTTTTAATTATGCCTGAAACATTTTTTGTACCATTACAACTACAGAAGATAATTAGGTAGCCTGCTTTAGGTGGAACACCCTGTATACCGGGTGAGGCGTTGAAATGAGATACTAACAACCAGAGAAAAATCGGAAGAGCGTATAACAAGAGCTTGTTCTGCGATAAATCCAAAAGTAATTCAGCATGTTGTATTATCTTTTCGTTTCGCAATGCTTGAGACCCTGCATTGATGCTAAGGGTCACCATTTTGAACACTTATATAAATAATTCACTGAAAATTACATGAATAATTCACCGAAGTGTTCTAAAATGCCCTATTAAATAGTATGTAAAAAAATATATCGTTGTATTAACAAAAATGAATGTAACCTTCATACGTACTCTACGTGTCCACCTACAAGAAACTATTAACATCGGATTATGATACCCTCGAAATCAAACAAGTTTTGTTTCATGTATTTTTTCCTGTTACCAATAGCAGTTGAGTTATACAGGTGACCTGTTTTAAACGCCTCACCTGGTATACATAAATTGAAACTGAGTTACTTCTAGTTCCATCAGATAATGAGCCTAGGACAACATAAAAATACCGACGTAAACATGTTCGACAAATTTTTTCGAAGAAGATAAGTGGATGTTAGCCTCGTTGTAGCAAGGCAGAGTCCAAACAAGAATTTTGAGACGGAGTGTCAACATGTAGTGACCTAAAATGGCGAACAAGTGCCGTGAAAGCCAAAGGGGTTTGAGTTACGCTTATTAAAAGTTCAAACAACTGGACTAGGTTTCGCGGATTTTATTATGAATTGGTACTATAACTGCACTGTTCGATGGCGTGCCGTCGACTATCTTGTAGTCAATAGTAAGGCTAATGGGAAACTTGCTTAAAGTTAAGAGTCCATTCCTAGGAATGCAAAGGCAACCAGAGAAGGGTTGCTTCTCTGAGTGTGGTCTAAGTTCAGAAAACATTTCAATAGGCAATATCTGGGATATTTCTTCCTAGAATACTAAGGGAATGGATTTCTTCACAGTTTAAGGGGACGTTACACTTTCTCGGGTCGGAAAAATCGATTTTTTTAGAAAGTATCCTATTGGAAAGTATTATATTTCAATAATATTTTCTGAAAATTTCAGACGAAAATTCAAAATACCTACGAAGTTATGGACGATTATGGCGCCAAGTGTAGGGCAGACCAAATCGACAGCGCGATGTGTCGGCTTATCATTCCATTGTTTACAAATATTGTGTTCTATCTGCATCGAATACCTGCTACTTTTATGATTCTAAGAAAGATAGAAGCTGATAAAAGGAGAGCTTACCATAATGGGTATAATATGTTTTTTGTTTGATTGTGAGACAAAACAGTAGCTCCAAAGCAAACGGTACGCTAGTCTGCTCAGTTTGAAAAAATCGTTCGCACTGTTAATATCACAATCAGAAAACATCTTGGATAATATTGTGTAAAATGGATAAAAAATATGGGGAATTTTGTTCGAAGAGAGTGTGCAGGCCACGTAAAAGAAAATTTTATGATAATCGATTTTCAAATGAAAGTGATTTTAGTTTTGCCAGTACATCCGCAGAAAAAATTGTAAAAACTTCTGATTTGAGTTCAAGAACTGATCTGACCAGGGACTTAAAACCGGTATGATTATGATACCGGTAGTATGCCAGCAAAGTTATACCGAAACCGATATTACCGACACCAATATATTACTGAAAACCGATATATTACCGAAAACCGAAATAAATACTGGTATTTTTTCGATTATTTTTATACTATACATGGTAAGTTCAGATATTACCGAAACCGATATATTATCAAAAACCGAAATAAATACCGATATTTTACAGGTTTTTTGTTGTATACAATTATACATGGTAGGTTAAGACTAATACGTGTGTTTATTTTTTATTAATTAAAACCAGTAACAATATATTTAAGAATAACGAAGTTATAAATTTACATTTTTATTAGTCCTAAGGATTAATATATCATTAAGAATTTCATCACATAAATTATATCGTAATGGTGATAGTACATATTTTAAAGACGAAAACAATCTCTTGACACTAACTTATGTTGGTGGCACTGCCAAAGCAATTTCAGCCAGCGAACACAATTCTGGAATATTTCTTTTTTGTTTATTCCAAAATTCTAAAATATTCCCTTTAGAATCTAAACGAGGATATTCTGTAAATTTTCGCAACATACTTATAATGTCTAACGTATGAGTCACATTATGTTGTTTGTGTTTTTTATGATCTAATAATCTTAGCAGTTTTTCTACATCATCCGTTTCAACTTCATCTTCGATTGCTGTTGGGGTGTTTGGTGTCAAGTGAATAAGTGACCTTTTATGTTCTTTGAATATTTTTTCTTTATACTCCCAAATACGTACAAGGTGATTATTAGCTTTTATTTTATTTTATTTTAAAGAACATGCCTACCAAGAAAACATTATTACTGTTAATTGTACAATTTACTGTTGATTAAAACTACGTTAAATTGCTCATTAAAGCACATACCTGCCAAAAAAACATCGTTATTAAATAAATTTTGTTCTCGAATTTTCATGGCTTCGACGAGTTTCTCCGCTAATATTGTTTTTATTTCCTTTGTTTCCAATATACATTGCGACCATGTTCTATAAAAATCTACAATAAGAAGTTGTTCTTCTTGCAATTTTTAGTCGCTACACGGGCTGGGACTAAAGACCGTACTATGTCGCCAATTTCTACCCATGTTTGTTCATTTAAATGGTCTGGGTTGTTTTCATCACAACATTCTTTTAGCTATAAGAGGCGCTTTTACATGTCTAACGTTGAGTGCCAACGTGTAGGACAATCGATGATTGGTTTTTTTTTCGACATTGCTTTCAATAATCTTTTTACGGCAGGCGAACGTAATTTTTTACAAACTTCTCTAGCTTCGGTTATTGTTGCAGCAATTTTTCTATCTTTCAGTACATTTGTTACGGCTAGTTGCAGTGTATGCGTAGGACAGCATACTGATGTAATTTGATATTTTTCAGTATTATCTGAAACTACTTCTTCCTCATTTGATAGTGAAAATTCAAATTCTTTGATATTTTGATTCTCACTTATTTCATTCGCAGATAATGAATTCGAACTTTCACTATCACTATGGGTATGATTTTCATTATTGTCGTATCCTAATTCTATTTGATCAGTTCCAACCAGTTTCACAAGTTTAATCATATTGGAACCATTATCAGTAGTAATTGAATAAATTTGCTGTTCAGATATTCCGTAAGCAAGGAGTACATTTTTCAATATTTCCTTTATATTTCCAGCAGTATGTCTGTTATATACTTCTTTCACTGCTAAGGTATTTAAACAAACTTGTGTTCCACCTACATACTGAACATTGATTCCTAGGAATTAACGATCCATGCAGATCGCAGCATCGATTTTTAGCGACAGCAATCTGCCATTTAATTTTTTTTAGCCGTTCTCGAAACAACGTTGCCTTTATTTTAACGGCATTTCGTACTTCTTGTGACGAAATATTTAAAATTGAAGTCGACGGTATCATACGGATAATATTTTGAAACGCAGTGTCGTTTATTAAATTAAAAGGCCGACCATGAATTGTAACTAAATTGACACATTCATCCAACACTGTTTCCTTAATGTGTCTTTTACTATTAATTGTGCTTGAGGTACTTGTTTCTTCGTGTTTCCGTTTTCTATTTCTTAACATGACTGATGTATATTCATTCGCATGTATCGAAGATAAATGTGTCAATACATTAGTACCATGATTTCCCTAAAAGTGCATGTCATATAAAATAATAATCAAATATGTATTTACAAATTACTTACAGTAACTTGGTGACCACACTCTTTAATTAAACATATTGACTTGTTGCGTGATGAATTATACTGGAAGTATTCATGTACAGCATTTGCTTTCTTCCAACCCATTTTTTCTTTATACACTAACCCCAATAAACTAATAATAATCTAAAAAACAAATAGTACCTACACTAATAAAATTCAAAATCTTTCTTTGCTGTTAGTGTATTCGCTCAATGCTCGGGCATCAGACTGTCGAGCTCCCACTCTTCGTTACCGATCTCGATAACAAATTGTCATTTGTTTATATTTCACATCCATGCTATGTCGTGCGTCCCTGCTATTCTTTTTTAACATAAGACAAGCGACATAGGGCAGCCGGTTGATGTTGCGATCTTGCGACATTTAGCGTTCGAGATCGACGAGTCGTTCGGACGATTGTAACTTTTGTAACACTGTATTTCTTTACACTTGCAATTATATCATACATATTACTAGAAAAATGCTGATACATGATTACTTTCATTTTTCATTTCGGTACTATATCAGTTTCGGTATATCTTTGCCAACATAATACCAGCAACAAAATAATACCGTTTTTAAATAACTTCTTGCGAATATCTTGAAAATTATAGTAGAACAGGAAAACCAAAAAATTACCGATTAATATCGGTAGATATACTGGTATTTTCGTATCTCGGTTTCTATAAGGGTAATACCGGTATTTTACGTTTCGGTAGAAGTCCCTGGATCTGACTTTTAGTTACTGTATAGTACAATTTTTAGTTTTTACAACTTTACAACAAAAGTTGAAGTGCAAAGTTTGTGATTCAGACGTGAAATTTTTAAAACGAGACGAAAGAGGAGTAAGTTTTAAACTTTGTGTTGTGTGTGAATGCGGCGATACACTCATTGACTCTAGCCGTAAAATTGAGAAATCGTACGAAATTAATAGATTTAATTTAATTAATATGTTTCATTTTTGTAATGAGATTACTCGGCTGTGGACTCGCTGAAGTGAACAATTTTTGCGGTCTGATGGATTTAGGAATGGGCTTTTATAAAACGACTTATTATAAAATCATCGAAAATATTAAAATTGCAGTTGAAGCTGTATTGAGAGTTGTTATAAATAAAGCCGCTGTTAGGTATTGTAAACGCTCCAGCTTCCTTTCGTATCGCACGCGGTTGTGAGCATACATATATGCGCGGACACAGATTGGCTTGCAATCGCGCAAATTAAATTTAAAACGAAAGTTCGTTATTTCTTTTCTCCTTGTACAGTTGGAATATATAATGTAACCGAAGCAACCATGTTTCTTTTTCTTATTTCTAAATCCTAACTCATCAGCCGCCAATGAAGAGAAAGATAAAAACAAAGCAGCTGGTAATAAAGAAAATGAATTATCAATATCAGGTGACGGATCATGGGCAAAACGTCGTGGCTCTACGTCTCTTTTGGACATCGTATCTCTTGTTCAGCAAATCATAAAGGAAGCGCCGGAAAGATGGAGGTCTGTTAAACTTAGTACCAGAGTGTATCTTTATTAATAAAGATTTATACTTATTTGCGACGCATTACAACGAGAACAATTCGCCGGTCGTGCGAGGAACGTACTAACCAATATACATACAGAAAACAAAAGAACAAGCGGCCACGCGACATCATACATACGTCGTATACACAGAAACGTGGCGCTCGAATTAAATTCACTCTAACAAGGTCGACGGTGTTCTCGAGATGTGTTAGCAATCGGAAGACTTACACGACGCAAAGTATGTACAAGTATTACATCGGTGACGGTGATACGAAAACCTTTAGTTCAATTGTAGATGTGTAGCCTTGTGGAGACAATTTCATTATAGAAAAAAAAGAATGTGTTTTGCACGTTAAAAAAAGAATGTACAGAAGAGTGAAAGAGACTAAAAAAGTATTAACGCAAACAAGGAAACACGCAAAAAAAGAAAATCCAACGCTGAAAAAAGGAGAACCGAAAAAAATTCAATTGATGAACAAATTAATGCAGGATTTATCACTGTACTATGGCTTAGCCATTCGACGTCACCCAGATTCCGTGCAGGATATGAAAAAAGAAATTTGGTCCGCATTTTATCATAAAATTTCGACCGACGAAAAGCCACAACATTCGTACTGCTCTCCTGGAGCTGAATCGTGGTGCAAGTGGCGAAAGCACGAGGCTGCAAGTACTTTGAATGATTTCAAGCAACCACCTCCTCTGGATGACGATATTCAAGAAGTTCTAAAATCTATTTATGAAGATTTGATGGCAGACGATCTTTCGAAGCGGTGTTTGGGGAATAACTAGTCTGCGGATGTTTATGTTCTTAAAATATATCGAAATATGCAAATAGCATATGTGAAATATGAAAATATAGTATGTGAACATATGCAGAAATATAACAACATATGCAAGAAGTAGGTGAGGTAAGCAAAAAGTATCGTCAAAACATGCAATAATAATAGCAACTTTATTTGTTATTGAATATGATTATAATTCAAATTACAATAAACTACAAGCATTTTTTCTGTATTAGCTGTAGATAATCGATAACGTTTATATTAGAATGGACATTCATATCCACCGCGTGGACTGCAAGAGGTGCCATCATGTGAGGTTGCGGGACTTCCCCGCGTTACCTCATGTGTGTGGGCAAGAGGCATCTAGCTTACTTGCTTGCTGTGCAGAGAGAAGAAGTCACGTTTTTGTGTTATACGTTGAATAAAGTGATAGTTGATAATAAAGAAGACTATGCGTTAAATAGAACATAAAAGGGGCATTATTCTCGTTTATTTATTCCCAAGAGTTTATCACTTAAAATCAATTTGTACGCCGAAAACGATCGCTCGACATCACATGACGTAATTGGAGCATATTTAAATTTACTCCAATAGCGGTTTTCAATTTTTGTTGGAGCCTCAATAATTTCACCTTCTAAAATTTTAACGATTTGTGACATTGTTTTATAACCGGAATTTCTTTTTAAAACTGCATTCCATTTTGAAATAATTTTTTCTCCAATACTTCCAGGTGCACTTCTTACATTTTGTTCAATATTGTTTAATAATTTTATCGTTTCAGTTAATGGCATTCCACTTGTCTCTAACTTTTTCATATTAATTGGTAACGTTTCAAAATAAGTTTTTATGAATCCTAAATTTTTTACAATCTATTCCGGTTCAAGTACATTCGGAAGGTTAGTTGTTCACTAACGGAAAAAGGAGACGTATCTCTTCTGCAACTCTATTTAATCCATGTACTGCACATGTTACATGGATCATATTTGGATAGAATATTTTAAATTTTTTAGCAGCTTTTATCATGTAAGCAGCTGCATCTGTTACAGCATCTGTTACAGCATCTGTTAGCATCTGTTAGCAGTAATATTCTTTCCTTAACACCATCTGGCCACGTCATGCGTATTGACAAATTATGCGAATTGACAAAACGAGCAATACTTGCATAGTTTGTTTGTTCTAATTGTTTACTCGAAAGCAAATGAGGTATTGATATTTCAGTCTCGCACATTTTCCCAACAATTAGATTTGCTATACAGCGTCCCATTTTGTCTGTTGTCTCGTCTACCGAAATCCATATATAATTTTCAGCAATGTCATTTTTAATATTATGCATTGCTAATTTATAGCAATCGTCTAGATAATTTTTGCGAAGTGTTGACTCATCAGGTATATTTTGATTTATATATTTCATAAGAAAACTTCGCCATATTTCATTATCAAGACTTTGCCAACTCATATTTAGGGCAATCATGGCTTTACACATATCAATGTAAAATTGATTCCTTTTCGTCACAATTTGTTCTTCTTCTGATATTTCAGGTTGTTTCGCAATTTTATTTCTGTGACTTAGAGTATTTAAATGTTGCGTGAGTTGTGATTTTCTATCACAACGAATCTCTTTTTCACACACTTTACAATACACGGATTCACCGTCATTCATGAAACTACTATCTGTTGGTGCGAGTGATCCTTAACACCAACATGTTGATACACGCCTTAACCCCTTGGCCTCCACCTAACGGCTTGGAAAGGAAGCCCGGTTCCTCCGCCCTTTTTCTTCTTCTTGTATATCACTACGCGTTATGCTTTTGTTCTTCTGCTGTACGCAGCGCGTCACGTCGTGTGTTCATTATTATAATATATTCATTCCAACTACCATACCAGTGTTTACACAGTTATTTTCTCTGGACCCTGCCGACCACGGATCCTCACCCAACACTATCTCCTATACCATCAATCCAATCTTGAACTAACGTGTGTCGACTTTTTCTTACTTTGGCCATCTTATTTATTGTTTAAAGCATTAATTTGAAGCACTACTTAATTGTATATTAGACTGCTACTACGAGTTCGCTGTTTCAAATCGTACTGAATTTATATGATAGGAATGTCATGATTGTGTCGTCTCAAGAACGATATTTGTTGTCATTTTCTGAGAATCATTCGATATCGTATAACATCGTATATATGATAAACATAAATAACATATGCAATATATTTTTGCATATGTTGTTAAACATAAATATGCAACGCATATGCATTGTGCAAAATATGCAAAATAAAAAATACATTTTTAGAATCCTCTAATGACAAAACTAATTTCTGTTAAGGTCCGATTTTTTATTTATTTTCCATAAGAATATGTATTTGCATGAAAATCCGCAGTCTAGAAATAACACAAAAAATAACAATGAATCGTTCAATTCTTGCGTTTGGCACTTAGCCCCAAAACAAATTTTTTGTTGCAAAAAGATTATTGAGATTGCTACTTACACTTCTGCGTGTATTTTTAATGAGGATTTCACCACAATATTAAAAATTATGGAGAAAATGGGAACGATAATCGGACCTGCAGCCGCCAAGCTTGCCTAGAAGCACGACGAAGCGCGTACCAGTGATGCCGAGCGCAACCTCACCGAAGCCGCCAGAGAGGACAGAATCGCACGGAAAAACGAAAGAACTCTTGAGAACGAGACGTATGAGGAGTTGGAAGGAATTTTGTATGCAGCAGGCATTGCTGATTGTAAGTTATCAGGTTGGTAACATTGCATGTGTAAGTTATCAAGTTGGTGACACTGCAATAGTCAGTTAAGTCTATGTTGAGAAATTAAAAAAATATTACAGAACTACAAGAGTTTATTCTGTTTCCACAAAAAATTTATTTATCCACTCACAAATTTGATCACTGATTACACGTAAGTAGATTTTAAATGTGAAAATTCATTTGTCAAAACTTTAAACGCGTTTTTCTCAGAACAACGTTTTTGTAATCGGCGTGCACGATAACTTAAAAACCATTTTACCGCTCCGTCGGAAATTTTAATATGTTGTTCTACACACAACAATATTTTTCTACAAACAATTCTACACAACATACACCCAGTATAGACTATCATAAAAAAGATTAGTTAATTTTTTCCTCAATTTTTAACATTTTTTTTATGAAAAAGGATGCTACTTTAGAAACCACCAACTTTGGTGGTCCACCATTTTGTGAATTTTTGCTCAAACAAAATAATCGTGGTCTATACTGGGGCCGTAGTCATACTATTTCTAAGAATATATATATTTTTTTTCAGAGGTTCCAGTGAGCCGCAATCATGCACACCAGCAGATAAAAATTTTTAAAGTGGCTTTCACGAGGCTATAAAATACCCCTATAAAAAGCACTTAAAAAGTTATGAAAAAATTTTTTTTTGTATGTGAAGCTTTAAAGCATATGTCAAAAAATTACGGATTAAAAAAAATTTTTTTATTAGTTTATCAGCCCCATAAAAATGATTAACATTTCCGACTGAGATAGTGTAATGTTCCCTTAAAGTGGCATCAGCCAACACACACTACCTCCGATCGAAAAATGAAAAGGAAGAGAGAATTACCACACATGGAAAATAGGAATGTAAGTTTGTTTAAATTATGAGCGAAGAGGCAGCTGGGACCGAAAATGAACGGACAATCAAGCACAGGAAAGCACGTTCGACAATAATTTCAATGTTCGGATCGGGCATATTATGATCATATTAAAAACGCAGTAACAGCAAAGGAATCATGGGATATGTTAAAAACTGCGTTTGGCGACTCAAAACATGCACAATGAATATGTGAACAAAGTAGTCAGTAACCATGCATTTATAAAATATCGTAAAACTGGAAATTTTTGGAAAATGCTGAAAAAATCGAATCGCTGATTCGATAAAAATGAAGGCCCTAGAAGAAGTGAGAACCGCGAGCACAGAAAAGGATGCTGGCAGAGGTACAGCACTTTATTCAAAAGGTCTGGACGGAAAAAAGCTCTAAAAGAAGTAATTGCTTCGTGTGTGCCAAACCAGGGTAATTTACATCAAAATGTTAACACAAAACGCGTACAAATGATCCCAACAATAGCGATGCTACAAAATCAGTGAAAAACATGCATGACAAGAATATGCGCGCATACATCGCTTTCTACACTGCCGATAAGGTAGAAAACCGATTATTAATAACTTCACAACAGTCAAATCCCCTGATATTACTGATGACTTCGAGTTTGAACTGATTGGTCTTTTGTATGTATATGCTAAATTTGTATGCATGTGTTAAAACAGGAACTCAAAAAATCTGATATTCAACGTCGATCAATAGTGCCGTACAACCCTCAGCAAAATCAGGTAGCCGAGAGAATAAACTTTTCATCGTTGAAAAGGCGAGATCAATGCTGTTAAAGTTAACTTTACGAGGACATTTTGGGCAGAGACAATAAAGAGGCATACTTTGGTATGAAACTTGATTTCAGCCGTTTAAGCATGTTCAGAATCTAGACAACCAAGACAATGACGCGACAAGGAAGGTGAGAAAAAAATGAGATGGAAAGGCCAAGGAATTTGTTTTCTTGGGATTTTGTGTTAGGTAATACCAAATGCTACAGATTGTACATGTGGTATTCTTCGAAGAAACAGAAAGAATGATATTTAGTGAGAACAAGAAACCTGAAATCAAGGTTCATTTACCGATCACCTGAGAGAATGTAAAATAAGAGGAGATTACCTCGGAAGAAAATCTGTCAGCCGAAATTGGAGATTCTGAATATTATACGAATACGTCAAGCACTACTACTATGACGACAGATACACAATATCCAGATTACGAGTATTCAGACGATAGTGAATTAGTGGAGGAGTAAAGGGAAACAACATTAAAAAGATTGGAAAGGATACCGAAGCTGAGAATAAAAAACAGTTTTATCACATATTACGCAAATGAAGATATGGTTTCACATCCTCAAACAATTCCGAAAGCAATGACGTGACCTAACAAAGAACGTTCGAAACAAGCCATTCAGAGCGATTTTCAATCGCTTCAGCAAAGCAATACTTGGATACTGGTGGATCGAGCAAAAGATCGAAAAATCTTAAGACACAAAAGGGATATTCAAAATGAAGCGAAACACAGACGAGCAAATAGAAAGGTACAAAGCAAAAGGTTATTCAGAAGTAAAAATTTAATGTTAAAAATTGGTAATGCGAAGTGACATTGACATACGCCACCTCACGGCAGATGTCGTAACCCCCGGCCCTCGCTACGCGGTGGTGGCGCCGCGAAAGGTCATTCTGTTTCGCAACGAATTCCGCTGGACTCCCCGCCGACTTTTACGAACCACCAATTTTCGGTGAGCCCAAATCGCCGGCGGACAACGTCGAGATACGCCCGAAAGCAGGCCGGTCGTATTGATATAAGGTTACGCGTAGTTACAAATTACTAAATCGGGGAAAACGCGAAAAGAAAGGCGCGCGGTAATACAATGCGGGGAGAATGGAAAATCGCGAGGGCTCTCTCCATGGTCCGTCCTAGGGCATAAGGCCAGCCTCTGCTGCCGCAGATGGCAAGACATCTTCCGACTAGAACAGTCAAGAGAAACTTGTAAACAAATAAAGAGCGATAACCCCAAAAGAACGAGCTGTCAACGATTTCTTCCAACTTGTCCGGCCGCGACTTACCTCGTGCCCGATCTATGGCGGACGCGGTAGCTAAGTACGGCCGCACGTAATCGCCCCGGCGTTGAGGGAGATAAGGCCGCGCAGGGTAGCCAAGCTCTCACCTCAAAACGTGGACTGTTTACAGCGCCACGTATGAATGCGGGTTAGAACTATTTGCATGTGTGTATATACGTGTGACAGGCTCTCGATGTAGTAGTACACTGTATATGTAACCCATGCAATTCTATTTTATTTTAATTATTTTATATACATTTATACAGTAAAATCATTCACAACAAGAATTGGTAGAAATAGTTTATTTTCAGACACTTGTATACACATTTTTGTAGTATATTTATGTAGGCTTTTTAATAAGTGATACTTTCGCGACAAAATAAACTGTTACATACACCATACGTATGCAGAATAGCTCACAATATAATTTATCTAATTCTAAGTTTTAAAAAAGCAGAAGAGAAAAGCGGAAGTATTACTCTATACTACAAAAATAACACCAAGTATAATATTTTTAAATTGCAATGAACATCACAGATGTTAGCAAAGATCACTACTTAATGCAAGCAGCGGCAAGTAGCCCCTTATACACGAAACAGTAATATGGCGGTTTAGATCTGCCATGAATAGCTTGTTTAGTAAGTTGCCATGGAAATGCGCGCCAAAAATGTTGCCGGCAGCGCCCCGTAGGTTTGCGGGTTAGAACTATATACGTGGCCACGGCAGTACGTTAGGAGCTTCGCCCCCCTGAGGCCGCGCTACAACGCCCCGACTGCCCACGATTGGCCGCATTTCACGACGCCCCACCGTGTTGACAGCCGGTCGCGTCCTGCCGCCCCTTCGATCCCGATCGTGGGCCGCGGCGAGTGCCCCGATGCTCGGTCATCTGCCCCGACGAGACCGGTCGCGCAGGGTATTGCCCCGACAAAGCGGAGCACACGGGACCTGCACTAACGTCCACCTCCCTCCTTCCTCCCCGACGCACTATCCGGCACGCTGATGCCAAATCGGGCCGGCCGACGTCAGCATGCGCGACGTAAGGAATCGGCCGCTGCTCCTCTCCGGGAAATCCCAACCCGCTCGTCTCTGAGCGTCTCGATCGTTCCCCCCAAGGACGGACCCGGAGCGGCCCCGCCGCTCGAACTTCGCTCCACCGACACAGAGCCACCCAGGAACCCCCCCCCCCCCCCCCCCCCGACCTCACCTCGAGTTCGAGGACAAGCCTGTCCCCTCACCCCAGAGGGTATTAAGCCCGCCTCCTACCGCTACGAAGAGCGCTTGTTGCCCCTCCTGCCTACCCAACTGACCCGAAAGTCCACCAAGGACTTCCAGCGGAGTGACAGCCATTGGCTGCCGTACCGGTTCGCGGAACTATTTGGGGACGACGCAATCTGCGAAGGAGTTCGTGAAGCGTGGACCAACTTGCGACAACGCGTAGCGGCCACCCACTCCCGGGTCGACCCGAATCTCGTCCCGACCCCCGCTGAGCCCGCTCTCTCTTCCCCGTCTGACGCACGTTCCCCGTACACGTCAACATCTATGAAACACCGATCCCATAACGCAAGACAAAGTCACCTATAGGTGATCATCACATGACTAATTTGTGCTATCCTATGTGCATCCGTGTGTTATTGATTTGATTCCGGCGGCCAGAATGTACCAGAATATTGAACAAGTATAAGTAAAAACACAAACTGCAATAATTTAGAACAGACGTTAAACGAATATTTTTCATAAATCCGGCATTTAAAATGTAATATTAGGCAAATGTTATTGATCTCGAGGAAAACGGGTACAATATAAAAAAAACTGAGTTCAGGAATCAGGAACGGGATAAAGAGAATTCAAGTAAACAATTTTCTATGGCGCTTATCACATTTTTAACGCTGCGTTCATCGTGACAAAATGTCATGTCGGTGGAACGTGCAGTGGTGCAAAAATTTTATTAAAAGGCTACAGTTTGCAGATCGCCTGTGGAATAATGCTCAGACAGATAATTTGTTTATAAATACAGTACTGCTTTCAATAACTGTTATCCTTAGAAGTCGCCATGTGACCTGTTTCTACTCAGCATTCGAGACTTTTTCAACTTTTAAGGAGAGGTTTTATACATTCCATGTCACATACATAAAATGCCCTTAATGTTTTAATAAATAAAACGAAGCAACTACTTGATGTATGATACTTGTTACTTTACAACTTTAGTTAATATAATTTTCACAAAATTGTATTAAGAGCTGTTTAAATCTCGATGATATGCACGATATTCTATATATGAGGATGCAAAGATTGCATAATGTAAAAAAATAAAAAAATAATGTAATTTTAATTGTCATTCGATAGCATTGCATACTACGGACGAATAATTTACTAAAGAAAATCCTGTAATTTCATTTTATATATTCTAATGATCTATGTGGTTATCATTAGTACCTACAAGAATTTAATTTATTATCTGAAAAGGGTGAAAATTAATTTCATGAGGTTTTTAAATTTCTACTTACCGTGCTATGTCCAGGTCGAACATTTTTCGAAGGCTGGAATAGAACTAGGTAAACTTTAGGGGTAAACAGACAACCCAACGCCACCGACGCCGAGATATTTATGCACATGCACATGCTGGCTATCTGGACCTGTAAAAAAAGATGAATTTTGTGTTTTTAATTCTGAAAATAAGGTTTTAAGAATTAGCAGAAACACAATAATTTATAGAAAAAACTGCCACGTTATAAATTCAAGAAAACTTTCTTAATTTATAGTTTTGTAAGAAGCTAAGTTGTCCGTGATTAATAATTAGTCTGTATTTGCGTTCGTACTTCACTTTCACAGGTTAGGTGATCCGTGTATATATTACCGTGAAAGACCGAAATCTGGAGAATGTCGACATTCACCGGTGAATGTCAACATTCACATAGTCGCCTGGTGTATGTCAGAAATATTTGCTAAATACCCTTATTTCTGACTTACACCGGTAAATGTCGACATTCACCATGCACTAATGATGAATGTTGAACATGTCGAAGATTTATATTATCTTCTCCGTAATTCAGTTGCTATAAAACGTTACAAGGGTGACGTAACTTTTTCGCCTCTCTTTCTGAAAGGAGAGACCCAGAATTTAAAACACACAGTACATTCTATATGAGAAAACAAAATAATAGTAATAAAAAAATTACTTACTTATGTGATTCAAATCTTATTTATTCCAACAACTTAAACTATTATGACACTTTGAATTGTACATAAGACTGACAAAGCTGACTGACTCCCAGCAGAACAAAGGATTTGGCGGGAGAGAGTCAGTCGTCTCTTTGTCGACTCCTCTCTTTTGGACCTCCACCAGAGCATATCTGTGATTGTCGACATACACCGGTCAGACTCTGAGTGTACAAGAATGTAATGAAATATTCGATCTTTCACCGACGTATTTCGTATGTGTCGACATTCTCCAATTTCGGTCTTTCACGGTAACATATACATAAATACATAATTTCAATTACTGAGTCACTATAAGATTTTTTAAAATTTTTCTCCATCAAGTTCCGTGTTTGAGGTTTCCAAATTCTTAAACCTCTTTTCAAATATTTCATATTATTTCAATACAGGGTGTTTCTATGACACTGGTCCAAACTTACGGAGCGTATAAATGAAATAAAAACTAGCAACTTTTATTAATATACCTATAGTCTTTGATCGTTATTGTCGAAGTAGATTAAAATTACAAGAAGATTACAATGAAACACACTGCTCTTTCGTAGCTGCCACACAGTATTTTACAGTATCAAATAACTATGATGGTGTGAATATGAAATCATCTGCTTACTTCCAACGCATCACGCGCCGGGGAGGAGACTGTAAGTTCGGGCACAATACAAATGCAAGTTTGTTTTGAAATATGATCCGTTGGCCCCTTCTTTCCGACATTCGTTTCTGTTCCCTAACGCGGTTAAGACATCGTGCAACGAGTTTCATTGTAACCTTTCGTAGTCATTTGTGTCCGCAGTTCAATCGTCTAACAGTGCGAAATGTGTATGACCGTCGGAGATCGACGTCTTGAACAATTGTCATAAGTACAGTTTTGTGTAGTGTATTCAGTGCAATTGGTGTTCAGGGATGTGCACGTATTCGGAAATTATTTGGTTCGATTGATTGAGTTGAATAAAGTAACTCACAAAAAACGTCCAAACGATTCGAATATTCGAGTCCTCGTAAGTTTTCGAATTACTTGGAGATAAATATTCAACATGTAAATATTCGAATTATTAGTGTGAACGTTCTTAAGTTAGCATTATTAGCAAGAAACTTCCTCGAAATAATTACTTTCCATTTACCAAGTGAAAAATCATTTTCTAGTGCAGGAAACGTCGTCACCAATAATTCGGATATTCACGAATAACTCGAAAGTTGGAAATCTATTGGAATATGTAAACTTTCCGAGCTGAACATTTATTCACAAGTAACTCGAAATTTTATGAGTTCTCGAATATTTTAGTCGTTTGCACTTTTTTAATAGGTAATTTCTTCCCCAATATTTCGGTGATTTAAAGTCGTTCGGAATATTTTAACACTTTCTCGGCGCGGAAAAATAAAGAGGAAAATAAAGAGGAAAAAGGAAGCTGTGTCCCATGTATACGGCACTAAGCCGATGACGCATTGCCGTGACGTTGACCTCATCGGCAGCTGAATATGGGTGTCGTTGCCTACACACAGGCGGATATTCAAACGGCTGTAACTTCGACAATAATGACCGGAGACCATAGGTATGTTAACAAAACTTGCTTGTTTTTACCTCATTTATACATTTGTTAAGTTTGGCAGCATGTCACAGAAACACCCTATACAGTATATGGATTCCGCTGAC
The DNA here is from genome assembly GCA_963989215.1 of Hedychridium roseum. Taxonomy (NCBI): domain Eukaryota; kingdom Metazoa; phylum Arthropoda; class Insecta; order Hymenoptera; family Chrysididae; genus Hedychridium; species Hedychridium roseum. The sequence continues at coordinate 8,856,804 of OZ022313.1, read as the reverse complement.
AGTTATCCGCCAGGCGGAACAGTGCTTACAATTAGTGATACTACTATTCTGCTTTGTTTATCTCGAGAGCTCGGTATGACATATCTGTTTCACACGACTGCTCCGATAGAACATTCTATCCAAAGAGATATTAAGATGTTCGTTTTCTGGTGGAACACCTTGTTTAATTAAATAAAGTATCAATCCTTTTATTGCTAAGAAACTATTAATTTCTAGACCTATATTTACTAAGAAGTTTTTACTTATTTTAGCAGCCACTACACGTACCTACAGTTGGGACTATCAATTGTACAATAAAGACAATTGATATAGACCGGAAGCATGTCTATAACGAAATATACAGGGTGATTTTGGGAACAGGGAGGGTTATTGTTCTTTTTTTAAGCCATGACAGGAAAAGACAATGAAGGAAAAAGTTGCACGGCCTAATGTACTCTAACTTCCTGCGACATTATTTTTTACGTGGATACACTGATGCACCTGCCAGGTTTAATTGCATTTTTTTTAACGCAACACTACTCTTTTTGTATCAATCGATTCTTTTCATTATTCTTTGTACAAAAGTATATAAACAAGGTCATCCGGAAATGTACACATTAAACATATTCTAATACATGCCTTTACATTCTTCACAATAGTTTTGTATTGATGGCAATCACGTTCGAACGATGCATTTTAGTTTGCTCTTTTAAGTCATTCACCGACACGAAAAGACATGAAACCACTTTTAAATAATCCCAAAGAAAAAAGTCGAGTGGATTCAAATAAATAACGTAGAAATGCCTTACCTTAGAACGTAGAAATTTGAGCATTATGAACAGGAATGTTTCAACTTTAATCTTTGTAGTATAAAATACATTTCGAACATAAAATATCAGTTATCTCGAAAAGTATTCACTTTTTGATGATCTTCTTTAGTACTTTTACTATACTTTTCATTCTATAGGAATTTTGCCATACGCAGAATAATGAAAAGAATCGATTGATATAAAAAAAGTAGTGTTGCGTTAAAAAAAAGTACAATTACACCAGGCCCGTGCATTGGCGCATTCACGTAAAACATAAAATCGCAGGGAGTTAGAGCACTGTAGCGACTAGCCGCGAGAGAAACGTCGTGAACGCGCGTTGTTCTGTCAGTCAGTCGTCCGCGATACATCAACAGTGCGATAAGTCAACGGTGCGACCTGTCAATTCGCGATCTGTCAGTTATACGACCTGTCAACAGAGTGATAGTTGTAATAAATAATTAGTGTTAAAGTTGCATTTGGCGTTTTCATTTTTTACACCATACCCACATGTGGAAGAAGTTAGCGTAGACATTTTTGAAAAATAAACAAATTTTTGTTGTGCTGAGTTGTGCCCGACTTGTGCCGTCGTGTACCGTTCGTAGAATTTGATTATTTTGCATAGCAAAAAAGTTACGGGGTTTTGAAACTTTATCTTCCTTAATTAATTAATTTATTTTTTTTATTTTGCTTGTGCTGAGTTGTGCTCAACTCGTGCTCTTATGTGCCGTTCGTAGAATTTGATTATTTTGTATAATAAATAAATTAAGGGAGATAAAGTTTCAAAACCCCGTAACTTTTTTGCTATGCAAAATAATCAAATTCTACGAACGGCACATGACGGCACAAATCGGGCACAACCCAGCACAATAAAAATTTTTTCATTTTTCAAAAATGTCCACGCTAACTTCTTTTCAAAATTTTGACGTCGGCATAACTTTTATAATTATTATGTTAAAAAAAAATTCGAACGGCACATGACGGCACAAGTCGAGCACAACTCAGCACAACAAATATTTTTTTATTTTTCAAAAATGTCTACGCTAACTTCTTCCACATCATACCCACAGCACATTACGCCCTCAAACTTTTTCCTTCATCATCCTTTCCTGTCATTACGCAAAAAGATCAGGAACTCTTTTCTTTTCCAAGAACTATCTTGTATGCTATATACATGTGCGCTTTAAGAGTCGCGGCTGATAAGTGAAACTTGGTAGTGGCACTCCACATAGCATTCTAAGGGATGGCCCGGCATCCATTAAACATTTGGTACATTAATATAACAGTAGGTCCGCGGAATAATCAAAAGTTTTAATGTTAAATGCGAGTTGGATCTACATTTATAAAAATCTAATCGATTATGTTGCAGTTAACAGTAATACATTACCTTATAATCATTTTTCGAGCCGAAATATATTGGTACGAAGGCCAACCAAACGATGCAGGTCGAGTACATAGTGAACCCAATGTATTTTGCTTCGTTGAAATTTTCTGGTATTTTACGTGTCTTGAAGGCGTACAGCGTGCACATTAATATCAGGAACATGTTGTACACAAGAGACATCATCAGAGAGAACGTTGACACTCGACAGGTGAGAACTGCTGACAATGGATACGGGTGTATTTCAGCTGTGTCCGGCGGCTCAATTATTAGCCAAACAATCGCACCAATCAGTTGAAGTGCAGTGATTCCTACGCAAAAAAAGTAACGTAATCGAGAATTATCCCTATATGAGTTGTCTATAGGCCAAAGTGATCAACTGCACTGTTTTAATATTAAAAAATTGTAATGTCTAAACACTTCGTTGATGGCTTAATTTTTCGTATTTAAAATAAATGTCAATCTAAATTTAAAGTAAATCCAGCTTTTTCTCACACACGTCTGTCCATCTTTGCTGCTAATTCCATTCTGAGTCACGCAATTCTTCCTTTCGGTTTCGATCGTTCGATCTTTCTCCCACACTTTCTTATTCTCTTGTCATAAGCAATCACACTAAGTCTATCATATCGCGCGGTTTTCCATGCTCTCCGGATTCGTCCTGTTAAATTTACACACGCTTCCACGCCGGCCGTCCTAAATACGTTGCCACAATAATAATAATAATAATAACATGTATAAGCATAGAAGAGGAAGATTAGATTAGGCATAAGTCCGTCTAATTAGCCTAATACCCCAATAAGTAGAAGTAAAAATAACAAAAAAACTAATAAAAAACAATAAAAAATAATATTGCTAATAATTTTAATAGTAAAAGAAGACTTGTCATTGATTTTTTTAAAACCGTTGTTACGTCCCACGGACGCAACCCCTCTACAACTATTATTATTATTATTATTATTATTATTATTATTATTATTATTATTATTATTGTTATTGTTATTGTTATTGTTATTGTTATTGTTATTGTTATTGTTATTGTTATTGTTATCGTTATTGTTATTGTTATTGTTATTGTTATTGTTATTGTTATTGTTATTATTATTAGTACTACTACTACTACTACATAGAGAGGACTACCGAAACCCATAAGGCCCATCCCCACCACTTCCAACCACCACCACAACCATCTCCCACCCTCACTTTTCCAAAGAGTCCCGAGTTTTCCTTCGGGACTACAATACTAAACACCCGCAGTCATCTTTCAGTCATATCTTAGTCCTCACTTAGTCTTAGTTAGTTTTAGGTTAGTAGTTAGTAAGTTTTAGTTTAGTTAGGTTAGTCAGAACACACTCTTCATTCATCCACTACAATTCACTAACCATCCGCTCTCTGGCCATTCCAAGCTACCAAGATTAATAAACAATCTAAACGTTACCAACAAATACGAGTTGAGCAACCAACTATTTTCCAACAACTCCTACTACTACGATCCAAGTCGTAACACCGTTTAATAATCAAAGTATGATAATTAATTTTTTTCTATAATAAAACATTTGTTTAAAGCTGAATTTAATGGTATTAATTAATTTGTTCCTGTCGGGATAGATGGGTTGGTCACAATAAAATAATACAACAGTGTCGAATGCTTGACTAGAGTTTATTAGAGGCTACTTCTTCGTTCTCGAACTTTCAGTCGCCAACAACGACGACCTGCGAGCCTTCCTCATTTCGCATATTTATATCCTAGAGAAATCCCTATCGTGCCCCCTAATTTCTATAATCAGTGTCACTAACCTATCTGTCAGTGTCCCTAAGTGGGAGTCGCATCCCGATCATTTGAACTCCGTCCTCGCGAGGAATAGCACACCGATGAACGGGAGCGCGTGATCACCAAATATACATAATACGCTAACATTTATATATTTACTTGTCAAGCCGATTAACTCCCTTAGTTATGAGAAAAATGTAAAAATAATAACAATTATTCCAAGGATGTAGTATTTTATGTATTTTATATCTCGTTAGATGAAAGCTACACCTGTAATAATACATTCTACAATGTTTAAAAAGTAATGTATATTATTGGATTAATTTCTCTACTTTTGGGTTTGTGGAGTGTTAAATAATGAACTGTCATTTTAGAATTAATATAGCGCACAAAGGTATTAACCGTTTATTCCAGGCTGCCTTTACAAGAATGTCAATGAAGATATCACATAACGCCAAACAGATTTTGTTTGCGCGATTTAATTTACGCTTAGCCATCTATCGGTTGATCTCGTAAACATTCCGCCCACTAAGAACTTCGCCCTTCATACAGCCACCCACGAAACTACTACACTATTTACTGGTGTGTTGACGAGTCGTTATTGGGCAACTAAATGAGTTTCGAGAGAGGTCGATTTAAAGTGTTGTTCTTACACTTGAGCGTTACCACTTGCACTTCACCATCAGGCCCTTTATGCAGTTCTATGATTCGCCCAAGCAACCGTTTCGTTGGCGGCAAGTCATTGTCTTTGATGATAACTACATCTCCAGTTTATGGTGATTGAGTTTTTCATCGCCATTTACGGCGCTGTTGCATGGTATGTAAACATTCGTTGGACTATCGATCCCAAAACCGCGTCATCACGTGTTTTATTAGTTTCCATCTATTTAGGGGGAAAATCTCACTGTTCCCGTATTTTTCTGGAGGTACTAAGAAGGATCTCCCCACTAAAAAATGTGCTGGCGTTAGTGGTGTCTCATCTTCTGTGCCATTGCTCAGTTGGCAGAAAGATCGAGAATTCACGCATGCCTCGATTTGGCAGAGTAGTGTCGACATTTCTTTGAATGTCAACGTTGTGTCACCTACTGTTTTGACTAAATGAGTCTTCATATATTTTATTATGGCTTCCCATATTCCCCAAAAATTTGGTGCTTTAGGTGGAATGAAATGCCGGCTGGTTTCATCGTTTGCTAGCTGTTCTGCTACTTCTGACATTGTTTCGGCTGTCCTTAAATATTTGCGCTAACTCCTTTCCAGCACCCTCAAAGTTCAGGCTATTATCACTCCACATCTCTAACAAAAGCAACGTCCACGTCGGGATACAAATCGTCGATATGCAGCTATAGATCCTCGTGAAGTCAAATCACTTACCGCTTCTAGATGAACTGCTTTGGTTTTTAGGCAAACAAATAGTGCAATGTAGCCCTTGAATGATTTTTGGCCTCTATCTTTGGATACACGCAATTGTATCGGTCTGGTAAAGTCCACACCGGTTGTTTCAACGGGTTTGCCTGGATTAACACGCATACTTGGCAGCTCACCCATGTTTGGTTGTGTAGTATGAGCTTGGAAACGTCAACATACAACGCAATCTTTATAACTTTCTGTAGTGAGTGATTTAACACGTAGAATCCAATACCGACTTCGTAAGTGCTTGCTATGTCTCCGTGTAACAGTTTCATGTGAGCATCTCTGACAATGAGTGTTACAAGGTGTGATCTATGAGAGCGAATTATAGGATGTTTTTCGTCATACGTTAATTTCACTGCCTGCAGACGTCCGCCAACACGGAGCAATCCGTGGTCATCCAGGTAAGGGTTTAAAGATACTAATTTGCTGTTCCTTTTGATCCTCTTTTTGTCTCAAATCATTTATTTCGTCATGAAACGCGCGTTCTTGATCCATTTTAATACAGGTACTTAAAGTACTTCACATTTCATCACTAGTAAGGTAAGACTTTTTGTTCTAATTTTTTTCATTGTTTTCAAGTGTAAAACTCTTCTACAATAAGTAAGTACTCGTATCATTTTTTACAGTGTAGAAAATTTCTTCCATACAGGTCTATCTTCAACTTTTCGGTGAAATGTCTTGGTAATCTATTATCTTTTTTCTTCTGTTTCAGATATTAATGTTGTCTTTATATTTTGCGTCTTCTCACTCTAATCACTTCGGTCCCTTCTATCACATCTGTTTATCCTTTAATTCTGATGGTTGTATTCCTCTTGATGCTAGGTCTGCTGGGTTGCTTTCCGAACGCACGTGATTCCATCTATCATTGTTCAACTGGGTTTGTATTCTACTCACGCGGTTTGCAACAAATGTTTGCCATCTCATTAGTTTTTCTTGTATCCACGCCAACACCACAATGGAATCGGTATAGGCATAGACTTGTGGTTTAGGAATTGTAAACACCTTTGCAGCTTTGTTCAATAATTTCGTTACCAGCACAGCGGCGCAGAGTTCTAGTCGTGCTATAGAAATTTGTTTTAATGAGGACACCTTCGTTTTACTGTCTAGCATTGTGATGTGAACATCGTTGTGATTCTCCAGCCCGCTCCACACTCGCGTGCAAAGCCGCGAAGTATGCGCAAAACATGAGTATAGAGCCGTTTCGCGTATTCTTCGCGGCTTCGCCCCTTGTTCCCCGTTTTTTGTCAGTTTTTTGTCCCGCGACAAAGGAACCGCGAACTGCGCACCAATGCGAATACGCTCTACACTCGCACCTAATTCAATAGCGTACGAGTCACCGTTCAGAGCAGTTGTCTACATCAAATTAATAAAAAAATGATTTGGTCTAATGAATTCGAGCTCACCTTCCTGGAATGCTTCCAGTCCGAACCTATTCCATGGAATACGAATTTAAAAGACTATAAAAATAAATTTAAAAACCACGACACATGGTTGCGCATCAGCGCAATTATGGCGATACCCGTCGTTGACTTGAAGAAGAAAAAAGAATTATTAATGTTAAGTTACAGAAATTACAAACACAAAGTTAAGAAATCTACAGCATCGGGGGCAGGAGCCGACGAAGTGTATAAGCCCATTTGGTTTGCATATGAAATTATGGATGCCTTTCTTGGTGATAATACAAAATTTAAAAACACCATCAATACGGTAAGTAGGTACACATCTGACATACGCCATCTTGCGGCAGATGACGTAACCCCGACCCTCGCTACGCGGTGGTGGCGTCGCGAAAGGTCGCTCCGTTTCACGACGAAATCCGCGAGACCCCCAGTTGATTTTTTGCGGGCCACCAATTTTAGGTGGGCCCAAACCGTCTACAGACAACCCCGTAATAAACCGGAAAACAAGCCGGTCACACTGATGTAAGGTTACGCGTGGATACTAATTCCTAAATCGGTGAAAACGCGAAAAAAAGGGCGCGCGATAACACAATGCGGGGGAGCGGGGAGAGCGGAAAATCGCGAGGGCTCTCTCCATGGTCCGTCCTAGGGTATAAGGCCAGCCTTTGCTGCCGCAGATGGCAAGACATCTTCCGACTAGAATAGTCAAGAAAAACTTGTAAGCAAATAAAGAGCAATAACCCCAAAAGAACGAGCTGTCAACGATTTCTTCCAACTTGGCCGGCCGCGACTTACCTCGTGCCCCGATCTTTTGCGGACGCGGTAGCCAAGCACGGGCGCACGTAATCGCCTCGGCGTTGAGGGAGAGAAGGCCGCGCTACGACGCCCCGACTGCCCACGACTGGCCGCGTTTCACGACGTCCCACCGTGTCGACAGCCGATCGCGTCCTGCCGCCCCTTCGATACCGATCGTCGGCTGCGACGAGTGCCCCGATGCTCGGTCATCTGCCCCGACGAGACCGGTCGCGCAGGGTGTTATCCCGACAAAGGGGAGCATACGGGACCTGCACTAACGTCCACCTTCCTCCTTCCTCACTGACACTAACGTCCTGTTTGGAGGTTTTGGACGCTCGCGGAGCTGTTTGGAGACGACGCAATCCGCGAAGAAGTCCATGAAGCGTGGGCCAATTTGCGACAACGCGTAGCGGCCACCCATTCCCGGAACGACCCGGATCTCGTCTCGACCCCCTCTAAGCCCGCTCCCCCCCCCCGTCTGACGCTCTTTCCCCGTAGATGTCACATCCTTTATTAGTACAGTGATAATGTATGTACATGTTCAATGATGCTTATCTACTAGAAAAATAATTGGTGAATGCGTTTCTTATTTCCGTCGCGTTAACCCTCGCAGTTCGGCAACGGGGTCACTACAGACCCAAGTGTTTTGACGAGCGGTGATGCTACGTGTGGTAGTAGCAAAATGTATATCTATATATCGAAGATGATGCCTATGGTTTGTTTTGATGCTCAACGCACTATTCGCTCTATCTCACTCGTTCTTCATTCCATCGTTCTTTTGTCACGCGAGCGAGCCACCGCGAGCTCGGACACCGATAGTCATTCTTGTACAAGCGATTCTTTAGGACGCACGCGAATACATAGAAATTACATTATAAATTGTCATTTTCACTGTTCTTGTTATTTTCACTGTTCTTGTTGTTTTCACTGTTCTTGTTGTTTTCACTGTTCTTGTTGTTTTCACTGTTCTTGTTGTTTTCACTGTTCTTGTTGTTTTCACTGTTTTTGTTGTTTTCACTGTTCTTGTTTTTTTCACTGTTCTTGTTGTTTTATTGGACGTGTTACGATGTCTGAAATTTTTGATGAGCTTTTGGATGAAGAAGAAATTCACAATTGTGAAAAATCATCAGATAGTGGAGATTCATCTAACAGTGATGGTGAACCGGAGACACAACCTTTGGAATCTAATGAATTTGAAATATCAGAAAGCGAAGAAAATTCAGATACAAGGGACCAGGTGGTATGTGGGCGTACATGGACAAGTATTTCAGGTGAAAAAGATAATTTTGAAGTACAGAACCCTTCACGGATGTGTTCACTTACCGAAAAAAGTGAACATATTGAAACTATTGAAGAATGCTTTCATTTATTTATAAACGAAAAAATAATTGAAACGATAATTTTGAATACAAACCACAAGGCAATGGGTAATGCATCAGAAACTCAAAAGTGGAAGCCTGTGGACAAAAAAGAAATTGATCCATTTTTCGGACTTCTTCTACTTATTGGTCGTTTCCGAGAATCCCGAGAATGCAAACAAGATTTGTGGAAGCAAAGTGCTGCATTGTCTCGCCTGTATTATACAGCGATAATGTCGCGTGATCGGTTCACGAATATATTGAGATATATCCGATTTGATGAGTCTTCTACACGCGATGTACGAAAATCGACGGATAAGTTAGCACCTATAAGGCAAATAGTAGACATTTTTGTTGAAAACTGTAAAGAATCTTATAGTTCCACTAATACCGGATGTGTCGACGAACAACTGATGACATTTCGTGGTCGGTGTTCCTTTAAAGTTTATATGCCGAATAAACCCGGCAAATATGGCATCAAAATTTGGACCCTTTGTGATTCAAAAACTTACTACTGTTGTAACATGGACGTTTACCTTGGAAAAGTTGGAAACGCACCAGAAAAACAGCAAGGAAGTCGTGTAGTGAAGCAATTAACAAATTTCTGGAAACATAGTAAACGATGTGTTACTATGGATAATTTTTTTACTGATATCAGTCTTGCCGAAGAATTAGTCGAATCTGATATTGCTGTAGTCGGTACAATCCGTAAAAACAGGAAAGACTTACCAAAAGTGCTTATCGAGACAAAAAATCGCGTGGAATACTCATCTCAATTTTTATACAATAACAAAGTAACATTAGTTTCCTATATTCCAAAACGAAGAAAATGTGTAACATTATTGTCAACATTGTATCATGAACGTAAAATATCAACAGAAGAGAACAAATTTAAGCCAGAAATAATAAACTTTTACAATTCCCCAAAGAGCGGCGTAGATACATTAGATAAATTACTAAGAGAATATACATGTCGACGCTGTACCCGTCGATGGCCCTTATCCCTATTTATGCATCTAGTTGATATTGCTGCATATAACGCTTTTGTTGTGTGGATGACTAAATATCCTACTTGGGAAAGCACAACTTCAATGAAAAACAAAAGAAAGTTGTTTTTAGAAGAATTGTCGAAAAGTGTGGCTGCGAAAAATATAGATGCAAGAGCTTCAGCAATTGAACAGCAACAAGTCAGATGTTACAAACATATCGTAAATGCCATAGAAGCTACTGGAAGAAAAATTAAAATAAATAAACCACAATTAGCTGGCCAAAAAAGGTCTAGATGTTATATGTGCATCGGAAATAATAATAAATATAGTGCTACATGCGATATTTGTAATAAACATATTTGCACTAAACATTGTATGCGAAGCCAAGCAATTATATGTAATAAATGCAACTACAAAGATACAACATAAAATTTGGAATTTATGATTTATTATAGTACGATTAACTATTCTTCCCTATATTCTGCATGTAAATAAAAATAATAAAAATATGTATAAAAAATAAACGGATGTACAAACGTAGGGGATTGAAAGAAATAAATTGAAAATACGCTTTTAGTAGTTTGGGGGAGGGGATCAGTTCGGAGCACAGCTTCTATGCGCGTGGTTCGGTGACCTAAGGCTCGAGAAGGCATAGTGGTGGGTTTACAAGCATGTGTTAGTAGAATATCGGTGTGGGTCGCGAGAGACCCCGTTTCTGGTCGCGACGGACCGTACTGCGAGGGTTAAAAGGTGCTCGGCGTGGTACATGTCGCACATTACGAATAGCACATGTTCTTTCCACTTCGCTTCTCCATGAACCAGGTTCCATAAGTGCGTCATTGTTGTCATAAATGTCAATAGTTCCGGGCGGTGTATAAATGCGTGAAGATGTACTGCTTCGTCTCAAGAAATTATGTAGTAATATATGTACATGTGATCGTTATGAGACTAGCTTTTTCTGGTTGTAATTGCATTGGTTTTTAAACACTCGAAATTTCGTCACCATTATACCAAAAATATTTTCTACGACAACCCGTGCTCTAGACAAATTCTTGTTAAATTTACGCTTTGGAGATCCCAAGTCGAGATTTCCAGAATATGGTTCCATGACATGTTTTGAAAGGGCAAAAGCTCCGTCTCCCAAAAAAACGTAGGGCACATCAATGTTTGAGCCTGGCAGAGGATCTGGTGTTGGTAAATTTAAACGGTTTCCGCTATTTTTTTCCCACAACAGACTGTTTGTAAAAACTCCATCATTGCTTATTCTGCCTTGACATCCAATGTCAGCAAAAATGAAGTTGTACTGGCTATCCACTAGCGCTAGCAATACTATGCTGAAAGTTCGTTTATAATTATAATATTCCGATCCAGAGTTTGTTGGACGTTCCAAAACAATATGTTTGCCATCTATCCATCCGATTGCTCGAGGAAATTTAGGTGCAAATCAATGTTCGATTTGTAGCCAATCTTCTGGTGTCCGTCCATGATGGAAGCTGCAATAACCAAAATAATCAATTTAATTTAATTTAATTTAGTTTTAGGTAACACAGTCAGTAAGTAATGATGAAGGTCATGAAGAAGAACAAGAACATCCGGGAGCAAAAGATCAAAACACTGAAATGACAACCGCACGAACAATTCGTCGACGCAGCAATCCTTCCGAAATTCATGAAGCTGGAAAAGTTGTTCAAGAAGCGCTGGCCACGTTCCAAACAGTAATTGAAAGGAAGGAATCCCATGAAGATGACGATGATTGTGATCTTTATGGCAAACTCTTGGCCAAAAAGTTAAGGAAATTGCCTGAAGACATTTAGGAGTACGCTCATGTAAACGCGTTTAAACCTCGCGCGTTGCAGACGTCCGTCAGGTATCTAGCGGTTGTCACGCCTATTTGATTTCAAAGACACCGTTAGTAGTAAGGACACACGACGGTCAGACTCAAATTGACAACGGACGAGAGAAGACCCTGAATAAAGTCTCGCCCCGAACTAGACTGTCTCGCGCATTTTTGCTGTCGCCTATCCTGCCCCAGTCTTATCACCAGTAAAAACGCCACAGACAGAAGATTGAGATTTATGCATGAAATAGATGGAATATTTTTACGTTCTCAATACGAGTTTATAGTACCATCTTCATCCTCATCACCAACAACTCCACCATCGCCAACAATTTTCATATAATTTCAGTCAATTCAATCAATCACGAAATATGTCTTCTAATACTGAGCCAAAGCTAGTACTTCATCCTCAACTCGTTCTGAACCAGGCATATATTTTACTGCGATGACTATACGAAAGACTCGTAATCATGGGAGAAACATAGGCTCGAATGTTCTTGTACAATCGAATGAATTGATTCATCCGCCAGTCCTTCGCATTCCGGACCAAAACACCAACGCAGGCGCAAATAATCCGTCCAATTCCGTCATCAATGTTAAATATTGGTCAAAGTAAATATGATTATATAACATATAATATATTATATATTACTATATAATTATTATTATATAATATATGTAAAGAGACAATACTCTCTTTAGATTTAGCGCGCTTAGGGGTCATGTTGCCCGTTAGATGCCTCATAGATATTAAAACAAAAACACAGGCAGATTAAAACCATAGAGAGCACGTGAAAGGAGAAAATTTATAATAGCGGACTCGCGCGTAATAATATTACCGTAAAAGAGAGACGAACAATCGACCTTAATTGTCGTTTCTCTTATTTTCAGGTATTTGTAAATACTGTACATACACTATAATTAGGACACAAAATATAATATAAATCTCTTATTTTCAGAGAAACAAATTTGGTTGGTTTGTTTAACTATTCCAAACTTAAGATAGATTAACATTATATATATATTATATTATATGTTGTTGTTGTTATTAATACGTTTTTATGATTATAGAACTAATGTTTCTTCTTGTTTTGTTAAAACTTAAGATAATAATTACCTATACTGATAGGTACCTACTAATTTTCTTTATTAAATATAAGTATTTAAATTAAAAATACGTAATACGAATATTATTACTGTTATTTCTTCCTTCAACACTTGAATCAGGGTAAGATAGACTTCTGGGATGATTTTTGAAATAAGTTGTGGTGAAATTTTAAATAAAAAATGAAGGCTTTGGAAGTTATCTCCTGTGGCTTAATATCGCAGTGTTATGGCAAGACGTATTCGAGCTGGAATGGCTTTTCGTAATTGGGTATCTTGTTTTGAAATCTGTGCTGAAACGTTGTTCAGTAAATATTCAATATCCGCTAAAGACATTCGAGTAAATTTTTCAAATTCACCAGAAGGTTCGGCAAGTAATTCGTTTAATTGCTGTTTCATAGTTAAACTGTAACAAAGAAAGGAGATAATTTTTACTTTTTATAGTGAAGATTAACAATAACATTAGCACACTACTGAACAGAAATATACTAACCTTATTCTATTACAATGGATATTTGTCACCCACCATCTTCGTTTTCTCGACTTTTTTTTATTTGTTTTTCACTTTTAATATAGGCGTAATTATAACTTCTGGGTCCATCTTTGACAGTAACGTCAATAATGTTTTTAACGTCCATCAAGCACGCGAACAGTATCGACAATCAACCGCGAAACATTGTGGCGCGATAACGCTGCTGTTTATTATGCCCGCTCCACATTCGCGCGCAAATCGCGGCACGAACTAAAAAAAAGCTAGCCTTATAACCATGACATTTATATTACTACATAATTTCTTGAGACGTAGCAGTACATCTTGACGCATCTATACACCTCTCGGAACTATCGACATTTATAACAACAATGATGTACTTATGGAACCTGGCTCATGGAGACACGAAGTGGAAAGAAGATGTGCTGTTCGTAATTAGCGACAAGTACCACGCCAACCACCTTTTAACGCCACGAAAATAAGAAACGCATTCACCAATTATTTTTCTAGTAGATAAGCATCATTTAAACATCATTTATATACAGAGTGTCCCAGTTTTTTCCGGCCAAACTTTGCCAGCGTATTCCACACGCAAAAGTAAGAACAAAATGTTATATGAACATATGCTCTTAAATGTTTTATTAAGGAGTTATAACTAATAATACAAAATCCAACAAAACCAAGCAAAATGACAGTAGACCTTCTTAATGTAATAACATTTCAAAATGACGTCCGTTATTACGAACAGAGGATTAACATCTAACAAAAATTGACCCTATGGTATTACTAATTTCTTCTTCATTTTCTCTAATCGTAGCAAATGCGTCTTTAATCCTCTGTACTAACTGCTCACGAGTGTTAATCTGTGGATCATAAACTTTTACTTTCACAACTCCCCACACGTAAAAATCCATTGGCGTGAGATCTGGTGATCTTTGAGGCCATGAGATTGGTCCTCCTCGACCTATCCATCCAAGTTGTGGATAATGGTCATTAATCCATTGCCCTACTGATACTGCGTAATGTGTTGGACAACCGTCTAATTGAATCCATAAGTTTTGTCGAAGTAATAATGGAATATCTCCTGCTACTTCTGTCTCAAATTAGTTTTCTAAGAAATCCATAAAAGATTGTGCCGTTAATCTATCCTGTAAGAAGTAAGGTCTGAATATCTTGCCATTGCATATTCCTGCCCAGACGTTGCACTTGAATTGATATTGAAACCCTCTTACTCGAACATAGTGTGGATTTTCATGTCTCCACTGGTGACTATTACGCGTATTTGAAATACCGGATTTCGTAAAGGATGCCTCATCGGTCCAGAGAATTTGTCATTGAAAATCAATATTATTACGAATTACACGCACGTACCACTCACAACAACGTATCCTCCTTTCATAATCTTCAGGCAAAAGTTCCCGTACAAGTGTGTAATGATATGGATATCTATGATCACCATGTAATGTTCGCCAGATTGTAGATCTTGGAATTTGTAGTCGATGCAATGCTCTTCGAATACTTTCTCTCGGGTTATTGTCAAAGGTATTTAAAACTCTTCGACAGTGGTTTTAATTACGTACTACTGATCCATAAAATTGATTTTCTTCAAAATTGTAATTATGATGATTGTTCAATACGTCGGCCTTCCACGGTCATACACAATTCGCACCGTTAGACGATTGAACTGAGGACACGATCACTCCGAAAGATTGCAATGAAACTCACTGCACGATGTCTTAACTGCGTTAGCGAACAGAATCGAATGTCGGACAGAACGGGGCAACGGATTATGTTTCAAAACAAACTTGCATTTGTATTGGTCTCTCGTCTCCTTGTCGACGCGTGCCACGTCGGAAAACAAGCGAATAATCTCATATTCACACCATCATAGTCAATTGCCCCTCTAGTAATCTTCAGTATTTTCTAACCGTCGAGATCGTGCGGACTGTTTCTCGTCGGTCGCGAATTTTGTCAAGTGACAATGGAAGCGTACACTTTTGCCGAGGTGGCAAACATGCACCTTACTTATGGTGCTGCCGACGGCAATGCGCGAATATCCGAGCAGATGTATCGCGAACGTTTTCTTGCTCGGCGACATCCCGATCACCGGCTATTTACGCGGATCACGCAACGTTTACGCGATACGGGATCATTCTCTTACGCAGCACCTTCCGGCGCGACAAGGTGCCGGTGTACAGAGGATTTCGAAAGCGCCGTTTTACGCCGTATTGAGAATGATCCGTCGGTTAGTACGCGATCGATTGCTCGCAAACTAAATATAAACCACGTGAATATTTGGCGTGCGTTGAAGGTGGAAGGTATGCACCCCTTACATTTTCGAAAAGTGCAAGGACTTCGTCCGTGTGACTATAACGCGCGTGTGAACTTTGCAAGTGGATTTTTGAACAAGTGTCGCGCGTACGGTGACTTTTTACACAGTGTGCTTTTCACGAACGAAGCCTATTTTACGCGAAACAGTTTTTTTAATATCCGCAACAGCCACATTTGGGACGTGGAAAGTCCGCACGCGATAATCGTTGCGTCGAATCAAGATCGTTTCGCCGTAAACATCTGGGCGGGCATAATTGACAATTATCTGATTGGACCGTATTTGTTGCCCCCCCCCCCCCCCCGCCTAGATGGGCACATTTTCAGTCAATTTCTCGAGCCCACTTTGCCCGATTTATTGGAAAATATGCCACTGTCCGTGCAGAGAAAAATGTGGTTGCAATTGGACGGTACACCGGCACACGTTACTCGCACATCTCATGGGTATTTAGACCGAAAATAACCTGGCCGATGGATCGGGAGAGGGGGTCCCGTTACGTGGCCAGCGCGTTGACTGGATTTAACGCCGTTGGACTTTTTAAACCCCGGTACGGACAGTGGAGGATCTCATTGCTCGTGTTATAGCTGCGTGCAATGAGATCCAAAACATGCCGGGCGTTTTTGAACGCGTACGAGATTCGATCGTCCGACGGTACGAAACGTGCGTGAATGTCGGCGGCCGACATGTTGAACACCTTTTATAACTGAAAGTGAATTGTGTTGTTACTGTGCGGGATTTTATGTTGACAAAGACTTTGATGCAAAGCCTTCGGAAGGACCCTGTTCCGCGGAGAGGCTCAATGGGACGCCGTTGTGACATTTGTCACTGACGTCCTTCGGGCCAAGAACGAGGCGGAAGCAGCAGAAGCAGAAGCTACTTCCACGACGGCTGTAGGACGGGATGGTCCAGAAGGCGGAAGCGACAGTAGCAGAAGCTACTTCCGCGAAGGCTGCAGGACGGGACGGCCCAGGAGGCGGAAGCGGCAGAAGCAGAAGCCTGCACGCGGTTTCGCAGGAGGGTCTTTGGCGTGCAGGGGGTGGGAGCCCGACGACGTCCAGCAGGCGGAAGAAGTGGAGTGCTTTAGCGTATACACCGGCAGGAGGTAAAACGGCCCTGAACCTCCCATGGGGAGGACACGTAGGGAAATGCCGCGAATAATGGGTGGAGGCTGTTACGCAGTAATGGTCGTTGCTCAGCCACACCTGGACCATCACCGCAAAGTGAAACCGGGTGAGGTACAGTAGCAGTGGAGGCAAAAGTAAAAAAAAAAAGTTTTGCGTGGTACAGTTTTCGTGCAGTGCAGTGAATGACACTTTCAGTGAAGTTTCAATGAACTTTTAGTGCAGTGTGTGAACGGGGCAACCTGCACGCCGTAGCGCTGCGCTACGTCACTGAGCCGATGACGTATGCCGTGCCATTGACCGCATCGAGCAGCTGATTGTGAGTCACGTTGCCTACAGATAGGCGTATGTTCAAACGGCTGTAAAATCAACAATAATCATCAGAGACCACGGGTATATTATTAAAAGTTGCTTATTTTTATTTCATCTATGCGCTCCTTAAGTTTGGACCAGTGTCATAGAAACACTCTGTATATATATCACCGTATTCGCATTGGCACCCAATACCTGCTTCGCGTCCCTTTGTCACCGGACAAAAAACCGACAAAAAACGGGGAACAAGGCGCGAAGCTGCGAAGAATACGCGAAACGGCTCTACACTCATGTCTGGCGCATCCTTCGCGGCTTCGGGCGCGAGTGTGGGGCAGGCTTCAAGCCGCGAAGAATACGCGAAATGGCTCTACACTCACGTTTCGTGCATCGTTCGTGGCTT
The DNA here is from genome assembly GCA_963989215.1 of Hedychridium roseum. Classification (NCBI taxonomy): domain Eukaryota; kingdom Metazoa; phylum Arthropoda; class Insecta; order Hymenoptera; family Chrysididae; genus Hedychridium; species Hedychridium roseum. The sequence continues at coordinate 8,839,325 of OZ022313.1, read as the reverse complement.
CGTACGCGAGTGTGAAGCCAATTAGCGATCGTTAGGCTCCTAGATCGGGTCGAGGGAACAGGGAGCGGGGTACGGAGCGATACCTCGCGAATGCCTACGCAAATCGGAGCCGTCAGACTCTCCCCAGCGAGATAGATAGCTGCGTGCGTGCGTATTTGTTCAAGTGAAAAATTGAATATGTTAGTGCCCAGTGGGTGGACGCGATAGAAGCGGTTTTGGGATGACATACGCCACCTTACGGCAGATGACGTAACCCCGACCCTCGCTACGCGGTGGTGGCGCCGCGAAAAGTCGCTCCGTTTCGCGACGAAATCCGCGAGACCCCCCGCTGATTTTTTGCGGGCCACCAATTTTAGGTGGGCCCAAACCGTCTACAGACACCCCCGTAACAAACCGGAAAACAAGCCGATCACATTGATGTAAGATTACGCGTGGATACAAATTACCAAATCGGTGAAAATGCGAAAAGAAGGACGCGCGGTAACACAATGCGGGGGTGCGGGGAGAGCGGATGAACGCAAGGGCTCTCTCCATGGTCCGTTCTCGGGCATAAGGCCAGCCTCTGCTGCCGCAGATGGCAAGACATCTTCTGATTAGAACAGGCAAGATAACCTTAAGAACAATAAAGAGCGATAACCACAAAAAAAGAACGAGTTGTCAGCAAATTTCTTCCAACTTGTCCGGCCGCGACTTTCCTCGTGTCCCGATCTTTGGCGGACGCAGTGACCAAGCACGGCCGCACGTAATTGCCCCGGCGTTGAGGGTGATAAGGACGCGCTACGACGCCCCGATTGCCCACGACTGGCCGCGTTTCACGACGCCCCACTGTGTCGACAGCCGGTCGCGCCCTGCCGCCCCTTCGATCTCGATCGACGGCTGCGACAAGTGCCCCGACGAGACCGGTCGCGCAGGGTGTTGCCCCGACAAAGCGGAGCACACAGGACCTGCACTAACGTCCACCTCCCTCCTTCCTCACCGACACGCCGATGCCGAATCGGGCCGGCCGACGTCAGCAGGCGCGACGTAGAAGATCAGCCGCTGCTCCCCTCCGGGAAACACCAATCCGCTCGTCTCCGAGCGTCTCCGTCGTTCCCCCAAGGACGCACCCGGAACGGCCCATCCACTCGAAGCTCGCTCCACTGACACCGGGTCACCCAGGACCCCTCCGACTTCACCTCGGGTTCGAGGACGAACCTGCCCCCTTACCCCGGGAGGTATTAAGCCTGCCTCCTACCGCTATGAGGAACGCTTGCTGCCCCTCCTGCCCACCCAACTAACACAAATATCGAGGAAATTTCTTTCCTACATTATAATTTAAAATAAAACATATTTTTTATTTATTGTCTCATTATAATAATATACTTTTAATTTAATTATAGTTAATTAGTAATGCATAATTTGATTATGTAGATTACATTTTTCTGGTCAAACTTTGTAAAATAATTGTCTCTATCCTTTACATACAATAAATGTTAATATGATTACGCCACTGGCATTTAGTTGATATTTTTTAATTCACACATATATAATTCATATATAATATATGATATATGCCTGTACGTTCGTAATAATATGTAGTACTTGTGAGGTTCATCGTATGCATTGCATGTATACATAGATTGTACACCTACATATATATAATAGATATAATGTAGGTAGTTAGATCGTTTTGGCGTCTCAAAGACACTGCGCTGCGCGCCAACTCTTTTTCTCGATACCCGCTCTCTCTTTCGGTACGTTCGTATGTAGTCGGATAGCTTCGGGGTCCCGAAGAGACATAGACAGCCGGAGACTTTCGGGTACCCGAAGCGCATCATACCTTTGGGGACCCAACACTTCTCGGCCGAGAATCCCCGACCAGACCCAAGCGTCGGAATTCTCGAGATTTCTTACATCTTTTTTTTACATCGAAATATGGCTGAAAACGAGGGAAATCAAAACCGGAAGGAAGGAGTAAATAACGGGATGGAACGGGATAAAACACTAGCATAACACATAGATGAACTAGATACACTGATAAAGAATCCACGGAACATTCAAAGAAGTGTCAGGAAGAATATTAATAACGAAATAGTAACGATATGACGTGGTGTTGAAGCCCTGACCGCGAAAGCTGAACAGCTGGTGAGCTACGATTACAAACTAAGGTCGTTCAAAAACTTCTAAACAAAAACAATAAAACTACGGAGGGAGAAGAGACAAATGTAACGGAAACTGAACACACACAGCACATGGAAACTATTTCTGAACCTGGCTTGCAACACGGTAATAAATATACCCAAAATATTTATCTAGTACAAACGCTACCACATACACAAACACAGCTAATAACCCAGACTATACCACAGATCCTAGCGCAAGAAAAAAAGACTAGATTTCGCGAAAAACTATATATTCAAGCCTCCTGAATTTTGCCATAATGTCATCTTTCGCGATGAAAGCAAATTTAATATTTGGGGCTCCGATGGTTCGCAAAAAGTTTGGCGAAAACCAAATACGGACTTGGATCCGAAGAATTTGCGAAGTACTGTGAAGCATGGGGGCGGTTAGGTATAGGGCTGTATTAGTTATCATGGTGTGGGTAATGTATAGATTATTGCAGATACAATGGACAAAATAATGTACTTAAATGTTTTAAGAGAAAATTTAAAACAAAGTGCTTAAAAAATGGGGATCTTAGACAGTTTTTACTTTTACCAAAATAATGACCCTAAGCACAAATCAAATGTAGTGCAAGAATGATTGTTATACAACTGCCCGAAAATAATGGTAACTCCACCTCAGTCCCCGGATTGAAATCCTATCAAGATGGTATGGAATATATTAGATATTAGAATACATAAACATTCTATCAAAAATGAAACTGAACTACAAAACAGATTACAAGAGGAATGGCAAAAAATTGATGTTAATTATTTACAAAAAATAGTGAGATCAATGCCAAGAAGACTTACAGAAGTTATAAAACGGAAGGGATATCCCACTCAATATTAATTTAATTGAAATAATAATTCAAACAATAATTATTATGAAATGAGCGAATAATTTTGTGAGGTAAAGAAGTGTAAATTTATAATAGATTTGTTATAACATGTTTCTTGCAGTTATAAATAAAAAATGTCCAATTTTTGTTTACAATTTTGTTGCATTCAGATATCAATAATGTATATCAAAATAAAAAACATTAAAAAATCCTTCGTTGTTTGGTTACTTTATCTATAAACTGTCCATTGACAGTTAACTTACAATTACCGGTACGATCCATATAACGTTTTATTCACCTACACTTCACTTACTGTCCTTTCAAACACTGTATATCCGTCTCGAGAAACCATTTGTTGGATAATATACTGCTACTTTGGAATTAACACACCGCATAAAGATATAACCATTAATTCTAGGCAACCATAGACAACATTTACAAAAATGTCAATGAAAATATCATATAACGCCAAATGGATCTTGTTTGCGCGATTTAACTTACGCCTCGCCATCTGTCGGTTGATCGCGTAAACATAGAGTTGATCGATTTAGCAGGTGAGCGGCTAAAATATCGAAAAGGACATTCAGAGGAAAATACTCGTAAGTATACCCCCAAAAAAGTCATATAGCATGTTAAGTCATTTTGTACGTTGCTCAGTGTTATCATATAAATGGCACACTGCTTATCACTAGACTGCAGAAGTTTATGCAAAATAATAACTTTGCATATCTTGCATATTATGCATATATAGCATATATAATATTTTGCATAGATACTGCATATTTTGAATAAATATCGCACGTTTCGCATTAACATATACATATTTCGCATAAATACCAAATATTACTCACAAGACTTCAGCGTAAACGTCGTATTGCGGCCAGCTTCACTTTCTCTCTCCACTTTCTCTCCCTCCCTCTCTCTCTCTCAAACACTCGGTGGCATATATAAAAATACAATACACAAATATTTACATATCTCTATACAGATTTATGAGCATTATGTACGAGCATTATCGGATTTATCATTTGATGTTCTCGGTTAGTTGATCGTGTCAAGTTGGATATTAGAACTTAGAATATACGACGATTATACGGTTAAATGATTTGTGTAGAAAATGCCGAAAGTTAAAAAAAATAAATGTGCACTGATACGAAGATATAGGCGACGAGTATGTAGTTTATGATGGACAAAATGTTTATTGTAAAGCTCGAAGTTCTTCAAAATAAGCAGCTTGTCAAGGATTTAACTTACATCCAGACTCATTTAAAGATTTTGCCAACAACAATGAAAAAATGAGAAAGAATAGGAATGCCCTTGACAGAATCTGTCCAAATTGCACGTTCTTGCATTAATAGTTTACGTGAAACACCTGGATTTTGTGGATCAAAAATTAAAATGAAAATAGACAACGTTTTAGAAAGAAACCCAGGAATTAGAGAAATATTTCGGCTATCCGAAGTTATTGCATACAAAACTACTAACAATGAGTTACCTAAAGAAATTCCATCTAGTATGTGGAGTAAATATAAATTTGCACCAATTACATCCTGCGATGTCGAGAGATCATTTTCAGCCTACAAATTAATTTTATCCGAAAAACGACATCAATTTTACAGTGTCAAATCTTGAAAAAATGTTGGTGTCATATCGTCATTTGAATTATAACTCAGAATGTTAATATTGTTATTAGTTGGTCAAGTTTAGAAGTAATTAGTTAATATGGTATTGTTTTTTTCTTTATAATTGTTATTTTAGTTGTTAAAGTTATTATATTATTTTTTATTAGTGCGCATATTTTTTCATATCTTGTATAAACATTGGATATTTTTTTTGTATAGTTGCTGCATATTGCATATTTGTTATGCATATTTAATGCATATTTAGTGCATATTTTGATATATACATAAAAAATAAAATAGAAAAAGAGACTAATATATTTTTAATATCTATTTCTCCTCAATCGTGATATATGTTTTCGCATAAAATTCTGCAGTCTAAAGTCTGTGATAAGTTATCACATTGGCTCTTAGCATCACGTCTGTAACGTTCCGATTCCTTGTTAACGTGCGCCTTGTGCATATTGTTATGTATTAGTTAGACAGTAGGGATCAAATTGTACTACGAATGCAGCTGATGCTGCATCCGCTGTATTCAGAAAGACAATTATTATCATCGCTTCTCCTGAGAATACTTTCGTTGCAAAAGAGTGCGATCCGGAGGTACAGAGAGGAAGACGTACTCGGGCGCACTCCTGTTCTGACAACCAAACTGTAAAGACGTTTTTCTTTTAATATATATTCACAGATAAAAAGAAAGTCCTTTTTTTCACTTCAATACCTATCCATAAAATTATTAAAACGCATCTCACAGGCAACGAGTGTGTATTCTCTCGTAAAATAGCCCTTACGGCATAACAATATGAATACGTATACAGGGTGTTCCTGAGGTATTGGTCCAAACTTGGAGGGCATATAAATAAGGTAAATATAAGCAACTTCTGTCAATATACTTATGGTCTTTGGTCATTATTGTTGATATTACAGCCTTTTGAAAACCCGCCCGTGTCGAGATAATTCGTCGTACATAAAGCTGCCTACAGCTGTCCGATTTTGCGAACAAAGCCTAGTTTCCCGCACTAAGAAATAATCTTTCACTTGACATTTGGGTGGGAATTATTTCGAGAATGTTTAATAATAATAACAATAACAATAACAATAACAATAACAATAACAATAACAATAACAATAACAATAACAATAACAATAACAATAACAATAACAATAACAATAATAATAATATATTGTAACAGATAGAAATTTCCCGACAGCGTATATGTAATGGTATGTCTGTGAGAGCTGCGAGAATCTTCCGGACATAAAAATATAAACATCTTAAGGATATATAGGACCCCCCGCGACAGCGCAGCAACATATTACGTTACACTTTACGTTGCGCACGTGTCACCCGTCATAACACGTTACGAATCACTTTGTAGACATCAAATTAAACTGTATAAATTGTAAAAGTGAATAAAGAATTAAGATTTTTTTTAAAAAGAAAAGTGACGCACGAGGATCATATAAAAAAAATACAATAACATACCTAGATAAGTAAATAGATAAATAAAATAAATAAATGAATAAGTACATAAGTAAGAAGAACGAATAAAATAAATAGTATTAAATATCATAACGGCATGTCACGAAGTTTAGAAGAGAAAGGTTCAGGTGAAAGTAATCCAGATCAGCGGAAAAGCTATTACAAGAATTGCTGATTCGAGCAATGATTGATTGATTACTATAAGCTATCTTATCACGCGGAACGTAAAATGGGGCATTGTACCTTATAATCTAGGGGGTACTGCCAGACACACGTTGAATGCCATGGGGGTCACCGGTGACCGGCGCGTCAAGATTAGTAGAAATGCATAATTTGAACAAACGTCAATACTTATAAATTTCTCATTGTTACTATCGTTACTACAATGGTGTAAAGAAATTAATGCAGTATGAAACATTTAAAAATAGTTTTATTTATGCACAAAATATAAACATATTATACGCGCACCTTCCGATGTGTTATATTAAAGCACGGCAAACAAAGAAAGGGTCTTCACAATATGTCACTACTTTTTTACTGCAGTTTTTTGCTGTTGCCCTCCCTAGTTTTTGTGAATTTTTTTGGTAATAAATTTTGCAAAATCGTTGCACAGTTCTAGCTTTTCCCGACATTGCTTTTAATACATGACGTGGTTTTCTCAGCAAGCTTTCACGTGGAGAAATACAAACCTCAATTTCATTATCATAACATTTTGTTAAATACATTGCTACTTTCATTCTGAAATCGGGAATTTGAATATTTTTGCGAGTTATCTGTTTAAATAATACCATTGCATTTACCATACATGTATTTAATAACAGTTCTATTGCTAATTTCCTATACCACTTTACAGTTTTACGCAATGGTGAACTATACGCTATCATTTGGTTAGATAAATCGACTGATGATTTTCTTAAATTGTGTTCCATAACTATTTTGGTTTTTCACACGAATAGAATTTTTTATGTACAGTAGTCATTTCTGCTGAATGTTTCGTAGAAAGCCTCAATACATCTCTCTTGTCCTTCCATTTTAAGACTGTTATACCTTTTTTATTTTCGCGAGCAATAACTTCTCCACGTTTTAATTTTTTGGACACTACTTCTGCTGGATTTCCTCGCCGATTTTTTCGTAGGGTACCCAATAAATGTGTGTTCATTGTGATTAATTTTTCCGCCAGATCAACACTTGTAGACCAATTATCTGTGCAGATAGTATGACCTTTACCCAATATATTTTTGCAAAGAGACATTACAACCTGAGATGATTTGTTTCCTGTTATTTTATCTTTATTCTCTTCTTTTCCCGTGTATATTTGAAAAGAATAAGAGTATCTTGCACCACTGCATAATTTAAAAACTTTTATTCCGTATCTGTGACGTTTTTGTTTCAAATACTGTCGAAATATTATGCGGCCTCGAAATGGCACTAATGTATCATCTACGCATAACATTTCATCTGGATTGTAATGTTTCTTGAAATTACTATTTAATATATCGATAATATGAATAATTTTAGACAATCTATTATTAGGATCATTTTCGTCGTTATTACTAAAATGAATGAACCGCAAAAGTAATTCAAATCGATTTCGTGAAAACACTGAACGTGGGAATGTCATATTATATCCTTCATCTGTACTCCAATACAGCTGAATTTTGGGTAATCGCACTATTCCCATCCATATAATTAGGCCAAAAAACCGTTTTATTTCATTAGGATTTGTTCCGACCCATTTATCGAGACGATGCGATTGCTGTTCTGACGTTATTTGCGCAGCATATATATTCGTTTGATTCGCAATAATTTGGAATATTTCATTTGTAACAAAAAGAAAATAAAAACTATGCGGTTCAGTACAATTAAACATTTCAGAGTGACGCGTGTTGATTTCCGGTGAATTCGAAAATGTGATCTTCGCTTGATTGCCCAAAGGAATACGCCAATTTATATCACACTCCTCTTCTTGTGTATTATTTTCATCATTACCGTCATCTTCATCTTCACTTTCACTATCTGATTCAATTCGACGGCGACGTATTGAAGAAGATGCTTTTATGATATCAGATACACTGCTCGAAGAATTTTCCTCGCTATTTGATAGCACTCGACATCGTTTGGAGGGACTTGGCCAAGATGTATCGTTAGTTGAATTGCTTGACGAATAATCTTCATTTGAAATCATTATTGACTTTAAGGGCTAACTAAAAAATTAAATAGAAGACACGAAGTGCAAAAATTTTTGTAGCATATAAAAGTATAATAGACGCTCTTACCTGATTGTTGGGCACTTTCGACGAGAATGAAAACGTGAAACAATTACGTAGCGACGCAAACTAATAATTTCAAATACAGTGGAAGCCGCTTAACTGGGACACGTTGGGCGAAGTCAATTTGTCCCAATAAAACGGCTGTTTCAATTAAGCGATTTTTATTTTTAATTCCAAGAATGATTCATATGTATGGACATACATTCATATGGTCATAAGAATAAGTAGTAGAATTGATCAAGAGCATGGTTTAAACAATGTGAACATCTACATAATATATTTAATATGTATACAATATGACCATTATAAAATTTTAAAGAACTTTGGTACATTTGGATCTTTGGTAATCTGTAAGTTCAAATCGTGCTCAGTACTCATTAAGAAGTTTTGTCGCTTTTGAAGTAACGATCAAGAGTTTGCTGCCGTATTTTCCTAATGCTCTGCTGCCGTATGAAGTCTGCGCAAACGTCTAGTCAGTTCATGGGACTTTCTTCATTCTCTTCTTGCATGAAGAAGTGCCGCAGGCGATCCAAACATTTCCTTGCCTTTTGGATGGTCACTCGATCAACAAGGGAGTCGTCAGTATCGTCATCCGTTTTTCTGTCATTTTCATTTTCTACGACGAACTCTTGAATAATTTCGTCATCGCAGTTCTCAGATTCACCGCAGCAAGGCAGGTCGTCATCAATGCGCAAAAACTCCTCATGATTTGTTACACGTTGCAATTCACAGGTGTTTTCGCTTTCATTATCAGGCAGTACAGCTTCAAGATTTGCCTGTTTAAAACCACACTGAGCGAAACTGTGCTGAAGTGTTGAGCACGTTATTTTTCTCCGACTATCCGCAATAAATTGAATTGCTTGTAAAATATTAACTTTTGCGCTAACATCCCTTGCAGTTGTAGACTCTGTCACCAGATTTTCTTCAATTGCTTCTAAAATAAATTGCACCAACATTCCACGGTAATGTGTTTTTAAATTTTTAATAATACCCATGTCAAGTAGTTGAATTAGCGATGTAGTGTTAGGGGAGAGAAATTCAAGCTGAATATTCTTTAAACCATATGGAGACGGATGAGCAGCCGCGTTATCAACAAGTAGCAAAATTTTTCTGGCATCTCGTTGAAGTTCTGCATCCCAATCCTCAAGCCATTTCATAAAAATTTGTGCTGCCATCCAAGCATTCTTATTAGCGTAGTACAAAACTGGCAAACTATCCACTTTAACATTTTTAAAGCACCATGGCTTTGCAGCTTTTCCAATCACCAAAAGTTTACGTTTGTCCCTTCCCGTCATGTTACAGAAACAAAACACAGTTACACGATCCATAGCTTTTTTTGAACTAACAACTTGTAAGTGCTTACAGCTCAGCGGTCCATCTAGTGTGGCTCGATAGGATAACCCTGTCTCATCGGCGTTATAAATGTTCTCAGGATTGAACATTTCAAGAAGTTCCGGAAGTCTAGTTGAACTCCATTGATTTGCACCTGTAGAATCAGCACTGCCTTTCTCCCCATGAGCCTTTTTAAATTTGATTGCGTGCCTTGTTTTCCACCGTGCTAGCCAACCGTCAGTAGCTTTAAAATCTTCATGACCCATTTTCCTTGCAAGCTTTTCTGACTTTGATTTTAACATTGGACCAGTGACACATACACCTCGTCCAATTACAATCGAAAACCATCGATTTAGGGCATTGTCAACATCTGGGTCTTTTCCTTCTCGTTTCCTTTTCCTTTCTCCTGCCGCTTGTCCTCCGTGTTTATTTATAAATTCTTCACGTAACGCCACGTCATTTTTTTTATTACGGGAGATGGTGGATTTAGAAATACCAACGATCTTTTCGAGCTCGCGAAATGTACTGTGGGCAGGTTGGCTTTTTAATTTGTCCAATAAATCGATTTTCTCAGCTAGAGACAAATCTTTTCGCGACATTATACAGCAAACTTTAAATAAAACAAACAAACAAACAAACAAACAAACAACAAAACAAAAACAGTAACAACAACAACGGTTTATTAAAAAATATGAAGAAAGAAAGTCTTTCGCTCGCAGCTTGGATTCGCTAGACTAAGCCTTATTGCGCGTAGGACCTTCCTTTTAACGGCAATTGTTCTCTTTGTCTCATAATGAGGTGTCCTTCTTTTCTCGCGCGATTTTGGCCGCGACTGAGAAATTAAGGTAGCAGCCGGCATCTAAGATGCACCGCCAAAGTAGCCGCGGTACCCAGCTGCACCGCAACGACACACTTCAGACATGCGTGCCGATACTTTTTTCTCTGTGGCGGCATCAATAAAACGAAATGCTTATCACCGCACAGGAAAAGAAATCAAACGGGTGGCTACCTAAACGCACGTGCACGCCGTTCCTTTATAGATTACCGCCGATCATTTACCTTTCTGTCCCAATAAACCGACATGCTGTTTCTAATAAACGAAGTAAAATACATTGTTTTGATACGTTTGTTTCTGTTTTTCGTCTTTTGTCTCAAATAAGCGACTGCTCCTATTATCCGGCGTCTCTAATAAGCGGCTTCCACTGTAATTGACAATCGCTAAAAATAAGTAACTCGCGCGAAATCGCAGAAACGCACTACAGCGTAAGATAAATCCGTTAAAACATCATTATCCACCGTAACTTATCAGTTATAGATAGTATTTCAACATTATATATATCGCATAATAAAAAATTCATCGTGGCGCCACGGGCAATCCCTGTAAAACTAGCGTGGCATTCAACGTGTTAATTCGTGTTACGTGTTAATTCAGGACAGTCAATTACATTGTTTAAGATATTGTACATGAACGTAATATGTCTGACTGTAACCTCCTGAATTCGAAAGTCCGCATGTTATTAATTAAATGTTGATCGTACTCGAGAGCATCTGTTAGGGAGTTTTCTCTTCGTCAATTCGCGCCCTCTATGGATACTGTATGTTTTTGTCTAGTATAGGGGTCGGCAACCTTTTTGGAATTAAGAGCCATTTTTTTCCCGATGTGATTGAAGAGATATGTAAATGTTCGAATTATTAGTGTGGACGTTTCTAAGTTAGCATTATTAGCAATAAACTTCCTCGAAATAATTACTTTCCATTTACCAAGTGAAAAATTATTTTCTAGTGCAGGAAACGTCGTCACCAATAATTCGGATATTTACGAATAACTCGAAAGTTGGAAATCTATTGGAATATGTAAACTTTCTGAGCTGAAGATTTATCCACAAGTAAGTCGAAATTTTATGAGTTCTCGACTATTTTAGTCGTTTCGACTTTTTTAATAGGTAATTTTTTCCCCAATAGTCCGGTGATTTAAAGTAGTTCGGAAAATTTTAATACTTCCTCGGCTCGAAAAAATAAAGAGGAAAAACGTTTAGTCAGCTGTGTCCCATGTATACGGCACTGAGCCGATGACGTGTCGCCGTGACATTGACCTCATCAGTAGCTGAATATGGGTCACGTTGCCTACACACAGGCGGATATTCAAACGGCTGTAACTTCGACAATAATGACCGGAGATCATAGGTATGTTAACAAAAGTTGCTTGTTTTTACCTCATTTATACGATTCTTAATATATGACGGTTAAAAGACAAGTTGTTACTAAAAACAACTCCCAGATCCTCCACAGAAGCTACTGGCCGTAATAAATAACCACTAATACTATAGTTAAAATTGGTAGTATAGTTGGAATTATAAAAGTGCAACACCGAAGATTTTTGTAAATTTAAGGTCATGAAATTCTAGTTACACTACAAGACTAAACGATCCAGGTCCTCTTGAACTAAAAGCGCGTCATAAAAGGACAAAATTCTTCTATAAAATTTGAGGTCGTCAGCATATAGTAAAAACTTTGAGTGTTAAAAACATGTTATTGTGTCGTTAATATGAAAATTAAACAAAGTGAGACTTACAAGGAAACTGTGCGAAGTGTCCGCCTCCGATTTTCTTATGCTTGTGATATGTTATAGTCCATCCAAAACTAAGAGACACGTATTTTTTTATATGTGCTCTTAAACGGATTTAAGGGGTGAAATTCACCCTCAAAGTTGAGCATGTAAAGCGGTGTTTGTGTAGTTTTACATAGAAGGAGTGTCTCTATCGCCACCAAACCAACTTTGAAACATTCCTTACGTGAAATGATGAAATTCACATATCCATCTTTCTATACACCCTTATTGCAAGGTGGTGAACCACCCTCTGGAAATTTTCATTTCAATATAAAAAAAAAACTAATTATCCGATTTTAATGAAACAAAAACCAAATTGTAGAGCGAGGAAAAACAAAGTTGACCAGTTTTTGTATTTTTCGAAAAAAACAATTTTTAAGAGGAAAAACACGTCTTCAACTATACGTCTGTTCTCCTAATGTTAAAGTCATTCTGATTAGTTTTAATTGCCGGAGGCCTCTTATACACTCACTTCTATACCTGAAAACAAGACATCATTACATTCAGGCTTGTCTTTATTGTTTTTCTTGTGATTCACTGTCCCTGCATGTGCCACATATACACGTAAGTATTAAAGTATACTTTATTGTTTATTATTGTTCAGGTATTTTAATTTATTTTATTTCGGTCATTATGAAGGTGTAATATACACTTCTTTAGTTAAGATATTTTTATTTTCTGTATTTAAAAAAAGTTAAAGCGCAATGTGCGGCAGTGTAATACCCGACTGCATACCTACTTGGTTGGTGTGCTAGAACCACCGTTAGAATATATATAGATATTAATAATCGGCAATTATCGATGCAACAAATTTATACATTTATAATACAATTTATAGAAAATGTATAATCTCTCCGTTTTGCAAGGATGGTAATAGCCTCCTTCCTTATCTCAATATTCTTTTAATATTAACCTTCTGTATAGCCCTTAAGTGAACGATTATTTACAACGCTATCGAGTGTGTATCAGTATTGCCTGTGGGCAATTTTGTAAGTGGGTTAGAGTGAGTTAGAGTGAGTCTCACTTCTGAAGCTCATTTCTGGTATGTTGAAATAATTTAATTTGATGTTAAAAAAGTTGCTTTAATGCTTCTAATATGTATTTACTTACAAAGCACTTAAAAAATACGATGGGAAACGTTTTTATTCCAATCATTGGTCAGATAAACGTTCTTTCGACAGATTCATGGAGTGGACATTGCCCACAAGATATTAGCCAACTTTCCTCAATTGATAAGCAAATCATCCCAATGATTATACCAAAGGGCACAACTGGAAAAATTCAGCCACTTGACGTTTTCGGATTCAAAATATGGATGAATTATGTTAGACACTTTTCAGACAGTGTCATTTTCCTTGATTACGACATAAACTTACACTTGAGGAACAACATAATAAAATTACAATCCCTTGTTCATATCCAGTTATCATCTCCAAGGTATCAAAATTTGTTCCGATATTCTTGGTTCAAAAGGGAATACATAGAAAAACGACCAGAAAATTTCGAAGATCCGGTCGAATTTGCTTTTGGGACGCTTTCTCAATCGCAGTGTGCACGAATATCGCTGTAATAAGATGTTCTTGGTGTAAAAAGTCGCTGTGTTTTAAACATTTTTTCAAAGGATATCACTATTGCTCATGGTAAGAATATAGACATTAGTTTCATAAGAGAGAAAATGGAATTTCAACGTCATATAATGACAATATAAAAAAAACATTTAATGTAAGAATGTATATACATTCTTATAGCAAATATTTCTGTGAAACTTATGGTTTCGAAGATATTTGAGGTGCTAATAGTTACTGCCCCACCCTGTATTTATACATGTGTTTTTCATCGACTAATTGAAATATAAACGTGAATTTACAAATAATTAATAACAAAATTAACAATTACAAACATTAATTGTGTTTATTATATTCAGGAGAAAAGTAATAATCCTCCTTTCCTCACTCACAATCAGACAGTATTGATACAGACTCGAAAGCATTGGAAATAATCGTTCACTTAAGGGCTATACAAAAGGTTAATATTAAAAGAATATTGAGATAAGTAAGCAAACTATTATCATCCTTGTAAAACCGACAATGAGAGATTAAAAATTTTTAGATTATAAAACAGCCAGAGGACATCACAAAGGGACTCCGAGATAAATATGTCAGTGATGACATTCTTTACTCATCTGTACATTACGCATAAACTTTTTTCAGAAACAGCAAACCAAAAATGTATTAACTACAGAAGTGTATATTACACCTTGATAATGCCTGAAATAAAATAAATTACAATACTTCCAACAAAAATAGTATGAAATGTATGAAATACATTAAAATGTATTAACTAAAGCCGTAATGTATTAACTAAAGAAGTGTATATTACACCTTGATAATGCCCGAAATAAAATAAATTAAAATACCTGAACAATAACAGTATACTTTAATACTTACGTGTATATGTGGCACATGCAGGGACAGTGAATCACAAGAAAAATAATAAAGACAAGCCTGAATGTAATGATGTCTTGTTTTCAGGTATAGAAGTGAGTGTATAAGAGGCCTCCGGCAATTAAAACTAATCAGAATGACTTTAACATTAGGAGAACAGACGTATTGTTGAAGACGTGTTTTTCCTCTTAAAAATTGTTTTTTTCGAAAAATACAAAAACTGGTCAACTTTGTCTTTCCTCGCTCTACAATTTGGTTTTTGTTTCATTAAAATCGGATAATTAGTTTTTTTTTATATTGAAATGAAAATTTTCAGAGGGTGGTTCAGCCCCTTGCAATAAGGGTGCATAGAAAGATGGATATGTGAATTTCATCATTTCACGTAAGGAATGTTTCAAAGTTGGTTTGGTGGCGATAGAGACACTCCTTCTATGTAAAACTACACAAACACCGATTTACATGCTCAACTTTGAGGGTGAATTTCACCCCTTAAATCCGTTTAAGAGCACATATAAAAAAATACGTGTCTCTTAGTTTTGGATGGACTATAACATATCACAAGCATAAGAAAATCGGAGGCGGACACTTCGCACAGTTTCCTTGTTAGATGTGACCCCTGCGGTACATCAGAAGTGACATAGATGGCATTGGAAATATAACCCTTGTACTTGAGAAACTGTACTTTATCAGTTAAATAATTCTTGAACCAAAACACGAAGAATTTCGGTACCCTCATAAACATGAGTTTTGCTAAAAAATGATTATGGTTAACTTTGTCAAAAGCCTTAGAGAAATCCGTGTTTATGGCATCTACTTGATATCCGTTTTTTACAGATATTAAGAGGAATTCGTTATAAACCGCCAAATTAGTAACTGTGGATTTGTTGGGACGAAAACCATGCGGCTCATTAATTAGAACCGAACCCAATACATGATCTAATTTAATTACGATTATTTATTCAAAAACTTTAGGTAAAATGCTAATTAACGAGATAGGTCGGTGGTTTTTAACGTCTCCTCTGTCGTCACCTTTGAAGATCGGTGTAATAAACCTACATTTCTAAAATTTAGGAAATATGCCAGAGCGCAGTGCCGAATTAAAAATCAAACATACAGGCATAGCTAGAGTCGATGCGCACGACAAGATAAAAACAGCCGGAAGTCCATCAGGACTCAGGCCTTTGTTTCTATTAATAGAGGTAATGCCATTAAATACCTCGACTAAGGATATATTTAAGGGTGGAAAATCTGAAAACATATCAACATGAATTAAATTCTCAGAGCTAGAATCAAGAGTGTCATCCGTTAAATTGTCCGAGTAGGCCGAGGGAGAATAATATGAAAACAAATTAACTATATCTGGACCATTGGACGCTATCTTATTCTCCAGATACATAGAGCAAGGAAGACCGGATGTGTTTCTTTTTATATTCACAAATTTCCAGAAGGATTTGATGTTATATGAAGACAAAAGATATCTCGATATATGATTCAGGTAGTCTTTTCTGAAGACTGATTTACATCTGGATCTTAGGTCCGCAAATCTGTGAGAGTCACTAATGGAATTAGTCATCTTAAATTTTTTATGTGCCATTTTCTTTTGCTTAATAAATCCACGGAGTAATGGACTGGTCCAGGGCGGAAAAGTCGAATAGTTAACCGCCTTTAACGGGACGAACAGTGAAATTAACCCATATAGGACATCATAAGAGACGTTCACGAATGCTTCAAAATCCATGCTGGTGAACAGTGGGTCCCACTCAATGGATGATAGGGAATAACTGATAGATATATATGATCAGCCTTGTCGAAATCAAATTTATATTCCGTACTTTGAAAGATATCAATTGGGACTAGAGTATCAACCGATTCTTAAACACAAGCAGATGAAGTATTCGTCCAAACTAAATCCAAGTAGTAATTATTAAGGTTTAAAATATGCTTAATTTGAACAAGCTTTAACCAGTTAAACATATCAGTCACCAAATTAGCGACATTTCTAATTAAAGGTAAATATTAAAGGCGAAGGCAGTCCAAGTTGTCGGATGCATTTATCGAGGCAGTTAGTCACTTTTTGTTATGAGAGGAGGATTTGCTGGAGCCTTTCATGTTGGGGCTCTTCAGGTCTTTGGTGCTTCTGACAGTGACGTCAGAAACACTGGAATCACAGGAACCATCACACGTAGAGACGCTATTAGAAAAGGTGCCACTGGAGGTAGAGGACTGAGGCGAGGTTTGCCGCACAGACGCAGGCTCTGTAGTTAAATTCGTAGACTGGCAGAGAGCAGTTAGATCTTCAAGGCAATATAGAGTGGAAGGCGGAGAGGAGGTGTCACGCCTTACAAAGATTTTGCCATTCCTGAGTCAGACTCTATGAATCTTCCCAGCCTTCATTTTTCGACGCGCGTTCATAAAGACCTTATGGAGCTTCTTGAGAAGACGCTCATTGATGTTGATAATGACGTCTGGGTATATGTTGGCGATTATAGCCCCAGAGAAGTGGGGTTTGCTTCGCTAATCCATTTCCGAGAGGAAGAGGAGGATGTTCATCAGCAGGAAGTAATGTCGTCAGAAGGAGGAGTGATCCCAATAACATCTCCAATGTTGACAACAAGTTCTCTTAAGTCCGGTATGATATGCCCACGAAATCCTGAGATAATGAAATCTTGACTGTAACGGTCACCTTCAAGTATGTTTATTCTCCTTTTTAGAGATTTGTCAACATGAGTGAACCGAGGGTTTTCAAGGCTATCTACACGCTTTTCCAGATCAGCAGTAGTGGATGAGATTTTGGTAGTCTTTCCGTCAAGCATTTTAACCTTGAATGAGGGGTTATTAAATTTTCCAAGGCAGTCTGTAATAGATGCCTTAATTTCATCGAGCTGACCGAGTTGTTTCTTGATGAAGGCTACATCATTAACTTTGGTTTCAATAATGTCAATCTTAGCAGCAACAGTAGATATTAACATCAGTAACATTTGCATATCATTACCAGATTGCGCTGAGGAGACTTCTGAGGAAAGTAGCATGGCAGAAGAAATCACATTCAAGGCGGAATTAAACGTTGAAGGCGCGCTTCTGCTAAGCGATCGTTTACATTCTGCACAGTTAAAGGCGACGTACTTCGGCAGATTCTTGGAGTTAGTAATTCCAAATACCGATTTAGCACATCATATACAGGGTGTGGCCAAAGTACCAGAACAGCGAAACCACTCGGAGGGGGTAGATCTGAAGGGAAAATGTTCTCTACAAAAGTTGTAGGATTTTTTCCTGGCTATCTGATGGTGACCTTAGATTTGACCTTGACCTTAACCTTCAAAGTCATTTCAAGGTCAAATTCGTTTTTTTAAATAGGAACCACCATTTTTGACCCCGGAAATGGAAAGAACGGAAAATGTTATGATCAGTGTTGTTTGAAGGACGATGAGGTAAAGATGGGGATCTAGTAGCGATGTTCCCAGAGTTAGCTATAACCGGGATACCATTTACATATCTAATACATTTAGATGTATCTCCGTTATCATGAAGTGTCTTCAGCTTCGTCTTCACCGATCCGTAGTGTTCCCTCTGTAATGCCATGTAGTCCGCCGAGAATCTATAAGGATCCTTGTATGTTCGGGTACCTTTGAGAATCAGAATAGCATCAGATTTGCTCTGTAGACAAATTTTCACCGGGCGAACAGCACCTGGTTTCAGTGGACCAAGACGGAAGATTCCAGCCGATGTAAGGTCGAGGGCGCAGATATTGTTCACCGCAGCCCATTCTTTCGGCGATGTCGGATTTTATGGACTCATCAACGTTGAAACAAATTACATTTTTTGAGTGCTTATCCCTTTCAGCCATCTCATTCATCAATCATTCAATATCAGATAAAGGTTGATTGGAGCAAACATTATCCCCAGGGTTGGACTGAATTGAATTTTCAATTCGAGAAAGCCTTGTATTTAGATAACTCAGCAATATCATCCTTAATCGCCTCAAGCTTCAAAACGTAGATTTTGCAAATAAAATTCTTAAATTTTTCGAATTCCACCGCCTACAGAGATTTTGTAGTCGTAATAATATTTGTATCGACTTGCGAATCCACAGGGCCAGGGTTAACATTAGCGTTGACGCAGCAGGAAAGTTCACCCAACGAATTTATTAAGTTGGCCTTTTCAGCACAGCTTGGGCGGTAATGTAGATTACATTTGTCACATGAAACTGCTTTAACTACTTGCTTAAGGCAACCTTTGCACATGTCATTTCCAGATGGCATTACGTGTTGTGTTTACAATCTCTGGACGTGTTAAGCGGCCAGGCCAAGCGAGCCGTTAATTCCAAGATGAATAGGATTAATCCCAGGAAAAGTATCAAACAAAATTCTTCTAGACAAGGGTGACTCACTTCCTGTTATCACCAGAGTCACAAGCAACACTTGCCGAACAGAGATAAGAAATTGGAGCCAAATATTAAGCGTCTTCTCTCGTGCGTGACTTGATATAGACTTTATTACTAATAATGCTAACTTAAAAACGTTCACACTAATAATTCGAATATTTACAGTGACTCTTGTTAATATTCGGACACCATGTTTTAGTTAAATAACTTTTTAGGGAATGAATATATCGGGAAACAATTTTTAGTGCTGTTAGTTTAAACAGTTTGCTTATTGACTTATATCAGCGATTTTCGAAATTTTCAGAAGTTACAAAATTACAATGAAATTTGTAAAGTGCACTTTTTTCAACTTCATCGTGCTATAGTATTATCACATAATACCACTGACTTCTATGTATATATCTCTAGACTGCTAAGATGCTATAATTTGTGCAGGGCAGCGTTGAAGCCTTCTGAACCCACCAGTTTCAGGCGGTGGGGGTAGCCGTCATATGCAGACTGACTTTATGTATACGTTTCGTAAGTAGTAGTGAAGCAAAGCGGCAAACAGCGTCTTGAGTACGGTTTTATACACTTTATTGGAATTAATCGTGTTAATTTTACGATTTAAAAAAGTGGTGTGCGTCTGTTTGTTAATTTAACGTATATCTTCCGTTATTTGGTGAACTTTATACAAAAATGCCAGTAACTTGCGCGGTTGCATCCTGTAAAACAACGTATCAGAAAGGAAGTGGCATCCAATTTTTTTAGTAAGTTCTTTATACTTAAATGTACATGAAACTGTATTAGAAATACTTAAATATAATAATATTTTGTCTAGTGAACGAAACAAATTTATAAATCTCTATTACATTTTCTTATACCTAATATATACATATACATAACTTATAATTGATGGTATATATTTTTGAAGTAACATTTCTAATTTTTTGAAAAATCTGATATTTTATATGATTCACATTAAATTCTTGATTTCAGTCCCCCTTCAAAGGATGTGGAGAGGTGTAAAAAATAGATTGCTGTTGTCGAAAGAGAAAATTGGACACCTAAACATAGTGTGATTTGCAGCAAACATTTTACTGCAGATCATTATTTTTTACAGACCAAATATGTACATCAAAACATTAAAACCTGATGCAGTACCTTCACTTTTATTACCAACAGTTGCACGTGTTATATTCCAATTAGTAATGAACATGCAAGTCATTTTGAACATGATGTACATGCGCATAGTTCGACACAACATTTGCAAGAGTCAAATACAAGCAATGAAGTATTTATATAAGAACTGCAAGGTAAGTTATTGGATGCTAAATCAGTTTAATTTCATAAGGTTAAAATATGAATGTTCCATTTTTCAAATCACACTCATCTTACAGAAAATAGAAAACTTTTAGTTTTTTAACAAAAAAAAATATTTTAATTATGACTATCTATAGATGTTTTCTTTGACAAAATAATATTTTTTTTACATTTCCCAGAAACAAGAGAAAGGTTTCGAGATATCAGTAAATCATACAAAATTTGTTAGAAATTAGGTAGGTTGTGAATATACAACAGTATAACAAAAGAAAGGAAAGACTCTAAATATATATATTATTTAAAGCAAAAACATTTACAAGCTAAGATATAAGAGTATTTTATATAACAATTAGAAACTTAATGTTTATTATATTATTTTTTATTTTATGATCGAAATAGGCACGTGCGCACGCTTACCGGTCTCAATAGGAAGAGAGAGATTTCGTCGTGCAGCAGTGCCGATGTCCCTAGCATCTACTGCAGCGACCTCTCCCTTACAGCGCCTAGCTAACCCGCTCATTACAAATAGCAGAGTCGCGCAATGATTACATTCTTTTCTCAACAAAATTAGCTAGAGTGCAAGAGATTAATATGTATAATAATACTTTTTACAAATGGTATCAAAACTGAAATGGAAGAAAGTTTTGGAACGTATTATGTGTTTGGATTGGATTCCAACCCTGCAGTGAATAGTTGAGATAGTTCAGAAAACATAAATGATATACTTGCAGAAAAAAATTAAACTAGAGATGACTCCAAGGAAGAAAAATTAAAGAAGAAAATCAAGGTGTTGCAACAAACAGTATGACGTCAAAGAAAAAAAATAGAAACTATGACCGAATTGATACAGAATTAAAAAACAAAGATCTGGTTGAGACAGATGTTATGTCATTAAAGTTATTTGAAAATGAAGTGATCAACAAAAATAGGAGCTTACATAGACAACGTTATAGTCAAAAATACAAGAGTTTGTTTTGACATTGTACTATTGCTCACCCAAAGCTTACAATTATTGCAGGTGTGGTTGCATGTATTTTCATTGAAACATTTTTTTTATACAAACAGCCTATGTCCCACCATAAAAAAAACGAAGCTTTCAAACAGAGTTGCTTCGATATATTTCTTCTCAATATCTATCACACAGTTACCATTCATCAATGCTTGTAATATGTTATTTAATGTTTCCCGAGTGCATGGTTACAACTGTTGCATGTGTATTTCACATTTTAGGATTTAGATTCTGATCGTAAAATAGAATAAATCGATATTGTAAGTGATATGTTCATAAAACATTTGTATAATTTTACAGATGAATTTGGAAACTTCCACACCCATCATCGCAACGGAACTGGATTCAATCAGTAAACGCTGAACCGGGATTCTACGGGGGCGTTTTTAACTTACTGGAAACCTTCAGTATTAAGGATAAGGATTAAAGCTTATTATTTGACAGCATGGCAATACGGAAGCAACGGATATGGGACCCATGTACAAATAAATACAAAGGATACTGTGATTATGGTCAAGGTCTAAGCATCGAGTGCAAAATGGAAGAAGCAACGGAAGCATTAGTGTTTTTTTTGGCACAATTGCGGGGAAAATGGAAGTGGCCTATAGAGCATTTATAAACAAAATAAGCGTTGAGGAACAGACACAGTTAATTAAGACTGTACTTAATATGCTGTCTGAAGTAGGAATAAGGGTATGGAACGTTACATGTGATGGTATAACAACAAATTTAACTACGCTGGAAAGATTAGGTTGCAAACTACGTACTGATAATTATGACAGTGCGAATGTTTTTTATACATCGGCAGAACAAAGTATATGCAATTTCGGATGCTTGCCATATGTTAAAACTTAAAGTGCGCAATTGTATGGCCGAACACCAAGAGCTGCTGAGTCCAACTGGCTCTATAAAATGGAGTTTCATTACAGAATTATATACTTTACAAAAAGCCTTAACATTAAAATTTAAAAACAAATTATCTTCATCTTCCGTAAACTGGCGTCAAAATAAGATGAAAGTTAAATTTGCTGTGCAGACACTTAGTGCATCAGTGGCAAATGCCATGATATTTTTAAATAAAACGAATATTAGTGAATTTAACAATTCTGATGCCACAGCAGAATTTATTGAAACAGTAGACCAAATTTTGATTTCTTAAATTCGAGAAACCCGTTAGGAAAGGGATATATGTCCAATTTATTATGTAAAAATTAAATAGTTCCAATTTTGTTTCCTAGGTGGCAGTACTCGCACTTAGAACGCGCAAGCAAGATCATTTCGCCCTTGTATATAGTAATAGTGTCTTAGCCTGTATGTATGTTCCTTCTCAATGCATTAGAAGTATGTGAAAATAAAGTGCAGAAAGTGTAGATCTGTCTGTGAATTAAACAATATAAAAAAACCAATTTATATACAAAATAGGAATTACTTAAAATCGACTATGGACAAAAAATAAATTATTTATTTTTATTACGTCGAACGGATGATTTGTTATTATGTAAATCGCCAAGGCGGACTTTTATACTTTTATACTTAATCCATCCTTTCAACATCCCAAGAAGTGTTACAGGAGCAGCATTTTAAATATTTATTGACGTACAATTTATCTGAGGATTTTCTGGAAATATTCTTCTCCAAAATTCGGAGCAGGCATGGACACAATCATAATCCAAATGTGCAACAATTTAGAAGCGCCATACAACAAATTTTATTAAAAAATGCAATTTCCGCATCACCCAATGGATAATTGCAATGCAACAGAAAATGATCCAATTGGATCCATTTTTCCAATTGTATGGACTTATAAAAAAGGTGTAACCGAATTAATATGTGATTCCAGTAATGAAAATGAACTCCAAGAGCAGCTTACGCCAGAAAACACAACTTTCCCAAAATGTAGTGAAATGAAAAATTATATTTTGTACTACATGTCTGGGTATACAGGGTGTTTCTATGAAGTGCTGCCAAACTTAAGGAGCGTATAATTGAGGTAAAAACAAGTAACTTTTGTTAACATACCTATGGCGTCCGATGATTATTGGCGAAGATACAACCGTTTGAATATCCGCCTACAGGATGACAACATGACCTACATTCAGCTGCCCGAAGCGGTCAACGCTCCGCGATACGTCCTCGGCTCAGTGCCGTATTCGTGCGACACAGCTCACTTCTTCCTCATTATTTTTTCGAGCTGAGGAAGTGTTAAAATTTTCCGAACTATTTTATATCACCGAACTATCTGGAAACAAATTACCTATTAAAAAAGTGCAAACGACTAAAATATTCGAGAACTCATAAAATTTCGAGTTACTTGTGGATAAATGTTCAGCTCGGAAAGTTTACATATTCCAATAGAATTCAAACTTTCGAGTTATTCACACATATCCGCATTATTAGTGACGACGTTTCCTGCACTAGAAAATAATTTTTCACTTGGTAAGTGGAAAGTAATTATTTCGAGGAAGTTTATTGCTAATAATGATAACTTAGAAACGTCCACACCAATCATTCGATTATTTACATGTTGAATATTTATCTCCAAGTAACCCGAAAACTTACGAGGGCTCAAATATTCGAATCATTTGGACTCTTTTAGTGGCTTACTTTATTCCACTCGAACAATCAAACCAAATAATTTCCGAATACGTGCACATCCCTAAACACCAAATTGCACTGAATACACTGCACAAAACTGTACTTATGACGATTGTTCAATACGTCGGATCCCGACGGTCATATACGTTTCGCACCGTTAGACGATTGAACTGCGGACATGAGTGACTATCCACAAGATCGCAAAGAAACATACTGCTCTTTCGTAGCTGCCACACAGTCTTTTACACTACCAAATAACTATGATGGTGTGAATATGAAATCATCTGCTTGCTTCCGACGCGCCACGCGCCGGCGAGGAGACCGTAAGTTCGGGCACAATACAAATGCAAGTTCGTTTTGAAACATGATTCGTGGTCCCGTTCTTTCCGACATTCGTTTCTCTTCGCTAACGCGGTTAAGACACCGTACAGCGAGTTTCATTGCAATCTTTCGGATTCGTTCGTGTCCGCAGTTCTAATCGTGTAACGGTGCAAAACGTTTATGACCGTCGGGATCCGACGTATTGAACAACCGTCATAAGTACAGTTTTGTGCAGTGTATTCAGTGCAAATGGTGTTTAAGAATGTGCACGTATTCGGAATTTATTTGGTTCGATTGTTCGAGTGGAATAAAGTAAGCCACTAAAAGAGTCCAAATGATTCGAATATTTGAGCCCTCGTAAGTTTTCGGGTTACTTGGAGATAAATATTCAACATGTAAATAATCGAATTATTAGTGTGGACGTTTCTAAGTTATCATTATTAGCAATAAACTTCCTCGAAATAATTACTTTCCATTTACGAAGTGAAAAATTATTTTCTAGTGCAGGAAACGTCGTCACCAATAATTCGGATATTTATGAATAACTCGAAAGTTGGAAATCTATTGGAATATGTAAACTTTCCGAGCTGAACATTTATCCACAAGTAACTCGAAATTTTATGAATTCTCGAATATTTTTGGCGTTTGGACTTTTTTAATAGGTAATTTTTTTCCCAATAGTTCGGTGATTTAAAATAGTTCAGAAAATTTTAACACTTCCTCGGCTCGAAAAAATGTTGAGGGAGAAGTCAGCTGCGTCGCACGCATACGACGGCGCTGAGCCGAGGACGTATCGCGGAGTGTTGACCGCTTCGGGCAGCTGAATGTAGATCCTGTTGTCAACCTGTAGGCGGATATTCAAACAGTTGTATCTTCCCCAATAATCATCGGACGCCATAGGTATGTTAACAAAAGTTACTTGTTTTTACCTCAATTATACGCTCCTTAAGTTTGGCAGCACTTCATAGAAACACCCTGTATACAAGATATATGAGTTAGTTATGAAATATGCTCTTTGATATATTTAGCATCAGAAGATTTGAAGGTGAAAAAGGACGAAGTATTACGAATATTCTCAGATAATTTATTATAGTAATGCGCAGCTGATTATGAAAAGGCGGACTGAAATTTATGTGTATGATGCATAGGAATAATGAGCGTTGATGAGAACCGTGTAGTAGGGTGGTTGTAGATTGGTTTTCGGAAAAAGACACAAGAAGACGACGGAGATATACAGGGTAGCCGTGGTACATTATCTTAACCACTTCGTTCTCTCGGACGTGTTACGTCGCGACTACGATACCTTTTGTATTCGGTCACAGACGTGTTATGTCGCGTCGACGATATCGTTTGTATTCGATCACAGACGTGTTATGTCGCGACGACGATATTGTTTGTATAAGGTCAAAGACGTGATATCCCGCGAAGCAATACCGTCCGTGCAATGCCACGGACGTGTAAACACGTGTCTACTGTTTTGCTCCGTCTGAGGACACTTAGCATGTGAGATATGTCGTCCGTGGCACTGGATGAACGGTATCGCGTCGCGGGATAACACGTCTGTGACCTTATACAAACGATATCAACGTCGCGACACAACACGTCTGTGACCGAATACAAAAGGTATCGTCGTCGCGATATAACACGTCTGTGACCGAATACGAAAGGTATCGTAGTCGCGACATAACACGTCAGAGAGAATGAAGTGGTTAAAGACGAGACAGCACAGGTGAAGGATCCATTTTTGACGAGGAGTAAGCCATCCAGAAACCGTGTAAGCATGAGTGATATGATCATATTTACGTAGTCCAAAGCAGAAACGAATGCAGGCATGGTACACTCGTTGTATGCGAGCCTGTAATGCAATACTTAATCCTGGAGCATATACAAGATCTGCATAGTCAAAGATGGATAATACGAGAGTTTGACATAACATAAGTTTAAGTTGACGAGGAAGAGAATGACGATACGAATAGAGTACACGCAATCGAGTAAAGGCAGTTTGACATAATTTAGTCACGTGATAGGTGAAATGTAAATATGAGTCCAGGTGTACTCCAAGACATTTAATGGAGTTGGCTGAGGATATGGGTGAGTCATCCATAGTAATGGGTAGTTCTGGTAATGCTTGTATTTGTCGTATATTTCCAAATGTTAGATATGATGATTTGTTAGGGTTAAGACACAGTCCATGTTTCTTAGCCCAATTGGAAACTCTGAAAAGTTATCATTAATGTCGTTGCAGGCAATCACCGCTTCGGTTGGCTCAAATACTTTTAGTATAATTGTGTTGTCTGCATACATGTAAGAGTTACATCCATTAATGATGTCCAGCAGGTCAGCAACATAGATATTGAACAATAATGGTCCAAGCACAGAACCTTGAGGTACACCCCGTGTGATCAGCTTGAGCTCAGAAAAAGTTGGAAACGGTTTTCTGACCATAACACGCTGATGTCTCATATGTAGATAAGAGGAAAACCAGAGCAAAGCATCATCATTGATCTCAAAAAATCTAAGCTTTGCAAGAAGCAAATCGTGTCCAACTGTATCAAATGCTTTCGTAAGATCCAATGATACCATAGTGGCAACAGAACGTACATCAATGGCCCGGAGGATTGTATCAGTTAAATGTAATAAAGAAGTGGTTGTGCTATGGTATGAACGAAAACCAGATTGGAAAGTTGGTATAGCATTTATGACATGTATGTATTTGGACAGTTGATTGTAGATAAGTTTTTCAAAAAGTTTAGCAATGAATGGAGAGGAGAGATAGGTCGTAGTGAGTTAATAGAGGGAGAATCAATATTTTTTGGGATAGGTATGACAGTGCAGTTTTTCCAATATGTTGGGTAAAAACCAGTTTGTAGCGATTCATTAAAAATGTGTAAGAGTGCATGTAGAGAATAAGGAGCACATTGGAGAACCATATATCCATTAATATCGTCCGGTATAGAAGAGCTGAGTTTAATGGTCTTGAATGCATTATATAAGTCATTTAATGTAATAGGTTTAAATGAAAAAGAATGTGAAGAGTGTCTATGAGTAGTATAGTATGTCATAGTTTCCGGGTCAATAGAAGTTATAGGTAGTTGTTCAATTAAGTTATTGATAATGGTATCAGGAGTGCAGGAGGATAATAAAGATGTTGCTGTCTGTCTCTTAGCATCAGATGTTAATCCAACAGAGGCAAGACTATTCCATAGTTGTTTGGAGGATTTATGCGAGGAGTTGAGACGAGATTCAAAGTATGCCCTTTTTTCAGCACGAATGGCTGCAGTAACTCTATTGCGATATAGTTTGTAGTATGTATAGTCTTCAGGTCTGTGCGATTTACGCCATTTAGATAAAGCACGATTGCGCAATTGCATGAGGCTTTTCTGGGTAGCGGTTAACCATGGAGAGCGTCGATGAGTAATCCTCTTAAGAGTCAAAGGTGCATATTTGTTATAAATAGATATTATAAGATTATTGAGTTCTGATACCTTATCATCAATAGCATTAGCGCTATATACTAGGTTCCAATTAAGATTGTATAATTCTCTATTGAATTGCTCATTATCAATATCTATAAGATTACGAGTATAGATGTAATTGAGTAAGGGTGAGGGTTTAGGAAAGTGAGTGCTCATGAGAACTAATGAATGATCAGAGACTTCGCTAGCATCAATAACCTGTGTATTCAAGATAGGTAGAGATGTACTAGTTAAAATGAGATCTATAGTTGATGTAGTGTTTTTAGTAACCCGAGTGGGTTCTTGAATGATCTGTTTAAGAGAACAACTAGCTATTAGATTGTTTAGAGATATTATGCCGTGTTCATTTGGATTACTAACATCAATATTTAGATCTCCCATACAGATAAGGTAGTTAGCTTTATAAACATACTCGTAAACAGTATTTTCGAGTTCACCCACTAGGGATAGTGATGTTGATGGCGGACGATATACCGAAAAAACAGCAATGGAAGTGGAACGTACTTTAATTAATATACCGCATATATCAAGCAGGTTGGGTAGATTGTGATCATAAAAAGAAGATGATAAAGGTTCATATGTTAAAGAGGATTTAATAAATAAAGCAACACCACCTCCTCTACTGAATGATGGATTCGATCTATGAGCACGTATAATAGAAAAACCGGGAATATTAAGATTTGGAGAGGATATATTAGGACGAAGCCAAGTTTCAGATAAGGCAAGTACATCTATTTTATAGAGATGTAACATTGTTGCGACCTCAGACAGATGAGGTATAAGTGATCTAATATTCAGTTGAGCAAAAGTCAAGGTTTTGTTAGACATTTTGGTTTCGGAGTGATTTGATGTGTTAATTATTTTATTAATCGGATGAGTATTTGTAGCATTTACAGATGGATAATGGGAAGAATGAGAAAATGAGCAAGTTGATATCGAAGGTGAGGTAGAAATAGAGGAGATAGCAGATAAATATTCAGAACTTGTTTGGGAGATTGGCGATGATATATTATCAGGAAGTGCAGTTTTACAAGTAAGATTAGATATTGTAGATATAGGGGATAGTAAATTGCAATCTGTGAGTCATATTCCCGAATTATGGCTGGAGGATTGTGCAAACATTGCTGGGGGAGGATTTCTTGTAGTAAGAGTTTCATTTGGTTGCTGTTGAGCTGTAGATGTGGAAGTAGAAGAGGTACTACCAACAAGTTGCAGAAAGTCGTTTTGAGATTTAAAACGTTTAGGTCGATCATTAGGGTTAAATTTAAAGTATATTATCCCTCTACGCATCCATATGTGTTGTATACTATGTGCCTTTGCGAGTTTTTTAGCTTCCATGAAGTTAGGCCTTTCATCAGCAGTGGATCTTTCATTAATATTCACAGGAGTAGAAGGCCATGAAGAATCAAGGGAAGATGCTAGGAGTTGTCCACGAATACGTTTTGCGGCGAGCCACTTGTTGCGACAAATAATTGACGTAAAACGCACAATGAGTGCCCATGATTTAATAGTGGGTGACCGTTTACGTATACGATAGATGTTAGCTATCTCAGCAGTTGTAAATGAAATGTTAAGGAAGGTAGCTATTTGAGTAATAGTGTTAAGTTTGTTTTCATTTTGGATGTTAGGGATCCCAGTTATAGCTATTTCAAAGTCTCGCTGCATATGTATAGATAAATCCTTCTTTTTGGAATTAATATCAATCATTGAGGGCCTGTCCATGTTCACTTTCAAAGATTTAAAAGTATTTTCTAATGTAGTTTGTCGCTTCGCAATTGAGGCACAACGCGAAGCAATTGCAGTTTGTTGATTATCAAGAATGTTAATTTGTCGTGACATTGTACTAATAGTAGTTTGTAAATTATCAAAGTTAGCCATGCAGGCATCAACTTTGTTTTTGAGAGAGTCCAGGTCATTTAACTGTAGGCGGATTGCCGATAATGTAACTCTAAGATCATTGATCTGGGAGGAGACAGCCGGCATATTGTCCAATGAGTCCCTGTTCACGACAGCTATATTGTTGTCAGCGCCACAGCAAGAGCAAACCTTTGACAGCGGTAGAAATTTTCCACAGTTTCGACAGTTCGTCATGACAGTTAATATGTAGGTCCGTGATATCAGTCAGTATGTAGTTTCGTGGACGTAGATACGTAGATACAGATCGGAAAGAATGAAGCCAATCCCGATGAGGTTTAAGCAGGAGATGATGATTATAAGAAAGCCAGTAAATAATGATGAGAGTCGCAAGATGTAGGTTAGAAAATGCAAACCAATTAAAATGAGTGAGAATCCTGTGACTCTAAGCGGTTGAGTCTGTTTTAATGCTCAAATTAAAGCGTGAGCCAACAGGAACACTCAAGGTATTCTGCAACAGGCCCATAGGGCAATTTGCAGCAGTAAAAAGATCAAAGAGATATAAGGAGCAAAGAGGTAGACTAGAATGCTACTTACGTGAATATAGAATATAGAATATAGAATATAGAATATTCGTGAATATAGAATATAGAATAATAGAATTACATGAATACTGCGTGCTGTTTTAGAAAAGTCAGTCTGCAAATGGCCGCTATCCCCTCCACTTTCGGATTTTGGCATCAAGTCAGCTTTGGGATCTTAGCAGTCTAGTGTTATATAGAAGTCTGTGTATAATATTTATAAACACAGTTTCGATTTATTTCATCGTGACCTACAGATAGTAATAACGGGTCTTCCTTTGGTGAAAAATGAACGGATATTGGACACAATCTCATCTATTGCTGCTGCTCTGAGCATCCAGTTTACAGCATCAGAGGTAGCTACGACATTACGGTTAAGGACAAAATCACGGATGTCTCCTACCTCTACACCGTTCACCGTGCATTTTATATTCAGCTTTTCACGAAATGCCTGGCTTGCTGCGAAGGGGGCTAGAAAGAAGCTGCTTGCATCGAAAATCGATAATTCTTGGCCTGCGACTCAAGTATATAGGGTGTCCCACGTAACTAGAAAGAAGCTGCTTGTATCGAAATTCAACAATTCCTGGCCTGCGACCCAGGTATATAGGGTCTCCGACGTACCTGGAACAGGCTCTACTTCCTAAACGGTTGGGAATAGAAGAAGATGTTATTAGTGAAAGTTAAATAGTATCAAACGTTGCATATTATGCAAATAATTTTGTGCACTTTTGTGCATCAGAAAAATGCAACTGCACTTTTTTTTAAATGGAAACCTATGTTTTTGACTACATCAATCGATGCAGTTTCTTATGCTCTACATAAAAGTACTATTTCGGCCTCTCGGCATGTGTTCCGGAGCACCTACGTTACAACAAGTGTTCGAACGGTCCATTGCAGTCCAAGCACTTTTCCATTGGCTTCTTGATGTTGCGCAACACGTTCCTGATGTCCCTTTCCGTAATTTTGGATATTTCTTGCTGAATTCGTTGTTGGAGCTCCTCAAGACTAGCAATGGGGTGCGAATACACCCTATGTTTTAGAGATCCCCATACAAAGAAGTCGAGGGGTGTGAGGTCCGGTGATCGCGGTGACCATATGATCAGCCCTCTTGTACCAATCCATTTCGCTCCATAAGTTTTATTTAAATGTCTGGCAACTACCTGTGAATTATGCGCTGGAGCACCGTCTTGTTGAAAGTATCTCATGTTTTGCCGTTCACTTTAAGGTAATTTGTCAATAAGTTGATAGTAAATCTGTAGTTACAGATAGAAATCTTAATCTTACAGTGACTAGTATTAGCAACCGATTCATGTTTACAAACATTGTAATAGAACATAACGTATGTACATACGCCGGAACACTTGCCGAGAGGCCGAAATAATTCAGAGAACTTTTGGCTTCAATAGCTTCCAAACGAATAAGTTTGGGGCATAAGAATGTTAGTATTTTTATGTAGAGTATAAGAAACTGCTTCGATTGGTGCAGTCGAAAACATAGGTTTCCATTTAAAAAAATGTATAGTTGCATTTTTCTGATGCACTGATGCACAAAAGTGCCCAAAGTTATTTGCATAATATACGACGTCTGATACCATTTAACTTTCATCAATAACATCTTCTTCTGTTCCCAACCGTTTAGGAGGTAGAGCCTGTTCCAGTTGCATGGGACACTCTGTATATCAGTATAAACGAATACTGTTGTCCATATTTTGTCCCTACAGAAATTTGCAAACTCGGCCTTCATTAGGTATTGGGATGAGAGGAGCACTTCACCCTTATTATTATACTGCCTCTCCAAAGGATCCTGTGGTGAAGATGGCAATGTTTGCTCCTCAGTACCGTTGTTACGAGTAGGGCGACAGTTTAAAAATTGTTACTCGTCTTGGGATGATCTGTCCTTCTAATGCAGGAGTCACTCGGGTGTGAAATAATTCCACAAGAAATGCATTTGATCGGCTTAGCTACCTTCGTGCCGCATCCGTAGTAAACATTCTTACTATCAGAAGGCATTGTGAAGTACAGTATGTGACAGGTGTTGTGTTGTATAGATTTGTGTTGATATTGTAAAGATTTGGCAGAAGCGCACGATATCAACACAAAGCAAGGCCGATTTGGTAGCCCTGACAAGTAGGTCCTTGACGAGTAGCAAGTAAGTAGTAGGTGAGAGAGAAGGGGTAGCCTTGGTAGCCTTAACCTTGGTGGCAAGTGTACAGAATTCATCCAACGGTTACCTGCCAAGATTGACATCAGTTGGAAAAGATAAAAATATAAGTGTGATCCCACACTAATTTGTATCAACTAAAATTTCACAGTGGACAATAAAGAACCACATATTGTACAATAAAGAAGCTTTACCCACAATGTTTTAAAATCGTTCCGTACTAATATGCTAAAGTGAGATTGACGAGTGAACACAAGCACGTCAGATCGATATGAGATCAACTGATCAATGTGGCCGCCTAGTCACATTGCGCTCGCCGAATACGTATGTGCGCTTATATTCGACGATTCGTACAGTCGCATGTACACCCCCGTATATGGCCAACGGTCATTGACCAGTGGCGTCATGTAAGTCCCAGCATTATGAACCGTCATTTGGGTTCATCTCGAAAGGATGATCGTTTTCCCGATGTCCCTTGGGCCGTTTCATCGATCATTCGAAATATCGAACCGTTTTGACTGACATCAACCACCTTTATTGTGAAAACTCAAAATTTCTCTCATCAGGACACGAGTTATGTCGAGTAACTGGGAGAGGACATTTTCGCCGTTCCAAGTTTGTGCAGTGGCCATTCAATTTGGATCAATATTCTCCCGAATCTGGTGTACCATAAACTTTTTCCTGCCCGGATTCAACCAACAGTTTAAAACAGTAACCTTAAAAAATCGCACAAAAAATTTGGCCAATCAGAGTGTTTGTCCCTTTGTACCATTCAATTTGTCCTTGAACACCTTTGCTGTGTCATCAAAGACAACCGAGATATTTTAGTTGCAAGATTTAGGTGAAACAGCTTGTATAAAAATTTTATGATTCAGTTTTCCAACACAATACATAAAAATTAATATGCCTAATCTACACCGTTTCTTCTTCCAATTGTTGAGAAATTTTCATAAACCATTAAATATCTTGTTTGTAAAATTAAACTACATTTCACTACGAACTCACCAATAGTGATGATCACTTGACTTTTCGGTGATGTACACGGTGGTCTTCTTAGGCTTTTCGGTCCCTGGTTAAAGATCCGTGAAATTCGGTTAGTTTTAGTTAAAATCGCACTGTAGCAAATGCTGAGGCAGAGACCGAGACCGATTCGTAGATAAGTACAATTCCAAGTTGTAGGTTTACTCAGGATGACGAAGCTCATAGCATAACAGGAAAATATGCCCATCAACAGCACGTAGCATAGCTCACGTCCGGAAGCCATTATCACCGGTGTTCGATTAAATCTATGGGAACCAACGAATATTAGCATTAAGATTATGTTCTACCAACTGTCTTTTAAAACCAGCAGGTCCAATATTTGTAGTAATATCAAGAGTACTTAATTTACAAATGTAATCATTACTTAATAATTTGATGTGCATGTTTTGAACATGCACATTAAGTTTATCCGTTTCCTAGTTCTTCCTCATACATGTAATACTATATTCTCATTATACGAATACGATTTAAAATTCCAATAATGAGGTTAATAAAAAACACTCTTATATAGGGTGTCTCTGTGATATTGGTGCAAACTTACGGTAAGTATAAACGAGGTAAATATAGGTAACTTTTATTAACATACCTATGATCTCCAGTCATTATTGTCGAAGTTACAGCCGTTTAAATATCCCCGTATATGCAGGCAATTTGACCTACATTTAACTCGAAATAATGTTTTTTTGCGATCTTTCGGATAGTCATTCATATCCGCAGTTCAATCGTCTAACGGTGCGAAACGTGTATGACCGTTAAAGGCCAACGTATCGAACAATTATTATAAGTACAGTTTTGTGCAGCGTATTCAGTGCAATTGGTGTTTAGGGATGTGCACAAATTCGAAATTTACTTAGTTCGATAATTACTTTCCATTTACCAAATGAAAGATTATTTTCTAGTGCAGAAAACGTCGTCACCAATAATTCGGATATTTACGAATCAGTCGAAAATTGGAGGACAATTCGAATACGTAAAAATTTGGAGGTGAACATTTATCCACAAGTAACTGGATACTTTATGAGTGCTCGAATATTTGAGTCGTTTGGACTTTTTTAGTAGGTGAGTTTTTTTCTAAATAGTTCGTCAATTTTAGGTGGTTTGAAAAATTTGAACACTCGGCTCGACTCATTCGACTAATCACTATTCGGATCATAATTGAAAAATGAAGAGAAAAAAGTATAGTGAACTATGCAACATGTATACGACACTGAGCCGATGACGTATCGGTGTGACGTGCACAACATCGGATAGCTGTCAGCTAAATAACAATGGGTCACATTGTCTGCATAGAGAGATATATTCAAACAGATGTAACTTTGACAATAATGACCATAAGTATGTTAATAAAAGTTGCTTATATGTACCTCATTTATACGCTCCTTAAGTTTAGACCAATGTCACAGAAACAACCTGTAGATTGCCTTGAGGTTTTCCCGCCGAACTGCGGGAGCATATTCTACAAATAAACATAAGACGAAAACAATTATTTAAAGTTTGGTTAGAAACACTGTATTACAAAGTTGTGAACATGAAATATTTGCACACAGCTAAACGGTTTCCGACCGTACTATGCTAGGCAAGTTAGAATTTGGTGAGATGGAAAATATGTTCGCAGGTGAATTGGTTGAGGGATACTAGTCTTCTAACCTCCGAGGTCGCCAGAATTAATACTTCTTAATTTTTGCCTGTGGGGAACTTTAGAAGGTAAAGTTTACATTACAGGTGTGATTCGTATGAAGAATTAATGCAATTAGTCAATAATTTAAATTCTGAAATTTAGGAAAATTCTCAGGAAATTTATACTGTGATAAGCTCCGTACTACATCGATGCCAGACTCTTATTGACGTACAACAACAATATTTTGAACTACGAAATTTTGCATAATAATATACACAGATAAGGTAAATACGTTCGATCTTCTATGTTCTGCAATGGAAAATCCGTTGTTACCTGATTAATGTTCGATTTCAATATTTGTTTTCTAATTTTGTAATAAATTGTTTCTAGCCAAACTTTATATTAAAATATGCTTAAAATATGCTAAAATATGCTATAAAAAAGATGAAAATGTTTAAAAAATCATTTTTTAAACAATTCTTGGTAAAAATAATTAATGTACTTTATTTTTCATAGAAAACCGTGTAAGTTTCTGAAAAGAAATTTTTTTCGATCTTCAGTAGTTTCCGAGATAGCCTTCCACACCCCAAATTTCAAGGGGTGTCTTCACCCCCTTAACCCGTTTTACAGCCGATAAAAAAAATACGTGTCAACTATTTTCACATTACTTACAAGTATGCAAAGTTTCATAAAAATCGGAGGGGGACACTTTCGAAATGTCCCTTGTGAGAAGATTACAGTTACGTTCTCTCGTGAATTCAAGTGTATGTGTAAAATAATTGGGGTGATAAGCATATGATGAAACTGAACAAAGAAAGTCTTGGGGTCAGTCTCATCTAGAACAAGGGATAATAGTAGGAGAGTACTGAAAGAAAAGTATTACCAGGCGGCACTTCATGTTAGGGTCATAGAAACACATAGAATTGGGTAAACGCCATATTTTGTATCACAAGCTCTGGAGAAAATCATTCGAAGGGACACTTCCTCGTCAATATTCGGCAAGAACAAAACCAGAAAACTTAAAGTCATGATATTATTATTGTCCCACTTTCAGCATATATTATTATGATGAGATCGTCCTACTTCTTACCTATAAGTAAATTTTTATCCTGAAATTTGTTATACATTTATGAAAAACAGTAAAGTAATGATTCATATTACCGTATAAAAACAGTAGTAGTGAACAACGTGCTGAGTATTCCAATGGACGCAAATACAAGAGGAACTAGTGCCCACGGACTGGTCCAAGGTATTACTTCAGCCATAAGCTTGATACAGCTACTTTTCGAATCGTCTGGCTTATATCCTAGGTTGCAACTCCGGCATGTGTCATTGAATACAAATGCATCTTCCCTGCAGGCCATACAATTCCAACAACAAGCATCCTGTCAATGAAACAGTTTTATGAGGTGATATCGGCATCATAAGGCATTTTTATCAGTTTATTGAATCAAATGTTTATTTTGACTATTTTTCATATAATAATAGAGATATTCGCACACATTCTGTCTTTCCTTTCGTCATCATCATTTCGTTTGTTAAACTTTTTCATTTTTATAATACTGATAACAAACTTTATTTGTATGAGATCATTTAAAAAAAGAAATGGGTGCTTTCGCTTCAGTTGAGTTTAAAAGAAAATTTGACACAGACAGATAAAGGACATAAAAAGCAGGTTTTGCCAATTTATAATTGATTTGGGTAATTAGGGACCTAAGACAATCGATATCCAATGTATCCATTCTATCGCTCTGATTGTAAGCGTTGATTTGAATGAACTCAAACATAGATCTTACTAGTTAAATGCCAACGGGCTGGGTTAACTGCCAGAAAAGCAAAATAAAGGGTGACTCAAAAATATTGTTAAACATTGTAGGGTATATTGAATATGTTCAGAAATCGAGAAGAAATATGCCGGAAACATTTGGCACGCGGAAAATTTTGAGGTCGCCAGCATAAAAGAAATATTCAGAGTTACGTATAGCGGAGCTAATATAATTTATGAACAGTCTGAAAATTATACGACCAAGGTTCTATCAGTAATAAAAGTGGAAAACGAACAATGAAAAGATCTGGGGACGCCAAGAGAATATAGTTTGTTAAGTAATATATGATGGTTTACAGTGTCGAAAACTTTTTGAAAGTATAGGTGGCATCTACTTGGAAACCCAACTCAATGACATTTAAAAGGTTGTGTTGAAATAACATAAGATTAGTGCATGTTGAATATATTTGGTGCATGTTGAAAATTTATTAGCTATTGTTCTATCAAAGATTTTTGGCACATTTGCTCCGGCTCTGTGCTCAAAGCCGTGAATGGCCAGCGCGTTTTCTTAAGGTATAAGAAATCTCACGTAAATAGATCGCACCTACTAAGTATAGTTAAAGTAATTCCGATAGATCCAGTCTAATCATATAACTGGAAGTCTGCTAATCATAAGAAAATATTGTGGAAACACTGAAGTTAACTTGTAGAAATTATGTTGTATATAATCGATGGAAATAAGCTACTGGTATGAAAGTAATTATAATCAGAGTGTATAGAATCTTATAAATATTCATTATAAATCAATATAAGGTAGTAATTAAAAATACAGAAATCGTGTTAATTAAATTTATTTGCCTTTTATTTCCCCATTCTGAACTTTGAGCATTCTAAAGAGCGTCCGACAAAGAATCGATAAGGAATAAAAACCGCAAACAATCCTATCTTCATCGCAAAATACTAAAGCATTTGCAGAAACAAACATTGACGTTTGAAAATTCAGAGCCCATTGTTTTTAACCGTTGTACTGCATTTACGTTTTTTAAAGAATATTGCAACAAAGAGAAGTTTCGACATGTACTAACGACGGATGTGCTAAGAGGTAACGGACAAGGCACAAAAATATCTAAATTTCACCCAACATCAAAGCACTGCCATAACACACTTTCGTTTATTGTTTGGAGTGCATATGGGATTAGCAGAAGATCAGTCGTTCAGGCGGATGATCGAGGATGATTGGAAAACCTTCTTATACGAAAACAGAAATGAAGTCCGAAAATACGTGAAAGAGGCGATTCCTAAAATACAAGCAGAAAGTAGGAAAACTTTCAATAAAAAACAAAACATATATTAAATATTGGCGAATTTATTATTTACGCTTTAGAGTTTACAGATATAAAAATGATTGTATATAAATAATGAAGGAAGGGCTCTCTTCGAAAGTGCATTCTTTTGAAGCCTTTTGTTATATTAAAAAGCACTTCCACAGGCAACAGTCTATAAAAGATTTATTTGGGTAAATAACAAAAACTTACAAAATAATGTGGTTGTAACTTGAAGGACCACAAAACAGGAGACGAGCACATACAACAGAAATTACTTGCCTCCCCCCCCCCATTCTTGACGAATCAAACCTCCAGCGTGCAACAAACGCCACGGGCGTCCAACTCAAAACAAAAACATCTCAGTCTATAAAAACTAACTAATAACACCTTTCGTTCAGTGCAGACGCAACAATTTGATTTCATTCCGTTTAGACCCACTTGAGATAAGCCTCCAAATATTGTATACTCTTACATGTCAGAAATAAGATCTCAAAAATAAGATGAACGTTGTCATCATAATCATTATGTCACGAACTCATTCAGGACCTCTTTGCAAAATCCATCGCAGAATCCGCGCCGACGTCATTACTGGAATAATTTCCCAGGCTGTGTACAAAGAGGCTTGCATATGAGAGTGAATGACTTCTCTAAAAGTCTCCAAACGATAATCCGGAGATTACAGCGGAATATGGTCGGTTTGTGATGTTGGCCCATGCACGATAATTCTTCGATACCGACATGCAGCCCTCCACGTGAAAATGCGGACATTGAGTAGTGGGTGAGAAATTTTGAATAACTTTCTCAACGGTACCAGTGAAGCGGGGATAATGTCATGAGTATGATTGTGTCCGAGTGGGGGGACGCGTACAAAAATTTCATGATGAAGAGCAGTAGAACGTTGTACTAATTACTTATCTAAAATTCGAATTTCGAAGTTTGAGCTCTCAGAGATTCTAAGCCGATTATTTAAGGTTATGTATCAAGAAACGCAGAATTTAAGACTTCATATGATGCGTGAGGTTGACGGGAATTTTTTTCAACGTATTACCTATTGCTTCAAAAATATGTGCTAACTGATCATATTATCACAGACTAGGTATAGGGATGTACCACTCATGCAATGTATTTTCGTGTCACCTCATTGTGGGGCTTAGGGGGTAACTCCCCAAGTGTAACTCCCCACCGTTTACTGGTCCTCAAATTAGTTCCAGGTCTTAAAAGTCTTAACTGCGAGGGCGCTATTGTAGGACTGAAAGCAGCGCCATATGTAGAGACTTCGGCAACTACAAGCGAAGCCAAGCTACGATCGCGCCACTTTCTAGTGCAGAAAGATGCAAAGCGGCATCTTAGCTTGTGCTTACGTTGCGTCAGATTCCTTACATTGCGTAGCTTAAGAATTAAAAATAAATCCAGTAGGAGACTCGGCATTCTACACTAACTCAATTAAGTGGATTTCTTTTTTTCTCTCTCTGCTCTCTTCTTTCTCTTCTCGCTTTTCCCATTATTTTTGTGCTTAGAGTGTACTATAAATTATTATTGGTATGTCCTATACACCTCTCATTTAGAACATTACTGTGCTATATCAGTTGGGGATGCAACCCGTACCACAGTACTGAAAATCTTACAAATAATGATATTTCCTGACTGCCTAAATGATTCGGAAATACGTTAGACATAGACACAATATAGGTCTGATGTCATACTAGTCAGTGAACTCTATTTATAGCCTGTGTGTTTAGCCTTTTATACTTCACAATCTATTATTAGACATAACATTCTTCTTGGTTTTCACGCCAGCTGTCTCTTCGTATGTTTATATTAGGGTGTCCCATAAGTTTCTTCCTTTTTTTTATGCGAAATCAATAGACGATATTTGTTGTTTAAGGTTGATTTATTGTGTTACATATGAACCGTTCTGCTCTATTACCTTTTTCCATCTCTCAGGAACCCTCATTATGCCCTCTTTCCAAAATTGTTGAGACTTACTTGCAAAATATTCATCGAGGTGCGTTTTTATTTCGCTTTCGGATTTATGACATTTATCACGGAGAGAATTTTTTAACGAGAGAAACAAGTAATAATCGGATGGGGAAGGTCTGGGGAGTACGGAGGATGAGGTAGAACGTCCCAATCAAACTGTAAGAGTTTCTGTCTTACGGCCAACGAAACATGCGGTCTTGCGTTGTCGTGGTGAAAAACGACACCTCGTCGGTTCGCCAATTCTAGACGTTTTTCGGCTATGGCGGCTTTCAATTTATCGAGTTGATTGCAATATTTTTCAGAATTGATTGTTACACCTTGTGGAAGCAACTCGTAGTACACTACACCTTTGTAGTCCCACTAAATGCACAAAAGAACTTTCTTCGGATGAAGCCCTGGCTTCGCAACAGTTGAAGGTCGATTTTCCTGAGACCAAGTTGGCCTCCGTCAATTGGTGGGGAACCCAAACTTCGTACCGATTCACGTATCCCATCTTGATTAAATGATTATGTATCGTTGTCCTGGGAATGTTAGTGGCATCCACTAACTCGCGCACACTATATGGAGCATACTCTTGATGTTGTCCGTATCCGTCGTTTCTGGGCGGCCGCTGCGGTCTTCATCTTTCAGATCAAAATTATCAGCTCTAAATTTCTTAAACCAATTGCGGACGGTTCTAACAGTCGTAGTACCACTTCCATAAACGGTGCAAATCTCGTTTGCAGTGCCCTTTGCACTACTACCTTTCTTAAAACAGTGAAGCATAACATGCCGCAAATGCTTCTTTTGACTATCCATATTGAATGGCGTAGAAAAAGATTTGAGAAGAGACTTTGTCACCAACGAAACGTACTTTGAAAGAGCTCTGAGACGACTGAAATCGATGCCATAAACTGACAGTATACAAACCTGCATGTTTACAAACATAGCCGGCACGAGTTCATACATAGCGTGGCGCGGAAAAAACTTATGGAACACCCTAATATATTCTACACAGCACCAACCTATTCTACTGTTGTGTTCATGATGTCAAAAATGTGCGGGCAATGCCATAAATTTGTCTCTGTGCAAAGAAACTTAAGATGCACTGGACCTTGTCTCAAGATTTATCACCTGAAATGTGCAATACTGGATTCTGGTGTCCCTGCTCAATCTGTGATTACTGAATCACGCTCCTTTCGGTACTCCAAGTGTAGCAGTTCTTCTCCATTCATTCCTTCATCTGGCACCGGATGTCATACAGAACAATTCTTAGCCCCTCCGGGCACCAGCACAATGCCTAGTGCTAATATTTCTCACTCTAACCCACTCTAACAGTGGCAATTTCACTCTTGAAAGGGTCATGAACGTCCTTACGTCTTTCGTTCAAGAGCAACGCATCATTAACGCTGCTCTTAGTACGAAAATCGAAGGTCTAAACAAAAACCTAAACTGCTCTATTAAGGAATGTGTTAGCCGTATTGACCACCCTTCAAATTCTATTGCTGCTTATAGATCCAGGGTTTTCGGCTTGGTGGAGCAAGTTGCAATTCTTACCCGTCAAAACGATGATCTTAAGACTGCACATCATAAACTGATGATGAATAATTCTGACTTGACTGCATGTCTGTTTCGACTCGAAGTCGATGCTATGGTAAAGGATATTGTTGTCTCGGAAATTCCAGAAATGCCAACTGAAAATCTCAACCCCTTGGTGATCAAACTGGCCTCAAACCTCGGAGTAAATATCAATGAGAGTGGGATCAACAGCGTGCTTAGATTAGGATCTAGAAGCCTAAAGATAGTACTTTTAAGCCGAGAGTAATTCTCCTGAAGGTACTATGACTGCCAAAAACTTGATAGAGGGCAAACGGAATAAGAAAACCCTTTTGGCCTCGGAACTTAATAAGTCCTTTGTTGCCTCGCCCGTTTACGTCACCAGGTTTCCCTATGAAAAAAAACGCTGAGGAAAGTTTGGCGGGAAGTCAGGAAAGGCGTGGCGGTCAGTAAGATTAAGTCTGTTTGGACATCAAATGGAGCTCTGTTTGCGAGAAAGGATGAAGCCTCACCCCCGATTAAGATTCTATTCGTAGATGATCTTAAAAAATTGTATTAACATGTAAAATGTACAAATAGATCCATTCCGTGCCACCTATCGCATAGCTATTCGACCTCCGATCTTAATGATATGGTGTGCAATAATCTTGAAATTTGTCATGTTAATGCACAATCGCCCTTGTCTGATTTGGATGAATTCCGACATTATTTCTCTCTCCACTTCTTTCATATCATTGGCGTTTCAGAAACCTGGCTGACTAGTAAGATAACTGATAATTTTATTCTATTTTACGGTTATCATATCCTTCGTCATGATAGAGTTGGTAAAATAGGTGGGGGTGAGTCTCTAGTTGCATTCACTCTATTTGCATAAGTGTCTCGTCTGTATCTGACAACACTGACACTTATTATAATACCAAGCCAGAATATA
This sequence comes from Hedychridium roseum, assembly GCA_963989215.1. Classification (NCBI taxonomy): domain Eukaryota; kingdom Metazoa; phylum Arthropoda; class Insecta; order Hymenoptera; family Chrysididae; genus Hedychridium; species Hedychridium roseum. The sequence continues at coordinate 8,796,711 of OZ022313.1, read as the reverse complement.
CAATAATCTCTGAGATTGTGCATGCTAACAGTCCGAAACTTCTTTTTGCTATTTTATACCGACCTTCCAAAGTTCGATTTCTCTGATTATTTCAAGATGAGTTATTGAAATTTGCCCTAACCTACAAAAATATCATTGTTGTAGGTGACTTTAATACTGATCTCAATTCTTCATCTTTTGACCCGGTTGATTTAAGTTCTTCCTAAACAACTGTCTTCACATTGTCCATTTTCTAACACGCATCATACTGCTACTTCTCACACCTGGCTTGACCTTTGTATTGTTGATGACTGCAGGAACATTGTGAGTAGTGGTTTGTCTCATTTTTCATTTCTTTCAGGACACAAGATTATGCATGTTACTTATGCAATTGGTATTTTGAGACATAGCACGAAATATACAGGGTGGTTTAAAAAAGGGTTAAAAAAGATAACTTTTGTAAGACGAAAATTGTTGGTCCCATTAAGAAAAATTGACCTTATACTTGAGGCATAGAAACATAAACACTTATGCTCAAAATATGCTTCTCATTATTTTGCCCCCTTGAAGCCCTATAACTCTGGCCTGAAACATTTTTGCATTCAACTACTCTTTAGCTAGTTATTCAGGCGTACCATCTTGTAACGTAATCATCTTGGGAGACCCTGTATACTCTGTAGGGATTTTAAAAACTTTGATAGTAGCTGTATCAGCTGCAAGATTCTGTTATCAAATATTAACTGGGGTAATATTCTGTCCCCAAGTTCAATTGATGAATGTGTTTCAGTCATCAACTCGCATATCTTGTCTTGCTTTAACACGCTAGCTCCTAAAGTACTTAAGTGCATTCGTAAACCTGCTGCACCCTGGATCACGGAGGAGATCAAATCATTAATGGAAAAGTATAATGTTGTATTTCAAGATTACAAGCGAAATCATTCCGGACAGGTGTACATAGAGTATAAAAATTTAAGAAACAGGTTCCAATCACTTCTACGGAACAGCATGCAAAAATTTTTTTATCAGAAATTCTCAGACCAACATAATCCTCGTCTGCTATGGAAGGAACTTCGTAGTTTGGGATTCAACAGGTTTCATACTGGTCCTCCTTTATCTCTTGACTTTATAGAAAACCTCAACACTTTTTTCACCTCTTTCAGTTCCGCTTCCTCACTTCCCAATTTATTTCCCCTCTTCCCTTCCTTTACCAATAACCCTCAACAATTTTATGCCAGTGAGATCTGCTTTAGCCATATCACTACTGTCGAACTTATAGATATTCTTGCTGATTCCAAAACTAATGCTTTGGGGTGGATGAAATATAGATGATTTATCTTCTTGCTACTTAATGTATTGATCGTATGAGGGAATAAATTGTTGGCCAAATGTGGATGAAATATCCTATCAGCTCCTGTATCTTTCCTCTCCTGCCATTATCTCTCCTCTTTTAGATATCTTCAGCTGCTCTCTCATTAATTCTTCTTTTCGCTCCATCTGGAATCATTCTCTTGTGTTGCTTATTAAGAAGATTAATCACCGAATCCTCTCCTCAGTATTATAGACCAATTTCTATTCTATGTGCTGCATCCAAAATTCTTGAGAAACTTGTTTTCGATCAACTCACTCAACATCTTCTCTCTAATGATTTCCTTGAACAATACCAATCCGGATTTCGAACCGATTGCAGCACTCAGACTGACATACGCTACCTTACGGCAGATGACGTAACCCCGACCCTCGCTACGCGGTGGTGGCGTCGCGAAACGGAGCAACGTTTCAGTCGCTGTTTCCCTCCGGAAGACCTCAATCCGCTCGTCTCCGAGCGTCTCCACCGTTCCGGAGATCCCAATCCGCACGTCTCCGAGCGTCTCCACCGTTCCGGAGATCCCAATCCGCACGTCTCCGAGCGTCTCCACCGTCCCCCCTAAGGACGCACTCGGAGTGGCCCATCCGCTCGAAGCCCTCCCGACGGACGCAGGGTCACCCAGGACTCCTTCGACCTCACCTCGGGTTCGAAGACGAATCTGCCCTCTCACCCCGGGGGGTATTAAGCCTGCTTCCTAAGGTTACGAGGAACGATTGCTGCCCCTCCTACCCACCCAGCTCACCCGAAGGTCCACGAAAGACTTCCGGCGGAACGACTGTCGCTGGCTGCCGTACCGGCTCGCGGAGCTGTTTGGGGACGACGCGATCCACGAAGAAGTCCGGGAAGCGTGGGCCGATTTGCGACGACGCACAGCGGCCGCCTACTCCCAGAACAACCCGGATCTCCTCCCGACCCTCTCTAAGCCCACCCCCCCCCCCCCCCTCCCGTCTGACGCACACTCCCCGTCGACGTCAAGACCACAGTTATTAAATTCCTTGAAGATGTGAGAAAGAGTATTGATGTGTGATTGATTACATTGGTTGTGTTTTTCGACTTTTCCAAGGCTTTCGATTCGGTTGATCATCATCTGCTCTTGGATAAGCTCAAAATTCTCGGTTGTTTAACTTCTGTTCTTAAGTGATTTTATTCTTACTTGTGCGGTCGCAAACGAGCTGTTAAAAGCACTAATGATTTGCTCTCCTCCTGGATGCTAGTCTCATGTGGTGTTCCTGAGGGTAGTGTTCTTGAACCCCTTCTCTTTTCTATTTTTATTAATAATATTGGATCACATTTGTCCCATTCTAAGTACTTGCTATATGCGGATGACCTACAAATTTACTTGCACTTTCCTCGAGATGATATTGCTCATGGTTTAAGCATGATCTCTCAAGATATTAATTCTATCTCTGCCCGGGCTACTAGAAATCATCTTAATCTTAACGCTGATAAGACAAAAGCTATGTTCATGGATTCATCTTCATACATGTGTAAGATTCATAATCTGAGTTTTAATAGGTTCTTACTTAATGGCCATCGTATTCCGTATGTTAATTCAGTCAGATATTTGGGTATCTTTATCAATCAAACCCTTTCATGGCATGAATAAGTTAATCACATCAGTAGAAAGGTCCACCTTTCAGCTTAAATCTCAGAAACAACTTCGTTCGCGTAATCTACGCAAAATGTTGATTGAAATTCTGAGTTTTCCTCATTTTGATTATTGCTTTTCAGCGCTTTCTGATATCAATGTTGTTCTCGATCAGAAGCTTCTCAAGCTTCTAAATGAGTGCGTAAGATTTGTCTTTGGATTGAAATGTGATGATCATGTAACACGCATTCGGTGCAAACTTGATTGGCATTTGCCAAGCCAAAGACGACTCTACGTTGTTGCAATTCTACTGTATATACTGTAATTGTGACTCTACTGTACAAGATACTAGTACGCGGAGACCCTGAATATCTGACTAGACAGTTCTTGACTACTGTTGAGGATGTTTACTAAGTATCACATCAAGGTGACATGCCAGCGAACGTAGGATAAGCCAAAGTATAATGTGTTTATAACCGTCTTCTAAAAAAATCTAGAGACCAGCGCCACTATTGCGAATCTAAAATTCCTCTCCAATAACGTTGTTCAGTTGCTAGTCAACCCACGTGTAGCCCACCACGAGTTAAAAGGTGTACCACTGTAGTGGTCAGCAAATACAATAAAAATTATATTTTTTGTCTAATAACCAACAACTACTATTCCCACAAGTGGAGCATGTACCAGATCGTCACATAGGCTTTTGGTACCCCCTAGTCGTACTACTGCTTATCAAAGGTCTTTCACGATTATGGGAGGCTATCTATGGAATATACTTCCAGATAATGCTATTTCTAGTTTAAGCCTAAGTAGTTTTAAGTTCAGGCTCTTGAAGCATATCAACTCGATGTATTCTGTTTAACTTAGTTTACTTTCATTCTGTTATTATGTTTTTCTTGCTATTGCTATTGTTTTAATATTGTTTGTCTTATTTCCTAGGGGATGTTTCCCAGGGTAAATAAATTCTTCTTCTTCTCTTCACTTTTTCCGACCATGGCCCTACCTTCCGCGAACTCCTAGCCACTGAATCACCTCCTCTCCAGAACCTACGGAGACTAGTTAGTCGGACATACCGGCTCCCAGGGAGAATCACCGTCCGCTAGGGGGTAACCGGATAGGAAAGCCCTCCCCCCTCTTCCTACTTGGTCGGGTTGGCGTGAACGCACGCTTGGCGCCCATCCGAGTTCCGACGGTTACCAAAAAGGAACCTAAAGATCTTTCGAATCCTTTCTCCCTTAAACCGAACAATTTGTTGAACGGTCTTCGGTAGCTATTTCGCCACTCCGCCCCGCCGCCTCAGCGTAAGATCGTGCAGCCCCGTTTTCGGACACCAGACCGTTACAGGTCCAATTAGATTGTTGCGAAGATAGCATGGTGAGGAAGGAAGGAGGAGGTGAATGAGCATCGCGGCCCTACGGATATCCCCCAAAGTTCACTCTCTCTGCGTGCGTAGTGTAGGAAACTGGTGGTAAACGGCAACAGTGACTAGGACGTGCCCCAATAATAGCAATAATAAAACGTCTTTACTGTGTTTTGTTACACAAAAGGCGAGGTTCAGCGAACGCTGTATTACAATCTAACCAATACAAGGAATTACCGGAAGCAGCCGACCGTGTTCCCGGGGTGAGTCCTGGTTTTGATATTATTAATGTAAAGCTCAGGGAATCGAGTCTTACCACCCGCTTTCCGCCACGAGAAAACAGAAGAGGGAAGAGGCATACTAACGGGCCAGGATGGCAGGCATATTTGAATTTTTGCCCTTCAAAAGGGAGTTTAGATTTCGGTTTTAGACCCTGCAGCTGTTTGGGATGTCGGGTCCCTCGTTATAAATGCCGTATTAGTCTATCCCGGATGGGAGATTGCCCTCCTGCCCTCTCGATGAATAGAGTACCGGGTTGGTAAATAGAATTCACTTTCATCGCAATTGATACACGCCCGATTCTGATATCGATCTCGAAAAATTGGTGGTATTTTACGGCCCGGAACTTAACGGTTGTTTCCCTGTGAATTTTCCTATAAAGGGGGACCCGGTGTACCTACACTCTTGTCCGAGAACATAATTCCCGTAAACACTCAATAGGGGCCGGTGAAAGATCTGCTGAGGCGTAATGCCCTACTAATCGGAATATACGAAAGGGTCCATCACCGGAATTGTCGCGACCGTGAGTCTGATTCGAAGGGCCCTACGTGAGGAGGGCAGAGCGTACGCGATTCATCCCTACGTAGTCCAATGCTTCTTAAGCAAAGATAAAATCAACGTTTACTTTGATTCTCGAAAACGTATATACCCGACGCACTCGAGGTTCTTTAATTGCGTACCCTCTACGGATTTGGTTCCGTAAATAAAAGCTGAGGTGGGGTGACTGCCCTTGTAACCGAAAATACTGCGTATTCTCATCTTTTCTTTATTTCCTTTTTACATCTTCCCTCGAAGACTGTTTTGACTATGGCATCAAGCGAGACCTCTTAACAATGTCAGGACATTCATAAAATTAAACAGACGACACAAGCCTTATTTTATGTTAGAAAATAATAAACTGTTCTTTATTTACTCCCTTGTCAACATATCTCTGCATATAAACTATAACAACAGACTTTATCTATTTGGCAACATATGCATAGTCTAACGAAACTTATATATGCAAGGAGAATTTCTTTTTCTGTGGTTGGGCACTCAGTGTTACCAATCTTAAAACAAAACATAATTATAATACTTTTACAATATATAACATGTAGGAATATATCTCTCCAAGACATATAAACAAAAAATAATTAAACTGAACAAAGACCGTTCTCTTTTTCTTCCCGGCTCCCGGACATGTCGTGGGAGTATATTCGCCTTTCGCCCACAGCCTTGTGAATCGTTCTCGTGAACCCCTCCCATCTTCAATACCTTCAGGGACTGGCTAGCCAGCGATCCCGGTTACCCAGGGCGAATAGCATCGCCGCGAAGGGCCGACCTGGAGAAGGCCCGGATAGTAGGCATTAGAATTGGCGTGTATGCATGCCTGGCGCCCAACTCGTATTCCCACGGCCGGGTTAATTAATTTTGATAGCGATAAGGACGATCGAACCCGCTGATTGTCAGAGGAATCGTTAGAAGCTGTGACTGTATGTCATTACGATATCTGTGAGACATAGCAATGACGATTCTCCCTTGAACGCTGCCACATACAGGATGTTTCTATGACATGGGACCAAACTTTGAAGGGCGTATACATGGTGTCCCACGCAACTGAAACAGGCTATACTTCCTAAACGGTTGGGAATAGAAGAAGATGTTATAAGTGAAAGTTAATAATTTAAGACGGTGTATAATATGCTACTAATTTTGTACACTTTTGAACATCGGTGCATCGGAAAAATGCTACTGCACTTTTTTTTAATGCAAACCTACGTTTTTGACTGCACCTCTATGCATACTGCACAATCTATGCAGTTTCTTGTACTCTACATAAAAGTACTAACATACTTATGCCCCAAACTTATTCGTTAGGAAGTTATCGAAGCTAAAAGTTCTCTGAATTATTTCGGACTCTCGCCAAATGTTCCAGAATACCTACGTTATGTTCCATTACAATGTTTGTAAACATGAAGCAGCTGCTAATACTAGTCACTTTAAGTTGCCAACCCAGTGTTTCGAAATTTCGAAAGCATTTACGAATAGTGAAGCAGGTGATATGTTCGTTCTGTTTAGCAAATGCAATCAAAATGGTACTGAGGCTACAAGGCCTTAATCTTACTCTCACTCATGTGTGAGGGGTAGTTAATCCCTCTTAAAATGAGAAATATTGTAGCCTTTTTGATTGTATTATTAAATTAGTGATGAACAATTTTATTCACAACCTATGTTATCGAACCTATTGGCTACAACTTTTTTCCCATGAGTAAATAAGATAATGTAAACGAAGGGTAATGTACACCCTAAAAGGTTGTTTTTTTAAAAATGCCAAAAGTGATTAACTGCTATTTCTTATTTTCTTTATAGCTGCACAGGTTTCATCATAATTGGTGCAAATCTCTAAGTTTTACACAAAAAATGTTCCGAAACATTAAGTTTTTTTCAAATAAACGTAAGGGTTGCCATATCTATTTGTAAAAATGTTATTTATTGTATTGTCTACTAAAGTGTAATTATTTCCCAGTGATTTTATTAAAAAACTGTACCTCGTTGTGAAGAAAACAGCAAAGAATGACAGTTCACTTTAGGGACAGTTTTCACCCCTTAAACTCACTTATGGGCATGTACAAAAATGTACGTGTCTAATACTTTTTGATGTACTGCGACATATTAAAAAAGGATAAAAATCGGTGATGAACAACTCGGGTAGTTTCCTTGTAAGAAGTCACGCAGTGTCCGCTAAATACCTGATATAATGCACGTCACTATAGCTGACGACGTTCTCAACAATTACAATTCCAGTTATCAATGCTTCGGTAATAATTATTTATGATATTTTTTGCTTACCTGAAAATTCCGCACGTGTCCTAGAGGACAGTTTTCGCTGCACAAACTTCGAGGTATGTGTAATTCCCCACGTCCGGAAGCCCATTGCGTAATGTTTATGTCAAGTGATAATCTGCAAAAAAAAAAATTACATGCCACTGAAGTTTCTAAAATGGAATTAAAAGCTAAATATAATAAAAAATACGTACGATTCTTTCCATGTCCCAATTAACCTATAATCAAAACGGCCCTCATCATTACGCTGATATTGATAAATGTTGTAAAACCCATAAGCGTCGCCATCGGCGTTGAATTTAATTTCAGTGCCTTGTTGACCTGGTAAAAAAACATTAATGTGAGTATAATTTTAAATTATATGAATCATTTAATTTATTAACTAATATTATTATACAAATTGGAACGATGTAACGATATGTTATAACATTTTGATATTGTTACAATTGTTTGTTCAGGATTAGATGAACCTTTCTTGTGATGTTTCACATCGAATTTATACAACATTGGGCATTTATATTGTTGACCCTGGGTAAATACTTTAATTAGTTGCTTAAAAAACTCATGCATACAGTGACACTACCTTTGGCGTTGTGAAATACTAAATTTGCTTGTTAATGACTGAAAGCAAATTAAACTATTAAACTGTATAAAAATGAGAATAATTTAATTGTAAAACAAAATACATTTTTATAGCTTTATGATTACGGTTCAACTTCCTTTACTTCTGCTGGCAACTGCATGGCCAACACAATAGGCAATCAGAACGTAAAAAATGTCACTTCACAATTAAGTTGTATTTACATACATGTAGATGAAGAAAATGGGTGAATATATGGGTGAACGGTGTGAGGGGAAAAGAAAAAAACTAGAGACAGAGGTGAAGCGAGTGTGAGGCCGACATTGTACGTGGCAATTGTACCTCTTTTCTAACTTTCTTCTGTATTTCGCCTTGTAACAACTTTCTATATTAAATTACATAGTGTTAAACTGCATATCCACTGGGAAGTGTTTAAACAATTGGAAATTCCAAAAACCCTTCCTACATACAGGGTTTTTCTGTGACATGGGACCAAACTTGAAGGGCATATAATGTTGTATGCTGGATGAAGAACGAAGTCCGGAGTTTGTGGATGAAAATGGTTTTATTCAACTCAAACTATAATACACGGGTATGGTTCTGATTTCGTGATTGTACAACTGAGTTCTGCAGAGTGTCGGACAGCACGGAGGTCTGAACCTTGCAGTGACAAAAATCCTCCATTTCGGTGCATTTCGGAGTAGTTTATGTACGTGGTCTAAACGACGGAGGAAGTGGAAATAGTAAAACAAAAATAAGAGAAACCTGGTTGTGGAGCTGCAGTGAGTAATGCCCTTATTAAAGGATTCGCGACAGAATGCAGAATGGCCGAAAAAGCGGCGGCCCTATCATAAAACTAAGGATTTAGATTATTGGGCCTTAAGACTCGAAATGCAATAATGGAGCGAATGTCTTCAAGTTTGTATAGGATAGGGTCGGCATCCAACAATAAATGAGGTAAATATAAGCAACGTTTGTTAAAATCCTACCCTCACTTTTCCGAAGGGTCCCGAGTTTTCCTTTGGGACTGTAAACCTAAAAACACACAGTCTAGTAGTCGTAGTCTAATAGTTAATAAGTTCTTAGTTGTAATTAGTCAGTTTAGTTAAGTTTAGTCTTATTTCGCTGTTACTCCGAACCATTTTCAATTCAAAACTCTTAAATCGCTCACCGGCTAACATCACGCTACCACAACCAATATAATAAACCCACAAATATCTCGACGATTAATATTTAACCCTCCAACTTCCAATTACGGTTCGGCTCGTAACAGTTGCACTCTTTTGAAAATCCGCCTGTATCCAGGTAATTGGTCGTATGTAAAGCTACCTACAGATGTCCGATGTTACGAATGTCACGGTGATACGTCATGGGCTCAGTGCATAGTTTACTACATTTTTTTTCTTTTTATTTTTCAACTAAGATCCGAATAGTGATTAATCGTATGCCCTAGTTTCCTGCACCAGAAAATAATTTTTCACTTGACATATGGGTAGGAATTATTTCAAAGAAATTTATTATTAATAATGCTAACGGACAAACATCCACACTAATAATTCGAATATTTACATGCTGAATTCAAGTAAATCGAAATCTCCAAGTAACTCGAAAAATTATAAATGTTCGAATACTCAAGTCGTTTGGACTTTTTTAGTGGCTTACTTTTTTCAATTCAAACAATCGAACTAAATTCTACACAGTTTGTAAATTCCGGATACTCGCATATCCCTAGATACCAACAGCAATGAATACATTGCAGAAAACTGTATATATAATAATTGTTCAATGCATCGGTCTTCAACGTTCATACACGTTTCGCACTGTTAGGCAATCGAACTGCGGATACGAATAAGTGTCCGGAAGATCGCAAAGAAACTCACTGCACGATATCTTGAATGCATTAGCTAACAGAAATGAATGTCGGAAAGAAGGAGGAACCGATCATGTTTAAAAACAAACATGCATTTGTATTGTACCTGTATTTACGAGGTAATCTGTGTTCTCTCTATCGAAACCAGCCGCGTCGAGAACACGAGCAAACGGTTTCATATTCACACCATCATAATTATCTGATACTGTGTAATATGACACTCTAATTTGATGATGTAAAACATTGTGCGACAGAGTACGAGAAAGCAGTGAGTTTCTTTGCAATCTTTCAAATAATCATTCGTGTCCACTGCTCGAGTGTCTAACGGTGTAAAACGTTTATGATCATCAAAAGCCGACGTATTGAATAATTGTCATGAGTACAGTTTTGTGCAGTGTGTTCAGTGTAGTTGGGGTCTACGGATGTGCGCGTATTCGGAATTTGCAAATTGCGTAGAATTTAGTTCAATAGTTCGAGTTGAAAAGAAGTAAGGTACTGCAAAAGTCCAAACAACTCGAATATTCGAGACCTCGTATGTTTTCGAGTTACTTAGTAATAAATATTCAGCATGTAAATATTCGAATGATTAATGAGGATCTTTTAAGTTAGCATTATTAGCAATAAACATCTTCGAAATAATTGCCATCCAAATGCCAAGTGAAAAATTATTTTCTAGTGCATCCGACAAATCTGCTATTCGGATCTTAATTGAAAAATGAAGAGAAAAAAGTGTAGTAAACGGCGCCCTATGTATACGGCGCTGAACTGATGACGTATCGCTGTGACGTTTGCAACATGGGACAGCTGTAAGCAGTTCTATGTACGACGAATTGCCTGGGCACAGGCGCATTTTCAAAAGCCTGTAACATCTAAAATAATGGCCGGAGACCATAGGTATGTTAATAACAAGTTGCTTATATTTATTTCCTTTATATGCTCACCATGTTTACAGCAGTGTTTTAGAAATATCGTGTATAATACAGTCTGTGCGGTGGTTTATCCTGCGTTTTAGTGACACTTGTCAAGGTGTTGGTGTCTTGTTCCGTTGAGAAAGAATATTATGGTTGGTTTTTGTCTTGCCTTGAAATCGGTAATCTGTGATTTTACTGCCATAAAAATGATATTTGCATTAAGCGGCTTCCTTTCTTAATATTTGAAGTATTGTGCGGCCTCCTGAAGATCTGGGCTTATTTGTTTGGACAGTCTACTTTCGTTAACTTGGTCTCTTTCTTCGTCCCTAAATTTTTCATCTTCATAGTACTGAATGCTAACAGTATATGTGTATTGCCGCTTTTTTTTTATTTGTGATATTTTATTTAATTATTTATATAATGTATATATGTATATATATATAATTATTTCTATTGTCGGTTAATAACTTTAAAGAGGAACAGAAGATCAGCCATCAAACATCGCTCTTCGAGAAAGACGACGAGAAATGACTTTGTTGACATACAGCTTAATTTTGTCCGTTACTATGCCTTCAAAAACTTTAGGAAAGATACTAACGATACAGATAGGTTTATAATTAGCTATGTAAGTAGGATTTCTTACTTTATGTATGGACACAATAAGATTAGTTTTCTAATAAACAGGAAATATTCCGGACGATAAATAATGGTTAAAAATGATCCATAATGGACTCGAAAATTCAAAATCACAATTACTTAACAAAAAATACGGGTATGCCATCGAAACCCAGGCTAACATTAGTGCGAACTTTATGAAGTCATATGTAATCGAAGAGCAAGTACAGTAAGGTCTCAATAGATGGCGATATGCGAGGAGGGTATGTATCGACCACGATCATGCTCGTGTGCGCTGATGTCGATGTCGACGGTGGCGCCCGGTTAATCTAATAAGTTTTCGTTCCTAGGAGCGAACCTCGACCATCTTATTATTGCGTATTGTTGGTTCTTGTACCACTTTGTGAGATTTTTGACTGTGAGCTCTGCCCCTCGGCAATTACCGAAGAAATTGTTGTTTATTGTAAATAAACGTATATTTAGTGGCAAAACGGGTCGATGGTTATTTGTTATACCTGGCCGTTAGCTACAGTTATGTGGCGGACACACATGTAAAGCAGTACCAAAGAGCAACCACTCGTTAGACGCCTTAAGGCGTTCCCACATCGTAGTACAAACGCAAACGCGGAACAGGTATCGTTACGCCGCGTAGTGGATAAAAATTTTGGTACTATTAGCGTCTATCAAGAGCTCCTACTAGCCTTCAAAGTTATTGTCAGCATTATTCTTTTAAATAAAGTTTACAATTGTTGCTCAATATTTACGTGTCATTCTATTTGAACACCATAAGTCTCCGAACTATAATATACATAATTTGTGGTGACATAACGCGTCAGCCACGGTTATGTGGCAGCTCGGTCACCGCCAACAACCGCGGAACTGATTTTACCGACCGCCCCTGAGAGAACTGCCGAGAACAATTCAACTCACTCGGCGCGTTGCAATCTGCCTGGCAACAATCGCCGAAAACAAATGATGACTTTTCGAGAAGTTTTCTAACGCGCAACTTGTAAGCATTTCCTTCACTTTCATATTGTTAATTGTTTAAATATATTTTATCACTCGGTTTGTTATCTGCAGTACCCGTGTGTATTCATTACCCTCCGAGCATTAACAAACCACACACTGGCGACCCCGAATTGTTTTCAACACACCCCTCCTTCTCTGGGCACTAATTGTAAGAACAAAGGACTTAGGACAAAGAATGGTCATGGTGCTTGAGAGATCTCCAAAAATGGCAACGACGGTGAAACTGCTCAAACACAACCCAAATAAGTTCAAAAGAACAAAGTATTCCTCAATCGCTTGCCATGTAAGAAGACGAAGTTGCTACTCTTGATGACGTCAAGATTGCCAACATCTGGGCAAAAGAATCTTACAGTGACTAGTATTAGCAGCCGCTTCATGTTTACAAACATTGTAATGGAACATAACGTAGGTATTCTGGAACATTTGGCGAGAGTCCGAAATAATTCAGAGAAATTTTAAGTTCGAAAACATCCTGAGGAACAAGTTTGAGGCATAAGTATGTTAGTACTTTTATGTAGAGCACCAGAAACTGCATCGATTGGTGCAGTCAAAAACGTAGGTTTGCATTTAAAAATAGTGCAGTTGCATTTTTCCGATGCACCGATGCTCAAAAGTGTACAAAATTAGTAGCATATTATACACGGTCTGATATTATTTAATTTTCACTTATAACATCTTCTATTCCCAACCGTTTAGGAGGTATAGCCTGTTACAGTTGCGTGGGGCACCCTGTATATGCCTTTTGGTTTGAGAAATGCCACGCAGACTTTTCAGTGGTTCATGAACTCAATCTTTAATGACTTAGATTTCATATTTATATACAGGGTGTTAAAAAAGAGGGTCCGTAACTTAAGGGGGCGACAGTACTCACCGAGAGGAGTAAAAAATGTCTCATCAACATAGGTCGTAAAATCAATCCTTTCGATGTAAAATCAATTTTTATTATTTAGGAGCATTCGATGTCACAATTCTCTTAATTGACGCAACCGTAGCACAAATCGTTAAGTTTGTAAATGTTCGACATGCCTTCCGTTCATTTCAATGCAAATCTCACTTCTGCGCATCATAGATCGACGTACATTTGTAAATATTCCTCCCGTAACACGTATTCTATGACACGCATTTTCTATCCGTCGATGTAAATCCAGTACATTAGTTATCGGCGATGAATAGACCATACACACAATGCATATTTGCCATTTCTACGTTTGAATAAAAAGCGCACATTGCGAATAGCTAGAGAGTAACGTTTGCTACACCGAATGATTACTGAAGACTTGTATTACGTTTGCGTCTATGAATTAATCTATGTTGACATTAATCATAATATTGTGTTTACATCTTTGAACTAAGTACCATGTATGTCGGAAGCGACACAACGTGCTCATAAATCATTGCATAGTGTCGATGCCGTTTGATATTGCTGAACTCGGGGCCGTTTCGGACGATACATATACGTTACGACACATAACTGTTAATAATAAAAATTAATTTTACATCGAAGGGATTGATTTTACGACCTATGTTGATAAGACATTTTTACTCCTCTCGATGAGTACCATCACCCCCTTAAGTTACGGACCCTTTATTTTAACACCGTGTATATTGACGACATTCTAGTCATGTCCAAAGATCTACAGCAGCACCGTCTACACTTGAGAAGTACTTCAGCGAATTAAGCAATATGATCTAAGAATCAACCCCAACAAGTGCAACTTCGCTGTTCTGGATACTGAATTCTTAGATTATATGATTACCAAAGAAGGCTATGGACCGCTACCTGACCGCGTGAACGCAGTTTTACACTATAAAAACCCTAAGATAGTCTCAGAACTACATAGCTTTCTAGGACTTATCAACTATTACCACCGATGTATTCCGCACGCCGCGCATCTGCAATCAAGTCTGATTAACCTGCTGAAAGGCACCAAAAAGACAGATAAAAAAGAAATAATCTGGAACGATGAATTGGAGGAGTCATTCCAAAAGTGCAAACAGAGCCTAGCCACCGCCGCATTACTCACACATTCAGTACCTGCAGCACCACTCACACTGACAACGGATGCGTCAGATTACGCCACAAAACGTGAAGGTGACCTCAATACGACCCGCTTTCAGAGAGACGCGAAAGGCGACTATTAGGGCACCCAAACCCTTGATCAAGAAACTGGCGAGATTGGGACATATCAAGGTAGGATGGATCTCCTCCAGAGTAGAGGTTAGAGAAATACCACCCAGGTGTTTTCGTTGTTGGGGTTCGGGACATCAAGCGAGTACCTGTAAGGGACCAGACAGGTCGAACTGTTGCTACAGGTGCGGGGAGGAGGGACACACCAAAGAGAAGTGTAGTAGCTCAGAACCCAAGTGCCTTAACTGCAAGAGTAAGGGACACTCCACAGGAGCTCCTGCATGCCCAACAGAGGCTAAACACACCCAAGTCGAAGAAGAAGTTGATAGTACTGCGATTAAACGCAAATAGGTCAAGAGAGGCCCATGACCTACTTTACGAACAGGCTAATAGCTCCAACGCAGATATCCTCCCTGGAGCTGAATCAAACCGCAAAACGAAATCGCAAGGGGCAAACTGGTTTACGGACACGAATACGGATGCAGCTATAGCCATTATGAATAAGATGACAATGACGAGAACTACTAGCCAGGTCGGTATCACGTGGCTACAGCTTCCGGACTTGGTCTTTGGAAGCTGTTACCTTTCCCCCAACACCCCCCTGGAAGCGTTTTGCTCTGCCCTAGATGAGTGGAGCCAATACATTAGGGCTTCAAATAAGGACATTGTCCTAGTAGGAGATTTTAACGCTAAATCTCATGCGTGGGGAGCCGGAGTAGAGGACGGGAGGTGTAAAATACTCACGGAATGGATGGTCTCACTGGAATTACTCTGCGTAAACGATCCTGGAGTTCCAACATTTACCAGGGGAACTTATAAAGCAGTCTTAGACCTGACATTAGTATCAGAGAGAGCAATTAATCACATACAAGACTGGAAAGTAGTCAATACTGAAACCCTGAGCGACTATCTGCTCGTCAAATTTGAGATCCTAGGTAAGCAGGAAACCGCTGTACAGACAGCACATGAATCCCGGGTAAGGTGGCTATACAAAGAGAAATTTAATAAAGATCTAAGTGTATACCTCCTGAAAGAACTGGAACAAACAAGACATATAAAAGGAACGGATACGGATCCTATTGAAAGGGTTGTGAAGGCTATAAAATCTGCCTGCGATCAGACCTTACCCAAAGCGGAGAACCCTAAACGCAAAAAAGGTGTTTACTAGTGGAGCGAGGAAATAGCTTGCGCTAGACGTATTTGTATCAAACTCAGAAGGAGTCTTTCTGAAACTACAACAGGAAACTCGATAAGAGTGGAGATCCTTAAAAGTAAGCTAAAATAGGAAAAAAGAAAGCTTAAGAAATTAATTATGCAGTCGAAGCTAGAAAATTGGAAGAAAATCTGCAGAGAATTGGAGGAGAATCCGTGGGGAGATGCCTATGAGATTGTCAGAGGTAAGCTAAGGAGAGACCGAAGGATACTTCCAATAGAGCAAGCCATGAAAATTGCAGACCATTTATTCCCAGTACACCCGGATTTCCCTAGGTAAAAAGATGTGAGGCACAAGGAAACAGTCTTCACACAAGACGAATTATTTTCAGCTCTAAGTCGTCTCAAACCCAAAAAGAGCCCGGGACCTGACGCAATTCCTACGGAAATAATTAAACTAGCAGTTTTAAGCAACCTACAAGCCATTTTAGAGGCGGTAAACTCGACTTTGGATAGATGCATCTTCCCCCCTTGCTGCAAAGTAGAAAGACTCCTGCTAATAAAGAAGCCGCGCAAAAAAGAAGAGGAGCCGTCAGCATATAGACCGATATGCGTACTCGACGGAATATCCAAGCTCCTAGAAACCCTAATCTGAACGAGATTAGAAAAGGAAATTACAGATAGGAAACTTCTACCTGAAAACCAATTTGGATTTAGGAAGGGTAAATCCACAGTAGATGCAATTGATAATCTCCTCAAGATTGTATCGAGAGCAAATGACGTCCCGTCCAGTAGGAGACAGTTTCCGATGGTAATCACGTTTGATATCAGGAACGCCTTCAATTCCTGTTCCTGGGAAATAATCTTAGGGAAACTCAAACAAATGGGCTCCCCAGATTATCTTAGGGGCATACTATGTAGTTATCTTCAGGACAGGGGTATACTTCTGGAAGGGGAAACGGAAACAGTGCCGTACAGAGTCACCAGTGGAATCCCACAAAGCTCGGTGCTAGGGCCTACATTATGGAACCTGATGTACAACGATATAGTCGGCTTAAATCTAGGAAAGGATTCTCACCTAATCGGCTCTGCTGACGATTTAGTCCTCAAACGTGTAATAACAGCCTTGAGTCGATGATATGCAACGCG
Organism: Hedychridium roseum; assembly: GCA_963989215.1. NCBI lineage: Eukaryota > Metazoa > Arthropoda > Insecta > Hymenoptera > Chrysididae > Hedychridium > Hedychridium roseum. The sequence continues at coordinate 8,779,885 of OZ022313.1, read as the reverse complement.
AACAGACACATCAGAGTTATATTAGCTGAATTGGGGAAAATCAGGTTGGAGTTAGTACCGGAAAAGACGCTCGCAGTCATTATAGTAGGCAAAAGGCCCTTCCCTCAACAGGTTATAGAGATGGCTGGGTACCAGGAGACCACTAGTGCCCTAAAATACCTAGGGGTGTGGCTTGATAGGAGAAGGTCTTTTGTCACACACACAAAAGTGGTGGTGCGTAAGGCTCGGAGGAGGGGTTTTAGTCGGCAGGGCCCGGTGATCCGGGAGGAGTCCGACACTACCCTTGTGGTGTCCGTAAATGGATTTTCCCTCCTCTGTTAATAAAAAAAAAAAAAAAGATTACGCCATTGGAACAGCGCTGGAGCAAAAACTGGACGGTATGTGGAGACCAATGGGGTTCTTTTCTCGGAAGCTAACATACACCCAGAAAAACTATAGTGCAACACCCGACAACTTTATCTGCTACTTTATCTCTCACTTCTCCACAAAGATAGTTCATCTTGCAGGGCGACATAACACCATAGCAGACGCTCTCTCTCTCTCTCTCTCTCTCTCTCTCGCGTACGCAAAATTGGAATGCCTCTTCACACCGAGCAAGAAGACTGCTCAAGAAAAGGATCAGGAACTCAGAAATCTTCTGAAAACCAATACAGCTTAGAACTTCAGAAATTCTCCGTACACACAGCTAACATCTAATGCGATATTTCTACTGGATTCATTAGGCCAGATATTCCAGTAGGACTCCGCAAAAAGGCTTTTGACTCAGTCCGCGGACTTTCTCATCCTACTGGTCGTGCATCCTGTCAACAAATTCACCAAAAATTTATCTGGCCGAACCTCAAGAAAGACATCCTGGAATGGTGTAGATTTTGCATTTCCTGCCAAAGATATAAAATCGAGCGACACAAGTTGGCTGCCGTCAAAATAGACGTTCCGGATGAAAGGTTGGAACACGTAGACCTTGATCTTGTAATCTTGCCAGAAATTCTAGGTTACAGGTGCTGCCTTACAATAATTGACCGCTTTTCTCGCTGTCCGAAGGTGATACCAATCAAGGAAATCTCGGCAGATGCAGTGGCAACAGCATTTTTCACACACTGGGTTGCTCGCAACGGGTGCCCCAAATTCATTACGACGGACCAGGGATCACATTTTAAGTCAGTACTCTTTAAGTCTCTCTGTAACCTCATTGGAGCAAAGCGTATACGTACAACTGCATATCATCCAGCAAGTAACAGCATAATCGACCGTTGACATTGATCATTCAAAGCCGCTCTCATGTGCAACCGAGATACTCCATGGAACAGTCTGCTTCCGACGACTCTTCTTGGCCTTAGAACGTGCTTCAAAGAAGACCTGAAAGTATACAGCTACGGCACAACGCTACATCTTCCAGGAGAATTTTTCACAGAGAATACATGTGCCGTCTTTGCCCTCAACCAACGAGCCTCCGCATAAGACAAAACTTCTTCCAATTGAAAGATCTATACACCTGCACTCACGTTTTTATCAGAACCGACACTGTCAAATCTCTTTCGGAACCACCTTACTCTGGTCCACATGAAATAATAAAACGACTAAGCGACAAGTTTTTCACCGAATGGTACAAAGGAAAAAAAGAGAACAAACCAGTGTTTACAATAGTTCAACTTGCAGACCAAAATGCACCACCTCGTGTATACCCAGGCAAGAAGACCGTTGTTCTTAAGAATAATCGTGGCAAAGTCACTGGGGAGGAAGTAGATGTGCCAGCTCGGTCACCGCCAACAACCGCGGAACCGACTTTATCGTCCGCCCTCGAGAGAACTATTTAACTTTCAACTCTCTCAGAGCGCTGCGATCTGAGATGACATAAGCTAGCATGGAAATAGAAGCAACCTAAACGAATTATATCTCAAAAAATTGCTCGCAATTTGCTCATCAAGAATATAAAATTGCTCTAGTGGTAGCAATTGTTAAAAAAAGTTATTAAACAATTTCATAACAAACATTAATTTGACGATTTCTAAGTTAGCCGAGTACGAAAGGGATCTTTTCTGGGCTCAAACAATTGCGATCCATTTGCTCACCACTGCCCCATCTTTTTATTTGCGTTTTATTAATGTTTTTTGAATTAAAGATAATAATTAAATTTTCGATGTTTTAAGGCCTGGGAAGACGACAGTAGCGCCGCCAGTTTTGAAATATAAAACTAACACCAGTAAAAGCGGTTCTCAATCCAAATCGGAAATAAAAGTTCCCACGAAGGAGAGTTCGGTTGAAAAGTGTAATAAACCGTGTGCCAGAGAGAAAAAACGAATCGGCGAGAAAAAGTGACGAGGCTCACCCAAAGGCTTTGAATTCTTACAGGGGTTGCTTCATTTTTTTTTCTCATTTTAAGATAAACAAGCAAACTGAGCAGATGTACCATCTCCAAGTGATTTGTCTCATTTCTTCTCACCGTTTCGTTTTTTACTCTCTGGCACACGGTTTATTGTCTATTCATATTTATAAAAGCAAAACTATCAAAAATGAAAAAAAAATTGGTCAAATGAGACTAGAAGAACCCCGGTCATTGCAGCGTTACATTCATCAGTCTTCGGCTTACAGCCCCAGTTACAATGTTTTAAATGAAGTTTTAATAGAAATAATTATATAAGTATCGCGTCAATACTCAACCCCGTTTTTCATAAAAATTGTTCAGAACTGAGTCATGCGGCTTTGCAAATTTATTTTATATGGAGAGTACTACATACACAAAATTTGTAAAAAATCGGCCACCCGAATTTGGCGATTTCTACTAGTCAGATGGCCCGTCCAGCCTGATCCGAGATAGAAGTGGCCAGAGTTGCGATCGTGCGAAAATAATCGATGTGGCAATCATGCATTACAATTATTACATTTGGCAACATCGCTAAATTTGGTCAGTAAAACAAGAGGAAAACGTTTACAGTTCCAAATATTACCGTCATGAAACGTAGAGTGCGCTCGATCGCTACTCTTTTTTGACGATGTCGGTAATTCAGACCTGCTGACACGAAGTCCCATAAGGTGAAAGGTCTATTCCTATACCTCGTCGGTGGTATCGCGATCAAAATTATCGTACCGTATTCTCGTCCCGGGGAAAACGACGTGGAACTTGTAACAGAACGCCGTGGCCGCGAAAAACGCGTCGTTACGGCTTCTGGCGGGAAGCGGCGGTACCCAACGCTCCATCTTGTTGGACTCAACCGTCGAGAACGAACGTTTAAGAAACTGACTCTTGCAATTATTCTTTTGTGAAGTACCTCAACCCTTCTCCTTGAGTTGGCTGATGTGAGTGTATATGGGTGAAATTCCCATATTGGTGACCCCGACGTGATCTTAATAAGTATTGTTGCCGTTTCCTTGTTAACTACGTATCACGTGCTGCGTTCTCGTGTAAGTTACGTTGTGAGCTTGACCGGCGATAATTTGTTACGCCGTGCTCTGTGAAGAGCATTCCCTGTCAACGACGGGGCTGGGACAGCGTGCTGCCGTTCCCTGGCGCTCAGTTTGACTGGCGGCTTGGAGGAATCATCAGCTTCGAGGGTGAGGTTTTGGCGTGAAGCCATCGTCACCGGCGCCTTCCTTCCGCTTCTGGAAATCAACAGCTTCAAGGGCGAGTGACTGCGTGAAGCCATCGTCACCGGCGCCTTTTTCTCCTTGCCCCTGCTTGTGTCTGCACCGCCGATATCTTCGGACGGGAGTCATTCTCTGCAGCATCATCAGCATCACTACGTATAATTCGCCATTTTTTCTTTTCTTTGTTCGGCGTCCTCCGCTGGGCTTTAGCGCGATTTTGGTATCGCGCATCGTTCTGCGCATCGACAAGTGGCTGTCATTTTGTTTTACCGTTACTGCGTCGTTACGCATTTACGCATTGTGTTTGCTTTGAAAGAACGCTTTGACTTCATTATACGATGGCGGATGATAACGAAGGGTCGCTTCCTAATGTAGGCAAGGGCCTTGAATCGAATAGCAGGCGGGTGGAGAACTACCGTGTTCCGAAAATTCTGCCCTTCTATCGCGCAGATCCGGCGCTTTGGTTCGCGCAAGCCTAAGCCTCGTTGCGCTCGGCGCACATAACCTCAGAAACATGTAAAGCCGATACGGTTCTTGCTGCGTTGGACTTTGAGGTCGCAGCCTCCGTTAGGGACCTCATTATGATGGTCCCGCGTCCGTCGGACATTTACGCGCAACTCAAGAGGCGCGTTATCGCGACATACGGCATATCCCCTGAGGCGAAAATGCGAAAATTACTAAAGGGACAGGTGTTGCCAGATGGGAAGCCATCCCTAGTGTTGAATAAGTTGCGCAATTTAAATGATGGCACGTGCGATGATGCTATTATACTGAGTGTTTTTCTAGAGCATCTTCCGTCGAGCCACCGGGCGATTCTGGCGGCGACTGGTGTTACGGACCTCGAGAAGTTGGCAAGTGTTGCGAACAAGATAGCGGAGAGCTCCGGTTCGCCTGACCGCAATATTTCGGCGGTCGCGCAAAGTGGTACACAATGCTCGTTCGAGGCAGAAATTAAACGCCTTTCCGCGCAGGTTGCTGCGTTGTGTACCGAAGTCAAGATGTCGCAGCGGCAACGCACGCGTTCGGCGACTCCAGCGACTCGTAATCGTGCGCGCTCTAAGGAGCCTCCGGGCGCACCGAAATTATGTCTAGCGCATCGCAAGTATCCCGACAACCCGACTTCGTGTAAGAGGTGGTGCGCAAAATATGCGTTGTTTAGCTCGGGAAACTAAACTTGCCTTTCGTTGCTGAGATGGGCGCAGAAGGCTCGTTTGTTACGTCCCGTTTCCATGTTCGTGATCGCATTTCTGGTCGTCTCTTCCTGATAAATACGGATGCAGATCGTTCGTTGGTGCCGGCTAACCCCGCGATTTGTGGTAAACCGACCGGTTTTAAATTATTTGCGGCCAACGATTCGGCTATACACACGTACGGCGAATCCTTCCGATCGCTGGATTTAGGTTTGCGGCGTCCCATCAATTGAAATTTTTGTATCGCCGCGGTTCCTCATGCGATCATAGGTGCGGACCTACTTAAACATTATGGTCTCCTGGTTGATCTCCGCCGGAACCGATTGATGGATTCACGAACGAGCGTCTATGCGATCGGAACCCCGCGCCTCGTGTCGAGTCATTCTGTATGCACGGTTATGCCTAAGTCGCGTTTTTCCGGTATTTTCGCGGGCTTCCCTGATCTGTCCGGTGCATCTAACGTGGAGCCGATTAAGTCCGCTGATGTGTTTCATCACATCCTAACCACCGGTCCTCCGGTGTCTGAAAGGCCTCGTCGGTTAAATCCGGAAAAGCTCAAGGCGGCTAAGAGCGAATTTAAAGCGCTCGTAGAAGGGGGCATCTGTCGCCCTTCTTCCAGTCCATGGGCCAGTCCCATATACAGGGTGTTTCTATGAAGTACAGCCAAACTTAAGGAGCGTATAATTGAGGTAAAAGCAAGTAACTTTTTCTAACATACCTATGGTGTCCGATCATTATTGGCGAAGATACAGCCGTTTGAATATCCGCCTACAGGTTGACAATATGACCTACATTCACCTGCCCGAAGCGGTCAACACTCCGCGTTACATCCTCGGCTCAGCGCCGTCGTATGCGTGCGACACAGCTGACTTCTCCCTCAACATTTTTTCGAGTCGAGGAAGTGTTAAAATTTTCCGAAATATTTACAATCACCGAACTATTGGGAAAAAAATTACCTATTAAAAAAGTCCAAACGACAAAAATATTCGAGAACTCGTAAAATTTCGAGTTACTTGTGGATAAATGTTCAGCTCGGAAAGTTTACATATTCCAATAGATTTCCAACTTTCGAGTTATTCGTAAATATCCGAATTATTGGTGACGACGTTTCCTGCACTAGAAAATAATTTTTCACTTGCTAAATGGAAAGTAATTATTTCGAGGAAGTTTATTGCTAATAATGCTAACTTAGAAACGTCCACACTAATAATTCGAATATTTACATGTCGAATATTTATTTCCAAGTAACTCGAAAACTTACGAGGGTTCGAATATTTGAATCGCTTGAAATTTTTTAATGGCTTACTTTATTCAACTCGAACAATCGAACCAAATAAATTCCGAATACGTGCACATTCTTAAACACCAATTGCACTGAATACACTGCACAAAACTGTACTGATGACAATTGTTCAATACGTTGGCTCCCGACGGTCATAAATGTTTCGCACCGTTACACGATTGAACTGCGGACATGAGTGACTATCCGCAAGATCGCAAAGAAACACACTGTTCTTTCGTAGCTGCCACACAGTCTTTTACACTATCAAATAACTATGATGGTGTGAATATGAAATCATCTGCTTGCTTTCGACGCGCCACGCGCCGGCGAGGAGACCGTAAGTTCGGGCACAACGCAAATGCAAGTTTGTTTTGAAACATGATTCGTTGTCCCGTTCTTTCCGACATTCGTTCCTGTTCGCTAACGCGGTGAAGACATCGTGCAGCGAGTTTCATTGCAATCTTTCGGATTCGTTCGTGTCCGCAGTTCCAATCGTGTAACAGTGCGAAACGTTTATGACCGTCGGGAGCCAACGTATTGAACAATTGTCATAAGTACGGTTTTGTGCAGTGTATTCAGTGCAATTGGTGTTTAAGAATGTGCACGTATTCGGAATTTATTTGGTTCGATTGTTCGAGTTGAATAAAGTAAGCCATTAAAAAATTTCAAGCAATTCGAATATTCGAGCTCTCGTAAGTTTTCGAGTTACTTGGAGGTAAATATTGGACATGTAAATATTCGAATTATTAGTGTGGACGTTTCTAAGTTAGCATTATTAGCAATAAACTTCCTCGAAATAATTACTTTCCATTTACCAAGTGAAAAATTATTTTCTAGTGCAGGAAACGTCGTCAGCAATAATTCGGATATTTAAGAATAACTCGAAAGTTGGAAATCTATCGCAATATGTAAACTTTCCGAGCTGAACATTTATCCACAAGTAACTCGAAATATTACGAGTTCTCGAATATTTTTGTCGTTTGGACTTTTTTAATAGGTAATTTTTTTCCCAATAGTTCGGTGATTTAAAATAGTTCGGAAAATTTTAACACTTCCTCGACTCGAAAAAATGTTGAGGGAGAAGTCAGCTGTGTCGCACGCATACGACGGCGCTGAGCCGAGGACGTAACGCGGAGTGTTGACCGCTTCGGGCAGGTGAATGTAGGTCATATTGTCAACCTGTAGGCGGATATTCAAACGGCTGTATCTTCGCCAATAATGATCGGACACCATAGGTATCTTAGAAAAAGTTACTTGCTTTTACCTCAATTATACGCTCCTTAGGTTTGGCTGTACTTCATAGAAACACCCTGTATATGGTCTTGAAGAAGGACGGCGCGTGGCGTATTTGCGGAGACTACATGGGTCTGATTAGGCCGACCATTCCGGATAAGTATCCTACCCCTTATCTCCACGATTTCTCGTCCAATCTACATGGGAAGTGTATTTTCTCCTCGCTAGACTTGTATAGGACCTATAACCAGATTCCTGTGGCCCCTGAGGACGTTGAGAAGACTGCTGTGCCGACGCCCTTTGGGCTTTTCGAATTTCTGTACATGACATTTGGTCTAAGGAATGCCAGTCAGCCTTTTCAGCGGTTCTTAAACAGGGTGCTGGGGGATTTGGATTATGTTTTCACGTACATCGATGATATTTTGATTACGTCGAGCTCTGAGGAGGAGCATGCTGATCACCTGCGGGTTGTACTGCGGCGACTCCAAGAGCATCACCTACGCGTTAACCTGTGTAAATGTACGTTTGGTGTCGGTGAAATCGAGTTTCTCGGTTTCACCATTGATTCGAACGGTATTCGCCCTTTGGCATCGAAAGTGGAGGCCATTATACATTTCCCCAAACCCAAGAGGGTCATGGACCTTCGTCAGTTTTTGGGGATGGTAAACTTCTACCGTCGTAACATCCCTCGCGCAGCTCATCTTCAAACGCCATTGAACGAATTTCTTGGACTTGAATTTCATGGACGGAAATCTCGGAAGAGGCCTTCGTGAAAAACAAGGAAGCTCTTGCCAGAGCGACCTTGTTGGCTCATCCACGCATTTGTGCAGAGCTAAGAGACGTTTCTGACGCGTCGGATTTTACTATGGGGGCTGTGTTGGAACAGCAGGGGTCCAATTCCATCTGGGAACCCCTTGCGTTCTTTTCGCAGAAATTTTCACCTGCTGAAGCCAAATATAGCGCTTACGATCGCGAGCTGACTGCTATTTTTGAGGCTGTAAAGCACTTTAGATACTTTGTGGAAGGTCGGGCGTTCACTATCTTGACTGACCACAAACCTCTTGTTTATGCGTTCCTCCAACGCCTCGAAAAGGCTTCACCGCGGCAGACTCGTCAATTGTCGTACATTGCGCAGTTCACGACCACGATCTCGTACATCCCTGGTTCGGACAATGTCATGGCCGACACGTTATCGAGAGTTAATGCACTTCGTTTGCCATTGGAGATTAACCTTGATGAAATTGCGGAACAGCAGGCGTCGGACGAGCAGTTGAAACTTATCTGCGAGTCTTCAGATTTCCCTCTGAAATTGAAGAAATTGACTTGGGGACCGAATCATGTCGCGATCTTTTGCGAGATTTCCCGCGAGTCTATCCGACCGTATGTTCCCTCTAGTCTCCGGAAGGTCGTGTTTGATTTAGTTCATAATCCCGCCCATCCTGGTGCGAGCGTATCTGACCGTCTACTTCGGCAGCGTTATGTTTGGCCGGATATGAATTGTGACATTGCGCGGTGGTGTAAATCTTGCGTCAAGTGCCAACAGGCCAAGGTCTCGCGACATAATCGTGACTTACCGGAACATTTTGTAACTCCGGATGGTCGGTTCGACCATGTCCATTTGGACATTGTTGGACCACTGCCGCCTTCAGATGGTTTGGTGTATTGGTTGACACTTATCGATCGTTTTTCCCGTTGGGTAGAAGCGGTTCCGCTAAGGGACATTACGGCAATGTCGGTCGCAAGAGCGTTTTTCGAGACGTGGGTCTCTCGCTATGGCGCGCCGAAGGTATTGACGACAGATCAGGTGGCTCAGTTTGAATCGCGTTTATTTTCAGCGCTATTATCGCTTATTGGTTGTGATCGTATTTGTACGTCCCCTTATCACCCTGCGTCGAACGGCATGATAGAACGTTGGCACCGCGTGTTTAAGGCTGCAATCATGTGTCACACTCGCAATGAGTGGTCACGTGTATTGCCAACGGTGTTGTTGGGTTTGCGATCGCATGTGCGTTCGGATGTCGGAGCATCCCCTGCCGAGTTTATGTTTGGTACGACTTTGCGTCTGCCAGGGGAATTTTTCCTTCCGGAGGATTTCTCGCCTGATCCGAACGTGTTCCTCGAGGAATTTAAAAAGTATATGCGCGAGGTGCGACCCTTGCCCGTTGTTCATAATCACAACAAGCGTGCCTTTGTATTCAAGGAACTGCACTCGTGCACACATGTGTTCTTGCGGCGTATGGCTAAGAAGGCGCTCGAACAGCCATACCTCGGTCAGCATAAGATTGTTAGGCGGGTTTCGGAGCACGTTTATATCATCGATGCTGATGGTTCGGAGCGTACCGTATCTACGGATTTGTTAAAACCGGCTTTCTTGTTGTCAGAAAACCCGGATGACGCGATGCCTTGCACTTCTAGTCCTGATGGCCATGTCGGCCAACAACGTCCGGTCCTACGGACCTATGCCAGAAAGACTGTTTCGTTCGCGTCACATGTATCGTAGTAATTAAGTTTTGTACATACAGATATTTATATTTTGGTTATTGAAGTTGGCTGTTGTTTAAATAAAATATATGTTGTTCACACTCGGGGGGGAGTATGTGGGGACTCGGTTCCCCCACCCCTAGACGGTTGAGAGTGGGGGTCGTCGTTACGGCCTCTGGCGGGAAGCGGCGGTACCCAACTCTCCACCTTGTTGGACTCAACCGTCGAGAACGAACGTTTAAGAAACCGACTCTTGCAATTATTCTTTTGTGAAGTACCTCAACCCTTCTCCTTGAGTTGGCTGAGTGTACATGGGTGAAATTCCCATACGAATGTGGGGACTCGGTTCCCCCACCCCTGGACGGTTGAGAGTGGGGGTCGTCGTTACGGCCTCTGGCGGGAAGCGGCGGTACCCAACTCTCCACCTTGTTGGACTCAACCGTCGAGAACGAACGTTAAGAAAAGTGACTCTTGCAATTATTCTTTTGTGAAGTACCTCAACCCTTCTCCTTGAGTTGGCTGAGTGTATATGGGTGAAATTCCCATACGAATTATATATATATATATAGGTGTGCAAGGATCCTTCTTCTTCCTGTTTTACTGCGTCGATTGTAAGTGAATAAAGTTATTAAAACTATAAATAAATTATCAGCTGTATGTTATGAAGAAGTAGAAGTCGAACCCCTGCCACCCTAGAAATCTTAACATACCACATAAAAAGAAACTCGACTGTATTTGGATTTAGCCTTAGAGAGCGCGCGATTATGTTTCTGTTCAGCGGTACACTGAGCGTGTTGTTAGATCACGAGTATATAAGGCGTTCAGAACTAACAATAAGAATAATCGCTCGGCTAGGTCAACTTAATTGGGAAAACATTTCCACGGAAAGCAGAAGCTCCGTGTGCAGATCCCAGCTTCGGAACACTCGAAAGTCCGATTATTTTCTCTTACACCTACTTTACTTAAGATTACGATACATTTATTCATTTACGTTATTCAGACTTATAGGTAATACTGATAACATTATTTACCTAGGACATTGAGCTTTATACAATGCGGCGTTGATTGTGAATGGCGTCACGCCTAAAAGTGTGGAACTTACCAATAAATGAAACATTCCGAATGTGTTGAAGAAGATTTTGCCCTTCAGGTGCAGGCCATAGAGCATCACAAAGGTAATGTGGCGTGTCAAGAGCGTCGACACATTCGTCATTAATTACATTATGAATTGCGTTAGCCATAGCGTAAACCGCGTCCACTAAAATAAAAAATTCATCAAATGTTTTAAAACTATATGATTAATTTTAGGATTATACTAAACATACAGAGAATGTCACTATAAATTAACACATTGAATAATAGTAGAGAATATTTTTTGTATTTTATTCCAGTGGAGGTAAAATGATCAGGTTTTTAAGCAATGACCATTTTATTTAATGACAATCATTGGCTCAACACAACAACAACGATAACAATTATTTTCACAGAAACTTCTCACTAAAGAGTCTTCTCTAAAATATTTCTTGCAACACAACGACTAACTTTCCTCTATATTCTCGACTATGCTCTCTGATTATTCTTTGCATTCTGACAGTTCACGTGCCCTCACGATTCTATACAAAAACACGCACGCACTGATATACGCATTCGTTTTGCAACTCACGCATTTACGCGACTCAATTAATTCACGCAACATGTACATATATTGGCACAACAAAGAATCAGCTCACGGCACTTAAACCAAAATCAAGGCGCTTAGCTCTCCCGAGAATTGTGCGTCGCGACTGCGGTATCGATGGTTCGTCGAAATATCTGTTTTTTTTTGTAGATCCAAATATACTGACCCTGTAGAACACATTTACTTTTCGTTTTATAAAGAAATGTTTCATATGAAGGTTGCTCTATTCGATGCAAGACATCGAACAGTTAACACTGTTTTTTCTTAACTCGTCTACTATTTCATTCACTGCAAGACTAATTCAATGAATTAGTATAACATGACTGTGGAATAACTTAGATTCTGAAATATTGACATGCATATATAACATACCTGACGAGATTATCTTCGATATGATAAGATTTTATGACATGTTATAAGAAGACCATTTATTTCACAATATTTCATTGAGCGGCGAATAAATGATGAAAGAACGACTTCAAGCGTATCATGTGTTATTGCATTACTAGTATTAACGATTCGTTGCTACATGTTCTTTGAAATTGTTCGAATATCCCGATAAACATTATCATTTAAAATCCCTCATAGAAAACGATCAACTCATCTAAATCTAAAGAGCATGCTAGGTAATTAGTAGTGCCACCTCGGTTGATCCAACACTTAGAAAGAATCATCTGTGATTCCTGGTAAATATAGGATACCACAGGGAAAATTGTACTGTACACAAGGATTATTTAACATACAGGTTCACATTGGTACATTACAAATGACAAGTGAAAGATTATTTTCTAGTACAAGAATCTTAACTGAATCGGATCTATTCGGATCTTTACTGAAAAATGGGCAGAAAAAAGTGAAGTGAACGGTGCCCCATGTATACGGCATTGAGCCGCTGACATATCGCCGTCACATTCGTAACATATGGCTGTCGGCAGCTTTATGTACGACAAATTGTCTGAATACAGCCGCATTTTCAAAAGACTGCAACATTGATAATAATGACCAGAAATGATAGGTACATTCATAAAACTTTCTTATATTGTATTTACCTCGTTTATACGCAATCCAAGTTTCGTCCAATGTCTCAGAAACATCCTGTACACAGGGTGTTTTCGTGACATGGTACTAAACTTGAAAGGCAAAATGTGTACAAGCAGCATCTAAATCAGCATTTAAAAAACTGCGAGTATTGTAGCCGCACAACACAATGATAAACATATTAGACTTCTTCATCTTCTCTAAAATGAAGTCATAACTGATGGGTCGGCACTTTGACAACGTGGAGGACATTCAGCGCGGAACTTCTTTTTTCCTTCAACTGCCAACTAGTGTCCTTCAACGCTCTTTTGACGCTCCGGTCTGAACACTGCCTGTTCTTCGTCCAGATCGTCCTCTATCGTTCGTCTTCATTTCTGCTTCAGTATTCTAGAGTAGACCTTATAAATAACCGAAAATAGGGATCTACAACGATAATTGTTACATTCACTTTGATTCCCTTTTTTTATGTACAGAAACGAAAATATTTTACTCCTATTCTGTAGGGATTGTCTTTTCATTCCATACCTTTTGCAAGAATGTTTGTAAACTTTTTAGTAATTCTTCACTCCCATGCTTAATGAATTACGAATCAATATTATTTCTTTAGAGGCATTCCCCATTTTGAAACCGGCCACAATTAATTCCATTTCATCCTCGTCAATGCAGCCTTCCATTTCCACGGGGCTTCCTGTCATCTTCTCCTGCTATTGTCTTTATTTTCCCTGAGGATATCATTACCAGCAAATTTCTGTTCATAATGCTTAATATTTGTAATCTCCTAGTAAGTCTTAATATTTCTAATTTGTTTGCATTTTCTTTCACGGAGAGTCTTTGGTGTGTTCCACAAGTTTTTGATAGTTTTTTTTGTAACCCTTCTGGAGATTATATCGGATCTCTTTCCAGGATTTTGCATTGAACGCTCTCACTGTTGCTTTTGCCAAATTCCTTTTCCTGACATATTTTTCCCACGTTCTCTGGCCATTCCCGTGAATATATTTTCTCGAATCTTTCTTTTATCCGAGCAATTGCGTCCTTTACTGCTTTAATCCACCAATTGGATTTCCTTGTGATGAGTCAATCTTCTTTACTCCACAGATTTCCATTGCTGTTTCAATGATACCGTTTTTCACCTCCAGCCAAAAGCTATTAACATTTTCATCGGCATTTGTCTCTCTTAATCTTCATGGAGGTGATTTCTGTATTCCGTTTTCTTTTGCCATCGTATAAGCAACCGTCTTTAATTCGTTCATATTTCTTGTTAGATGGTTTCTTTTAAAAATAACTTTGTTATCAACTACAACTTGTAAGGTTCGGGGAGCAGGCTAGGGCATTGGAATAAAATACACGTGATATCTTGGTAATAAAGTAGTTAATTATTTAGTTGTTCATATTACCCATAAACTTCCACATAATAACATAAAATGCACATCCGCACGCAATAGCTGATTATAACTGACTCATTTGACTTGCTCAGCGTCGTTTGTGATGCTTTTCGTTTGAGAGCTAAACAAAAGCCGAACAAAAATTACAGTGTCCTCACACCAAAATGCATGGCTGACCTAACGAAAACACACTTTATATACAATTACGAAATCCGCGGGCGAATAATGCGTAGTTAACGTCGTTAGAGGTCGCGTGAATGCGAAGAGGTCCGCAAGATACAGACGGGGGCAAGACAGCCGAGTTTTTTAGTCCATGAAAAGAAGGATTGTAAAAAGACGTGCGGCATTTTGGTTTTAATAGAAGTCATCCCATTGTGCTTTTATATTTCATCGCTGTTTGATTAAAATTCGTTTATGCTAAAACCGAATATTCCCTTAAACCAGGGGTCGGCAACCTTTCTGAAGTGAACAGCCTTTTTCCCGATGTGATAAATTATTTTTTCAAAAAGCCAAATATAAGTACATACATCGGTAATATGTATTAGAAAAAATAATATAACCGTTATCTGCTGTGAAATATGCATTTATTGTGAAATCAAAACATTCTATTAAGAAATTTCAACTTAAAAGGCGCTTTTTTAAGATCTTTTCGATTCGTTTCGAACGGATTCAATAATAAGGCCCAAGATTTTTCACAGTACGCACATGTAGCAAAGTGGAAGTGGTAGTAAACAAATATTTCGTATTTCCTCGTATTGCATGATGGGATTTTTCAGAAAGTTTGTAAGACTCACTACTAAAAGGAGCTGAATTCGAAAGCTCACGACTGTTCTCCCAGTGAACTGGTAACGCTTCTGTTTCTATTCGCTTGTGGAGAGCTAGTGTGGAGAGCAAGGTTAGCTAAAGCTAGGTTTACATGCATGCGATCTGCCGCGCATATTTATGTGTGCGTAGGATTATTATATTTGTTTAGCAATTGCAATATTGCAGTTAATTTTTCAATATGTACTATTAAACTACTCAAGAGCCACAAGTATGATTCTACTGAGCCGCGGTTGCCGACCCCTGCCATAAACCCACAGTTAACACTAAATTTACCTTATAGATTCTTACAAACTAGCCTATATTTTATACTTCCATACACTTCCATTCTGTTTGGCTCTATTCGGCAAATTAATTACTAAAGCATACAATTGTACAATTAATATAGCGCGACTAGTATATTAATAATTCAAATATAAGAAAGCATTATCTTGCAACAGTTCACTCATTAATAAAACAGAATTTCTGATGTAACCCGGGCAAGGAGAGTACGTTAGGCGTGTACTGAGATAAAGTCCCAAGTTTATTCTACTATGTTTTTTGTATATGCCTAACTTCGGAACCTTTTAATTGCCCCTGTTACGTCGATTCAGAGAAGCGTGATTGAATTTGTTGATTTCTTCGTCAAAAGCATACTTGCGCCTTTTACAGTGCTCATGCGTCAGATGATAGTTTGCATCATGAATTGTGCTTTAGGTTTTGTTTTCCTTTAAGTTTTGTTCTTATATCCATTATTTAACACGATAGAACCTCCTTTTTTCATTCGCATTTGTGTTTCTTATTCAATTTGCGGTTTAAAGTTATCAGTTTTTATCTGAGTCTGTTTTTAATTTTATATGATTGTAAGGGATATGAAGGTGATTCCATGGTGAATAATGCAGTGAGGATTTTAGCAAACGTGATCTAGACAACTTTTTAATTGAATTGAATTGAATTTAATTTAATCTGTTATTAATAAACCTGTAGAAAAATTCTTTGGTATGCATAAGTAATATGGCATATTACAAAGGACCGTTGTGCAATAATAGGAGGTTAATTAAGATGCGCTTAAAACTAGGGCATGAACTAAAGAAGTCCAGCAATCTGGCGAATTTATTAACATTAATAAAAATGCGATTGAGACAGTTAAACTGGCCATAAAGCGTCCTGTTCTGTTCCCGATGTAATAAGTAATGATGTCTTAATGCCGACCGGGAAGTAACAATCCTAAAATACGATATCATTTTATCTACAGTTTACAGTCGTAGTGGACAGACGTAGTTACTCTGTGCGAGTCAACGTGTAAAGATATTATATTTTCAAACTCTGTGCTTAAGTATGAGTGCTGAAGTGTGCAATCCAGTAGTATGTATCACGTGCGGGCTAATTTACCACCACTAGTGCTTAAAAAGTACTGGACATCCACTCTCTGACGGTCAACTCATTGATTGTGCTAACAGTTAAAATGCCAACCCGGCTGGCTAATGGAATCAACATTCGATCAAATGATCGAACGATCGAACTTTCTCTGAATTTAGAAGAACCGTTATTCGTGTTATTATAGTAATTATTAAGTTCTATGATAACGATAATTATTTTATCCTCTACCTATTCATATTTTTATAATTGTACCAAAGGAGCTTCTTGTATCCCCGTCGAATTTTTAAATAAAATAATAATTATAATATCCTAGCAAGAAACAAATCCATTATAGACCTTCTTAGCAAATATTAGTAAGGTGGGACAAAACAAAAGAATAGCCATAGTCAAAGTAGCCATAGGACGGCCCATCTTATGAGCGGTTAAGTGCAGGAATTTGAGTTGGATGCTTTCCAATTCAGAAAAAACGATGCAGAAATAACGACGATAAAGTGACCAAACAATTGAACAGTATTCTAACTGTGGGCGAACTAAAGCGCAATACAAAAGTCTTAAAGTGCTAACATTCTCAAAATATCTAGAAACTCTGTAAATAAAACTTAAAGTTTTGTATGCGAAATTGGAAATATTCCGTCAGTCAGTTAGACACTCACAAGGGAACGTTTCAGACTGTCCCTCTCCGATTTTGATGAGCTTTGGATACGTTGTAAAGGGGTTCAAAATAAGGGACACGTATTTTGTTGTACGTGCCCTAACGCGAGTTTAAGGGCGAAATCAGCCTCTGAAGGAAAACCTGCCCTCCCAGGTTTGCGCGAGTAGCGGCTAAACCGCGTATCCAAACGAAAAACGTTTCCAATAAAACTTGTATGGTTTCAACAGATTTACAAAACTATGGCAACAAAAGTTACAAAAACTTCTTGTTTTTCAAAAATTTACTCCCCACCACCTTTATTTTTACAAATTGAGAAAAGGTCATAAGAACAGAAAACAAGGAGCATTTCATCCCGAATTCAATGGTATGCGTGAAAGTATAGGAGACTGCTTTCCAGAATACGAAATCGCGATCGAAGTGTCCGGTATACGTATAGATCGTAGGCAGTTGGGCAGAGGGGTGCGTTCCATCTCGCGCATCGAAACTCGGGCAATGCGCAAATATGTTATCGTGTATTTTGGGTGCGCAGACACAAAGACGCAAGTCTTTATTTTTATCTGAAGATATTATTGTCGCATCACAGGTTCAAGAGTGAAGCAACACCGACATGTACACAAGACATTCAAACAGGAGGACGCGGAAAGGACGATCGGGAAGCAAAATAAACTTCCCCTACTGTACAAAGTGCAGGTCTGATTGTGATGCAAAGAACTATAAAAGTCCACAGCAAGAGTCGTTCAGGTCAGACAAGTGTGCACAACGTAAGTGTTAAAGTCTGTCCCAATGTGTGAAACAACCAGCGAACTATGGTGCAGTTTAATCCAAATAATGTACTGCAGTTACTATTAGCGTTCTTCAGTATATTGAACATACCAGACTTTCCAGTAACTAATGTGGAAGTGGAAGTATACAACGTGATCAAAGTAATGTTAGACGACTTCGCGGAATAGGTACTGACACTCGACGTGGAAGAAGATACAGTATTGGAATTTGAAAATCCGGACGATATTCCGGAAACAACTGGTATCCCAGAATCTGCTGACGATGACGACGCAGAAGTATATGAAACTACACCGTCAACATGCACACGTGAGACAGATACTGTAGATTTTGATTATAAAGCAAGAGCAGTAAGATATTGGAAAAGCGGTGCGCAAAACCCGCTACGACTCAAAACAGTACAACGTACATTTTGCAAAGTTACATCGGTAAAACAACTGCGGCGTTCGGAAATATATGTGGAACATGGCGGAACGGTAGCAGAAAAATGGAACAGAATATCCCAAGCCGTATTAAATAAATTTCAAGAAACAAGTAAGAGACGAGTGGCAGTACATGATATAGACATCTCACGGTGAGGCTTGCAAGCAGCAGTAACGGTTGGTCTTCCTCAATTCAAAGCATCATCAACGTGGGTACGAAAGTTTAAAAAGGGACATGATATCATATCGCGCAAAATAATGAAAATTGTCACCAGAAGAACTGAACACCAAGAAGCGAATCTATCACAACGGTGCCACGACTTTGTAGAAAATGTAAGAAAGCATATAGCACAGTATGGAGCAGCCAATGTATACCACTTCGATCAAAGTGGATTTGAGTTAGAATTGCATAGTGGCCGCACGTTAGCTGTACGAGGATCAAAAACTGTAGAAGGAGCAGTACAATCAGTATCTGCAACAACACATAGGTATACGACTCAGCCGTTGATCTCTGCAGATGGGAGGCTACTATCACCACTGTTCATAGTCTTGAAAGAAAGTAATGGATACCTGGGACCACGCGTGCAGGAAACAATGTTCAGGCCACGAAATGTATTTATTACGGTATCAAAATCGGGAAAAGTAACTCAGCAACTAATTCACCGTTGGTTTTCCGATATATATTTCCCGAATGTTGGGCCTACATCAGTTCTTTTACTCGATCCGTGGTCTGGACAGTGTCCCGCATTTGTGCAGCAAATAGTCGCGGAAACAGGGCCAACAGAAGACGGTGCAGCATTTGTTTTGCTTACGATACCTCCAGGTACAACGTCGCTTATTCAACCATTGGATGTGTACGGTTTCCGACTGTGGAAAAACTTTGTTCGACATTTTTCCGACATTGTGTTACTTCTCGATTTTCAACTTAACCTGCACTTACGAGATAATATTCTAAAACTGCAATCTCTTGTACATAATAAATTTTCTTCGCCGCGTTTTATGAACTTGTTTAAATATGCTTGGTATAAAAGTGATTACCTGATAGAAAGACCTGCAGCATTTCCGAATCCTGTTGACTTCTGTTTTAAAAACCGTGCGAAGCCGCGTTGTGATATTTGTGGAGCTGTCGCTATAATTACTTGCGCGTGGTGTACAAAATCACTATGCATGGAGCATTTTTTTACAGCATATCATTATTGCGAAACTTATGTTTCCGACGAATAGATGTACCGTTCAGCACGCGAAATGTATAATAGTATGACATTAGAATGTAGTACGTACGTGATATCCGTATAATATTTTGATGCCTTACGCTCTGCGTTTTGCAGTTCATCTGATCCCAAAACATCAATGTAGTACACGTATTCTCGTTTTTCGCATCCACATGTTACGTACGTTGTAAGACCGCTTTCGAGTTAATCGTTCATTGACATTGGCAGCGGTAAAAGCTTTTGTATTAGAAATCTTTGCATTTTTTATATCTTTGAGTAAACTGGTATTGTTATTAATTATTCACACATAGCGAAATGTACTGTATGTATTCGAAATTGTACCCATATTCTGTACAACACGTGCTCGATACAAAGCGCATTTCCCCCTTTTTCCTATTTTACATGTATACTGACTATTGTTGTCCTAGATGCACAATATTCTTTCTACTCTTTCTTACTCATACTTCTCATACGGTGCAGTTTGTATATCTCTGCGTTGTTATCGTCGGCGGATTCTGGTATACTGGACGTTTCCGGAATATCGTCCGGGTTTTCAAATTCCAGACAAAAATAAAGACTTGGTTTTGAACTCTGTATTTTTATCTGCCACTTCTGTCATTCGTAATCCGCTGCGTTTGTTCACCCAAAATACGCGATAACATATGTATTTGCGCATTGCCCGAGTTACGATCCACGAGTTAGAACGCACCCCTCTGCCCAACTGCCTACGATCTGTACATACACCGGACACTTCGATCGCGATTTCGTATTCTGGAAAGCAGTCTCCTATACTTTCACGCATACCATTGAATTCGGGATGAAATGCTCCTTGTTTTCTGTTTTTATGACCTTTTCTCAATTTCTAAAAATAAAGGTGGTGGGGGGTAAATTTTTGAAAAACAAGAAGTTTTTGTAACTTTTGTTGCCAGAGTTTTGTAGATCTGTTGAAACCAAACAAGTTTTATTGGAAACGTTTTTTGTTTGGATACGCGGTTTAGCCGCTACTTGCGCAAACGTGGGAGGGCAGATTTTCCTTCAGAGGCTGATTTCGCCCTTAAACTCGCGTTAGGGCACGTACAAAAAAATACGTGTCCCTTATTTTGAACCCCTTTACAATATATTCAAAGCTCATCAAAATCGGAGAGGGACAGTCTGAAACGTTCCCTTGTCAGTTAGTTAGGAGTTAGTTAGCCATAAGCTAGTTTTAGTTTAATTTCAATGTTACTTCCGAATCATTTATAATTCACATATACAAAAAAGTGCTCTCCGGCTACCACAGCGTTATCTTAAACTGGTCAATAAATCAACAAATATCACAATAACGAAGTATCCTAATATTTAACCCATCAACATAAAATCACGGTTCTGCTCGTAACAGATATTAATAAACAGATTGAAAAGTAAAGATCCAAGGTGGCAATCTCAAGGTACATCTGAAGTTACATCTATAAAACGTAAAAAAGTGTTATTATGTCAGGTTCAGGGAGGGGTCATAGGCATTAGGGCAAAATATACGTGATATCTTGATAGGAAAATAATTAATTATTGAGTTTTTCAAAAACACATAACCTATCGGTATTCTTTTCTCTAAAGAATTAGGTACTGATGGTACAATGCTAGGTTAGTGCTAGTAGATCTACCAAATACAAAGCTATGCTGTTTGTTAATAATGATGTTCTTGCAGACTAAAGAGAGTTTCTGTGCAATGCTTCCTTGAAAGATTTTAGGAGAAACGTTCTGCAAACTAAGCGGCCTATAGTTTTTGATCATTGAAGGGTCACCTTTGAGAATGGGCCTAACAAGACACGAGCCGTAACGTAGGGAAAACGCAATTTTTTAAGTTCCGTTAATACAACGAATTGTTTTATTCATGTCACCAGACGCATGAAAACGACTTAATTCACCGCGTAGCTCCTGTAAATAGGCACGCTGCTTTGGAGCGCGATCTTCAATAATAAGTGCAGGATTCTTGCAATTTCTCTTGTCATGTACAATAGTTAGTACCTCTTCACGGGAATTCCAAATGGCTCTCAACGGTCTTAGACGATCCGGGCATTTCGTTTCAGAATGTGAAGTTTTAATAAAACATACGCCTAGAGGATGCTTAATTGAGTATATTTTAATTGAGTGTAGTTTAATTGAGTTAATACTAATTGAGTATCCATAGACTCAGAATTAGGACCATTCGCATCGTGAATATTAAAGTCCTGAGAGAGTGCCAATCCTTCAAAACTGAAGATCAAAATGTTATGACACTTTTGCCTACATTACGTCCAGTCGGAGCAAATGAAGGAGTAGAAAGTTTTTTCTCAAAGCTATTCACTGTATTATGTAAGCTGTCGGTATTATATTTAAACTCCGCCTTGATTTTGTCGATAGAATCTAGGACCTTTTCTTGAAAAACCGCGAGTTTCGTTACAAGAGTGTCCTCTAATTTTTTCCTGAAAATGTGCCAGAATTTATTTCAAAATCCAGAGTCTCGTAAATCCGTAGGAAGTGAAGAAGATGTTTCACGACAGTTAGGAAATTGACCATTATGTGTGGCATGTCCCATACATTGTATGCATCCAGGGTGTAATGCGGCGCACTAAAAAGTACACATTACTTAATGGTTTGACAATTTTTGTGCGGCAGTCTTTGCATATCTGAATATTCATGATAAGGGAAAGAGAATAGGGAAGAGAAAAGGCGGAAAAAACAAGACTGCTAATAACCGTTATATAACGTGCCCTTACGGTCGACTCTCGCCGCAGATGGTTACGTGACGGTAGTTCGACGTGAACTGATTGATTACTATATTGAAATCTTTATTTCCTTCAAACTCAGTACGTCTTTACTCTTCAATTTCTGGACACTTCTCCTCTTTACTCTTCCACGCTCTGGACACTTTTGGTGCACTCCTTACTTTTTGCCTTCTGTCCTACGCTCATCAATACACTTGTAATCGTTCTCTCATCTTCGCACGCACTCAACATCTCTGAAACATGCTTGCGGCAGGTCGCGTACGCATCGAAAATCTTCGAGTGTATTCTCTGAATTAATCTACTCTTACCGCCTATGCATTCTTAGAATTTATTCAAACAAAATCCACACTTCCTTTCCTTACGCCCGACATGATCGAACCATTACATTTCATTGTTCCTTCTTTATTGCCAGTGTATCCAACTTCAAATTTCTCTTCTTTCGTAATCAGATTCAGTGTTTCCCTAGTGTATTTCAAGGCAATGTTAATAGCTTTTACAAGTTTATGTCTTCCAGCTATTAAAACGAGGTTACCAATATGCATTATTTGTGGCGATCATTTAAAATGTCATTTAAACTATCACGTTTATAAGCCTACTACGTTCTAATAAAAAAGGTCCATTTGGCAAAACTCCTTTTGGTTATCATCTTTCCCATACCACCCGGTAACTGAATGTAAACTAATAATCGCATAGATTCCGAACGTATCGACACCTATTCTATGATTAATGTTACTTCGGACGAAAAAGAGATCGTTCAGAAGATTGTATTAACTAAACACAAGAATTATCCGCAGGCGATATCGCTATTCACTCAGCAAAAAAAACAAACTCCAGCTTGGCTCTAGGTCGTTCAAATTTTCGACAAATCTGTCACGCTGTTCATTTCCGCTACCCGTTCTATTTCTAACTGCAAGTTCTTCTACTTTTCTGAATATGGAAAGGAGCACATGCAAGTCATGCATAATCAAAGAGACATAAAAATTTCATTTTTTATGAAATTGTGTTATGAATATGTGTTAAATACTTTCAAAATAAATTGTACGTCTTTTACGTGCGACTTTTTCTTCAAAATCTCTCATAAAAATTTAGACCTTCACTAAGATGCCAATTTTACACATACAATACAATAACTCGCACGGATGCGCACGCAGCTTAACACCCTCATCCTTTGAACGCTGCTTTTCTTCGGTCTAATTAGACAAAACAGATGTGTTTTAGCTCTTTAATAAGGCAATAACTCAGAACGAAGATAATTAATTGATTTTTTTCGAAAAATGAGTCAAGTGTATATGAAAAAAATCCTGCTACAGCTGAGAAAAACTGAATAGTCCCTAGTAGTTTGGCCTATTTAATATGTACAATGAGATTACGTTACGGATTTAAATTGAATAGAAGAGAAAAACGAAAACTTCACCAAGCTAGGAAACAATAGGATCGGTATTAGGAGTGTAACGTAAACGATAGGAACCACTCCAGTCCACGTCAGATGTAGCGAGTACAATAATCTGCATATAAGACTGTATTAATTTGAAGAAAATACTTCGGAACTGAATGGCATTTTGTGAAAGAGGATTTCCGCGTAAAAATAATCAAATCTTCTTTCGGAGAATACAACCATACACTATTATATAGAACTTAATTTTTAAAAAATAATCATGAAATATTTTTATAGGAATATAATTATTAGTATAAAATAATATTTATTACGTGTCATGCCTTCTATTTGTCATTTGTAGGTTATAGCAATTGAGTAATTCATATAAATTATGTTTGGACAGAATAAAACTGTGAACAGGTGGAACAGTTGTAGCAAGCAATAACTACAATGTTTAACATTTATGCCATGCTGTGTAATCTATTACATACAAATTTACCTACGAAGGGCACAAGGCCCTCTTGTTCATATTCCGACAGGTTCTCTGTGCCAGTACAGCGGGTTATTTCAGGCGATGCATCCGTATTGAAAGTGCATTTATGATGTTGAGACCAGAATTCACGAAACCAGACATTACGACAATTAATTATCACTCCTGGTAGTGTTGAATGCGGTACGTTAGTTTCGGACTGTCCTCGACATTCGTTACCCATTCGTGGCCGGAGACTCTTGTAGTATGTGTCGAACCCTGTAGCAAAATCACAAAAATGAGATGAAAAACGTGTGTAGATAAATATAAAAGTATTAATAATACGATTATTGTTTATGCCACAATAGAGAGCGGCACATTCAAATTGCCCAGAGTACCATTAAATATGAACATCAATAAAAGCTAATAGGGTGCAATAATAGCAATAAAAGTTAATAGCTATATAGGGTGATTCTGCACCCTTCGATAGGCAAAGGCCCATTAAAAAAACTTGCTAAAAAATTGCTCTTGGCTTTGAAGTTCGAGATTAAATGTTTGTTCATTTTGACACATTGCATGCGGGTGTATTTCGCCGCGGACTTACGCGTGTAGCGGGCGTTTTCTCGTGAATTTCGCGAGTACTTGGTCATTCAGTAAAATCGGAATAAATGGAAAACTACTTCGTTTTTCTCAACGAAACTTTTTATATTTTACACTTAAATATATGCTCTATGATTATTTTGAAGACAACGACATTTTTTTGAACAGATAAATATAGAATAGTGAACAAAAAATGAAAAATCAAAGGAAAACAGACAATTTTACTATTTATTCAAAAATATTTTTTCATGGCAACAAGTACAAAAAGCAATTATAAGACTTTAATATTTCTTCACTGTATGGTATCGTTCAAAGCATTTTTCTCTGTGAAGCGGAACACAGCAGAAGTTACACATGAAACATGTTTCATTCTGTACTTTTTTGACTGACATGAGCACACACCGCATTGTCTCTGTGGTTTTTTTTCTCCCCGGCACCAACAATTTTCTCTAATACGTGTTTGCGCATATCCATGAATAGTCTTCTAGGGTGGTCGCGTTTTGATATCTTTTGCACAGCAGATATGGATGGCTCTAATTCTTGGTTGCTGGTTTCAAGTGGTTCATCAGTAACCCAATACAATGCGATATTATGCAAAAATTTCTTATATTTTACTTTTTGCGACTTTGTAGAGTTATACGCTACATATGAATTGAAAAGTGCACAATTTATCATGTGCATAGCTAAGCGCTTTGTCCACTTTACTGTTTTTCGCAAAATGCTATAGTAGGACAAATACTGATCAGCCCGACCTACTCCTTTCAGGTGCTTGTTATAGTCGATCAAAGCATTTGGTTTTATAGTTTTTGTTTCGATGTACGGTCAATATTATGGCTTTCTTTCATTTTTGTCGAATGGATTGAAGAGACGAGACTCACTTCTTTCTTCGATTGCCAAACTTGTATCAATATATCATTCTTTCTCTTTTTAAATAAGTTTTTTTAGACACTCTGGAAAACCTCTATTTTTCCTAATGGTTCCGCAAATCCGTCTTTTTTTTTGTAAAAGGGTTTTCGCGTTATCGAAGCTGTTGTAGTAACTATCCATATACAAATGGTACCAGATATCAGTATATGACGAAACTACTATTTCTATCGTCTCAATTAATCGTAATCCTTGAGCTGTATAAACCTGAAAATTACAAATATACCCTGTATCACTTTCAGATAATATTCGTATGAGTATACCGTACTTTACAAGTTTTCCAGCATTGTAAACTCTAAAAAATAATCGTCATCTAACCGTACTTGTTATTTCGGTTTTGATATATTTTGAAATTTTTCAATAAAATAATTTAGCACAGACCTGACTATCACTAATCGATCAGATTCGTTTGTAATGTTTTGGTTGTCATTGAAATGCCAAGCCTTAGATATTTGCCGAAATCTATCCACTGACATAGTTTTTGAAAAAAACAGCGTATCTGTGCAGGGATCAGTTGACCAATAATCGTCTTGTGTATCTTTACGAGCTTGTTCCATGAAAATAATGAGCCCTAAAAATTTCTTCATCTCCGGAATCGTAATATCTTTCTATTTCGTACTTTTACGATATATTTTAAACGTATTGATATTTTGATAATAATATCTGTTTGATTCTGTGACTACATATGGTAAAAAAGTCATCTCCTATAAATAACTTTGCTGCATCAACTGTGGATTCAGGACATAAGTCATATCAGTTACCCCAGGATGACCCAAAAACTCTTCAAGGACTGGAGCATTGTCAATCGATGACCATTCATCTGCTTCTTCCTCAGAACTTGCTTCAGAATTGCTAGAAATAGCTTGTCGAGTGAACAGTCGAGAACGTGTAATAATGTCATTATCGTCGTTTTCTTCATTATCTTCAATTTCGGAATCAGTATTACATGAAAAATCCGATAATGCATCGGTACATATAATATTTCTTGATCACTCTTTTCGTTACTCTGGCTCATTTTATCAATGTTATAATCAATAATAAAAAGAATAAGCTTTAAATTTACAAAACACGACTTGTACGCTCGGAAGCTAGTATCAACCAACGTTCTAAGTAATTACTTACAATCTATAATCCCAAGTAAGACGACGAACTAAATTTCTAGAAAGATACAATGAAAACCGTTGTCTAGCAACACAAACACCACATACACTTACAATGCCCATCGTATTTATATGAAACCCGTTTTCCAGCACAGGTTTACTGAAAGCGTAATTTTACGTGACCCGCGCTCCAGCGACAGACTGCAAAAAATGTAAAAATACGTGCCCCGCATGCAATGTATTAACATATTCTACACACTAAGGGGGCCAAAAGTGCTAAACGCACCCTGTACAAGTAATGACAGTGCAAATGTTTAACAGCATAAAACAAGTGCTGATAAAGTATTTGTAATGTACGTGTATCTAGAGTGTATTTGTGTTTGTTGAAATTACAGGTGTTACGCACCTGTGCGTGAGCCTGAGAATAGCATGTAGAAATTGTTTCACTTACACCGTACCAGCCTTCAGAACGTAATTTTTTGGACTGTCACTATCCTAGTTGGATGGTGGATTGCCAATTATAAAAGGGGAACAATTACATATACAGGGCGCTTCTGTGATACTGGTACAAACTTCGTGGTCGTATGACATACGCCACCTTACGTCAGATGTCGTAGCCCCCAGCCTTCGCCACGCGGTGGTGGCGCCCCGAAAAGTCACACCTTTCTGCGATGAAATCCGCGGGACCACCCGCCGATTTTTGCAGGCCACCAATTTTAGGTGAGCCCAAATCACCGGCGGGCAACACTGAGATAAGCTGGAAAACAGGCCGGTCACATTGGTATATGGCTACGCGTAGCTACGAATAATTAAACCGGGGAAAACGCAAAAAGAAGGGTGTACGGTAGCACAATGCGGGGTGCGGAGGGGGGGGAATCGCGAGGGCTCTCTCTATGATCCGCTTTTGTGCATAAGGTTAGCCTCTGCTACCGCAGGTGGCAACACATCTCCGACCAGACCTGTCAAAAGAACAACTTGAATAAAGAACCAATGATACAAAAGGAATCGACTACGCTTTTCTTCCAACCTGTAGGTAGACGCTGCCCCCTACGGGATAACCCAAACCGCTCGTCTACGAACGTCACCGTTATCACCCTCAAGAACGCACCCGGAGCGGGCCCTCCGCCCGAAGTCCACCCCGCCGACACAGAGTCGGCCGACCTTGCCTCGAGTTCGGGGACGAGCCTGTCCTCTTACGCCGGGGGGGGGGGGGGTATCAAACCCGCAACGTTCAGCTACGAAGAGCGCCCGTTGCCCCTCCTTCCCACCCAACTGACTCGGAAGTCCACCAAGGACTTCCGGCGGAGCGACAGTCGTTGGCTGCCGTACCGGTTCGCGGAGCTGTTCGGGGACGAGGTGATCCACCAAGAAGTCCGCAAAGCCTGGGCCAGCCTACGACGACGCGTAGCGGCCACCAACGCCCGGGTCGGCCCGGAGCTTGTTCCGACCGTCCCTAGGTCCAACCCCCCCCCCCCCCCTCGTCCGACGCCTCTCCGCAGTAGACGTCACGTACAAACGACATAAATATGAGCGCATATTCACACATATGATGTGTGTGAATGTCGGAGGCCGGCATATTGAATTAGAAAGACAGTTTTAGACATGTTGAACTAGAAAGACAGCTTTATGCAGTTCCCTGCTGGGTGACCCAGTGTGAGAAGCTTCGGACAACGGTTCAGCCGCGAAGCAGTGATAATGTGGTGCACTTGGATGCAGCGGCCCTCAGAAGAACCATGCTCAGTGGAAAGGCTCATTTTGACGCCGTGACGACGTTCGTTACTGGCATCCTTCGAGCCAAGGACGAGGGGAAAACGGAAGCTGCTGGGAAGGATGGACCAGAAGGCGGAAGCATTGGAAGTAGAAGCTGCGTAAGCAGAAGCCGCCAACGAGGCGCGTATAGAGGGCGAGGACCCCGACAACGACGACGACCAGGCGGAAGAAGTGGTTTGCTTTAGCACATATTCCGGCCGGAGGTAAAGTGGCCCTGGACCTCCCCTCCCCGGGGAGGACGTAAAGAAATGCAGCGAATAATGAGTAGTGGCTGTTACGCAGTAACGGCCTTTCCTCAGCCCCACCTGGGCAATCACCGCAAGGTGGAACCAGGTGAGGTGCACTTTTTTAATACAGTGTAGTGTAGTAAATATGTGTAAACGGTGAAACCCACACGCGGTAGCGTTGCACTACGGGACTGAGTCGATGACGTATCCCCGAGGCGTACGCGACAGTGGACAGCTGTGGTCAGCTTAATGTAGGTCAAATTGCCTAACGCTACGAGGCGTACCGAGCCGCGCGGTACGATCTTGTAGTGGCAATCAAGAAGACCAAACCCAGAGCTTGGGAGGAGCTATTAGCCTCTCTGGACTCTGATCCCTGGGGATGCCCCCCATTGGGTAGACTCAAGCGTCAAACGTCCCCAGAAACGAAGTCCGTGGACCCCCAGCTTCTGGATAATGTGTTGGGCTCTCTTCTCCCCGGAGGACCGGGAGAGTCAACTGTTGGACTCTCAGTTCACTCACTCACTGTTGGACACTATTGGAGAGTCTCAGACGGGGGATTTTTCCCAGCGAGTGGGGTGAAGTCAGACTCATCCTTCTCTCAAAGAAAAGCAGACTAGCGGACACCCCTTCGGCCTACAGGCCTTTTATGTCTGCTAAATGAGGCGGGCAAGCTCTTTGAAAGAGTAATCGCCAACTGGCTCGTCCAGCAGCTGTCCTGCGATGGCCCGTGCCTCCACGAGGAACAGTATGGATTCCGAGAGGATCACTCGACCGTCGACGCCATTCTCCGTGTAAAGGCCCTTGCGGAATCGGAGATGGGTCAGGGCAGGGTGTTGTTGGCGGTGTCTTTAGACATTGTCAACGCATTCAACACCCTGCCCTGAAAGGCAGTGGGGGAAGCGATGCGCTATCATCGTTTCCTCCGTTGCCTCGTGGAGGTCGTCCGGAGCTACTTCCGGGACAGACGTTTGGCGTTCCCGGTGAAAACCGGGGGTTTGTGTGTCCCTCCTCCTGTGGAACCTCGCGTATGACCGCGTGTTAAGGTCTGCCCGCCCCCCGGTTCATCCGGTGTTACGCCGATGACATACAGGCGACGGCCGGGGGGGGGGGGACGTGGGAGAAGACCGTAGCCATGGCTAACCTCGCGGTGGCCTGCGTCGTGCGCGCAATTAGGCACGTGGGTCTGCGGTTGACCCCCCAAAAGCCGTGTTTAGGAATGCCGTCATCGTTAATAAATTGTCCTTATTGCGCTCCCCCCAGGGGCTTTGTCTCTTTTTTTTTCTCTCTCTCTCTCTCTCTTTAGAGACAAAGTACGGGCTTGGCCTACCCGGGGTACCCGAGCTGGTTGCCGGCGTCGAGGAGTGTAAGATCCTCACCGGTGCTCATACCAGAGGATAAACGGTACCACGGGAGTCGGAGGGACCCCCAGGATGGGATCCCGACCTCTCTGGGAATGTCCTGTGTATCGCCGGAGGGTTGGAATGGGACCCTGGCCTCCGGCGATGGGTAGGACCATCGTGGTGGCAGTGGTTGGAGCCCACATCGCGGGCTAGAGACCGTGTGTCCCGACGAGTGAGCTGCGGTGCACAGCTCGGGTGCCATCCTGCAGAGATGGTAAAGGTTTAGGTAGGCCTCCCTCCCGACCAGAGATGATGACGGGCTTACACCCAGAATCGATCCGGAAGCGTTATGCTTCGGCAAGCGCGCGTTGATCGAGCGTACCTCGATCCCGCGCCCATGGGGGCCGCGTGGATTAAGCCGCAAGGCAGGTGCTACACGTTAAACTCATACTGACTCATGTGCTTATTGCGCTGTGACACGAGGCACTAGTTCAGCGGTGTACGGCCCTGACGTTTCCCCCGCAACACAAATTATTATCCCCGCCTGGATTTTCGAATCGTATCGAGATCTGCCGGGGGTCTTACTCTCTTTCGATTGAACCACGGAACCGTGCAGAAGTACTAATTTTCAACCGGTGACCCATCAAATTTTTCGCGTCGCGTTCAAGATTTCCGTTACTTCATCGCGTCAAGATTTCCAACCGTCAACGGTCATTCAAAGGGCTTACGAACACCGCTCGAAACATCGTTACGTTTAACGAATGTTCTAGTCGAGACGAATTTCGCAACCGCTAGCTGCTACAGCAATTTACAATCATTTTTTCTATGTAAGTCGTGTGAAGTCAGTTAATAATATATGTGAAATTGTACCATATTACCGTATTTTATTACCGTATTTCGGCTTCCGCATCCTCTGTATCTGAACTAAGATATACTAGCGAAACCCTCGGAGACGTGGAAATTATTATACAGTCCACTCAAAGTTCTTTTTTTTCAAATCGACCCGAACAAGATGGAAGTACTATTTTTCAGCGCCAAGTCTCGGGGTTAAGCCATCCGCAGCCCACATATTTGTGGATGGTGAGCTCGTCATGGTGGGGGCCCAGATGCAGTATTTGGGTCTCAAAGTGGATGGTCGGTGGAGTTTTGTCGGCCACATTTACCGTCTTGGCCCCAAGGTCATGCTGGGAAGCATGGCCTGGGGGGATCTTTTCGAAGACTTTCCCGTTGTAAAAAAAAAAGGTCATTAGAGTATACAAGAGAACGAGAGCGATATCGACAGTGCACAAAAGCCCCGGAATGACTGACCAAATCGAAGAGAAGATACGTAGGTTTTCACATCTAATAGAAGGAGAGAGGGAGGATGCGAAGACAGTATTAGTTCCCAAACCGAGAAAGCTGGAGGCAATAGGTAGCCATTACGACAGAAGGCTCTAAAGCTAGACAAACAAGTTGCAGAAAAGGGACCAAGAAGAGTTCCAGATGAGAAAAATTCTGAACTAAGCGGTTGGACTATTGCTAGAGGAACATTTAACAGAACGGAAAAACCTAAGATGCATAAGCAAGTACTGATAGTTACGCAAAGATCTTAAGAACTGTTTAGACTGAGGTCTACCATTGATGTCAGGGTCACCTTGGTGAGAAAAACTGTGGTTGGTGAGAAAATGGAAATAAAAGTTGAAAGAGTTATGGTAGATTGGCATACTCATATGGTCATCGTACACATATGAGACCTGTATGAAGAGACGACCGAGAAAGACATAATTTGCAGCCTTAGAAGTGCTGCGGGTCCATAATGTTGAGCTCAAAGTCACCGTGCTTACGCCGGCCTTCTGTAACACTCAAAAGGCCACGGTAGAGATGCCGAAATGAAGAACCCAGAACTAGTTCAAAGGAGCACAGACCAGATAAGCTCGATTTCATGCATCTTTACCTGCTAAGAGCATAAAATTAGGCAGGTTGCCATACATCGCTTTACAGTAAACATGTGAGACTCTGCGGCCAGCAAGATACGGCTGCTGGGAGCGGTTATGGCCTCAACTGCCTTGTATGGACTCCCAATTTGCGTGAGAGTCTTAAAATATGACAAGGCAAGGGAAGTGCTGACGAGGGCACAAAGACTCCTTGCACGGAAAAGAGCGTGAATCTATAAAGGGGCTGACTCAGGAGCAGCAAGGCATAAATTGTACAAAGACTGACAGAGGCTATTGGAAAGTTCCACAGTAGGAAGGTGGATCTTTAAGTTTATCCTATATACACTGGGTTGGGAAGAAATACTAAAAAAGTGGAACACCACCTCATTTAATGGAATGATATAATATAATATCACCTCTCTCTGATCAAGGCTGTTTTAAAAATTTCTTGTGAAGAACGGGCCTCAAAATACCAGCAGAGTGCCTATACTGTGGAGCACTTAACACAGTTGAACACACGCTACTGTAATATGATAGATGGGCAGAAATGATAAGAATATGTGAAGTCATGAGAGGAGAAGTGGCAGTAGACACCATTGTTGACACGGTATTAATGGAGGGAAGACACTGGTGAGCTATGTTAAATCTGCCCAAAGCGATTATCACAAAGCTCATCGAAAAGACAGCGTAATGGTCCGAGTAGGCTGAAGTAATGTGAACGCGACCCAGGTTGACCTGGTGGATAAAAGGAGGAAGGTTTTTAGTCAGTAAAAATCTGACAATATAACATATAACAAACAATTGCAGGTATTTCATGTCACATTTCTCCTTCCCCTATGTAAAAAAAAGAATGAATCGGAATAACCAATGAACAGCGATACCGGCAACTGCGTAATACGTCACACCATGTTCAAAAGATTCATTTGTTTAGCTAACGCGAGGACATAGTATAACGAGTTTTTATGAGATTTGTAAGTTCCACTTCACACAAATGGTTTGCGAAGAGAAAGATCGACTAGTGTTTGTACGTTCTTCATAAGGCAAATGTTAGAGAAGGCATATGAGTTTGATGTTGATTTACACCATCTCTTCATAGACATAAGACAAGCATATGACAGCGTGGACAGAACACACCTTATGCAGGACCTCCGAACCCCTAAGAAGCTTGTAAAACTAGTGCGAATAGTATTAAAAGGCACTAAATGTAGAATAAAGGTCCAGAACACATTAGGGGAAGAGTTCCCTGTTAAGAATGGACTGAGGCAGGATGACCCTAAGGCTTCTGTCCTCTTCACCGTTGACATGGAAATCGCTGTCGGCAGGGTGAAGACGAATCCACGCGGTATCATATACAACAGCCTCATACAAATCGTGGCTCACGCAGACGATGCCCATCTTGTTGCCAGGAACTTACCCGCACTATGAGGACTATTGCAAGAATTTAAGGCTGAAGCACAGAGGCGTGGGCTTATTATCAATGAGAAGAAAACAGAATATATGAAAAGCTTCAGGTATCATCTAGTAAGGCAAGAAGCCATTAAGATTCATAATATTCTGTCCCCAGTTTGTGAGGTCTTTAAATCTTTGGGTACTTTAATGACACAAGAAAATGAAGTAAAGAAGGAAATAAGGGCTACTATAGCTGCGAGCAACCGATGCTTTTACGCCTTATAAAAGTTTCTTCGATTTAATGATCTGACCAATAAAGGAAAGGAGTTACTACACGAGACAATGATTGGCCTTGTTGTTATGTATGGAAGTGAATGCTGGGTGCTCATACGTGACATGGAACAGTCTTTGCTTATTTGGGAAAGGAAAGTGCTCTGGGGACCATAAATACATTAATGTGTTCTAAATGCTCTCCAATTTGACATACATATATCATAGTCGTACCCTGTCTTCGTAACGTGCATTTCGATGTAGATACGTGTCCGCTGCATATCGCTTATCTCACAATAAGATAGCAGTATTAGCGATAAACGTCCTCGAAATAATTGTCACCCATGTGCAACGTGAAAGATTATTTTCTAGTGCAGAAAACGTCGTCACCAATACTTTGGCTATTTTCGAAAAACTTGAAAATTGAAGGCCTGTTGGAATATATTCGACTATTCGAAAACCTTCGAGCTGAACATGTATTCACATGAAACCTTACTAATGCTCGAATATTTGAATCATTTGCATCTTTTGAGTATATCGGTTTTTTCAAACAGATCGGAAAATTCAAACACTCGCTTCGACTCATCTGACTAATCACTATTCGGAGAGTCATTGAAAAATGAGGAGAAATAAGTGTCATGAAATTCGCTCCATGTTTAAGGCCAATGATGCATCGCCGTGATGTTCGCAACATCAAACAGCTGAAGGCAACTCTACGTACCACGAATTGTCCGGACACAGACGCATTTTCAAAAGGCTGTAGTATCACACATAATGATCGGAAATCATAGGTATGTTAATAGAACTTGCTTATATTTATTTCCTGTGTACGCCTTCCAAGTTTGGACCAGTATCATAGGAATACCCTGTACAGCAACATGGGGAGTTCGACTGTATAGAAATTTATGTTACATACATAAATACATATTGCGTTATACAGGGTGGGCCAATGACTATGACCACCTTGAATATTGCCGTTATTTGTAATAACATGAAAAAATGTTTCATACAAAACTTGCAGGGAATTAAGGGGGACATATTGTGGTACCAACATTTCTTGCGTGGGCGGAAGCGTAGAGGATATTTGAAGGTTATTTCGATTTTTTTAAATGGAATGCTATTTTTTTTCATCGCGACATGATAGCCGATGTTGACACGGCTTGAGCAAGCTATTATTGAAAGTCATGCAAGGTCACATACGGTAGTAAAAAGAACTTTCTTACGTTACAGGAGATGTTCGATGTGGTGACCGTTTACGTCAATGCAAAGTTGCAATCTTGGTATTGTTGCATCACATGCACGTCTTATTGTCTCTTTGACGATATGATTCATATCTACGATATAAACACTTCATTCGAAATACGTTGGGAATTTTATTAGAAGATGTATCACTAAACATTCGCCAAATAATGTGGTTACAGCACGACGGATGTCCAGTGCATTATGCTCGGAGAGTAAGAGATGTACTTAGGACGTGGATAGGACGTGGAGGAATCGTTTCTTGGCCAACTCGCTCTCCAGACTTAACGCCACTAGATTTTTTCTCTGGGGAGTATTAAAAAATAGTGTTTATTAAGATGTACCCACTACACCAGAAAATAGGAAACAACGGATAGTTACCGCATATACTAGAATAAGTGCAGAGACAATAAGACATCGGCTATCATGTCGCGATTGAAAAAAAATAGCATTCCATTTAAAAAGATCGAAATGACCTTCAAATATCCTCTACGCCTCCGCCCGCGCAAGAAATGTTAGTACCACAATATGCCCCCCTCGGTACCCTGCAAGTTTTGTATAAAACATTTTTTCATATTATTACAAATAACGGCAATATTCAAGGTGGTCATAGTTATTGGTCCACCCTGTATACATATACCCCTTACGGTCGGCAATCTTCATGTATCTCCAATATTTTTTCTGATTACGCAAAGTGGGTGAGTTATAACAGAAAACTATTCTCACACAGGCACGATGAATTCACCGTAACACTTTTCTTATTGACAATATTAGTTTTATCTTGGTCTTATGTTTGGCTCCTCTACCCAGTTGTAGCCCTGTAACCGATGCAGTTTAGTTTGAATCTTTACTGAATACTCTTCTTGCACTTTTAAAAAATGTTTACAGAAGGTTTTTTATGTGTGCCCCTCTAATTTCGACACAGGCTTCACATTTTCGTATAAGTGAATTTCAAAACCTATCAAAGTCTAAACCGTAAAGTCTTCATGCTGTTATGTATGCCCCTCATAGTTTTAAGATATAATTCTTGGTGTAAGGGACTAAAACTCTCAACAAGGCCTAGTGCCTGCCTGTGGCACTCGTAATAGTAACCAGTATTCCTGGAAAGGGATCTGGCCTATTTTAAGCAAATAGGACAAAGAGCCATGTGGGAATAGCAACCCTGCAAAGGGTAATAAAAAGGCAGGATCCAGAAGACCCTTAGAGCAGTCCCAAGCTAGAAACCGTAGACGCACCACTGAGGTGATGGATCTCAGAAATAGCAACAGTTCACCAGTACTATTTTATAATCTTAGCATTTTACTCATTAATAATAAATACTTGTAGAGTCAAAAATCGGTGAAGTGCACAGTGAATTCGAAGATTCAACCTATCCCACCTCTCACCTGATCGACGACATAACAATGCGATTGCAGCGTTTCCACTGGCAAAGCCATACATAACATGCATCTCTGTCATTTCTTCATTAAAATAATACATAGCTCACTGTAACTATTCATTGATCGTATCAATATGAAATAAACATTTTTCTACTGAAGCGTGATAATATTTGTTTTTGTTATGAGGCCTTTGTTATGAGGCGTGTGCGGAAAACTTCTGGTAACATCAACACAAGAAATATTAAGATAATTCGCTGTTTTGATGTCATGATTTGATGACAACCAGATGCGAGTAAGTCGCGCATTTCAACTGAAGCAGAAAATTGTTTATAAATCCGAGAATATTAAGTTTTGGACCCATGTTTATTGGAACTGTTGTCTTCTATTTGGTGAGTACTATCTGTAATAGAAGTCCTAAACTGTTTTTTTAACATCTTGTACGCCATACCGCACTTGACAATCAGTGTGAAGTTAATGAATGATAGAAGAAATGTAATTAGATTAGTACAATGGTAAACGATAGAGCAAAATAGACAATAAATTCGTCCCTGGTAAAGTTAAGAAGATAGATCTTAGAATGTCCTAATAATGTCATATACAGTAAACTATAATGTGTAGAGTAAATTATATGGATGGTGATGAACAACTTAAATCAACACGTCAAAAAAGGGGGAGGAAAAATACCTTGAAGAGCAGTTCTGAACGGCAAAATGGTAATGGCACCATCAGCGGCATATTCTTGATCTCGTACTGGATAAACTTTAGCGCCCCAAGAGTCACTACCGATCCATAGAAAGTATCCAGTCTTATTTGCTCTTATCGTTGCTTGAAGAAGTTTTCTGAAACATAATACGCCGATAAGTTTATTTGCTCATGTGTGATTACTATCAGTAATTTATACACATTCGTTAAGCTGAAATAGAATGATTCACTAAAAAACCTAACGCTAGAATGTTTTAACTTTTTGCGAGAATGTTTGTATAATATAACTTGCAGAATTGGCCTTCCCACAAAGTAGTTATCTTTTGCGTTCTTCTAGCTATTAATACTGTAAGGGTGTTGCACAAATAGGTGGCCGAATTTTAAGCGCATATCCTACTCACTGTAAGGATAAAAAAAGTCATATGTACATGTGTCCAAAAACACTTTCTTTCTGAGTTTTAAACACTTTTAGTTTGCGACAGAGATTGACGAGAACATATCATTAAACAAATAGCTAGGAATATTTTTAGTATCCAATTGACTTTCGAAAACGTTAAAGTTCTCGGAGTATTTTGAACTTTTAATCACATGAAACGATAATACGCTTTCAGTAAAACTTCGACAGTAGCAACGGGCGTATTATAAACAAGAGTTACAAGGTATTCCCATAAATAAAAAACCAGAGGAATATTGTGAATCGTGACATAGAGATGAAAGCATGTGCGGTAAAGATTATATAAGAATAAGAACAATTTCTTGCGATAGAGAGGTGAAATAATGTGGAAAGGGGAAAGAAAGTGGATGGACAGGAGCAGAGAAGGTTAAAAAAGGATACAAAGGATAAAGTTGTAGGAAGAAGGAAAACAAGGGTTAGTGGAAAGGTTAGGAGTTAAAAGAGCATACGCCGATAGAAAGAAAGAACGATAAAGGAGTACTGCAGAAGTAGGAAGTAAAGCAGAATTTTTGATAAAACTAATCTAAAAACTGAGCAGGAAAATTACATAACTACATACCAAAAATCATGGAAGGTAAATCATGTAATACAGATATAAACAAGAAGATTCTTGTTCATTTTTCTTCATCCAGATTTTCTTCACAGGTGTTACGACTTGGATCGTCGTGATAGATGTTGTTGAGAATAATTATTGAACACGGCTCGTATTTGTTGATGAGTTGTAATTGTTTATTAACTTGGTAGTGTAGAATGGCCAGAGAGCGGATGGTTGGTGTATGAATGAAGAGTGAGTGTTGTAATTAACCTAACTAAACTAAAACTTACTAACTAACCTACGACTAACTAAAGACTAAGTGAAGACTAAGAGATGACTGAGGGTGCTTAGATTTGTAGTCCCAAAGGAAAAGTCGGGACTCTTCGGAAAAGTGAGGGTGGGAGGTGGTTATGGTGGTGGGGATGGGCCTTATGGGTTTCTGTAGTCCTCTCTGTGTAGTAGTAATAATAATAACAATAATAACAATAATAACAATAATAAGAATAATAATAATAATAATAATAATAATAATAATAATAATAATAATAATAATAATTATAGAGGGGTTGCGTCCGTGGGACGTAACAATAGGCGAAACATCATGCTACGTATGAGTAGTAGATAGGCGTGTAATGCATTTTTAAATGATGCGAACGATGAAATCAAGTGCAACTTGTTTGGAACAGAATACCACAAGATAAATGAATCTTGGTATGATGCAGTGGTATAATAAAAATAACAGTAGTAGCCTTCGAGAAGGCGCTGTTATGTAACTCCACATAGTTTTAAAACATAATTTGTAGAATAAGGGACGAAACTCTTAACGAGGTAATAGTGTCTGCCTGTGGAACTTGTTGTGGAAACCAGCATTCCTAGAAACAGATCTGGTCTAGTTTATGTTAGAATGGCAGTTCAAGCTTCCGGCGTATAGGGATTTTTACTTTTATTTTTGTATCCTGTGACGCGTGCCCTTGTCCTTATGTGAGCTAAGACTGGTACTGTTCAGTGTAACAATATATTGGGTTGTTCGGAAAGTCATTTCGTTTTCTCCCAACAAAGGACTTAATTGTATTTTTTCACAGCCAACTTCACTTTTAAGCCGCATTGTCATTATATATTTTGAGAGCTGATATAGTAAGGCTTGTTTGTACAAAAGTTTGTTTGATTTTGCGCAATAGTTTTTGTTTGGTGCGTTATCAAATATGGAAAGTTGAAAGCAGCATTTTCGACATATTTTACTTTTTTACTATCGAAATGGTAAAAATGCTGTTCGAACAAGAAAAAAGTTATTCGATATGTATGGAGAAGATGGATTGACAGAACGCCGGTGCCAAAACTGGTTTGCAAAATTATCAATTTTTTTTTTTTTTACTTCTACCGGACAATATCACGATTAATTCTAAAGTGTATACTGTCGTCAACTGGACAAATTGAATGATTCACTCAAACAGAAAAGGCCAGAATTGATCAATAGAAAAGGTATAGTGTTCCATCAGAATGATCCAAGACCTCATACAAATTTGATAACTCGCCAAAAGCTTTTACAGTTTTCATGGGATGTATTACTACACCCACAATATTCTCCAGATCTGGCACCTTCGGATTATTACTTGTTCCGGTCTCTACAAAATTTTGTAGACGGCAAAACCTTTACTTCAAATGAGAACGTCAAAAATAACTTGGATTAGTTTTTTGACAGTAAAGATCAGAAGTTTTGTGATCGTAGAATCATGCTACTGCCAGAAAGATGGCACAAGGTATTGGACCAAAATGGAGAATATATAATTCAATAAAATATTTATACACTATAAGAAAATCGTCTTTCATTTTCACAAAAAAAACGAAATGACTTTCCGAACAACCTAATATATGGTGGTTTGTCCCTTGCCTTTATAATTGTTCTTGCGTCTCCATCCCTTATAAAACTCTAACAGTTTAGACAAAAACAGAAAGAACCATGCGGGGATAGCAGCCCCGCAACAGATAATAAACAAGCAGGGTCCAGAAAACCCTTAGTGCGGTCCTAACCTAGAAACCGCAAATGAATTACCGAGGTGTTGAATCTCGGGAATATCCATAATTTACCAATACTGTTTTGTAAACTTAGCAATTTGCCAATTTATAATAAATACTTTTAGAGTAAAAGATCGGTAAAGTATTCGGTGAATTCGAGGATTCAACCTGCCCTACTTCTCACCCGATCGACGGCAGAACAGCGCGAATGTCGGTCTCTCATATAAATATAAACATTTTACAAATAGAAGCTGGTACTTTGTAGCGAATAGCACCATGCATAATTACACCAAGAAAATAATTATCACACACCCACTTTCAGCCATTAGAGCTGTCTAAAGAAGTTGCGACGAATATTAAAAATGAAGCGGTCGCAAGCATTGAGTGCACGCTGAAGTTGCGTCGGACTACCACGATCCATACCGAGTTGCACCAAGCAATAGTAATCAAAATGAGGGAGAACCAGAGACATAATGAGCCTAATCTGTAATTTATACGAAAGAGCATTGCGGCTTCTCTTAAGTGAACTAAGGATAGTGTAAACATTTTGAGGAAGGTACGTTAAATATACAAACTATTAAAGGTTATCTATGACATGTAACCCGAGTTTGTTAAGATTCTCCGGCAATACTGCCTCGTTTTTATTGTTTGTATTACTACGTGTTAATAGTAGTAGTAAGAAATACCGATTTATAAGCTGTCGGTCGTTAAGTGACTACAATTAAAAACTAGGTACAATCAGTACTAGCACTAGTAATCAGTATAAATAAAATTCGTAGTCAAAATAGCAATTACTGCGGCTTATGTAAAAAAATATGTTTACTTAAAAGTAGGTCCAATTCACCATTCAGATATACAAAGGTAATGATTCAATATAATGAATCTATAGTTGACGTGCTTCGATTGGTTCGGATAGTTCTGGAGTTTTTGACATAGTTATTACTATGTATAAGATGTTGAGAAGTGTCACTGGTGTGATTGATACGCGCAACGTCAATTTTAAGCTTTAAGTTAAGCTAAGCTTTAAGTTAGCTAAGCTTAAGTTTGCTTTAAGTTAAGTAATTTCGTAATAAATTAATAGAGAGATGAAATTAGTCGTATTCATTCGCCGCCGATACCACAAGCCTCATCATGTTCTGATACCTGTCCATATTTATAATTTATACGATTCCAGTGACGGTTTCATACAAGCGATCTTTTATAACATGAAAATTATACTGTATAAAAATTTGCAGACTTACCTTATATTATCTTCATCGACGAAAAGAACAACACCCCTAGCATTGTGTTTGGCACTCAGACGCTCAACGATTCGGTCAAAGTCTTCAGTTTTTGAATTTCTTAGTATCTTTTCATTTACCGCCATACAAATGTTATATTCTTCTGCGAGACTGATGAAACTGGCAATACCCTAAAAATAGTTTATTATTGTACTTTCATCTCGTAATTACTATTTGTTATATACTATTTTCCTTATTTCATATTGATGAAAGCATTTTGTTGCTATTAGTTGACATAATGCAAATAGTATGAATGAGATAATATGTATTATTAAGTTTCGTTTGCAAAACAATGAAAGAATTGTGACAATTTACTAATTTAAGGACATCTACAAGTTTTCTGATCCTCTCGTTTTCGTGCCTGCGCATTCAAATGACTTGATGATTTTAATACAGATACAAATCTACATTTGACCAGATTAAATATATCCATGTCCATGTCACGATTCCGATGAAACTTTTCGTTAAGTAATAAAAACTGAGGTAAACGTACTGTCTTAATTATAAATATGTCACTATGTAAAATGTTATTTCGAAAAGTATTACAGTTGTACGAAAATTTTTTATGATGGATTTATGTGATTTTTAAGGTGGAATAAAAGTTAAGGCTTTACAAAAAAGTTAACCTAAAAGTTGATTAATTTGTATGTGATAACAACTAACAATGATCATCTTTTTTCAGTTACAGGTATGTCATAAAAGACATTTTTCTGTCACAATTGGCAAATTAATACCCCGGACATTTCACGCATGCCGTTTTATTCTCTAGAATGCAATTCGAACTGTGATAATCCTGACGGATTCGAAGATTGTCAATCATAAAGGACACACGTGTATATTTCGATATATACAATTGTACATATAAAATTGTATATAAGCACCCGTGCCCATCATTTATCTCTGTCACACTCGCGTCTACTTCTGATGAACAGACTTGACATATTTACACTACTCAAACTAAAAGGTGATTGATTTGCTTTCCTTCCCACCTACGCTCTAATCTATGTATTCCACCCAATTCTGCAACTCTAAATTACGTGGTTATTGGAACCCAGAATTTCTGCTTTCAGGGTAGATGTTTTCCCAATTAAGCTACCTCGGGTAACAATTTCTATCCCAATCGCCTCATTTTAGTTACGCTAAAAAATTGCTTTCTCTTGCGCTTATTTTTATAATTAAGTTCTTTTATAATTTTACTTTATTACTAGTTTACTACATTTTTACTAGCTACTTTATTACTAGTTTATTACAGTTACTAAATTATATAGATAGAAATAAATAAAAAATTACAATTTTTTTATAATTAAGCTCTAGCGCTGATTATTAAAATAAAATAGTTCAGTCAATCTTCTGAAATTGCAGTAAATTTCAAATTTTAGGTAGTGTTAATTTTTTTAATTAAAATTTAGTTTTTTGTGATATGAAAACGGCTTTTAAGAGGAGTTTAATAACGTGTGATATACAGCGTATGGATATTCAAAGTCACACAAAATTAAGAATAAATGTGTACGGACAGAACAACAAAGCATGTTTCTTGTCATTCCGATATTGAATTGTTGTACGTGTAATATACGTTATACACATTTATTCATTATTCACGTTAATATACGTTCATGCCAGCACCTGTTAGAAATTAATGTCGCCAGGGAAGGTGCGATATACAATGATTGTATAAGTGCGTAAGCCTATTATAAACAGAGATATAGAGTTACTCACACAGAAACTACCCGAGGTATACCTCACCGATATTTTTCCTTTTAAAAAAAGGTTTAGTACATAAATGTGTTGTAGTACATCAAAAAGTGTTAGACACGTACTTTTTTGTACGTGCTCATAAACCAGTTCAAATGGTGAAAACTGCCCTAAAATTTACCGTCAAAAACCATTTTTTGCCGTTTTGTTGACAACTAGGTACAATTTTTTAATAAAACCACTGAGAAATAATTACACATTAATAGACAATACTATACATAATATTTTTACAAATGGGGGTTGCAACCCTTACTTTCATTTGAGAAAAACGTAATGCTTCGGAATATTTATATGGTGTGAAACATAGAGATGTCCCCCAATTATGATGAAACCTGTGCAGTTATAAAGAAAATAATAAATAGCAGTTGACCACTTTTATAGTTTTTTTAAAAAACAACCTCTTAGGCAGTAAATTATCCTTAGGTTACATTATCTAAACAGCATCTAAACTAACAATTTATGAAACACCTGTTATATAAGATTCAAGTCTACCCAACTCTATGTATAATGGGTAGTTAACCCTTCTTTCTTAAGAGGGTATATATTGTTGTTTTTTGTTTGTGTTACAAATATTTCAATATTTACAAATGTTAAATATTACAAATATTTACAAACGTTTCTCAGAAATTCGTGTAAAAAAACGTACAAAAAAGATAAGTTTACTATAATAAAACTGGGGATATGTTCCATGTTACCTGAAGACCGGGTAAGATGAAATAAAGAAGTGTATTTAGTTTAAAAGCCATATAAAAAAAATACTGAATACCGTAAACAAGTTCAAATATATTTGATAATTGATAGCACTATGTATGGCTGATAGTACGAACAATTGATTAAATATTGTGAGCTAATAAACTTAAACAATTTAATGATGCAGTATATTATATAAATGTGATACAAAATGTGTGGGAAAGAGTTATCGAATAAGGGGATTCCCCAGTAACGACTGCATTATAGCAGTGCTGCCTAATTTTTGAAGTGTGGCAAAAACGTGAATTTTTCTGATACATTGGTACCAAAAACTGCGATTTGTACTAGACCATTCATTGTCACGTACATAATTATGAGAC
The DNA here is from genome assembly GCA_963989215.1 of Hedychridium roseum. Taxonomy (NCBI): domain Eukaryota; kingdom Metazoa; phylum Arthropoda; class Insecta; order Hymenoptera; family Chrysididae; genus Hedychridium; species Hedychridium roseum. Next base: position 8,736,228 of record OZ022313.1, on the reverse strand, counting down.
AATGACTTTGAAATCGTATTAGATCAAATAAATTTTTCGAAAAAGGAACACCTTTTTGAACCGTGCAACTTCAAATTCGTGTAAAAAAGCTTGTAAAAAAAGACTTGGGTATATGTCATTTATAAACAGGAAAATTAAAAAGTGACGATCCTGCGCCGTATCACGTCTGAAACTAGAGAATTCTTACCTCAAATTCAGAGAATTTCTATAATTTAAAAGAAATAAACTTGATAATTTCGTTTTGAAATTCTGTCACGGAATACGGAAGTTCAAGTAAGGAAAATTCATGTAAGGAAACAAGTAAGGAAAGTAAGGAAACTGTAAGCAAAATTCGTAACTCACTGTGTATGAGGGATAATTAATCTCCTTAAAAGGGTAAATATTGTAGCCCTTTTAGTTGTATTATTAAATTTTTATTGAGAACAAAACTTACCAAAGAATTGGCTGAAACATTTTTTGTTTTATCAGTAAATAAGATAATGTAAACTAAAGGTAATTTACCCCCTAGAAGGTTGTTTTTTTAAAAATGCCAAAAGTGGTCAACTGCTATTTCTTATTTTCTTTATAACCACACAGGATTTATCATAATTGATGCAAATTTCTAAGTTTTACACAAAAACATGTTCCGAAACATTAAGTTTTATTTCAAATAAACGTAAGGGTTGCGATATCTATTTGTAAAAATGTTATTTATTGTATTGTTTATTAATGTGTAATTATTTCTCAGTGGTTTTATTAAAAAATTGTACCTAGTTGTCAAGAAAACGGCAAAAAATTATTTTTGACAGTGCACTTTAGGGGCAGTTTTCACCCCTTAAACTGGCTTGTAGGCACGTACAAAAAATACGTGTCTAATACTTTTTGATGTACTACAACATATCTCAAAAGGAAAAAAATCGGTGAGGTACACTGCGGGTAGTTTCCTTGTCAGAATATATACAATGGCTACAAAAAGTATTTGCACACGTGTTTTTTCGGAATAACTTTTTAAAAACTGAACATATCGACGTGAAATTTGAATTGAAGCTAGCCCAAACAATTTACTTCTTTACGTGTTTCAGCGATTTTCGAAATATTCAAATATTAAAAAATTACGACTTTTATGGCGCCCTGTACATCTTATAACTTTGTTTATAGGCCCTGTCTCGAAAAACTGAGATATACATTTCGTAGAGTACGTCACCCCATATATATCCTGTAAATTTCATTCAATTCGGAGAACGCGCGGAGAAGTTATGATTTTTCAAAGTTGCTTATTTTGGTCCAAAACATAACCACACTGCGAAAACTGCATGAAAATAGGCAACTTTGGGAATCACAAAAAAATGGGAATCACAGATATGTGCTGTTAGTGATAATTCGGAATTCGACAAACGGGTAAAGTTTTTTCAGAGTACGTTGAGTAATGCATCGCATCCTGCTGTAGAGAAAGTGCCGAACGAAAAGAAGGTAACCGAAGAGCGTTATTTTCGCGGTATGTTGTGATTGTTACAAATGATCGACTAGACCAAAGACGGCCTGATAATCGAACAATAACTAGAAAAAATGGAGCAGTATAGCGAAATGTTTCTGTGAACTGAAATCGTCATGAAGCATCAAAAGTGAGTGACGTGACCAGGAAGTGGTTAGCTTGGAAGTGGAAGTTAGCTTACCATGAGAGAAATGATTGTGGCAAGACTGGAAGAAGCTACAGCATGAAAATCCTACGGAACATCCTACGGAAGTGCAAAATTATCGCTGAAAAACTGATGAGCACATAATGGAGTACTATTATGAAAAACAAATTATGAAAAAACAAGGGACATACCCAAGTGTCCGGAGCCGATTTTAATCAAACTTCATAAATTTGTTAAGCATGTGAAAATAATCGATCCGTATTTTTTTATATCGGCTGAGTCGCACGTTTAAGGGGTGAAACCACCCTTCGAAGTTACACCTGAAATAATCTAACTCGTAAACTATCGTAGATACAAAAAAAGGCATGAGGAAAAGATTCATGGTTTTTTACATACAAAATGAATATGTTTACAAATTGTGCAAAGAACAATTGATTTATAACAAAAAAATTAATTGCGCCTTTTTTTACTCGATATCAACATTTTTGTAATGACACAAAACAATAGGAATACGTTGCTGAATTCTATGATGTATAATATACTAAATTTCCCATTCGGAATTCGACGTATATCTGTATGATATATGCGCACACTATGCAGATCAGCAAACCGGCGTGGTGTGGCATGTGGCGAGCAGCAGAGTTATCGCAATTATCATACTGTACTGTAAAAATACATCTTAATCAATTACGTCGCATAAGAAACAACTGTATAACAAATGGCTAATTTACGTACACATGATACAAAACTGTGCACAGTGCTAATTTACTTTGAGGTAGTTTTTCACGTTCCAATTTTCTGGGAAGTGATATAAATGAAGCCATAATAAGTAATTAACCGTTCTAACAATAAGTTCCATGTCTGAACTATATGCCTAAAGTGCTTGGGTCAAAATAACCTATGTAGATAATCATCAGTCTTCGAGGGTAATTGTTTACATATTATGTTACACTGCAGTTACCATATATTTTGTCCTAAAAAATGTTCCAAATATTAATAAAAAAATATTTTTTAGGTAATAATTAAATCGGAGAATAAAATTAATAAAGGTACTTTTTATTGCAACCTAGTGTAACTACTTTTCATTAAACTTTGGAAGATTCAGAAATAATATTCGAAAATAAATAGTGCTTCAAAGAAACCTTTACCATAATAAGATCATTGTACTTTGTAGAAACATAGTTTATTAACTTTTTTATTTCTTTAACGGTTTAAATTATTGATGATACCTTGCGGATTTCAGTCATCTTGTGCAACACAGATACCATTGTAAATAAAGATAAACAGCAATATATCTTGAAGGAAAAAAGATATATAATAAGATATATCTTCCGAAAGGGAAATTTAGTATATTATACATCGTAGAATTCAGCACCATATTCCTGTTGTTTTGTGTCATTACAAAAAAGTTGATATCGAGTAAAAAAAGGTGCAATTAATTTTTTTGTTATAAATCAATTGTTTTTTACACAATTTGCAAACATATTCATTTTGTATGTAAAAAACCATGAATCTTTTCCTCATGACATTTTTTTATATCTACGATAGTTAATGAGTTAGAATATTTAAGGTGTAACGTCGAAGGGTGGTCTCACCCCTTAAATGTGCGACTCAGTCGATCTAAAAAATACGTACCGATTATTTTCATATGCTTAACAAATTGATGAAGTTTCATTAAAATCGGCTCCGGACACTTGGGTATGTTCCCTTGTAAGAAAAGAACTAACAAAACTAGAATAGACCGTTAAGCAGGTACCAACGACCTTGGGGGTTGTTGTCCATCTTTAGAAGCAGGAGTGCATAGATGGAGGATGTGACCGTAAACCAAGTAAAGAAGAGGACAAATAGGACAAGGCTCGCACAAACAAACTTATCCCATATGTAAAGAAACAGGTCACACGGTGAAGCGGTGCCCAAATTCCGAAAGAAAAGTGGCATGTTTGAAATTCGGCGAGCGGGGATATTACAAACGGTCATGAACGGTAACCGAGAATGCCTCCAAGGTCGGAATGGATGAAATGAGTGTGACGAGTACAACGAATGCGCAAAGACGCATAGGCAAGTTATGCATGTAGCGGTAACAGTTATATCAAATATATCAATCATGCAAAATTATGCGGACGAACAGTGCAGTGTTATATACATATATTTCGGCGTCTAACGAATTTAGTTCTAGGAAATTATTTAGACAATGTCATAATCCCAAGTAGCACCGTAGAGGAGTTATTTACACGTTTGAGATTAATTTATGAATTTTAAGGAAAGCAACTTTTACAATAAATTTAGACCTGTCGTTTTTAAAAAAAAATGATTATTTAAGATTCGAAATATCCAGCTGGGATATAGAACCCCGAAAGGTGAAACTACGTAGTATTCACTATTTCTACATTCCAACAGATACACAAAACGACCGGAATTTTATCGGACCTTGTCATACGTTACATTGCGCAAGTGCCCAGCCCTCGCCTCGACGAAACGTCGCGATGTTTTCGCGGTGTTATCCGCCAACCACCCAACGATTTTTCGCCGCCACTTCAAAACCATGGATCTGGTTCACCGGAGAACGCTTCCCAGGTGGAGCGGAAATCATGAGGCTCACATCGGCATGTGACTTTACGGTAATGGGGCAATTTTGCCTTCAAAAAACGGGAGAAGAAGGGTACACGGAGACACAATGTAAGGCCGCGGGGACGGGAAATTGACCAGGCCTCTAACATAAAATAGTGGCTTATATAACACGTTCTCTCCCATCATCTAATTGTCTCATCACAGCCGGCTGTTGATGGCCAGGCGCGAGGCTTCTGAATCGCTATGTATACCCCACCTACAGGTTGTTCTTATTGCCACAATTATACTAAATGCGTTATACATGTTGAGGACTTTTTTACACTTAACTCGCATTAGAGGTTCTAAGTGTTGTACTGTTTTCCACAGTCCCCTTGCCAGAAAGCCCAATCACTTTTTGCACTTCGTGGCCAAATCCTTATTGTATTGCACGTGTTGCAAAACATCGATGACTTCGGGTCATCGGCCCAATGTATGCACCTTCTCAGCGGCCAACAATAAAGCGTTGCGCTCGTTGCTGTTGCCTCAAAGTCATAACATCTGCGATACTTAAAACTGCGGTTAGCCCTCAGATTCTGTTGTCGCCATTTCACAACCCCTAGGACAAAGCCCACGTCGCACAGCGTGTTGACCTTGCCACGTACATCATCTCCACGAAGGGATTAACGCCAACACTCATACATATATTTAAAAGATTAGGGGATGGCTCAACAGTCATATCACAATGTACAGTATGCTTGCATAGAAAATTACAACGGCAAGTGGAGATTATAACTTCTAAGTGATTTAAGTTACGATGTAGTGTCTGAGACACACAGTTTATTTTCACATCTCGATCCAGGTCCAAGACATTTACGATTTTACTAACATGCGAGTTGCTTGAACCATAAACCACTTATGGAAAAAGCGCCAGGGTATTTGCAGTTGTTAGATAAGGATAGTACCCTTTTTCATGCAGTTACATATTGATCATCTGGGTCATCTTATTATTAATAAGTTTCGTCGAAAATATGTGCTAGGATTAGTGTATGATCACAGCAAGTACGATGTGTTGAAGCTTGTGAAAGACATAGGCACTGAAATGGCGTTGGGTTTTATGTGACTGACCATGGTACATTATGGTAAATCCATATGAGTTATTACACACAGGGGAACGGCGTTTGCTACTCGCGCATCTGAAATATTAGGGCTGCTGGAAAGTTCTGTCCGATAATGTCATCTCAAGTTGATCAAGATGAGTCATTCTACTGAAATGAAATTCACAAATTATCATCACGCTGGGAAGAGGTCATTAATGGAAAATATATTGTTCAGTAAATATTACTAAAGGTATTGAAAATCATTTTCTTTTAATTCAAAAACGGACAGAACTTTCCAGTAGATCTAACAGTTTGTAGAGATCACGATGTACAACATATTAAAGTAGCATCACGAGTGCCGCGTGCTAATGGAAAAATCGAGTATGTAATCAGAGTGATTTTAAACTGCTTAACAACTACTGCGACGACAGTAAAGAGCGACGATTGGAATGAGCAACTGTATAAGTGCACGATGGTTAATAAACAGTAGTTTATTGTTCACCGCATGACAGAGCGTGTACCGTTCGAATTAATTTTTCCTTATCACGTAGTTGCGTGAATGCAGATTTCGTTGATACGCGAGGTACAGGAGCTTTAATGCGGAGCTGAGCTCAAACGGCGAGGATACAGCGATGACTTGCTACGCAAAAATCAGGGGACCATGTTGAGGAAATTCAATACAAAACGTAAACTCGCAAGAAAGAGTGAAAGTCTCATTATCAGTGAAAGGCGAAAATTAGCACCGCAGTTCAAGCGATCGTACGTGGTCAAACGAATTTCAGGGTCTAACAGATACGCAGTTGCCGACATCGAGAGTAAGCGTCAGTTCCTCAGGCCGTATAGCGCGACCGCTCTAACTTGAACCTTGAAAGCGAAGCACGAGTAAATGTGAGAAGTAGTGGAGAGAAAGTCACGCCATGTGTTTATCTTTTCTGCAGTGCCTATCACCTGATTTATGTCACTGGGTTTCAAACCGCATACAGTGAGTGTAGAAAGTATTCGTACACCCATTAATTTCAAACAAAACTTCGTGAAACTGTAATTTATTAATTAATTTTTAACAAACAAAAAGTTTATTTACATTTCAGAAGATCTTTAGAATAGATACATGGCAAAAAAAATTTAACATTTGTATAATTTGTGAAATTAACCAGGAAAACCAAAAAATCGACAGAAATTTGGAAGCAATAAGTATTCGTACAGCTATTATTATTTCAACTGTCTACGAGAGATTTCACAACATAAACACATCACGTCCTTGCTCCGCAGCTATGATTGACATTGTTAGTATGTTTCGAAATGTTACAAGTATCAGTAGTGTTGAAAACTCTATAATATTCATAATTATCCTTGAAAAATAGGACGAAAACGTGCAGAAACTACGATAGAAGAGAGAAAAATTATTATAAATTTGCACAATCAATGTAAAAGTTTGTCCGAGATTTCGCGGATTATAAATAGACCTCGGTCTACTATACAGAATATAATTGACAGGTATGGGCTGAGAAAGAGGCTGCAAAATAACTCAAGAAGTGGACGACCACGAAAAATTAATCAGTACACTGCACGAGTTATTCTTAGAATGATTAAGAAAAATCCAAAGCTTAGTGCAGTAAAAATAGTTGAAGACCTTGCAAATAATTTAGATATTAAGCTATCTGCTAGTACAGTGCGTAACTTTTTAAGAAACCAAGGATATCACGGTCGAGTGGCCCGTAGAAAATATTTTGTAAGTGAAGTGAATAGAAAAAAAAGATTGGAGTTCGCAAATAATCATATTACCACACCAATAGACTACTGGAACAAAGTCATTTTCTCAGACGAGAGTAAATATAATATTTTTGGTTCCGATGGACGTTGTACTGTTTGGAGAAAAAAAAATGAAGAGTTCAAATCAGAAAACTTACGACCAACAGTAAAACACGGCGGAGGTTCTGTAATGGTCTGGGGCTGTATGAGTGCCGCTGGTGTTGGCACGTTAAAATTTATTGATGAAATAATGAATCACCGAGTTTATATTGATATCTTAAAATGCAGTCTTTCTTCTAGTGCAGAAAAGATGGGCATTAAAGATAATTTTATCTTTATGCATGACAATGATCCGAAACATACTGCGTATAATACCAGGATGTGGATACTTCACAATGTACCAGCGTATTTACAAACTCCTCCCCAATCTCCAGATATTAACCCTATAGAAAACCTGTGGGACTACCTGGAACGTCGGATCAGAAAACATCAAATTTCCTCTAAAAAAAGCCTAAAAAATGCTCTCATAGAGGAATGGAATAAGATTCCGCCTAGCGTAACGTCAAATTTAGTTAAATCAATGCCAAGAAGAATGGCAGCAATTATAAAATCAAAGGGAAATCCTACGAAATATTAATTAAATGAAAATTAATTAAATAAATTAATTTATACCATGTTTTTCTTATGGATTCAATGAAATTCATCAACTGTAAAAATACTTATTGCTTCCAAATTTCTGTCGATTTTTTGGTTTTCCTGGTTAATTTCACAAATTATACAAATGTTAAATTTTTTTTGCCATGTATCTATTCTAAAGATCTTCTAAAATGTAAATAAACTTTTTGTTTGTTAAAAATTAATTAATAAATTACAGTTTCACGAAGTTTTGTTTGAAATTAATGGGTGTACGAATACTTTCTACACTCACTGTAAGTCAAAATACCAAAATAAAAAATCAACGCAAGGAACAGTCACTAATGATTGTCACTGGTCCCAATGCGCAGACGTAGACATCTGAGTGGGGGAGTAGGCCCACTCATCTCGACTCGCGCAGGCGCCCTAAAAGGTTCAAGTCAGAGTGTTCGAGCTATACACAGGAATATTCGCGGCGCATCGATTTGGATATGTGTTAACCGCGAAAGATGATAAAAATCGGCGCCTACCTCGTTCATGCGTGGCACCGTACGAAAATATTGAAGGAAGCGTCTGAATTGATGAAAGTGTCGACAAAGTTGTGAAAGGGCGAAATTGTTGTACGTAGAATAACGGTCATGGCGGCAGCTGTGAGAAATCTGTGACGCCATCGAACGTGCGCCAAATAAGGGGTATATCAGTGTACGTGAATCTGGATTAAATAGAGATAGAGTTGGCTAGAAGCGAATAGAATTAGTCAGAATGCAACTTAATAAGGAGCACATGTGATATCGAACAGCGGTACAAAAATAATAACTGTTCTCCGCGCGAAAAGAGGAACTAACGATTGTTAACTCTAGAAATATATTTCTTTTTCAAAACATAGAATCACTTTTTACAGCGTGGAAGAAAACAAAACGGGTCATTGAAATGAATCAGGTAAAAGTAAAACAGTAACAAAAAAGATTTGTGCGTTTTGAAAAAGTCGTAAAGTACTATAAAATAAACACCAATTTGATATACCCGATAAACACGTCTTTCCCGCAATTTGATTGCTATGTTTTCTCTAACGTTCTGATTTCTCGAACAAAATGACAGTAAATATAGAGGTCATTAACGCATTTCCATATCTTATAATCGAAAACAGCTGAATTTATATTGGTTAGGTATAGAATCAAGAGTAAGAAGCCATGAACAAAATTCATAGAACAGCGCGTTTGATTAAGAATCAGTCTTAGCTCCGTTAACGGTCATTCTGTCTGATAACACCGTGTAATAAGCAACCAGAATCATTTATGAACGGGAGTTGAAACATAGAAAAAAATTTTGCAAGAAGAGTGAATTATTATCAGTTTTAAGCTTTTTTAAAAAGACACTGAACAAGATCACATTGAAAAGCATCTATTAAAAATAAAATAGAAAAAAATACGTAAAAAACAGAAAAAAAGACTGATCAGATTATCCGAGAAGATAAACGCCAATTGAGAAGTGACAGAAAAGGAAATTACAGCTGAACATGGCTAGACATCTGAATATGTTTGACCAATCAAAAGATGTGTAGAACGAGGACCCTCGCAATGTTAACCGATGGAAATTGGGGACACTAGCGAAAAAGAATGCAGGAGTGAACGACAAAGTAACGTAGAAAACAATAGATGGGACAAGGAGATTTCTGTTAAATTACACTAAATCTTAAATAAAAATTGAGATTAGATTCAGAAAAAGTGCCATATAGGCTTTGAAAAAGTTGAACTTAGCAGTTTGTTGTTCAAAAAGTGCCTGTACTTATTGGCGTAATAATAAACAGGAACATGATTAAAAATTGCAGGAACAAGCAAACAAATAGCAGGAGCGTGATAAAAAGATTATAATTAAGACTTACAGGGAGAATGTGAGACCTTCATTTATTCCGTGCTTCGGGAGAGCGTTCCCTTCAACACACAGACGACATTCTATGAATGTAATAATAAAAGTGTTGAGAATAATGTTTACAATATGCGTATGGTAACATGTGATTCAATCGGAAAAACGGTGGTTCCTGGTATAATAGTAAGTAAAAAATGTGAAATAAATTTCGTTCGTATGACGCTCCGATTTCGCGAAAAATGACTTTGAACATTTATTAAATATGCGGACAATGGACCAAAACTCGGTTTAACGGTTCTCACTGTAGACTATCATTTCTATTCATATTTGTAGTTTTAAGGAGAATTAACCCTACTTAACTTTCCGATCAGACTATACTGGCAATGCGGGGAAAACATGCCTTTTGCTGCCAGAAAAATACGTCTTAATAAAAGAGTTCTTTGTAACATACGTGGTGTCAAAATGAAGCCAAATTTTCAATGAATACATGTAAACTTCGATTTTCCGGAATAAAATACTCAAAAATACTCAAATCACGACGTAAGTAATAACAGATTTTGACACTAACGCAATCATGAATCCAACACGACGACCCACACTCAATTTCTTGATTTGCATATGAACTAAATTTTACTTAAAAATTAGAGTGTCCGTATGTCAACTGGATTACTAATATCTGTAGGAAGTTATTGCCTATCAGTTAAGATCCTAATAAAGCAATGAGTTCCTGGTAACGAAACGCCCGTCTCACCGATAGAAACAATTCAGAGTTCTACCGCTAGTTGCAAGTGCATCAATATATCAGTGCGTAGTATTAAACTTAAGGGTAATATCCCGTTGAAATTGTCTCAATACCATTTATCACGTAACGATTAAAAAAATATAGTATCTCGTTAAAAAAATAGGGATAATATTGCAATACCTTGTACGCCTCCACCCATGCCAAAAATATTTATCCTACATTATATCCTCCTTCATACCATGATAGTTTCGTATACAACATTTTTTCGTATTATTACAAAGAACGGAGATATTTAAGGTAGACAGAATTATTACCCCAACCTGTATATACAAGGTGTTTCTATGAAGTGCTGCCAAACTTAAGGAGCGTATAATTGAGGTAAAAACAAGTAACTTTTGTCAACATACCTATGGTGTCCGATCATTATTGGTGAAGATACAGCCGTTTGAATATCCGCCTACAGGTTGACAACATGACCTACATTCAGCTGCCTGAAGCGATCAACGCTCCGCGATACGACCTCGGCTCAGCGCCGTCGTATGCGTGCGACACAGCTGACTTCTCCCTCAACATTTTTTCCAATCGTTTCCAATCGCAGTTCCAATCGTGTAACAGTGCGAAACGTTTATGACCGTCAGGAGCCGACGTATTGAACAATTGTCATAAGTATGGTTTTGTGCAGTGTATTCGGTGCAATTGGTGTTTAAGAATGTGCACGTATTTGGAATTTATTTGGTTTGATTGTTCGAGTTGAATAAAGTAAGCCATTAAAAAACTTCAAGCGATTCGAATATTCGAGCCCTCGTAAGTTTTCGAGTTACTTGGAGATAAATATTAGACATGTATATATTCGAATTATTAGTGTGGACGTTTCTAAGTTAGCATTATTAGCAATAAACTTCCTCGAAATAATTACTTTCTATTTACGAAGTGAAAAATTATTTTCTAGTGCAGGAAACGTCGTCACCACTAATTCGGATATTTACGAATAACTCGAAAGTTGGAAATCTATTGGAATATGTAAACTTTCCGAGCTGAACATTTATCCACAAGTAACTCGAAATTTTATGAGTTCTCGAATATTTTTGTCGTTTGAACTTTTTTAATAGGTAATTTTTTTCCCAATAGTTCGGTGATTTAAAATAGTTCGGAAAATTTTAACACTTCCTCGGCTCGAAAAAATGGTGAGGGAGAAGTCAGCTGCGTCGCACGCATACGACGGCGCTGAGCCGAGGACGTATCGCGCAGCGTTGACCGCTTCGGGCAGCTGAATGTAGGTCATGTTGTCAACCTGTAGGCGGATATTCAAACGGCTGTATCTTCACCAATAATGATCGGACACCATAGGTATGTTAACAAAAGTTACTTGTTTTTACCTCAATTATACGCTCCTTAAGTTTGGCAGCACTTCATAGAAACACCCTGTATGTATAATAAATATGCAATTTATTATTGTATTTATTTATTTATTTGCTATTTAATCTGTATATAATGGTATGTATGTGGGGAGGATACACTCTCCGACCACCGCCGGATAACCTTTAACATGGAGGTAGCTGCTGACTCGGAGCCATCAGCCCTCTATCACAACCCCGGAATAACAGACAGGGCACTCTACAAAGAGGAGCTCATGAAGATGCTCATGCGGAAAGAGATCAGAGAGGCTGAGCACGACAGGTACGCCGACAGGGCGGCAGCTAGATGGCAGATCGCAATCAACCAGTCTTACGAGGCGGCAGGCTCCCCAAGACGGAGAAAGAAAACAAAAAAGGTCGTTTGGTGGAGTAAGGAGTTAAACAGGCTCCGCACCAACTTCCGAAAGCTTCTAAACAAAGCTGTAAAAAAGAAGGGCAAGGCAGACTGGGACATCTACAAGATGACTCAGAAGACCTACAAAAAGGCCATTAGGAAAGCAAAAACGTTGGCTTGGAGACGATTCTGTGAGGAGCTCGAGGCACTACCAGTAGTGGCCAGACCCAAAAAGTTTTTGCCCTAGACCAAACAATGAAAATAGAAGAACTCAAGCGACAAGACGGCACTATTGCCGCTGACCACGAAGAAATCTTATAACACCTTATAGAGGTGTACTTCCCGGGCTCCACACGGGTGGTACAGGCTCAGACATGGACTGGGTCTTTCATTGAGGGGATGGGGCCCAAGGACTGGAAGCTCGCATCCAAGGTCATAACCCCACAAAGGATTGCCTGGGCAATTGGATCTTTTAAGAGTTACAAGAGCCCAGGAGTTGACGGAATTTCCCCGATTTTCTTAAGGGAACGAAGCAGTGCTATTAGGAAGCACTTACTTAGCCCTTACAGATCGTGCATAGCGCTCGGGTTCGTACCCAGGGCGTGGTGGGAGGTCAGAGTGGTTTTCTTGCCTAAACCAGGCAAGAACCTCTACGACACAGCCAAAGCGTTTAGACCGATCAGCCTCACATCCTTCCTGTTGAAAACACTGGAAAGATTGGTTGATAGGTACATAAGAGACGAAGCCATTATGACAAGGACGCTACAGACAACACAATATGCGTATCAGGCCGGCAAATCAGTAGAGATGGCTTTCCATTCCCTTGTTAGGGAAATAAAGGGATCACTCGACTGTAAACAATCGGCATTGTGCACTTTCCTAGACATTGAAGAGGCGTTCGATAACACCTCCTTCAATGCTATATGCGCGGCAGCCAGAGAATTCAACGTGGAGGAACCTCTTATACGCTGGATCCACTGTATGCTGTGACATAGATAGGTAATAGCCAATCTTGGTGGGTCCAATGCCAGAGCATGGGTAGACAGGGGCTACCCTCAAGGAGGGGTATTATCCTCCCTCCTGTAGACCCTAGCAGTGGTCGGGCTCTTGGTAGAGCTCAGAGGGTCCTGAAATCAGGACCCTCTCGATATATGGCGACAAGCTCAAGACCTCCAAGGTGGTGAAGCACCTAGGAGTTATCCTGGATAGCAAGCTTTCCTGGAAGAGCCACATCACGAAAGAGGCTTAGAAGTCGATAGCCACTTTCTGGGCATGCAGAAGGATGTTCAACAACACGGGGGACTGAAACCCAGAATGGTTAAGTGAATATACACTGTCATTCTTAAGCCACAGCTCTGCCATGCCTCACTTGTTTGGTGGCCCGTATTTGCGAAGGCCGGCAACAAGAGGAAATTAGACAAAATTTACAGATTGGTGAACCTGGGGATAACGGGAGCCGCACGAACGACACCAACCCTAGCTGTAGGGACCCTCCTGCATCTCGAAGCACCGCATATAGTGATAAAGGCAAAGCAAGTAAAGCAGCCTTCCGTTTGCACACTGGAAGGGCATGGAAGAATTGCAGGTGGAGACAGGCGGCCATCTTCTACGAGGAGCCGCTGAGAGAGCTGATGAAATGGGGATGGGACGAGTGCACCAAGAGCTTGAACCTTGCCAACAGCTACCAGGTTATCTTCCCGAATAAGGGTGCTCTGGGTTCCAGGTCATTTTGGAATCCGGGGTAACGAGATGGCGAATGACCTAGCTAGGTCAGGCGCATCTAGAGGCAACCGAGAAGCAGACTATTGCGTGGGCATCTCTAAGAGTGCCCTCGGGCAAGAGGTACAAAGATGGGTAGACCAACTATTTTCCGACACCTGGGAGGCCTCAGGGGGTATGCGACACGCTAAAGCCCTACTTAGGAAGCCCTCGAGGAACGTAGGACTCACTCTTGTGGGGTTTAATAGGACTCGACTAAGTGGTCCTGGTCACAAGACACTGACATACAAGGAGGCATTTAACCAAGATAGGCTCAGTATTGAGACAAGGTGTCCCAGATATGAAGAGGTGGATGAAACCCCATTTCACTTGATTGGAAGCTGCAAGGGATTAAAGGCTGACAGGCACAATATTTTGGGTAAGCCGTACCTCGAGGCGTCAAACTGTGAGGGCATAAGGGTGGATAGACTGCTGTGTTTCGCAGTAAAAGCAGGAATAAGCCCGAATGCCACATAAAAAGCAATGCCCGTTAGGGTTCGGGTACAGTGGTCTACGGATACTGAGCGTCCGATAAAGACAAAGGTATGATATAATACGAATCTATATATATGTTTATATATCTCAGGAAAAAGTAGAAGGCCGGGATAGTGGGTCATACTCCCCACTCTACTCTCCCTTTACTCCCCCCCAGACTAACCCACTCTAATTAGAGTGGGTTAGAGTTGGTTAGACATGTGGAAGAGGGCCTTATTGGTCCTTATCCCAAAGCCGGGTAGGCCTGAGGGTATTCCCTCGTCATACACGCCCCTATGCCTGACGGATGTATTAGGAAGATAACAATTGTAGGCCTCTGTCATCCAGAAAAGTCCCCTGCCTAATAACTTTTGATATTAGAAATGCCTTTAACACTGCCTCATGGGATATTATCCTAAATAAACTAAAGGCGCTTAAAATCTCGGAGTACATCAGGCGTGTAATACACGACTATCTTAGCGAAAGAACCTTAATTATTAAAACTGCGGGTTCTGTGACCATGTATGAAACTACATGCGGAGTCCCACAAGGATCTGTACTAGGTCCTACCCTCTGGAACGTGTTGTATGACGAAATACTCAGGATAGAACCTCAGGATAGAACAGGATAGAGCCCGGGGTTCTTTCTGTGGCATACGCTGACGACCTGGCTATGATTATACTCGCGGAAAACATTGGTGAACTTGAGCGTATTGCAAATACAGCTATAGTTAAGATCACTGAGGTTATGGAGAAGCTTAAATTGCAACTATGCCCATAGAAGTCGGAGGCGGTGGTCATTAAGGGACGAAGGAGACGAAGGGGACTTGCCAGGCCAAGTCTCAAAATCAATGGCCACTACATTACCGTGAAGGAAGCCATCAAGTCCCTTGGTATATATATAGACCAACACCTAAATTATATATATAACTCGGAAATCACCAAGACAAGAGCAGTAAGTAAATGCAATACCCTGGCTCGAATTATGCCCAATCTTGGTGGCCCTAGTTTCTGCAAACGGAAGTTGCTATACATGATATCAATGTCATGTGTCCTATACGGGTGGCAAATCTGGGCTAAATCCCTGAGCTGCAAAACGGTTTGCAACACTCTGGAGTACATACAAAGGAAAATGGCGCTCCGAATGGCATCGGCGTACCACACGGTGTCCAAAGAGGCAGTAATGGTGGTTACATGTAGCCCACCCATTAAACTCATCATTGTAGAAATGAGGGAGACATCAAAGGGTGCAGATAAACATACGTGTAGGCAAAAAACTATTAAAAAGTGGCAGCAACAGTGGCAAAATCACGATCTAGCCCGGTGGACCAAGATCTTAATACCAGATCTAGGCAAATGGTATTATCGAAAGCACGGCCAAATTAACTATTATCTGACCCAATTTTTAACTGGACACGGTAGTTATTACTCCTATCTCTACAGATTTAAATTAAGAGAGACACCCGACTGTCCATACTGTGGCATGGTGGACACTCCCAGGCACGCCTTCTTTGTGTATCCAGAATGGAGCAGAATGGACCCAGTCTTTACTAGAAGACTGGGACCATCACAGCTAGAAACTTCCAGGAGAAGATTATCAAGAGTGAGGAAAACTGGATAAATATAACGTAAGAAGGGTCGTAAGAAAAACTGGGATAGTGCGAAGAAATGCCAACGCAGTGCCGCACTATTCCCACTTACCGGAGGTGGTTTTTTAGTGGGTATTGCCTTTTAGGCTGAGTCTCACATTACCCCAAAAACATTTTGGGGTGTGCGTCAAAGCATTTTTCCCCTCCGGTATATAAGTAAAAAAAAAGACATTTGGGGCATTCTCACTAGTGAGAATCGGAAGAGAATTGTCAATATTTCTAGTGGGGTGCCCCAAGGATCGGTACTTGGGTCAATACTCTGGAGCCTCCAATACAACAAGGTCCTACTTACCCAGGTACCTGAAGGATGCCAGTTAATTGGCTACGCCGATGATCTGTCGCTGACAGTCTGCGCCTCAAATGGTTCGGAACTTCAAGATAAAGCTAACCGGGCTATAGAGAACATTCAAGCCTCTCTAGGCTCGATTAGGCTCAATCTAGCCCCGGAAAAAACCCTCTTGGTCATTATGGCTGGTAGGAGACCTACCCCTCATCTAGAACTCCGGATCCATGACAGCATTATCACCCCCAGTCGGACGCTTAAATATCTTGGCGTTTTGTTAGACCATAAACGCACGTTTATGACGCATATCCAGGAAGTTACCCAGAAGGCCAGAATAGCATAGGAGTTCCTCGCCAGACTAATGCCGAATGTTGGTGGCCCTAGCTTTACCAAAAGAAGGATCATGGCTACCGTTACTTCCATTATCCTGTATGCCGCCCCAGTGTGGATCTTGGCGTTTAAATACAAAAAAGCATCTAATATTCTAAATGGAATATACAGGAAGGTGGCACTCAGGGTCTGTTCCGCTTATAGGAGCCTATCTACTGAGGCCATCTTGGGTGATAACGGGTGCCCCTCCCCTAGATCTTTTAGCCCTTGAGACATGTATGATTTTTAAAGGTACAGAACATGAGGACGTAAGTGAAAAAATCTTAAACATATGGCAATGAAAATGGAGAACATGTAACACCTCGAACTGGACGCATTGACTCATACCTAATGTCAAGAGCTGGGTGTGTAGGAGACACGGGGAAATAAGCCATGAGCTGACAAAGTTCCTATCGGGACATGGGTGCTTTGAGCACTACTTGCGTCGTTTCAATCTTAGGAACTCGGTTACATGCCGGTACGGTGAGAGGAAAGATACCCTCCAACATTTCAATGCCCAAGATGGGCTAGCAGGAGGAACTAGTGTGCTAATTTTCACAGGGCATTGAACCCTGACAATATTGTGAAGACCGTGATGAAGAAACCTGAAGATTGGAATGCAATAGCATCTTGGAAAACCTAATGGATAATTCCGTAAGAGTAGGAAACTATACTGTGTTAACCGACAGCGAACAGGTGGTCGCTAATGGATGGAGAACATGTGCTGACAAGTATCACCCTTTTATTAAACTATTTATAAAATCCGTTGACGAAAACGCACAAATGGACGTAAAAACCTTTCTTCATAAAATTAAAACATTGATGAATCTAGTCTTCCCAAGAAGAAAGGAATTTCCGCTTTTTAGTCTGGTATATTGGTGGACAAGTGTGGGACTTTGTGCACGAATTTTCCTGACCAGAGCGAAGTCAAGTAGTTTAAGCAAAAGCGGGTTGATTCGTGATATCTGTATTTATTAATCATGTAGTGATAGATAAGTTCTACATATAAAATCGTTCGTCGTCGTGTAGTTACTCGTTAATCGTTTATCGTTTATCGTTTATCGTTTATCGTTTATCGTTAATCGTTTCTTCGTACTTCGGCATAGCTACGTGGTGTCGTCTCGACTTGACGTCACTACTCTCTTATAGGAACAACCCCTCCGCAGCCACTGGTCGTGGAAGGACCTTACCTTGGAACCAGATGTGTGAAAGCGCACTTTCTCTAGATCCGCGGAGAAGTCCCTTCTGTCAGACAGATGTTTTACTACCTGTAATGTACTAGCTATCTACGTTAACGTTCTAAAAAAGTCTGGCAAGTACGTGATGTTGACCGTAGGGGTTTTTTATGACGTCCAGATAACGCACAAATTTTCGCCCCTACACTCGGCCATCCTGCAGGATATCTGTCCTCAGATAACACTCGATCAATAAATGTGCTTCATCGCCTAACTCGTCGCTGTCATCCTCGATCCATGGCTTCATATAGTCCGCTGCTGTTGAGGTCTGCTGCGGTCCTTCTTGATCACCGCCTTTCTCAACTATGTAGCGATCGTTCCTTAGGACCTTCGATATCCGGATACGGTCCGAAATATTTGGAAGCCAACTTTAAACCGGGCCCTTGTTGGGTCCTTTCGATTGCCACCAGGTCGCGCTCGCTGTAGCGCCGGGCATCCTTTCTACGTCGATTAAAGGCTCGGCGGTTCTCCTGTTGAATTTTTGAAATGTTGCTCTTCGCTGTCTCGCGTAGCTCGTCAAGTTTGTGCTGGAATGCTGTTGCCTATTCGTCCTCGAGTAGTTCCATGATCCTGGGGTCGTGTTTCAATCGTGCATTTATTCCGAACAACACTTTGAACGGTGGCATATTGGTGCTACGACTCGGTGCCACGTTTTGATAGATTTGACATCGTTCCAAATACTTATACTATTCGGCGGGTTCAGGCGCTGATAATTTGGTTAGCAGCGGTATGAGAGCTCACCCTCTCGACTTGTCTATTTGCCCTCGGCATTCCAGTTGTCGTTAACGTGTGCTCGATCCGTTCTTCTTCACAATACTGTTTGAAATTGAGTGAAGCGAAGGCGGTTTCTCTGTTGAAATGATTTTTCGTGGATTTCCAAAGATCACAGATTGCTTCTTCAAACGGTCCAGAACTTCAGCGGTATTGCAGGTTTTGGTTACGTACAACCATACGAACTTCGTGAATGCATCTACCACTACGAAGATGTAACGGTATTGTTTCTTCGTGGAGGGAAGCGGTCGATGTGGTAGGTGTCCAGTGACACTTCGGCTTTATCTATTGGATGGAGAAGACCTTCGCGTTTTCCTTGTTTCCGTACGGCAAGAATGCAACTCACACAGTTTTGCACAATCTTTTCTATCTTAGGTCGCATTTCCCGGAACCAGTAGTCCCTTTTCAGCAAGGTTTCCGTTTTCCCGACGGAAAAAATGCCCTTCCTCGTGTGCCCGCCTGATGACCTGGGTTTGCGTGGCTTTGGGTGCTATCAACCATATATCGTCATCTGTTTGCTTGAATAATAGTCCGCCACGTACAACGTACCCTTCGACTGGTTTTACTTCCATCGAATCCAACATTTTCTTAAGGCCCTTATCTTCGTATTGTGCCCTTTTCAACCGTGCCGATATACCTTCGCGACTCTCATTGATCGCCATGCATACTGGTAGTGGGTTACGGCTCGGGGCGTCTACGTGCATCATGTTTTTGCCTGGGCGGTGTTCAACCTCGTACTGGAATTCCTCCAGCAGTAAGGCCCACCGCGCGACTCGCACACACAAGTCCTTCTTCCGCATCGTCAGCGCAAACGCTCTGTAGTCAGTCATGATTCTGAAGGGAATTCCTAACACATATACTCGGAATTTTTTTAGCGATTTCACAATTGTCAACACTTCTAGCTCATAGCTGGCGTATCGTTTTTCTGCGTCGTCTTACCGCTTGCAAAATACACGGGGTGAAATGCCCCGTCGTCGGTGTTCCTCTGCAGTAATATTGCGTCGTACCCATACTTCGATGCATCGGTATACAGTTCGGTTTCCGCTCCCACTTTGTACATCTTCAGCACGGGTTTACTCATCAGAGACGCCTTCAGTTGCTCGAATGCGGACTCCTCTTCGACTTCAAATCGGAATTGGACATCGAGTTTTAGCAGGTTTGTCAGTGGCTTGAAATCACGGAGTAGTCCGGGATAAACTTCCTGAAGTAGCCGGTGAGTTCCAGAAAGCTTTGCACCTGTTTAATATTCGTCGGCCTACGGAATTTTGCAACGGCATCAGTCTTGCGCTCGGACGGGCGGACAGTACCATTTTTTATGATATGTCCCAGGAACTCCACTTTGCATCGTAGCAGGCTGCATTTACTCCAATTGATTATCAAGCCGGTTTCACTTGCGGTACGTAACACAACTTTTAAGTTTTGCAGGCCGGATTCGTGGTCTAACAATGGTATGAGATCGTCGAGGTAAGTCAGTACCATTTTTGCGTATATAAGTTCGCGGAACGTTGCGTTAATGTATTTTTGGAAAACGCCCGGGGAATTGCATAAGCCAAATGGCACTCTCAAGAATTCGTACTGCCCATCTGGAACTATGAAGGCAGTGTATTTCCGACTTTCATCACTTACTTTTACGTGGAGGAAACCATTTTCCAAGTCTAATGTGCTGTAGACTTTTGCAGTCTGCAAGAGATCCAATTGATCTTCTACCAGGGATAATGGATACCGATCCTTGACGATTTGTTTGTTCAGTAATCTATAATCTATGCAAAGTCTAGATGATCTATCCTTTTTCTTTACTAGAACTACCAGGCATGCGTATTCGGAAAGAGAGGGTTGAATTACACCGTTGCGCAGCCATTCCCGAATTTGGAGTTTACTTCGTCCCTTTTTGAAGGAGATAGTCGTCTCGCACGTTGATACACTGGCTCGTCATCTTTTAATATCAGTTTCATCTCTGTGCCAACCTCACGCACCTTCTTGGGTTTGTATTCTCTTATCATCTCAGCTAGGGCTCTCCTATGCTGAGGTTTGGGGACGTATGCTATGTCCACTTCGTTGACTTCACATTCGTAGTTTAAGACTTTTAGGACTTCGGGTTGCTTTGTTATCTTATAAATCGTGATTTCCCCATGACTGATCATTAGTCCGACTGAATCTAAAAAGTCAGTGCCGATCAAAAGGCCGTGAGACATCAAAGAGTTGGAGATTACTCGCACGGTCATGGGGTAGGAATTGCCATCTATGGCTGCTTCGGTCAGGAACTCGCCCAATACCCTGTTGGTGCCTGAACCTACGCCGCGAAAACAGACCTTGCTATCGCGCAATGGAGGTGCTCCTAATCTTGAATACGTGTCGACACGCATTAGGCAAATGTCACTTCCCGTGTCCACTAATGCGGTAATTTCTTGCTGACGTATCGTGAGCTTCTTGGAATATTTCTTGCGCTGGTCCTGCGTGACGGTGAGGCTTTCTCCTGTCGAACGCTGTTTCTTTGGGCATTGCGCAGAGATGTGTCCAAACTCATTGCAACCGTAACATTTCCGCCCCTTATCCTGTGCGGGATAATCGGCGCTGTCGTGATCACGATCTCCACAATTAACGCATCGCTTCCTGCTTTGAGGCTGACCACCTCTCTGGAATTCTGCGTTGTGCCGTTTATCTTCGCCATTGTTTCGTTGCCAGGGTTTGTTGTTTCCATGGCGGGTCGAGTTGCTTACCGCCCGTTCTCTTGGGCCATCGTTGCTTTCTGAGCGCCACCTTAAGTCGTTGCTGCTGGTGTGGGATTTGGTACCGGGGAGTAGGACAACGCCTCGAAAAATTTCCTGCAATGCTTCCCTCGTGTGAGGTTTCTGCATCCTTGCATAGTTCTGCATTACCAAATTTCGAATTCCGTCGATCGTGTATTCGATAAAATCAATTTCGTTGATCGATGCACAGTCTGCCAAAGCTGTCTTCTGGTGAAAATACTTGGCGAAAGTCTCATCTCTTCGCCAACTCCTTTTTTCGAATTCCTTCCGCGTTGAAATCGTCGTGGCCTGTTCGCAAAATCTGCCTCTGAGTCGCTGAAGCACTTCATTTACAGGCATTTCTAAGTAGTCCGGTCTCCCATGGAACCATCCTAACGCTCTTCCCGTTAGACGTGTGACTACCAGCAATTTCGTCGTTGCGTCGTCTAAGCCACACATGTTCCTTAGAAGCGTTACTTGCTTTTCCTATGTTTCGAACATTTCGGGTTTACCCTCAAAATGACCTAATAGCGCAGTTACTGATGGGTCGACTCTTACTACTGCGCTTCTCGCTGGAGTTGTCGGTACCACAGATGATACGACCGTATTCAGGTGTTGTGCTTCGGGTGTCCTTCTTGACTCTCGTGACATCAGCTGTAATAAGGTGTCCTGAAATTCTCGACGACTGATGAATTCTTCTCCGGGAGGACTTATTGCTGTTCCTACTGCGCCAGCTTCTTCGTTCGCGGTAGTTTCTCCATCATTGTCGTTTGTTACGTCAGTCATCCATCGGCCAGTTGGATCTATTGTTACCAACCTGTTAATCAATTCGGACTTCGAACAGACGGTGTTCTGTCCAAGCAATTTCAGATTCTGCTTCAACTCAGACACCGTAAAGTCATTCGGTGTTTTCGTGGGTGGATTCATCGAATCCGCAACGTCTTCTATCACAATAGTCTGCTTTTCCGTTGCTCATCCGTCGCTTTACTACGCTTGGCTTGTCTGGTCGTTCGTGCTCAATCAATCCCGGCTGAGCCCCCAAAAGATTGTGGTATTTTGTTGAGGAATTTTCCTGACCAGAGCGAAGCCAAGTAGTTTAAGCAAAAGCGGGTGATTCGTGATAACTGTACTTATTAACCATCTAGTGATAGATAAGTTTTACATATAAAATCGTTCGTCGTCGTGTAGTTCCTCGTTTATCGTTAATCGTTTCTTCGTACTTCGGCATAGCTACGTGGTGTCGTATCGACTTGACGTCACTACCACCGTATCTAATACTGCCCAGAGCTTTGGAAGTTCATCCCTCTTATAGGAATAACCCCTCCGCAGCCACTGGTCGTGGAAGGGCCTTACCTTGGAACCAGATGTTCTTGACCGTAGGGGAGGTTAACATGTAACAAACTTAAAAGGAAATATACCAGGTTTTATTAATTAAATTGTAACTCAAAAGATAATAGTAATTGAACGGACTAAACGGTTTTATGATTTAAGTACAATTTGAAAAAGGAGCTCGAATAAACAATCGTCAGCTGTAACGGTTGAATGGCGAATGATGATGATTCTCTCGCGTCCTCTCGTTAAATCCTCATCGTCTCGACACTGCTCTTCCCCTTCCATCGACGTATCTCTACCAATGATGGTCCTCTTTTTTTTCTTTGAGGGGGGGGTGTATCTTCGGCTCACACAGGAGTAGTAGGAACAAAAATAATGAGGAACAAAACAATGACACGTACTATAAGCTGTACAAGGAGGCTAAGAAATTGCTAAAAATTGAGATCAAAAGAACTAAACAAAACAGTTGGAAAACACTCTGCGATGAGGCTGACAAAAATGTCTGGGGAGACGTATACAAAATCATTATGGGCCGATACAAGCAACTGAGGCCTAAACTTAGTATGAATTTTATGCTTAAATCGGCTGGGGAACTATTCCCAGAGCACGAGATTGAAAAGAGGAAAAATGTCATACCTGATTATTTCCCGCCATTCCGACTAGAGGAGTTGACTAGTGCTGTTGACAAATTGAAAAGGAAAAAAAACCTGGACCTGACGGCATTCATGCCGACATAGTTAAAATAATTGTTAACACGAAGCCTGCGCTTATCATGAAATTAATGAATGATCTTATGAGCCAGGGATGTTTCCCGGAGTGCTGGAAGATGCCCTCTTGGTTTATCTGCAGAAGCCTGGGAAACCGGAGGAAGATCCAAAATCATACAGACATTTATGTCTAATTGACGCTTTCAGTAAGTTGTATGAGCATCATATTCTGCAAAGGCTTAATAAGGAATTGGAAAATAAGAAAGTCATTTCTGATAGGCAATATGGCTTCAGGAAAAGAAGGTCTACTATTATGGCGGTTAAGAAGTTGATAGACTGGGTATCAGATGCAATAGACCGACCCAGGTCTTTCAGAAGAATACCGTGCCTAGTAACACTGGATGTTAAAAACGCTTTCAACTCGGCCTCATGGGATAGTATAGTAAGCAAGCTCAAAACTGCTGGTATCTCCGACTATTTGCGCAGAATAATACAGGATTATCTCTTTAAGAGGAAACTGCTTATTAAAGCTGATAAACAATATAACATATTTACCTATTACAAGCAGTGTACCACAAGGTACAAGGAGCGGACGAGTGGAATATACTGTATGATAATATTCTACACCTAGACCTACCCTCGGGAGTGCACACAATTGCATACGTCGATGATTTGGCGATACTAATTTTGGCAGATAACTGCCAAGATATCGAAATAAAGGTAATGAGACAATTAATTTGGTCAGCACATGTCTAAAAAATTTGAAACTCGAGTTATGTCCGGAAAAAAACGGAAGCGTTACTATTTATGGGCAGGAGGAAGATTGATGAACCAGATCTGAGAATAAATGGGTACAAGATTGTATTTAAGCCCACAGTTAACTATCTAGGAAACTGGTTAGACCGAAATATAAGTTACATCCTTCACACTAAGGAAATAGCCAGAAAAGCTGCTGTGAGATGTAATATTCTACCTAGGATGTTACCTAACATTGGTGGGCCACAATTCTATAGGAGACAACTTCTGAAGTCGGTCATAAATTCCATAATAATGTGTGGACACCAGATATGGGGGAAATCATTAAAATACAAGGTGGTGACCAACAATCTGAAAGCTATTCAGAGAAGAATTAACATCAGAGTCATATGTGCCTACCACACAATCTCGAAGGTTGCGGCCTTCGTGATATCAGGTAATCTACCAATCACATATCTAGTTATGGAAAGAACCGAGATCGAAGCAGGAAGCTCACATGAGAAGGCTATTAACAAGTCTATTTACTTATGGCAAAGAGAGTAGGCGAACGCCACTACTACGACGGCTAAGTGGACCAAAGTCCCGATTAGGAACCTGGACAAATAGTGCAACAGGAAGCACGGTCAAATCGGACATTACCTAACGCAGTTCCTGAGTGGTCATGGGGCCTTTTATGAGTATCTTTATAGATTCAAACTAAGAGACTCACCCAATCGCCCCTATTGTAACGCCATTGATACACCAAAACATACGTTCTTCTAATTTGAATTTGAATTTATTTGAATTCCCTGGATAAACCCCTTGAGAAGTATACAGAAGAAAAAACATGTGAAGAAAACTTAAGATGATAATTACATAGATGAAAGAAAAATAATAAGATAATAAAAATAAAAGAAGATAATCTTAGGATAATGAAAGTAGACTAAGATAACAGTGCAACGATGAATAAGGTGAAGCTAGGACATCTATACGGAAAACAGTATTCGATCAGTACCATCACGGCCGTATAACACAACACTCAACTACCTCGTATTAGAAGGCTTACAAAGTGCTGAAGATCTGATAAGTTTTAAAACCTTGTGCTTAAAACTAGCCGAACTACGACTAAGAACCACATGATCCGGTAGTCTGTTCCATAACTTGCTTCCAACAATTGCGAAGGACCTCTGAAAAGCAGTGGTACGACATGCCGGGACTAATAATCTCTCAGAGGAGCGAGTGCAAGGTCCCATTCCAGATGGATTTATAACTAAACTTCCCTTTAAATATTCCGGAGTGCCACGACTGATTATATTATAAATAAGTAGAGCCAGAAAGTATGAACGTCTTTCATTGGGTAATAGCCATCCAAGCTAAGCCGGTATGGTGTGATGCTAGTGTCTCGCTTTATCCCAAACACAAACCTAACGCATCCATTTAATAATATACGCAGTTTCCCATCGAGAGTGGAATTGATGTCTGTAAGAACTGCACAGCAGTAATCGAAGTGTGGGAAAATAAGGGATTCCATTAGCATTTTACGCAACCCAACCGACAAAAGCTATTTGTGGACTTTCAGTTGGGCAATTGAACAATTAACCTTATTAGCTATGGCGTCCACATACTCATTTCAAGCCAGGGCTTGGTTTAAGACTACACCCAGATATTTGACCGAAGAAACGAATGGAATTGGCATTCCATTAATTGATAGCTGACTCATAACCACACTTTCGATTATACGAATATAGGACAAAGAGCCCATAATCATCGATTTGGTCTCGCTAGGATTAAGGGTTAGGATGTTAGTATTTGCCCAGGCAGATACAGAATTAAGATCCTGATTCACCTGGAGTAATCCTGACTCTATGTCACATGGGCGGCATTGCAGGTAGATCATAAGATCAGCCCCATAGAGCATATACCTACAATTATGGATATAATAATAATAATAATAATAATAATAATAATAATAATAATAATAATAATAATAATAATACGTTTTTATTGCATCTACATTTAGGTATGCAATACATAGAAGTCATTAAATAGTTTGAATGGTATAGGTAGCAGACGCACGGGCGAGGTTCGGCAAAGCCGCTTTGCAACCTAACCCTATATATATTGACCTATGTCATTAATAAAGAGGGAAAATAATAGAGGACCCAGAATGCTTCCCTGTGGTACACCACTGCACACCGGAATCCAGGAAGAGATCCGACCTTCTAGGCTTTTTACAGCCTGTGATCGATTGCTCAGGTACGAGTGAAATCATTTAAGAACCGACACGGAGCAGCCAAAACAATGAAGTTTCTTCAATCATAGGTTGTGATCAACCGCGTCAAACGCCGTAGAAAAATCAAGGAATACTACAATGGTAACAAGCCGATTATCTATTCCTCTCCTAACATCGTCCAGAAACTTGATCACAACAGATTGCGCACTATATCCTCTACAAAAACCCGACTGGTATTTGTCAAGCAAATTATTAGTCTCCAGATATGTAGAGAACTAAGTAACAACAAACTTTTCCAGAACTTTGGAGGCTGCACAGAGAATGGAAATCGGTCGATAATCGCTAGGAGAGGTCGGCCGACTTTTCTTTTTAATAGGTCGGACCAAAGACTGCTTCCACAGGGAGGGGAAGAAAGAGGTGACCAGGGATTGATTCAGAATATCAAGGAATGGAGGCAAGATGGTGGGAGAAGCTAAAGTAAGGAGATGATGTGAGATATCATCTACACGAAACCCATTTGTTTTAGATTCCGATAAAATGTAAGTAAGATCGAATAAATTTATATGAGCAAAATAAAACTTAGTATCATCGAATGGAGATAACGAATTAGGCTGGGAAAGGGAAATTGGAAAGTTAGGAGGTAGAGGAGTAGTGGAAACAGAAGAGGTGAAGGATTGATTTAAGGCTTCCAAGAAATCGGAAGTAAGGGACCGGGTCTCCTTGCTATTTATACCGAAATTACGGACCTCTCTCCAAAGCAAACAGGAGTCTTTGATACCAGAGAACTTCTGATGGACGAAATGCTCTCTTGCATTCCTTATAAGAAATTGAACTCTATTTCTCAATACTTTATACAAAGCGTACGTGTCCTGGTTGCGCGTTCGTTTAAAGCAAAGAGACAGATGGTTTCGTTCTTTTATTAGAGCTCGAATCTTTTCCGAGAGCCAGGGTGCCACCGGTCTCCTTACACGCTTTAGCGTAACAGGTGCAAGCAGGTCAAAACACATGCGGATATTGTGACTAAATACATCGGCTTTAACATCAATTGTATCTGCAATATGAAAGCCACTCCAATCCATATTGAAAAGATTCATCTGTAGTTGCTCGTAATTAAGATGTTTCAGGTCTCTGCTACGAATAAACCTAGCCTGACACCTCATTACCCTGAGAGAATATGTGATGAAGATGATTTCGTGACCAGAGAGGAAAGGAAAGTGTCATTGCCCACTATTAACAATTTTCTTACTGTCATCTACTGCACAGAGGTCCAACCAAGTGTGCGATCTAGAAGTGTGGTGAGTGCCGTCATACGGGACAATGTACATACCGTAGTTAACAAAAAATCGTTTCAAGGCCATGGAGTCATATGTTGTAGTATTTAAATCAGTGTTGAAATCACCCATAATAATAACATTTTTGTAGGAAGGTATGAGTCTACCTGAAAAGTTGAAATAAATCCAACTTTAGTGGGTTTATAGACCACAGCAAGAGGCAAGATAATGTTCCTATGTGTGATTTCGACAATTATATACTCTGGTCTTGCAACATACACTTCAGTATGACTATTTGAGACACATAGAATACGAGCCGATAAAGTGTTATGTACGAACAGAGCCACACCCCCTCCTACCTTTCCAGCCCTGTCATGACGAAGAATGTATTACCCGTCAAGTTTGACACATTTGTCATGCACACTGTTTGTCAACCAAGTCCCAGAAACCCCAATGACATGGAAAGAGGTAGCCAGAAAATATTCCCGAAATTCATCAAGATGGGGTATTAGAGCTTGTGCATTAAAATGACAGATTTTAAGATTGTCAAAGTTCGAGTTGTTGAGACTATCAGGACTATTTATAGAGAGGCAGTAGGGGCGATGCCTCTACTCGCACGATTTGAATATCAATACAGCTTCCTGAGCCCCTCAATGTCCAGTACTTTGACAGGAGAAGCAGATTCATATTTCTTTACATATATCGACCCGTTAGAGGTCCACACTGACTTAATCCTCGATTCCACAGCAGCTCTCTTGGCCTCGTGCCAAAGGACTCTGAGCGAAGGCGGAAGGGCTTCACTTATATCGACTATGGAATCAGCGAATGTACAGTCAATTTCTGAGGCCTTAAGGGTCTTCTTCATCCTTTTCTTTTGAATAAGTTCATGGGCTATCTTGGCACCTGTGACCCTAAGCAGTACAGGCCCCAGTTTAGGGTTTCGCACCGTTAAACGATTGAACTCCGGACGCGAATGACTCCGAAAGATTGCAATGAAACTCGCTGCACGATGTCTTAACCGCGTTAGCGAACAGAAATAAATGTTGGAAAGAACGGGGCAACGGATCATGTTTCAAAACAAACTTGCATTTGTATTGTGCCCGAACTTACGGTCTCCTCGCCGGCGCGTGGCGCGTCGGAAGCAAGCAGATGATTTCACATTCACACCAGTGTAAAAGACTGTGTGGCAGCTACGAAAGAGCAGTGTGTTTCTTTTCGATCTTTCAGAAAGTCACTCATGTCCGCAGTTCAATTGTCTAACGGTGCGAAACGTGTATGACCGTCGGAGATCGACGTATTGAATAATTGTCGTAAATACAGTTTTGTGCAGTTTATTCAGTGCAATTGGTGTTTAGAGATGTGCACGTATTCGGAAATTATTTGGTTCGATTGTTTGAGTTGAATAAAGTAAGCCATTAAAAAAGTTCTGGAATATTTTAGTCGTTTGGGCTTTTTTAATAGGTCATTTTTTCTCCAATAGTTCAGTTGCCAGTTGTAACACTTCCTCGACACGAAAAAATAAAGAGGTAAAAGGTTTAGTCAGCTGTGTCCCATGTATACGGCACTGAGCCGATGACTTTCGCCGTGACGTTGACCTCATCGAACAGCCGAATATGGGTCACGTTGCCTACATGTAGGCCGATATTCAAATGGCTGTACCTTCGACAATAATGACCGGAGACCATAGGTATGTTAACAAAAGTTGCTTGTTTTTACCTCATTTATACGCTCCTTAAGTTTGGCAGCACTTCATAGAAACACCCTGTATACAAAAACTCCTGAAATGTAAAATTCCGGAGGAAGGAGACCGTACATAGATAATCTATAATACTGTGCAAGGCCGAAGAAATGCCAAGCAGGTTGTTCCGGCCTTTGCACACTATGGAGGAGGGGTTTTAGTCAGTAGGGCCCGGGAATAGCCCGCGAGGAGTCCAACACTACCCCCACATAACACCATAATGGGGTTATCCGTAAAAGGATTTCCGCTCCTCCGGGGGAAAAAAAAGAATGGGTTAGAGATATATACAGATAGAGCCAGGTCGGTGACTGCGGACGTTCCGCACGAGTCAGAGCTCGGCCCCACGTTGTGGAACGTCATGAATGACGGGGTGCTACGGCTGTCGGTAGCAAACGGAGTCAAAATAATTGGCTTAGCCGACGATGTAGCAGTTATTGCGTGCGCGATGACGATCAGGCGTCTGGAAGGCATGATGATCCGCACGTTGATCAACATCGTGGCCTGAATGAAAGCCAATAATTTGACCTTGGCATCACACAAGACTGAAGGGGTGCTCCTCGCCAGGGCCTGTGTTCCGACTGGGCCGCGAGTGATGCTCCTTAACCACACTGTGCCCGTCAAGAAATCGGTGAAGTATCTGAGGCTACTGATCGGCGGACGTTTCACGTTTCGGGAAGCGTTCACAACCGCGAGCACCAAAGCGCAGAAATTCTCGCTCGTCCTAAAGAGAATTATGCCGTGGGTGGTTGTTGTGACAGTTACGTCGTAAGAGTTTAACGTGTAGCTCCTGCCTCGCGGCTTAATCCACACGGCCCCCATGGGCGAGGGATCGAGATTACGCTCGATCAACGCGCGCTCGCCGAAGCGTAACGCTTCCGGATCGATTCTGGGTGTAAGCCCGTCATCATCTCTGGTCGGGAGGGAGGCCTACCTAAACCTCTACCATCTCTGCAGGATGGCACCCGAGCTGTGCACCGCAGCTCACTCGTCGAGACACACGGCCTCTAGCCCGCGATGTGGGCTTTAACCACTGCCACCACGATGGTCCTACCCATCGCCGGAGGCCAGGACCACATCCCAACCCTCCGGCGATGCGCAGGACATCGCCAGAGAGGTCGGGATCCCATCCCGGGGGCCCCTCCGACTCCCGTGGTACCGTTTATCCTCTGGTATGAGCACCGGTGAGGATCTTAAACTCCTCGGCGCCGGCAACCAGCTCGGGTACCCCGGGTACGCCAAGCCCGTAATCTGTCTCTAAAGAGACAGATCCCCTGGGGGGTGGATGTTGTGACAATCGGCGTAAGCTGCTGAACAACCCAGCGAATGCTATCCTCTACGGAGAAATTTCTCTACGGAGCTCCCTTCTGGGCGGACACGCTGGAGAAGCGCTGGACCAGAGACGCGCTGGACAGGGCACACAGGATCGGCATCCTTCGAGTCACCAGCGCCTATCGCACGGTGGCAGCTCAGAAAGGTTTCGTCTTTCCCGGTTCCACCGCGGGAATGAGTAGGCCAACAACGAGGGTCGTTCGCAGCACCTGAAGAGGTCTTAGACGCCATGGAGGCGGAAGCTGCAGAAGAAGGGCCCCACCGAACGAAGGAGCGGCAGATAGAAGTTCAAGCTGTCGCTGACGCGCCCCTCCGAGATGAGACGATGCACCGATGGCTGTAACGGTGGGACATTGACAGCAGAGAACGCTGAACCTACCAGGTAATTCCGAACATATGCGTTTGGATAGAGCGCAAACACGGGTGGTTGTCTTACCACCTGATGCAGAGACTCACTGGATATGGTTGCTTCGGTGAGTACCTGTATAGCATTGGTAAGAGAGCGCAGCCGAAGTGTCTTCTGTGCGGGGCGATCACTGATAACGCGGAGCCCGCGCTCTTCGTGTATCCGCGTTGAACGGCCTCACGGAACCTCTACGAGCTCTAAGGCTACGAGCCATCGTTCAACAAGGAGAAGACTCAAAGGACCTTGACCCAGCGGCTCTCGGAAGGGCCCTGTTTGATGGGAAGGCCTAGTGGGACGCTGTAACGATGTTTGCCACTGGTGTCCTTCGGTCCAAGGACGAGGCGGAAGCTGCTGAAGCAGAAGCCGTCACCGTGGCTCACGGACGCATCAGGGGGGAGGACCGCGGTGACAAGGACCAGGTAGACGAAGAGGTGTGTTTTAGCATATACTCCATTGGTATCATGGAGGCTGATACCAACTAGCGGCCGTTGCTCAGCCCTATCCGGGCAATCACCGTAAGGGGGAATTAGGCGTAGCCCAGGGACAGAGGGGATAAAAAAAGAGTGCCGAGGTTCAGATTGGGAATTTGGTAAGGGAAATATTATACTGGGTGGAAGAGGAGATAGGAGGTATAGAGTTTGTGGAGAAGAGTCATGAGAACATATATGGGAAAGATGTATAGGGCAGGAATCGAAGGGAGAAGAAGAGAAAGTGAATGACTAAGAATGAGTGACTGAATGCATAACTGTGTAAACAATAGTTGCTATGGAAAGTAAAAGTAAGATTTAGAATAAGTCAATAGGAATAAGATTAGCACTTGTTGCAATTCCATGAACGGCAAGCCTAATGCGATGGTTTTTAAGTAAAGCACGACAACGAAAGCGGACATCTTGGCGGCCGCTGACCGGCACTTAGTGCTGATCAAAGTATCGAAAAGCGAGAGAAAAAATTCAACAACTAAATAGGTGTTGATTACCAACCTACGGGGTTTAGCAACCCCATGAACGGTGAGTGACACTCACTCACTCAAGGTTTTTAAATGAATTTGTAATACAAAGGCTAGTAGGAGAATGATTAATCTGCCCCCCCCCCAAATAACTGCTATCTCGGGACTAGATTACAAGTCCCCCTTTACGAGTTTCCGGGGGGCAATTGGGTCGCTTGGGGACTCAGTAAATATGGACTCCAGGTGATTAAGGGTTCGCTGAGTGGTAGATAGTGAACACCGAAATATAGGCGTGGCTATACAGAGGTATAAGGGATCAAGTTCTTCGGATACTCCAAATCTACTCCCTGGGCAGGGTCAACAAGTCATACCGGCGTGCCAGATTGAAACCTTTAAAAATGTCTACGAATGAACAGCCGCACATTTCAGGAACTCGTTGAACGGGAAAATTAAGTTGACTGGCCTATGTTACTGTACTCTGAATTTGTACTTAATGTAACCATTAACTACTTTATGTTGCGATTCTTTTACTGCTTATGCTATTCTTTATACTTGCATGCTATCTTTCCTGTAGACCAACAGTCTTTTTATATTGTATGTTGTGCTTTTGGTATTCTATCCTAGTACGTAATAAATTTGTTTTTCTCTCTCTCTCTGTCTCTCTCTCTCTCTCTCTCTCTCTCTCTCTCTCTCTCTCTCTGCCTCTCTCTCCCTCTCTCTCTCCCTCCCTCTCTCTCTTTTTCTCTTTCTCTTTCTAGTATAATTAAAGCTGGAGTATTTTGATGCATTGACCTGTCGGTTAGTAGCTCGGCGCGCCTTCAAGTTGCCAGAAAATACTTGAATAAGTGTTTGCTTACAATGCAGAAAACACAGCGCTACTATTTACCAGTAACTCTAACGCCAACTTTCTCCTAAATGCTTGAGTAGTGCATCTTATTACTTGAGTAATTTTTACGCTTATAGGTGTATTGTGTATTGATAAAGTGTGAAGCAAATCAGTGACCGCAACATCGTGGCTTCTCCTTATAAGACACATATACAGGGTGTTTCTATGAAGTACAGCCAAACTTAAGGAGCGTATAATTGAGGTAAAAGCAAGTAACTTTTTCTAACATACCTATGGTGTCCGATCATTATTGGCGAAGATACAGCCGTTTGAATATCCGCCTACAGGTTGACAATATGACCTATATTCACCTGCCCGAAGCGGTCCACGCTCCGCGTTACGTCCTCGGCTCAGCGCCGTCGTATGCGTGCGACACAGCTGACTTCTCCCTCAACATTTTTTCGAGCCGAGGAAGTGTTAAAATTTTCCGAAATATTTTAAATCACCGAACTATTGGGAAAAAAATTACCTATTAAAAAAGTCCAAACGACAAAAATATTCGAGAACTCGTAAAATTTCGAGTTACTTGTGGATAAATGTTCAGCTCGGAAAGTTTACATATTCCAAAAGATTTCCAACTTTCGAGTTATTCGTAAATATCCGAATTATTGGTGACGACGTTTCCTGCACTAGAAAATAATTTTTCACTTCGTAAATGGAAAGTAATTATTTCGAGCAAGTTTATTGCTAATAATGCTAACTTAGAAACGTCCACACTAATAATTCGAATATTTACATGTCGAATATTTATTTCCAAGTAACTCGAAAACTTACGAGGGCTCGAACATTCGAATCGCTTGAAATTTTTTAATGGCTTACTTTATTCAACTCGAACAATCGAACCAAATAAATTCCGAATACGTGCACATTCTTAAACACCAATTGCACTGAATACACTGCACAAAACTGTACTTATGACAATTGTTCAATACATTGGCTCCCGACGGTCATAAACGTTTCGCACCGTTAGACGATTGAACTGCGGACATGAGTGACTATCCTCAAGATCGCAAAGAAACACACTGATCTTTCGTAGCTGCCACACAGTCTTTTACACTATCAAATAACTATGATGGTGTGAATATGAAATCATCTGCTTGCTTCCGACGCGCCACGCGCCGGCGAGGAGACCGTAAGTTCGGGCACAACGCAAATGCAAGTTTGTTTTGAAACATGATTCGTTGTCCCGTTCTTTCCGACATTCGTTCCTGTTCGCTAACGCGGTGAAGACATCGTGCAGCGAGTTTCATTGCAATCTTTTGGATTCGTTCGTGTCCGCAGTTCCAATCGTGTAACAGTGCGAAACGTTTATGACCGTCGGGAGCCGACGTATTGAACAATTGTCATAAGTACGGTTTTGTGCAGTGTATTCAGTGCAATTGGTGTTTAAGAATGTGCACGTATTCGGAATTTATTTGGTTCGGTTGTTCGAGTTGAATAAAGTAAGCCATTAAAAAATTTCAAGCGATTCGAATATTCGAGCCCTCGTGAGTTTTCGAGTTACTTGGAGATAAATATTCGACATGTAAATATTCGAATTATTAGTGTGGACGTTTCAAAGTTAGCATTATTAGCAATAAACTTCCTCGAAATAATTACTTTCCATTTACCAAGTGAAAAATTATTTTCTAGTGCAGGAAACGTCGTCACCAATAATTCGGATATTTACGAATAACTCGAAAGTTGGAAATCTATTGGAATATGTAAACTTTCCGAGCTGAAATTTATCCACAAGTAACTCGAAATTTTACGAGTTCTCGAATATTTTTGTCGTTTGGACTTTTTTAATAGGTAATTTTTTTCCCAATCGTTCGGTGATTTAAAATAGTCCGGAAAATTTTAACACTTCCTCGACTCGAAAAAATGTTGAGGGAGAAGTCAGCTGTGTCGCACGCATACGACGGCGCTGAGCCGAGGACGTAACGCGGAGCGTGGACCGCTTCGGGCAGGTGAATGTAGGTCATATTGTCAACCTGTAGGCGGATATTCAAACGGCTGTATCTTCGCCAATAATGGTCGGACACCATAGGTATGTTAGAAAAAGTTACTTGTTTTTACCTCAATTATACGCTCCTTAAGTTTGGCTGTACTTCATAGAAACACCCTGTATATAGGAATTAAGTACTGTGGAAGAAAATGTATTGTAATCCCAAGGTAAACAATACACGCACATGCATTACTGCAGTCAAACTACGTAAGGTGGTGATTCTCGCAACAAGTGCATATGTCTCATCATATTTAATTGATTAATGGATTCGAGTGCAGCCTTTGACAATAAGACATGTCTTATACCGAATTTAGTTGGTTTTCCGTTACAATTATTCCGAAAAGCCCACTTGTTTTTAACAGTGCTTTAATGTTTAGGTTTATCCGTGGATTGCCACGGTTTGTTCTTTATGTCGTTATATTCTTCCTTCATCGCTTGTTCCCATTCATCGGCATTTTGTTGAAAAAGAGTTTGTTCGACTATTAATCGATCTTAATTACTCTTCGTTGACTTGACGGTCCACAGGGCATAATCTTAAAATCTTACAGGAAGTTGTCGATTTGTCGGTGGTGTTGTTCGTAGAATCATATGAATATTTTACTGAAATATCAGTATCTTCCATCGGAATATTCGAATCCTTAGTTTACAATCTTTGCCGTGTGGCTGAACTTCTTCGTTCACATTTCCTTCCGGTACAGGGATAGCTTCATAATTTTCTGAAAACGAATCAGATAGATTCACATCTGGTTGTTCAGTATTTGATCCGTTAAACTCTGCTTCATCGGAGATCAGATCGTCAATAAGAATCAATAAATGTGTAATCTTCGGATTTTAGGTACTATGTCCCTCTTTTATCTTTGGGAATGTGAACGTAGGCAGGACACCCAAATGCCCTTAGGGTATTGATATTTGACTTCAAATAGTCCATGCTTCATAAGGAGTGATGTTGTTGATAACGATAGTTAGGCTTCTGTTTTTCAAGTAGAAAGCTGTGTTTGCAGCATCTTCCCAATACTTAGCCAATAGTCCATTCTGTCAAGGGACCAGTACAGAACCACCAGTACAGAGCATAAGTGCAAGAAGAATGACTTCGGACTGGCTATGTGGAGAATTATTGGAAGCGCGAGCAGATCGATTTGAACGGTCTCTGTATTGCGAGGTCATTCCCTCGTAAAACGTAGTGCGGGAGCACGGAAAATTGCGAGAGTAAACCCCAAATGACAAGTCATGTAGCCTGGGGTCCGAGGTTTCAGCACCAGGATCGGCTGAAGTGGACTAATAATCCGTCGCAACTTGAAAGTTTTCATTACAGATACGATCATCAGTGAATAAAACCAAACTGATTTTAAAGGTCTGACATATGGCAAGAAGTTAGGGATACCAATCGGTAATTGGAACATCCAGAAGATGAGTCAGCTTGGTAGACTCAGAGAAATTGAAGAGAAAATTGGAAGGTATAAAGTTGAAATCCTCGGGCTTAGTGAGTCAAGTTCGAGTGGATTTAGAGAGATCAGAACTCAGGAGGATAATGTATTCATCTATCTAGAGCTGAAAATGAAGCAGGTACGCCCATGAGAAATGGCGTTGGTATTCTTCTGATAAGTAAAGCGAGGAAGAGCCTACTAAATTGAAAGTCTGTATGTAAAAGAATTATTACGGTCCAATTTAAAAGCAAAATCAGGAATTTTTCCATCGTCTAATACTACGCACCTACAGAACAGACAGATGAACAAACACAGACAAGTTGAAAATTAAAAATTTATGAAATTATGATGAATGATAGAAGAGTTTAATGTGAGTACGAAAGTATTTTTTTCTTAACTGTCTATGTTTGGTTCTTAAAGCACGCACTACCTTTCCACATTTGCTTGAATATTTCGTAAAGTATTAGGTGTACAGAAAACAAAATTTAACGAAAACTGCATAATTTAATACACGTTAAAATGTTGCGTTAACAAATTTTCAAAACAGCGCATATTTTTGGAAATATTCCCCTCCCCTCATTATTTCAGGAAATTTTGCTAGTTCCGCGTAGGAATGCAAACGATACTGAGTTTACTGTGAATACAGTGGTATGTATCAAACATACTGCGCAAAGTTGTACTTTCGAGATGTACAAGTACGATTCTTTAAAATGGTCAAAATACAAGGTGCAGTCACTCGAAGAATAACACGAACAGTTACATACTGCTGGGCACAGTGAGTACACTAGTGATATTCGTCAAAACAGTGTTCCATACAAAAATATTTCTTATACCACGCGAAATGCCAGGTTTTCCGCATATTTTGTAAACCACTGAAATATTTGCACTTTTTTCTGCACAGCAGAAGTCAACCAGGTTATCAAACTCGCCCTAATTTTATAATATTCCGCAATTTTAAGGTAACATCATGATTGATCAGAATAATTATTTCGAAGAATGTTCTTAAAAAATTCTTCCATATTCAGAATCCGAAAACGTCGAAAGACTGGACCATAAATATCGTCTTTGGAGAATTGTAAGTATTTTAACGTCATTATCCCGAAGAATAACATTCTGGAAATCATCCTCACCATGTCCACTCTAGGAATCAATTAACAACGCGCTTTTTTGCTCGGTATTTGGTGATATATTTTTTGCGGCCAACATTTAAAGTGGCTGGATATTAATAGTTTTGAACCAAGGTCAATGACATTTTTCATTTGGAGTGGCCATCGCTGAAAATCCATATCATGAACTTCTTTTTCGGATGATTCTTGGAATTCGTGCAATAATTCGTGTATAGTTGCTTCCCACCTGTGCAGTTGACTAATGGACTACTCCTTCTTGAAATGATGTTGCACAATTTCTAAAGGCAATTGCTGTTTCTTCCCATCTGTCCAGTAGTCGATAGCTTTTACCCTATAATCAATATCCACAATACTTCCTCCTTCAGAAGGTTTCCTCCTTGAGACAACTTACATTTTCGAAACTGTTTGTTTCTTTCACAGCGTAACTTATAAGTTAAAGGAAGTGCACCACGTGTAAAGCAGAAATATAACCGGATTCTAGTTTACAATGCTTGTTAATGTTAATGAGTAATGTTATTTTTGGAACGGCAATTGTTTACTTTTTATATCTTCTGTACGGTTGTTTCAACAAAAATATGTAATTGTCCACATTTGTATCGACACCGTAGAAATTATAAAACAACAGGGTACGGCAATAATATATTTTTTTTTCACCATACCGCATACTCTTCGGGTAGCTGCACCGTTTATATCAATTATTTTCCAGAATCATACTTGTATATCTCGAAGATATAACATTGCGCTGTATATTTGGTACACACTGCGGTATTCGTAGTAAGCATAAGTGAGAGGGATTTTCAAAAGTATACGTTGCTATAAAAATTGTTCACTCGATATTTTAATGCGTATCAGACCGTGCATATTTTATTTAAACTTTTTTTCTATATACCTAATACTTTATGAGATATGCAAGCAAACATAGAAAGGTAGAGGTTGCTTTAAGTGGTTATTTCGCTCATTAAATTCGAATATGGGCCGCTAACAAAAATACGTACTTCAATAGTCATATTGAACCCCATTATCATTTACCAAAGTTTCAGAGTTGCTTGTGTTTTTTTGTTAAACAGTTACCTGATGCCCGCGAGGGAGTTCGAAAATCAGAATTTTGCCTGAAAAGGCGGAATGCTGCATCAAGACAATTGTTGATACCAAAAGCTATAAGTGAAATAAATGAAGACTTCTTGACCTTCTTAAAAATGATGAAAATGATATGTTCGCTATCGCGTAGTGCCTTGAGGATTCGATGAGAAAAATATCTTATAAAGACGAAACCTATTCGCAAAAAAATAGTGCGTACTTCGTGTTACCCAATGAAAATGACAGATCACGACTTCCGTATCGTAAATCTAATTCTTAAAAAGGCGTACTGGCGATGTAGTATACCAGGAAAAGGATATGCAATTTCAATTGATTGTTGTCAAGACGAAGTGATTTATTTTTCACATGAGGAATTAATATTTAGATATCCTAACAGCTTGGCACATAACCGTGAAATTTATGAATTTTCTCTTCTTGTGTCCAAGCTCATTCTAGAGAGTTCCTAACAAAGCATATATTTCTAGAAGAAATTAAGCCATAAGACTTGTTTGCCGTTCGTTTTATTTTTTTCGTAATCATTTCGATTAACTAAGTTTATGTGACTCTCTCTTTAATCTTTTATCGTTCACTCTTTTGTTCCATGCAGTGTTTCATACATCTCGATCTACTTCATCAAATAATTGATCGTCTTAATCAGATAATTAATAGTCTCGATTTTTACAAATGAAATAAACAAGGTGAGTTTAGTCTGCCGTCTTCGCTTTACTTTTAAAGATGTTTCTTTGATTTTTAATGCTACTTATGGTTTATCACATTTATCGCACCTTTTCTCCGTAGTCACCCTCTACAGCAACGGTAGAAACGTACTTCCATCCCAGTTGGTGTATCACTTCTACCATTGCTTGTGCCTGAAAGTTATCTGGCGGCACTACCCTGCTAAAGTACTCGAAACGACTCTTATCGGAGAGCTCAGTACTTGTCGAGGCGTAGCTTATTTGAGGAATCTGTAAACACAAAAATGATTCACATTTACGGA
The DNA here is from genome assembly GCA_963989215.1 of Hedychridium roseum. NCBI lineage: Eukaryota > Metazoa > Arthropoda > Insecta > Hymenoptera > Chrysididae > Hedychridium > Hedychridium roseum. The sequence goes on along the minus strand of OZ022313.1, from coordinate 8,696,770 downwards.
ATACATTTACCATAGTGGATTATTTATGGAAGTGTAAATTAAACGATCAAAATATACAAGAGATTACAAATCAAGTTCGTTTCCGTGCAGCAATTCTATTGTCCAGAATATCATTCTTCACATATCGTGTGTTTCACGAACGCCGTGCCTGGTGGATGCAATTTAAATGCAACTTAAAATGTCATTATCTTGATAGACGGACATTATCTTGATGACAGGTTTCGGAGCATAAGGGGCACAGGTATACTGGATGCGACATTTAAATAAGAATATCCAAATATCTTATTGTCTGAAAAACTTCTTAAAACAAAAGTACACTATTCGAAGGGGCACATATAGCGATTGAACAAATTTTTCTCAAGGTTTCTTTTTATGTAATTTTAAGGTCACTCATGGAAAAGCAATTTTTGGAGTAAAGTAATGCGAGACCAATCATAACAATTTAAACTGTTTATTTCTCTTCTAATAGACTCACTTTACAATATTATCGCTCGTCTGTGCGTTAACGTTACTTGTGCTTCGAGCCTAATATCTCGAGAATAATACACAGACTCCCCGAGGCTACATTAAATCACGAATGTAGAAAGCTACAGGTTGTTTATATTAGCGGAAATCTTGACGCCCACTTTCCTTAATCCAATCTCGCCTTTAGGCAGAGATTCTCTGTGCTCGTCGGAATTCCAGGATTCACGTCGAGAATATAGGAGATACTACCGCCAGGTACGTGGATCTCCATACTTGCTTCGAGTTTAATTTTACTCAATTGTGGCATCCCGGGATGCCCCATAAAAGAAGAACACCTAAACCCGTACGCCTAAAACAGAGAATCCACCCTTCGTTCGCGATAAAATTAGTTCGGCTTCTTTGGCAACAATAATTCTATTCGACTTACAGTCGCAGAAAGCATTTACGCGCTTATCTCTGTGATCTCTTACGAGGACAAGGCACGTAGCAATTGTCGTTCACCGATATATTCGGAGCGGTATTTTCTCGTTGCACAGGCACTATTTGTCAGTATTTTTGCAAGCTAAATTGTACTTCATGCATACTATCCCTAATTCATACGAGGAGTGATCTCCAAATTTTCCCTTATTAGTGCGAATAGTTCGCGAAACTCACCCCTTTCTTGCCCTCTTTGGTTACCTAATCCCTTATTGGATATATGTAAATGTTGGCGGTTATTGACTGCGGGGATATCGTATTGACCGGCGATTCGGCCGTAGCCAGAGAATCTCTTCAGAAAAGTGGATGGGCTCGCACGGTTGCTGGTGAAAAGTGATTCGCCCGAACACTTCTCGGCGGGCTTTTCGAAAGGGAACATTTTGCTCCCTAGCGAAAATATCTTTCATGCTAGCCGAGGAAAATAGTCACCTCCGCTTTTTTAATTTAGCCTTTTCCAATGTTGGATCATAGTAGACCTCAGGGTTACGGCCGGTATGTAAGGGTAAAATGTTCATAGAACGAAAATAATTATAATAACATCTAATAGAACCGCATTTTAACAGCTCATAAAGTCTTTGGGTAGTCTTGCAGTTCCTTTTGTAACAGGTACACGATGTTATTACGTTACAACGTACGTGTTCTAAAATTACATAGTGTGTTAAAAATGATGACTACTAGCATTGACACAATACTGAAGTCTCGTAATAAGTTATTGATATTCAGTTTCTATAATATTTCCAACAGCATAATCGAAGCACATTCTGCAGTATTATTTTTTTTGCTTCATATCTTCTACTACCGTAGATCCATTACAGTAAATAATATTTTTTAATACCCCGTAAATACAACTCTAATGCGGCGAGTTGCGGAATATTGGCTAATCACTTCATCCTTTCGTATGATCTAACTTTGAAGAAGTTTAGTATATATTGTTGTTCTTGCGTTTGTAGAGTATTGTGCGCTTTACCCGTCATGTCGAAATCACAAACATTCTCGAATATTTAATAATATATCTTCTAAAGTACTGAAAACAACGGGAAACATGAACTGGAATATTTTGAGATGAGATGAACGGAATGGTATATTGTTGTAGGTCATTGAATTTACTCTACAACAGTATGAAAAAAATATATGGAACAATTTAAAACATGATGGATGACCTTAAAATTTCATACAAAATAACATTGAGAAAAATTGGTTTTCTTTCGTTATATGTGCCTCGTAGAATAGCGTATCTCTGTGGTAAGGAGTTCATTCGACCATAAATAACAAAGATATTAGGTCTTTTTGTTTAAATATCCCACCTTGTAAATAATATACAGTTCGATGTAGATAAGTTCTCGTTTTCTATCGCCTATGTCTGTCACATTAACGTCTTCTACGGATTAACGGTGCGATCACTATGATGACAACAAAACAATAACAAGAAGCGATAGGCACCGAGAACTTATGTATGGGATGTAGTAGACATTAGGAAGAATTTTGGGAGCGCATACAGGAAATAAATATAAGCAACTTTTATTAATATACCTCTGGTTCCCGGTCATTATGTTCGATTTTGAAACCCTTCCGAAATTGACCTCAAGTAACTCGAGTAATTGAACTAAGGGATGATTGGCATGTAAATCCCAATTACACACCCCTACACAAAATACATTGAACACACTGCACAAACAAAACTTACTTTATTTCCAAAATGTGTTCGATATGGTGGCCACAACCACAGTTCCATCAGCAGTACTGTGAATGTAGTGCATGTACGCCACTTTGGCAAAGGTGTATGCATACATATGTACATACCTATGCAAATGTCAAAACCATTCAAAGTTACAAAAATAATAAAACTGCCGATAAACTCGCTGCCTTATGTCTCTAGTCCTAGCTAAATAAATGAATGTTTTGAAAACTGCGTGAAGTAATATATAGTCTCCGATACTGCTATTCATTGGTTATTTCAACTCATTCAAACCAACTCTAACTTTCTCTAATTCATTATTACTAACCTATTCAAATTCACTTCAAGCCGTTCTCGAAACTCACATTCACTTGTCTTCCTTGTGACGTTTCAGGTAATTGTATTTTGACAAACTCTGGTGGAAAGAGCGGATGATTTTATTACAAGAATCTTAGCTGTGTGTAATGAAATCCATATGTTACGAGCCGAACCGTAGATGGATGTTGAAGGGTTAAATATTGATATAATCACTTTGTTGTTGAGAGATTTGCTCGTTTATTGTATTATTTACGGTAGCGTGATGTTAGCCGGAGAGCGATTTAAAAGCTTTGAATTGATAATGGGTTCGGAGTACACTAAAATAAAACTAAACTTAACTAAATTGGCTAACTAAAACTAAGAGCTTACTAACTATTAGACTACGACTACGAGACTGAGGGTGTTTTGGTTTGTAGTCCCGAAGGAAAACTCGGGACACTTCGGAAAAGTGAGGCAAGGAGATGATTGTGGTGGTGGTTGGATGTGGTAGGGATGGACCTTATGAGTTTCGGTAGTCGTCTCTATATACAATAATAATATTAATGATAATAATAACAGTAATGATAACAATAATAATGATGGTTGTAGAGGGGTTGTGTCCGTGGGACGTAACACCATAATATGTTGAGGATTTTCTAACGTCTTCGCAGTTTGAGCGTGCGACTGTACGAAACTTGTGTTACCGTCAGAGGGTATTTTGAACAATTTTTGTAAAAAAACAACTTTTGTGCACTGTGTTCAATGTAGTTCGTGTCTACGGGTCTATAAATACTCGGAATTAACAAACCGAACAGTGCTCGGCTCGATGGCTCGAGCCGGGTCAAGCGTTTAAATTGTCCGAGCGGCTTAAAATCGATAAACTATTTGAAAAAAAGCAAACTATTTAAAAAGTTTAAACGACACGAATATTCGAGCTTTTTAAAGATTTTAAGTTACTCGTTGATAAATGTTCAGCTTGAAAATTTAATATTATTAGTGACGATGTTTCCACATTCGAGTAATATGAAAATTTTTCTATTGAATAATTATCACTAAATGGCTAGAAATCTTTCGAAGGCTCAAATATACGAGTCATTCGAGTTTTTTTCAAACAGTACATGGATTTCAAGCAGTTCCAAAAATGCAAAAATTCTATAAAAGTGAAAGTACTGCCTTCTTGTTGAAAGTACCTTATATTTTGCCGTTCACTTAGTGGAATCTCTGTATCATGTAAGAGAACTGGTAGGTCGGATTCCAGAAAGCTTCGGTACCTTTGACCGTTCCGTTGTAATTTGACGTGTTCCGTTGTAACGAATAAGTTTAGGGCATAAGTATTTTAGTACTTTTATGTAGAGCATAAAAAACTGCATCGATTTATGCAATCAAAAACATAGGTTTCTATTTAAAAAAAAAAAGTGCAGTTGCACTTTTCTGATGCACCAATGCACAGAAGTGCATAAAATTAGGTGCATAATATACGTCGTCTGACACCATTTAACTTTCTCTTATGACATTTTTTTCTATCCCTAACCGTTTAGGCGGTACAGCCTGTTCCAGTTTCGTGGGACCTGTATACAGTCGACTGGTACAAAATCAAGATCATTTTTAAGATTTTTTCTTGAAGACACGTTTATATATTTTATCATAGATCTTTTTTCATTCGATAAATATACATCTCAAGATGTTCTGCTATTTTTTTCATTTCAAGATACGTTTAAACTAGCGAGTTATACGTCATTTTCCACGAGGCCCCAGAAAAAGGTGTTTTGCGGTGGACATGGCCATTTTTGACTGAATCATCTAAAATAAAAAAAAGGACGGGAATCGTTAATAAATTGAATTTTCTTTTAATTAATCGAAGCTTTTTGAAAGTTTCTTACTTTTAACAAAATGGCGCACTTTTGAGGACAACAATTCATTTTTTTGATAAATATCAGCCTCATTTCGGCAATAAAAAAAAATAATTGACGGAATAAGATACGCTTCGATCAGATTGGAGGTATTATGGTTTTTAATACCTGGATAAAAAAACACAACAATCAGTCAAGCCATCTCCGAGAAAAATTGTCCACAAGCTTAGGAAACGTGGTTTCGAGAAAAACGTGTTCCAAGTTTTTTTTCGACTTTTAAAAACGTGAATGAAAAAAATTGTAGAACATCTTGAGATGTATATTTATCGAATAAAAAAAGATCTATGATAAAATATATAAACGTGTCTTAAAAAAAAATCTTAAAAATGGCCTTGATTTTGTACCAGTTGACTGTATATACCCCCTTCAGGCGTGGATCAGTCAACTCTGATGTGAATTTCGGAAGGGCTATAAAACCGAAGATAATTATTGAAAACCATATATACGCCAATAAAAGTTGTTTATAATATTTATCTCCTGCATACACCCTCAAAATTTGTACTAAGCGTTCACCCTGTTATACCCTGTGCATCAAAATGTGTCTTACATACTCATGTACTCCTTATGATCGACACCCTACCAGCCCTACAAGATAATGACAGTTCAAATTGCATTCTGTGGGCTGGCATAGCGCCTGTACAACACTTGGTATACTCGTACAGGTACTGAAATTTGATTACACGGTCATGAAAAGATACCTGCGAAATATTAACTGCAACGCGATGATATAGAGTAACAGATATATTTGTGTAAAGAAGATGTTCTTAAATTACATACGATATAACATCGATTGGTGTAGAAAATGTTTCAAGCTCATTTACGTCCTTGTCAACGGGATCTATACTTTCGTAATATAAATAGAAAGGACGGAATGGAATGTATTTGACAATATCACATATGTATATTACGGGGAAATAGTTTTTTTGAGCTAATCATATTGTCTTAGTGAAATTCGTTCGAACTGTAACGACTATTCTACAAGCCATTTATTATTGTCCATGGTTAATTAATGTTTAAGTTAAGTCTAGAGCCGTTAAGAGTCGATATCAGAAAGCAAGTTAATGGAAGTGTGCTATCGTGACTACAAATGATTATAACTGCCAAAATTAATTAAAAAACAGTAAAACTTGTGATAATATGATACAGGTTGAAACATAGAATAGAATAACGATTTTAGGAGTATACAATATTGTGATACAAACATTTTTTGCGTGGGTGGAGGCACAGAGGATATTTCAAGGTCATTTCTAGTTTCACATGGGTTTCAATGGAATGTTCAAGTTTCAAATGGAATGATATGTGTTAGGATTTCGTGACACTAGGCAACACCACTGTCTATTACCCCCACCCGCTCTTTTTCTTCTCGTTCTTCTCTCCGTGTTACGAGCTGTGTACTTGACTGAGTTCTATTGTCAATGTGATTTATTGTACTGTTCTGTATTCTATGGTATGTGGGTTTGGGACAATAAACGGCACTTATTATTTAACATTGGTTATGGGCCCAGAACGCCAACACTGCGGACTTAAGTAATACAGTGGCTACAAAAAGTATTTGTACACCTGTTTTTTCGGAATACCTTTTTAAAAAATGAACATATCAACGTGAAACTTGGACTGAAGCTAGCCCAAACAATTTACTTCTTTACGTGTTTCAGCGATTTTCGAAATATTCAAATATTAAAAAATTACGACTTTTATGGTGCCCTGTACATCTTATAACTTTCTTTATAGGCTCTGTCTCGAAAAACTGAGATATACATTTCGTAGAGTACGTCACCTCATATATATCCTGTAAATTTCATTCAATTCGGAGAACGCGCGGAGAAGTTATGATTTTTCAAAGTTGCTTATTTTGGTCCAAAACATAACAATTCTGCGAAAACTACATGAAAATAAGCAACTTTGAAAAATCGTAACTTCTCCGCGCGTTCTCCGAATTGAATGAAATTTACAGGATATATATGAGGTGACGTACTCTACGAAATGTATATCTCCGTTTTTCGAGACAGGGCCCATGAAAAAAGTTATAGGATGTACAGGGCACCATAAAAGTCGTAATTTTTTAATATTTGAATATTTCGAAAATCGCTGAAACACGTAAAGAAGTAAATTGTTTGGGCTAGCTTCAGTCCAAGTTTCACGTCGATATGTTCATTTTTTAAAAAGTTATTCCGAAAAAACAGGTGTACAAATACTTTTTGTAGCCACTGTAAGTCGTAACATAACCCATACGGCCACGTGTTGGATTAGACCACGTGCAACATGATGCAAACTAGTGTGCCTAGCAACGATCTTCAGGTAAATAAGTTATCGGAACAAAGTTATAGAACATGGAAAATAGAAATGAAATGGCTGCTGAAAGGAAAGGGATTATTAGATTACGCCGTAGGTAGAATCACGCGTCCAGCAGATGAAAACTCAGATCGGGTTGCAGCATTTTGTTTGAACAACCATAGACCTCTCGCTATAATTGGATTACATGTTGATCCAGATCAACAGGTGCAGATTGAGGATTGCGACAATGCATATGAAGCTTGGAACAAACTTGAACAGGTACATGAGCCAAAGTCAAGGGTACGTATAATGCGATTGAAGAAAGCATTTTATCATCTAAAGATGTCAGATCATGAAAATATGTCGTCGTACATTTCACGAGCTAAGATTGCAGCTAACAATTTAAGAGAAGCAGGAGCTGAGGCTAAATATGAGGATCTAGCATGTGCATTACTAGCAGGGCTACCTGAAAGTTAGGAGAGTTTGAACATGTCATTGGCAAGTCTGCCAGATGATAAGTTCAATTCTGCAGAAATTTCAAGATTACTCTTGGCTGAGTATGATAGAAGACGTTCGAGACAAGAAGCTGAAACAGATATGCACAAAGAGGCTTTACATGTATTCAAAGAACACGACAAACATCCAAGCAAATGAACAGGAAGATAGAGCCAAATGGACACTTTACTAGAAAGAGAATCTTGGATTATCACAGATCTGCCAGAAAACAAAAACAGTATTGGGTGTAAATGGGTTTTCAAACTTAAAACCTATTCAGATGGAAAGCCTGTTAGATACAAAGCAAGGTTAGTCGCACAGGGATTTAGTCAGGAAAAAGGTAAAGACTATACAGAGACTTACGCACCAGTTGCAAACTTCTCGGTGATTAGACTATTACTAACAATAGCTGTAACTCTACGATTAAAAACGAGGCACATAGACATGAAGAATGCGTTCATATATGGATCGCTGAGAGAAGAACTGTACATGAAGCTACCTCCTCTGTACGAAAGGGAAGAGGGGAAAGTAGCAAGACTAATGAAGCCAATTTATGGTCTGAAGCAAGCAAGTAGGAATTGGAACGAAGAATTAGACAAGTTTCTTTTAAGTTGCCAGTTTAGAAGACTGAAATCATCAAATTGCATTTACGTAATGGATGATGGAACGATTTTAGTTGAATATGTTGACGACATATTGATATTTTCACGAGAAGAAAGGAAGGTCAACGAAATAATCAAGAAGATTATCTAAAGATATGAAGCCAAAGATTTAGGTGAAATTTCCTTTGTACTAGGAGTTAAAATAGACAAAGACATCAAAGGAAACATGTGCTTAACACAAAAGGCCTATATAAAGTCTACTATAAAGAAGTATGAGATGGAAGAATGTAGAGGTGCAAATACACCGCTTGAGCCTGGAATTCGACTATCAAAGGAAATGAGCCCTAAAAATGAAGAAGATAAGAAGAAGATGAGCAATGTACCATACAGAGAGGCAATAGGGTCGTTGATGCATCTAGCGGTTTATACTAGACCAGATATATTGTTTGCCGTAACAAAGCTGTCGCAATATAATGTCAACCCAGGTAGACAACACTGGAATCAAGTCAAACATATATTGAGATACCTAAGCAAGAAGATAAACTATGGATTGGAATACAAGTCTAACGGAGATAAAAGTATTGAAATATACTGCGATGCAGATTGGGGAAGTGATTTAGATGACAGACATTCATTCTCAGGTCTGATTATGAAGGTAGCAGGTAATGTAGTTCATTGGAGATCCGCAAAACAGAATTCCATCTCGACATCAACAATGGAAGCAGAATACGTGGCAATGTCACATGGAGTCAAAGAAATTGTATGGCTTAAAATGGTATTTGGTAGATGTTTTGTGATAATGGTAGATGTTTTGTGATAACAGAGCTGCAATAGATTTTTCAGTCAGTAAAATGGACACGACGAAGTCGAAACATATTGATATCTCTTATCACCTAGTAAGGGAAAAAGTCGATCAAGGTTTGATGAAAATACTGCATGTACCGACGAACGAAAATCCAGCAGATGTACTTACCAAAGGACTAAATTCTAAGAAACATGAAGAATGTATTAAAATGATAGGTTTAAAAGCATAAACTAAGATATATAAAAAGAAAAAGGGGATTATGTCACGAAAGTGGGGGATTGTTAGGATTTCGTGACACTAGGCAACACCACTGTCTGTTACCCCACCCGCTATTTTTCTTCTCGTTCTTCTCTCCGTGCTACGAGCTGTGTACTTGACTGAGTTCTATTGTCAATGTGATTGATTGTACTATTCTGTATTCTATGGTATGTGGGTTTGGGACAATAAACGCCACTTATTATTTAACAATATGTTTATTTTATCGCGATATGATAGCCGGTGTTGAGACGACTTCAGCAAGCTGTCATTGAAGATCATACAAGGTCAAATATGGTAGTAAAATAAACTTTCTTACATTACAGGAGATCTTCGATGTGGTGACCATTTGCGTCAATGCAAAATTGCAATCTTCGTATCGCTGTATCACGTGCATAATTAAATTTTTTGCACAATCTTTGAAATGTTCGATGCGAAGGATGAATACAGTTTGGATATCGTTCAGCATACAAGGATTGACCACTTATCGAATTTTTTCGCATTTTCTGGCTCTTCAAAAGAAAACTTCATTTTGATGATCACACAGTTACTTGGTTTAGCAATCGACCGAGACAGACTACCGACTCATGTTAATGTTATGAACTGCTGGAATGTTTACATTTCTAGCTACACGTGATGTATTGCCACAACATAAATAATGTTACAAGACCATTCGTTTACATAAAAGTGAGGATCTATGCAGCGACACGAAGATTGCAACTTTGCATTGACGCAAATGGTCGCCACATCGAACATCTCCTGTAATGTAAGAAAGTTTATTTTACTACCATATTTGACCTTGAATAACCTTCAAGGATAACTTGCTGAAGTCGTCTCAACACCGGATATCATATCGCGATAAAAAACACAGCATTCCATTTAAAAAAATAGAAATGACCTTCAAATATCCTCTATACCTCCACCCACGCAAAAATGTTTGTATCACAATATGTCGTTCTTTATACAGTGCAAGTTTTGTATATAACATTTTTTCATATTATTACAAATAACGGCATTATTCAAGGTGGACATTTTTATTGCCCCACCCTGTACAATATAATATAATACCTACAATATGTATAATGTACACATAACAGTTAGTGTTAGGCAGCTTTCGTGACATGTTCAGAAAAAGGGCTTAAAATAGAAAAAATGTTTGTTCATTGATCAACAATATTTCACAATGCGAAAATGCAAATTACAATTGTATCTAAATTGATAAATATTTACCGTCATTCATAATAATGTCATGAATTGGCAACGAAATAATTTAGTCAAATTAATTGTTTTAGCAATTACAAATATGTTAAGTTGATCAATAAAATCTTTTCATTTAACAAATATTTTATGCTTCATGAAATACTTGTAAGATATTTTTTAGGATGTAATTTCAATAATTGGCTTACCTTAAAAAGTCTCAGAATATTGGCTACCATGATTGAAACGACACTGAAAGAAGCTCCAACTACGCCAGTGACCGGTTTGTGTGGAACATAGATAGGCGGTTTGTTGTCTTCGCACTTATACTCAGTTATGTCCTGAAAAAAATCCGACTTTGATTTTCATAGGAAAATAAACATCTTTCACGGAATATTATAAATTGTACCCGGTCTCCCACGTAATTATCACTACAATTGTACGACAAGTTATTAACAAGAATTGATCATTTTTATCATTATCAACAAATTACAATTATAAAATGGACAAAGTTACTTCTTTTCCAACCATATATAAGAATCACTTGCAATTATTAAAAGAAATTCTATTCTTTCTTGGGAGCACGTGGGAATTAACATAAAAATTAATTCATCCGCATACACATGCAGAGTGTCTGATTAAAAACTAATCAATTTAAATTAATAATGTATCTATTGTGAGGGGTAAAACAGTCAGTACTTATATGTGTATATTTGGTAATAATATAGTCCATACAAGTATCTTACGCCTGTAAGTACGAAATGACAATTCAAAGATACCACCACTACCCCAAGTCCTTTTCCACTTAGCGCATTACTATTGACTTGTCACAGAGAATTCTTCCCAGTTCAACACTCCGATACAGTTTTGTGTGCACACAGTGTATTCAGTGCAATTGGTGTTTAGGGGTGTTCACGTATTTGGAATTTATTTAGTTCGATTGTTTAAGTTGGAAAAAGTAAGCAGCTAAAAAAGTCCAAATAATTCGAATATTCGAGCTCTCGTAAGTTGTCGAGTTACTTGAAGATAAACATTCAACATGTAAATATTCGAATTATTAGTGTGGACGTTTCTAAGTTAGCATTATTAGCAATAAACTTCCTTGAAATAATTACTTTCCATTTGCCAAGTGAAAGATTATTTTCTAGTGCAGGAAACGTCGTCACCAATGATTCTGATATTTATGAATAACTCGAAAAATAGAGGTATTGGAATATGTAAAACTTCCGAGGTGAACTTTATCCACGAGTAACTCGAAACTTTATGAGTGCTCAAATATTTGAGACGTTTGGACTTTTTTTCCAAATAGTTCGTCGAATTCAAGCAGTTTGGAAAATTTAAACACTCGTCTCAGCTCATTCGACTAATCACTATTCGGATCATAATTGAAAAATGAAGAAAAAGAAGTATAGTGAACTGTGCCCCATGTATACGACACTGAGGCGTTGACGTATCGCCGTGGCGTTCGCAACATCGGTCAGCTGTAAGCAGCTTTATGTACGACGAATTGCCCGAAAACAGGCAGATTTTCAAAAGGCTGTAATATCGTCAATAATGACGGGAAATCATAGGTACGTTAATAAAAGTTGATTATATTTATCTCGTTTATACGCCCCCCAAGTTTGGGTCAATGTCTCAGAAACACCCTGTTCACACACCTTACAATCCTAAGAGACTATAAGAAAAAGTCTGGCGTCTTGCGAATACACAACAGAGTATGTGGAACGTTCTCACGGTAATGTACACTATACCTTTAATTGCGCTTCTGTTGACGTAGTTTTTGCATTCGAATTTAAATTTTAAGTTAGGTCGAGATGACCTGTAGCGTTTGTGTGCTTACAAAACATTTTATGTAGTAAACTCGGCTTGGAACTACGCAATATGAAAGCCGAAATAAAATTACATGTATAGTTGCATGCACGTATGAACATAGTACGATGTCTTTAAGGTTGTATCTGATTGTGAGGCATTCGTCATGATTATAAAAAGAATTTTATTTTGCTGTCGAACATCGTGCCGGCAGGCGTACATGTATGTAACATGTTGACACGGTCTGGTGTAATCTCCTTTTCTCGTATTGGTTGATGTGGAAAAAGCACAACAGCATCGTTTCGTTGATACAGCGAGTGCAGAATGAAGATAACAACCTGCAGAACATTTTTGAATGTGTACATCATCAAAAGGTTTTGTATTTAAAAGCAACCATTTATTTTAAAAGTGTAGCTCTACCAGAATTAATGCAATCGTAAAATAATTAGACAGCTGTGTGACAATGATCGTCACGCCCGGCAGATAATTACGAGCCACACGGATTATTGGCTTTTAGCCTTAAATCAACGCAGCTTGCATCAATTTATGGACTCCTATTACCGGCAATCATAGATAGGTCCTTACAAATTTCTTGTATTAATATCCTGCATGAGGTCTAAAAATTTTTATGTAATGTAATTGTTACATCCGATATACAGGGTGTCCCATATAACACTTTTCACGATTTTTCAAGTACTTGCGATAATCTGACAAAAAAATATTTTAAATAAAAGTTGGTCAGTTTTGGATTGGCTGTATACTCTGAATACTAATATGTGGATGCCAAATATGGTCTCTCACAAAAGCGATTGAGATGGAGCTAGAGGTGTTCCAACGAAGTACAGAAAGAAATATGCTGAAGAAAAGGCAAGATGCGAAGATCTTCAATCAGGGAGATGACCAAGATAAAGGGCATCATCGATTATATAAGGAAGAGAAAATGGAAATGGGTCGGACACGTGACGATACAAATTGCAGAAACATTTACTTGATCTAAAAACATAGATAGGTATGTACATATAAAGTATTATGTTGCTTTATTTTACCTAGGAACGTGGATGGGGGAGGTCAGAGAAGCTGTAAAAAGGAATAAATAGCTATGGAGAAGATGTATAAGTATTCAAGCATTATGCAAGTACAATAGATAAAAAGATTTGAGGAAAGAAGTAAACCAGGAAGCCAGGAAGGTAAATGAAAAAGATCTGAGAAGAACTCTGATTCTTTATGTACGAATTAGCAAAAATCAACCAAACATGAGAAATGACCAAGAATCTTCTAGAAATTGATTAAAGACAAAAGAGGTAATATCTTGGGCATTAAAGAAAAAGTTATGAAGAGGTGGACAGAACATTTCGAAGATTTACTAAGTAAGTACAGCAACAGGCGAAGAAGAAGAAGAATGGAGGAAGTGATGCAGAGTCTCAATCAAATGAAGGTAATTAAGACTGCTGGATATGATGATATTGGACCAGAATTGCTTATATGGGGGAAGCAGGTCAATAAATATTCATAAAACTTCTGCAAATTGCTGAAGCCATAAAGTACCCTTGAGGATTGAAAAGTGGTTGTTGTAGTACCAACCTTTAAGAAGGGTAACAATCACGAATGTAGCAATTATATAGGAATCTTCTGCTCTGCGTATCAGGGAAATTTTACACCAGGATGGCTGAACATGGTAGAACACCAGTTAGAGGAAGCCCAACGTGAATTTTTACCTAATTAGAGCACCCAAGGCCTGATGTTTTTCGACGTTAACCACATATATGAAAAGTTTATAATGTACTGTAAGTAAGTACATGCTTGTTTTATCGACCTCCAAAAAGCGTTTAATCGGGTTTCAGAGAAGAGCATCTGGACGCTGTTTCAGAAACACGGAATAAATACTGAGCTTACAGGTGAAGTGAAAAGTTTCTACACGTCCAGCAATAACTATCCGCGCATTTGCAGTGAATGCAAGAAATGTGAATAATTTTAGCATGAAAGGAGATGTTCTAAGCCCGCTCCTCTTCACTCAACTGATGGACGATTGTTATGAAGAGTTGTGGGCAGATGGCACGTTTCTAGCTAAGACCAGTTTTCATCTCTTTGCTGGCATTTGCCGATGATTTGGCGCTGTTCTCCGACTCCCGAGACAAACTGCAATGAAACCTCGAAATTTGGCTGAGGTAGTTTGAAAGACGGGAAACGAAAAAGAGTCTGCAAAAGATTAAAACTACGGCTATCATCTGCAAAAGGACCTATCAACAATTCACATTAGAAGAAGTGGAATTGGAGAGGGTTAAGTGCTTAAAGAATTTGGAAGTTATGATTTGTGATAATGGCAAGATTAACGAGAAGCTGAGTGCACGGATAAGATCTACGGAAAGGCTGTTTATACCAATGAGAGAGAATGAAAGCGGACACCAAGCATAAAAGAGCACATCAAACTACGGCACTCCGATATTTGAGTAAATTGATTAGGACAAAAGAAGAGGAATTACACAAAAAATCAATCGATTATGGATCAACTTATATAAGGTGGTATGCACGCATACAAAGAATGAGGCATGAAAGATACGCTAAATAGGCTCATGAAGCCAGGAGGAAAGACAACTTGAAGGCCACTGTAGTAGGAAGAGCTCCCTTCTGGAACCATGTCCTTACTTAACCAAGGACTGCAGGATCTCGAAAAGCCTTAGAAATCTTCTACACCGGATTTGAAATTGCTAAAGGTGCCGAGTGCATATGAGGGAACAAAAGAAGTTGTATGCGGTAATATATGTATGATAGTAATTCACAAGAATTGTTATGTTGCATCCAACGCGCAGTTGTGCACACGGGGAGCGTAAACGAAACTGTGCCTGATGATAATACTGAGCACAGGAGTTGGGAAAAGTTCTCATTCAGGTTGAATGGCAGAATGTGCCGTATAAACGTGACTGTTTTTGGAGGTGCAGCGTGTTGCTGGAAATTAATGGAATTACCCATACGAATTGTGTTTTAGTTACTTCTTTATTTATTTATGTATTCATTTATCTATTTATTTGTAGGTATTAACCCTTTATACAGTAAAAGCGAAAGTAAATTTACAATAGCGCTTGCAGTAAAAAATATAGTTATAATAATTTAAGCTGGAAAATGTGACCACAATTGAGGCAATAAAGAAGCCGAATGAAAAGTCACAGTTATTACCCAGACTAAAGACTATACTTACAATTAGAAAGAAATTAGAGCTATATGCTGTTCTGTAAGACGCATCCTGAAAAGGGGTATTGAAATTAAGTAATTTATGAGGAATAATAAAGTTTGTCTCGCTCAATAAGAACGGGTAATTTTAAAGGAAATTCATTAATTTGTACAAAAATAAAATATCAGTCATAATTCTCATAACCTGCAAGGATCTGATATTCAACAATATTATGATCAGTTTATACAATATTCACGATTAAAATGGTCGATAAGAGTACTTGTTTCGAAACCTTCTTCGAAATCACGTTATAGGATGGTTAGAGTGGGTTAGAATACAAGTGCTTATGGGAGGTATATAATGACCTATTACACAAGGTCATTGTACTCCGTATTGCATTCGTATTGTTTTAGAGAACGCAAATATTTCCTTAATATTCTTCCCTGAATTCCGTGAAAATTGAACCTGTAGTTAAACTTCCGTGGCATACTTAAATTATGATGATAAAAAAGGAGTAAAAAAGAGTATATTATGTTATGTATATGTTTATTATAACAATGATGTACTCGTATAACCAATTTACAGCGGTTTTAATTTTTATATCTACCCTTATTGTGCTTTGAATTTCTTTCGAAAATAATTTAATTAATGATCTTTAAAAATTTTCACGGCTCACCTAAGATCCTCTTACAGCACACTGATTAAAAATCACGGGTTTAATGAGTAAAAAGGTGGCTAATATTCGAGAAGTTAAATTAAAAAAATATATCTTTTGAAACATAATTTACAGCACTGGTAGAAATGTCAATTGTTTGCAAGATTAATAATGCAGTAGTAGACTACGTAATCATGCGTGATGACACTGCGGACAATGAAGAACGCAGGAATACAAAACCGGCTGGGTTTGATACTAGTAAATATGCAAGATTGATTGTCCTCCGCTCTGGGCTTTCTTTGTATTCCGCTTGATTCTGCGTGGGTACATTTTAATGATGACTCCAGTGTTTGTCGTATTATTTACTAACTCTTCCGGGACACAAAAATATTATTAATACAGGGTGATCTCAAGATATGATCCAAGAATTTAAAAGCGTATAATACTCACAGAAATAGACAAAAAAATGTTTTATAATCATACATCCGTAAACAACGTTGACGGAGTTATAGGCAATTTACATCATTTTTGGAAACGAATAGTATGCAAAATGCGATATATCATAACGTAAAATTTTAGTACCGATTCTTCACAATATACATAATTTTACGTAATATTCGTAGACATATATTTTGCAAAAAACTAAAATGCAGATCGGTCTTAAATGCAAAACTTACCTTCATCTCGATTTACGTTCGTCAAGGTTAATTTGCAGAGTTACGTTTACATTTTTTCTCTACTTCTATGAATGCTAAATGTCCCCAAGATACTTAGACCATATTTTTAGATCGTCTTTTACACTAACATTGCAGAAAAACTGATGTCGGTTAAGAATGACTGGTCAGCATTATTCCTAATATTGTTACAATAGTATTAAAGGGACAAATTGAACTATCACTATCCTACTGAACTTGTGGATTACCGATGAAGCGACACATGTACGTATATACATAATATCGGTGCAGACACATTCCCGATTTCTAATCATTAGACTGCAGATATTTATGGAGGTAAAATATGTGGGAATATGCAAGTAAGTATGCATGAAACACACAAGAAAAATGATTGTTCTATACATTTTAATTTGTGGCAGAAGCGTACCCCAATTCATTTCACTGAAAGGTTACATTATTATATTGACATTTATTGCGCCATTCGTCTGGGTATAGAAAGTGGTATAAACAAGATAAATATGCTGTTACATATGCACGGAATATGTAGTATATTTATACATATATCATATACATGACACGCGGAACATTTGTTAGATAAAATATGCCAACTAAAAAATATATTTTCCAGACTTATCAAGGACTTCAATGCACTTTTCATATCTTTAACGTTCTTTTACAAAAATGTGCACTTGTATAAACACCCGCTGTCATCTAATCACTTATATTAGCTAATTTGTTGGCCAAATTGATTAGCCAAATTGACCAAATTGGCCAAAACACCCACCAAATTGATGAGGCTTTATAAAGAAAGAACGTATGCACAATTTCAGTTCGATCGAACAATGTAGGTACGACTGACAAAAGCTTACGACTGACAAAAGCTTTTTCTCATATGCCACAAAATAGTAAAAGTACATGTTTCCTTTTTCCAGAAGATAGACCTATAGAGATACAGATACACCTTTAAAAAGATACACCTTTGATATGTCGAAAAAGGGCCGGAAGAAGAATGTTTTTATACTGTTATATGTACTTCAAAAACAGGTCATTTAAAATAAATCCAACCATATGTAAAGAGAAATTTTTTCAGATTGCGGCCTCGATACATATACAAATAACAGTGTAAGCGTTGAAGGTTAAGGATAACTAAGATAATTTTGTAAGACGCTGTTATCGATTTGTAATATCGCGCGCTAAGCGTGGTGATCGGCCGGTAGCGAACCACGGCGTCCGCAGCGTTACCTCTCCCCCTATAATTTCAGTAAAGTTTAAACTGTTCATTATGTTATGTTATGTTATGTTATGTTATGTTATGTTATGTGCGATTCTGAAGACTCATGTAGCTCTTATGGAATTTCCTTATGAAATTATGTTACCAGCATTAAAATAAAAATATGACTGCAAGAGTGTTAAACAAAGGAAGAAATCGATTATTTATGCACCGCCTCCCTCACAATTTAGACAACATTAAATGAATTATAAACAAAAACAAATATTTGTTTACTCGGACTAATATAGCAGGTATTTGCTCTTTCATCGCTAAAACGCACCATTCTGAAAAACACGTAATTCTACAAGTTAAAATGAAATATTTCGGTTTTTTAGCTACAATAAAACATGATTTCAAAACGGCTTATTTCTATAAACACCTTTACAATATTTGCAAGTAATAGAAGAATTGTATGAATACCGTCATATTGATGAGTGTATAAGTAATTTCACGTTACAAAAATTTTGTAATCATTTGTGGTATTTAGCACCAAACACATCTCTGCTAACGTTCTTCGACAGTAACATAGGTATAGGGACGGAAAAGCAGATAGTAGAAGCATTAAAATTTAATGAATGGGACGAGTCTATAAAAAAAGTAAGAATCCTTCTGAAAGACAAAAAATTATATTACGGCATTGAAGATTTCATAAATCAGGAATCGGTAAATGTCTTCAACAGATTTTCTACTCCTCAGGATTTTATCAATACAGATCCTACGATGTGGGAAAATGAGAGCAATTACGAAACAGGTTTCAACAGTTTAAAAGATTTAAAAGTTGTAAACGACACGCAAATCAGATTTATGTGGTTAGACCCACTCTAACCCACTTATGCAGGATTATGGTCAAGTATAATTATGAGACTAAAATGAGAACCTGGATTTTATCAGCCTGCACTTGCTCGATTATGTGAGGCGCAATTGCGGGGCTGTGTGATAACCAACAAATTTCGCTCGGCAATCGACGTGTTAAAGGAAAAATTGAATAAGGTGAAAATGTTTAATTTCTTTTTATGAGGGACATTAAAAAATATACATCAACGTATCGTCGCAGTATGAGTAAACATCATCTTCAGTGTTTTAGTCAATGTCCAACATTTTTTACATTCGCTTACATAAACATATCGACGTAAATGGTCATCAATTCGAACTCCTATGAAATAAAGGTATTCTGTTCTTGTACTTTCTTTGATCCGTGATTTTAAATGATCTTTTATAGACATCACACAAGATATGATTATTTTACAATAACGATTCCAAGTGAAACAAACAAAAGCGACTAAAATCACTTCATCAACAGGACTTTAGGTAGGCGTAGGAGTGACACATGATCAAATTTGCAATAAACGAAAAGTAAGGTAGAATCGATCGAATGGAAAATAGATGAAGGATAAACCTGTTTTCTCACGCATTATTTGGCAGTGATTGATCATACAGTGTCCTAAAGAAATAGATGAGCCAAGCATCGACGCTTTATACATTACGACGGAATATAAAATGTACGTATCGGCAAGAATAGAAAATTACAAAGGAATGGAACGACCTCTACACCCCTTATTTCTCCCATTTTCGGCGTCCGCCTTTCGTTCGTACTACCTTTGCGTTAGGATCAAAGGAAGTCATCTACACATCGACATGACTGTGCTAAAGAAAGACGGTAAATTTTCAAAGTGTCGTATCATCGTGACATAAAGAACGATTGATGGATATATAAGGCAGCAAACACAAGAAAAATGAATAATAAAAAAGAAATATGTAGAGGCGAGGTGTGAGCATACCCACATAATAAAACAAAATATTGTTAACTAAAAGTAAAAGTGGCACACGTTTTGTACCGTCGCACGAGCGAATTGCTTATGGTCTACTTATGATCAATATTTACCTACTTATATTCAATTATCAAGCCTATAGTCTATAAAATCGAAAAGACCGATCGCAGATCATACATGTACTATTAAAAGTTGCTTGTATTTATTTCCTTTATACGTTCGCCAATTTTCGGCTAACGTCATTTTTATACTTTGCATGTTGGGACCGTTACGAATTAGGGTAAAGTTTTTTTTCGACATACCTCTGCCATCTCACTTTATTTCGTGCAGGAATGCCATTTCAATATTACACGTTTCAAGTTAATTGGCTATTTCTACCATTTTCTATAATTTTATCTCGCTAAAGCATGGCCCTTACTCTCCATATGGCCAGGGTCAAATCAGTATTTTTTCGTTTTTGAATATCGAGTCGTGTTCAATCGAGTCTATCGTTGTTCCGAGTCTAATTCTTTGTTTTCTTAACGTTGGTACCCAGATTAGTATTTTTACTAAAAAAAAATTTTAGAAAGAATTGGCTAAACAATACATAAAGAGGGCCGGTGTCTTTGATCTCGAGATAATTTTGTTTGTAGGAAATCCCTTTTACTTCGGCTACAGAGTTAATTTTACCTTTTCACGGTAGATTATGTAATTAGTTAGTATGGGCTTTAGTTAACCAAGCTATGTTAATGATACGCTCTACTAGCTTATTAATCGCAACCTTCGAATGGAGGCTGTCATGGGAGCTTTCCCAAGTGGAAAGTTCTAATTTTAACCAAAGTTGGCGAATATGCAGAGCATACTGAAAAATACAAGGAGCAACTTTTTCTCCAAAAAACCATTGTCAGGGGGTCAAATTACTCTTCCAAGTTATGCAACTTTTTATACGACATATATTAATATAAAAATAAATATAAATTTCGATATAGACAAACTCTCGGTGTCTATCGTCTGCTCTTATTGTTTAGTTGTAGTCATGACGATGATCTGTAATACACGCAAGAGTGACAAAAATAAGGGGTAGGTACGGGAATTTGTGTACGTCGAAATACTTGTTACATTATACAGATGTGTCTCTTTCGATCGACGACCCGCCAGTCCGCTATGATAATGTCCATTTAAATTGCATTTTAAACAGCGGCAAGGGGTCCGTGAAGCACCTGCTGTATCCGGCAGTATTTGTTTTCTACGTTTAAAACTCCACATATTCAGCTTGTTGTTCTGTTTGTAGATTTCCCGCAATTGTTGGATGTTCACGGCCTAATAAATACCTCTAATAAAATGTTTTTTTGACAAGCTTCAGTTTCACGAACAGGTTCCATAAATGTAAATCTAAGGGAATTTTGTGTCCTGTAATGATTTTATGTATTCTGGAAGACAACGTCATATTTACAAGTTTATGTATCAATTTAAATAATTTAGAGACTAACCTTTTTTTAAAAATTATAATGCAAACTCCTCTGGTGTATCATTTACACCTACTGATAAAAATAAAAGGTTACCTAAGTGTATCATAGAATGTGTAAGTATATGTTATGATCAGCGTATCTGCAACATAAACTAATATAACAAACAAAATATTTACTGTAAACAACATAATAAATGTAGCCATAGATGCAAACTTCCTCCTTTTACATACTATGTACCTCACATGCGAGTGTGAGAATTTTGATTTTGTATCCTGTTTTGTAGTATAGGATTCTCTTCCTTTGACCGTGCACTTAAGTGAAGCCGTTCACTGTAACTCACGAAAAATGAAGTCAGATCCAGAAAACAGATCATCGAAAGAAGACAAATCCACACCATTTTTGCAAATCGTGTTAACACGAAAGAAATTTGTTTTTATGTGTGGCTATAAACATAGTTCCTATTAACATACCACGATTCGTCAGAGTAGTGTGTATCCGCTTTAAGAAAACAGCATTTTCACGTTTCTGACACCATTTTCATGTGCTTGCTCTGCGGTCAAGAATACATTCAATACAGTGTCGTTCATGTTTCGCATATTCTGAAATTTCATGCTTCTACGTCAAATGTGAGCCATTATTTTTAAAAGTGGTAGAAGTCCAATTATTCATACATTGAAATATTTAAGGGTTGGCGTTTGATTCAACTACAAAAAATTAGCAAAGATTAATAAATTTGGGTAATGTTTTCAAAACTAAAAAATTTGTAAAATTTTATTATGTAATAATAATCAATAAAATACTTAAAGAAAATGAAAGGTTTATTTAGCTACAAATGGACTTATATCACTTTCAATAATAACAAATTATGAAATACACGAACAATACTAATTTTAAATTTATATTTGAAATGAAGTTGCCTTCTGTGAAATGGATTTTTGTAATATAAAAAATAATAATCAAAGTGAAGACATGTAACTAAACGTAAAATTTAATTTATTAAGAAATATTTTCACTTATATTACAAATTCTTTTGTAATAAAACAACTATAAGTAGTAAACTATGTCGTTAAGATAACTAGTAATAATAATTGTATTCATATTTCAATTTTATTTTTCCTTTATACATAGCATAGTGAATTATCCATGGTAAATACGAGGTATGTAAGGCAGTAAAGTCATCGTATCGTTATATTTATTTCTTGTTATAGGTCTTGAAATTGTGTACAATGCTAACAAAGTTATTTTGCTAAAATTTTGTGGGCTTTCCAAGTAAATTTCCAAGTAAATCCAAAACGTTAAATTGTGCATTTTCTTCCACAGATGTTTTGTAACAAACTTTGTAGTGTTCATCTCTTTGAAACCTCATCCAGCATATCTTCAGCCAATTGATGATTTCGTCGTCGATATCTTTTTTCC
This sequence comes from Hedychridium roseum, assembly GCA_963989215.1. Taxonomy (NCBI): domain Eukaryota; kingdom Metazoa; phylum Arthropoda; class Insecta; order Hymenoptera; family Chrysididae; genus Hedychridium; species Hedychridium roseum. Next base: position 8,674,111 of record OZ022313.1, on the reverse strand, counting down.
TGTTCGCTATTGCTTCTTCTAGGGATTTCGTTGAAACAAAATCTTTTCATTTCATTTCATGTAGACGAAAATTTTTTCTCGACAACTCTTTATTACGTCATAATAGTCCTGAGCAGTATACAGGGTGGACCATGTAAAACAGACCACTTAATATCTCCTTTATTTTTAAAGATAGACCAAAACAACAAAAAACAAAGTTGTACAGTACAAAGGGGCAAGTACAGTTGTAATGGATCAGTCGTGGAAATTTGTAAACTCTAGGTTTTATTTCCACAAGGGTGTACAGATCGGAGCAAAATGATACAGAGATTCAGTGTAATAACTAGTCTTGTACAATCTGAGTGCTTTTTGTGTCTTAACAGCTATTTTTATACAGAATATGCAATTGTAGGCTTGGCCAAGGAGGTGGAACGTAAAGGTCTCTTTTCCAATAAGAAATTTGGGATACGGAGGAAAAAGAGAAAAGAAGGAATAGAGCGAGTTTTATTCGGATGGCGGGGATGCAGTGCGGTAGATTGTATAATTTGTAGGGTCAGCTGATAAAGGTGTTAGGGTGGACTGTGTCATAAACTGGGTGTATTCGGAGTTCGGGACATGCTGGGTTTTATGATTTGGAGTTTGTCTAGGATCGGGGGTGTATTCCGGATGATGAGTATTTGCAGCTGCAAATATCTCTAGGGATAAGATATGGCAAATCTAGGAAGATATGGCAAAAGTGTATAGACGAGGTGTATAGACATTACACGATGAAGACATTGTTTGTTTCTCAAGGTCTTTTTTTTTACCTATTTTGAAAAATAAGGAAGGCATTTAGATGACCTGTGTTACGTGGTCCACCCTGTATAAGTGACCCTTCTTCCATAGCGCTATTTCCACAACTAATACGATTCCGCAATTTAATACGATCACTTTTAAAAATAACCTCTCATATAATAATATCATATTTCTCACAATTTTCTTGGGGAAAGTTGTCAATAGGACCATCCTGATATTTTTAAGTGGTAACTCAATCTACTCAAGGTGTAAAAGTCAACTTAAAGCGATAAGTCGGCCGATAAATGAATTAAAATACAGTTTGGATTTGCTGCCCGTTAATAATGGATAATGAACAACGCGCTTATAAGAATGAAATAACAAAGCATTAGACTGTCTACACAAAATAAGTTGAAATCAGACAATAGCGAATACTGAAGACAGAAATGAAAGGTACCGAAGCAGCCTGATTCCGTGAGCTAACGTATCAATCTCAACATCGCGTGAACCAAGTAGAATTTCAATATATGTATCATAACGTACCCATCATCCCACTACTAGTAATGAGAGGGCAATGGGGATTTAATAACATTTTCTCACTGCTTTTTGTAATTTTCATGTTCAGCTTATATTAGACAACTTAGGCGAAAAATAAAAGATAATTCAATAGTGTTTATAAATTATTTAGCAAATAAGATTAATTTTATACTATTCTATACTATACTATACTATATTAAACATTTATTTATTATCATATGATTAAATGTTTATTTATTGTCAATATAACTATGCAGATTAGTTTTAGAATTTAAGTTTATCTAAGATCTTTTTCTTATACGCGGACTCAATGAGTGGCTTATAAGCCTAACAAGAGTCAAAGGACGCAACTGTTCCCTCCACGACAGTCTTCTGTTTCTCACAATGAGCAAAGAGGGTACAAAGCGTTTCTTCTAATATATATTTTCTTTATCTCCGTGTTAGCCTTTTTTGCTCCGGCTAATTTGTCTCCCTAGATAACCATCCAAAACCCACAACTGTAAAAATAGACTTAAAAATAAAATACATACAATGCATATCATAGGGAGTGGTACAACCAACATGGCGGCGATACCATCATGCAAAGAAGTCGAAAATATAGGAACAACATTTGCATATGAGCTTCAATTTCAAGAAAAATGAATATCTGTTGAATACGCGTGCAGTTGACTACACTCCTTTGAGCGCACCTCGCTGTAGACAATAGTTCCTACTCGTATTTGCCTTTGTAAGCACTGGTAACAACATGAATTACAACAACTCTTGACAATGCACTTATTTATAATATTAAGAACTAACATTTACACGAATTGTTGTCTTTCTTTTCGCATATATGTTGTGCTCGGCAAATTACATAAACATGAATGAATGCAAATGTTTCCTGAATTTTTAATTGTTCAGACGCTTGAACGATTTTTTCTTTCAGTTGCTGCCGATTTTCACTTCGGCATATACTAGTTGTTTAACGTGACCCCACACAGTTTTTACTATCGTGACACCTCCCCCCCCCCAGTAGTAAACAAATTATGACATGGACAGTAGTTACAAACATAAAAACAAACGGCAATAATAGTCTGCAATGAGGCCGCTGCCTTGCTTCGCAACGTTATTGCAAAATTGACATGACTGTCTGCTGTTGTATAGCTACGACTACTGCCAATTTTGAGGTGGGATCACGAGAAGAAATAAGGTTTGTTACTCTGGATAGTAATATGTTCCTGCACTTCACGTGGTTTACAGCGTGACAAACCTTTTTAATAGAGTTGTATGATCCTTTACCCCAAAAAACAAAAGAGGGCGGTGGTAACTGTAACCAGTCCCGTATCGCATTCGGGTACCAGTGTAAAAAGGGTGATGGAAGGCTTATTACAATACTGTCAACCCCTCGCAAATTTTTTCGAGTCATCAGAGTGGTGTGGGGAATCAATCTCAGTGAACGCAGTAAAATTTCTGTTAACGCATTCTTCACCAAATATTGTAAGCTTCGACAGTAAGAACACTCACGACTTTACGTGGGTCGAATTTTTAACGATACATTTGTGACATTTGTAAACGTAGCTAGTGGAAATAGAATAAAAGTTCAATTGTGTACCGATCAAACTTTTACTAATTACCCGCTTTTCCTGTTTTTTATTCATATGCGAGGTATGAAGTGTCTATGAGAAAAAGATGACTTACCTGATTCATGTATGATCGTACGAATTCCATACTCTGATCAAGTGCGTAGGTGTCGCTGCTACACGAGTCGAGAATCAGTGCGCCCAAAGTTGTATTTGGTAATAATTCGCTATCTGCATTGATTTCATCCAGGGCATATAACATGGCTTCTAAACGTTGTACTCCTTTTTCCTCTTTGACAGCGCCACATGGTGACTGCCCAATTGATCCAGCAACCTACAAAACAATATATTGAAATGTCCTTTAATTACACAAGTTAGTATAATACTTGTGAGTACTGTGCGATAAAAGGGTATACTATTTTTATTATACAAAAGTGGCAACCAGGAAATGCATGTCACAGTATATCCGGATTGTTATCGAACAAGTTTTGCAAACCATTGTAGTGAACATACCGAAAGGGCATGCCGTTAAGTGAACATCATCGACTTTCTAGTATCTTAAACTACATTCGACGCGACTCCCATTAAACATAAGCAAATCCCATAAGGGTAACGCAAGCTTCTCTACTTGAGGGCGGTAAAAAGGACGCCAATAAAAAATCTGTAGTCAGTTCAGTCTCGTCATGCTTATTATAAAGATATCTCGTATAACTAAAGCCTGTGTTGTTACAACTTTCCAGCCGAATGGCTTCACACTTTGGCGTGATAGGAGAGCTGAGCTACCGTGTGCACACTGTGCGCGCTGCGTGGCGTAAGCGAAGTTGCATCGCGAACGGTGCCTCGGGATATCGGGTGATCTTCAGGACGCGTGGGAAGAGTGAACCGGAATGCAGAAAAAGTAGACTTTCACAAAAACTTCCGGGGCATAACTTTGATAAGAGAATAATTAGAGGAGAAAATGCCGATCTGCAGTCTAAAGAAACGTAAGCTGACGGTTCGAGAAAGACCTTGATCGGGTTCAGCGGTACTGCCAGAAGAAGGCATAAGAAGGTACTTCAAAAGTAAGGAGAGGTGAAAGGTTGCAAATCACCCTCTATCAACACTTGTAACGTAGAAGCAAAAATTTGAGAAAAATAAATGCAGTAGCAGTAAGATGTTCTAGGCTGGAATTTAGAACCTGCTTCCTGCGGAACAGGTTTTACATACCCAGGTGGCTAATGACAACGTCAGTATTGTTACAGTACCGACAGCAGATCCTGACAAAAACTTCAGCAACGAAGAGATTCATAAGGTGAAGAAGGAAGTGGGTGACCGTATATTTAGATTAGACAAGGGTACAAAACCCCCCAACTTCGAACGAACCTACGATATGCAGTTATCTTTAACTGCACCGATGAACAGATTTGGACACGTTTCCTACCATAAGATGTGGGGTAGCATAGACATTAATTCAAAAGGTCAAACTCTAATGAACTTTATCCTGGACAAAGACCTTCACCTTCTGAATAGAGGAACGAAACCCACTTTCCTAGATGTAAGGTGACAGCAGGGGATTGACGTAATAATCTACATCAAGAGAGTTACGGACATGGCGAGAAATTCAAGGGTCTTAAACGAGCCTTTCGGCATGAACCGTATCGAATCGAACAATCTGTTTCGAACTTGTGTAATTTCTCCAGGCAGTAAAATAGTAGCGAAATCCCAGAATTTCGGATCAGTGCGAGTAGAAAATTAAGCTGGAAGGTCAAGTTAAAATGGTGTTACAGAAAATCAAGTAAACATTATTTTTTGGTACATATGTTGGTATTAGTGTAAAACTAGATTTAAGGTGCCAGGACTGGGAGCATCTGGAATCCCCCTCTCCTTCTTTCTGTTCGTTTGAGTTTGCAGGACGCCACGTGTGATATACCGGATGAGGCGTGTAACTGTATCACCCCGAATAATGACTTAACGATACAATTTATGAAAATTTTAAAACATGAGATTTAAATGGCGTCAGAAGGCGCATCTTATAAGGTATGTGCTTTTTTCGTGAGTAGAGGCGTTTCAGAGATTTCAAGGTCACCTTGAAATGTCTTGAAATCAAAATCACTTTGAAATTGCTGACGCAATAAAGACGTTAATAAATAAATAAATTATATGTTCTTTGATCGATGTTACGTCCCACGGGCGCAACCCTTCCACAACCATTATTATTATCATTATTATTACTACTGTCATTATTATCAATAGTATTATCATTGTACATAAAGACTATTACCAAACCCATAAGGCCATGAAATCCCATGAAACCCCATGAAATCCAACCACCACCACAACCATCTGCCACCCTCACTTTTCCGAAGAATCCCGAGTTTTCCTTCGGGACTAGAAAACTAAACACCCTCAGTCTTCACTCAGTCTTCACTTAGTATTTAGTTAGTTATAGGTTAGTTGTTAGTAAGTTTTAGTTTAGTTAGGTTAATTACAACACTTACTCTTCATTCATACACTACAGTTTCACCAACCATCCGCTCTCTGGTCATTCCAAGCTACCAAGATTAATAAACAGTTAAAGTCATCTACAAGCACGAGTTTCAAGTAACTATTTTCCACAACACCCATCACTACGATCCAAGTCGTAACAATCGAACTACTCGCAGAATCTATGAGAAATAGCAATTATACGTAAGAGTACTTGTTCGCGAATTTCATTCGCTACTGTATATTTAAAATTTCAACCGTAACTCTACCTTTACGGGTCATGTGACCATGTTTAAAGACTTTAGTTTAATAAATGTTAATGTGACGTGAACCAGCAAGCATTAAAAAACTTAATTCCCGAACAGTACTACTGTTTGAGAGATGATGCTCGCTTCACGCGGCGATTACCGGTCGATATCACGAACGCCGGTTTCGTTAGGAAATAAAGAGACCGACGCGACGCATGACTGTTCATCTGTTAACACCGCAAACAGGTGTCGTTTCTAATTCTGGGCATGTGGGAGGTGTAGGTGGGGATTCCTACCACGTGCCGACGAGAGGAAGATTCGACGTTTTTTTTTTTAACTTCTCAGTGAACGTTAAGGAGGGTTAGCGATAGCACATTGTAATTTATTTTTTGGGATTGTTGAGTCTCACCAACAAAAAGAAAAATAAAACTCTTGGTTGACCGTGAGTGGTGAGGAATCGTCGGGGTTGTTCACTAATTTCCAATTAACCCACTCTCGAGGGCTGTCCCCAGCCTGAATCGGTTATAACGTTCGGGTTTCCACAAATTCTTTAATTCCCGAACAACTACTCTGAAAAATATAATATAGCGATGAAAATTTTGAATGTAACAAAGTCGGCTTCTTGATTGACTGGTTGATCAACTTTTTTTATACTGTTGTAGCAGTTGCGTTTCTCCGTGTGCAGACTAACTTAAGTGTGAATCCGAATGGAAACACACTTGCTACAATGGGCGAGAGAAAATTAATGGGGGTTCCTTCTGAATAATAAATATATTTTGATGATCACAGATCTACACACTCTATGGGTGTCAGGTGGTTACTGGTTACTGGCTATTGTTCTTTCTGGTGCAAGGGCGGAGACCCCGGATACCCTTTAGGATTACTCCGTGATTAGCGACCCGCTGCATGACACTACGCACTACTTTCTTTTTTTGTTTTCTATTGAAGGCGGTTCGCTTTAATCCTTACACGTGTGAACATGTTAGGATAATGTAAGTTGTATAATATATTCCATTTCATTTAAAAAATGGGCAAGTCAAGGATCTTCTGCAACAATACAGAAAATATTTCAGAGGTAGTGGAACTTTACAAAATTTTTAGCTATGAAGGCAGCAAACAACTCCGGGAGCCTTAAACTGTGTTGTATTATGCTCAAAATAATTGATAGATTCATGAAGACAGGCCTCCTGATGAACAAACCTTTAAGCGCAGCCCAATAGGCCTATAAGAAAGGCAGATCTTTGGAACTACTCTACATCGGCTAACAGGTAAAGTGGAAACACAACTGGAGACAGAAAAGTACATTATAGGAGTGTTCTCAGACATCGAGGGAGCATTCAATAATACCTCGAAAGCAACAAAGTCGGAAGTCTTAGTTAGATATGGCGTTTCCTGCAACACTAATTGTTGATACGTGTACTTGAGGAAATAAGGAGACTAACCAGGACACCAGATAGCCGAGTGCACCGTGAATAGAATAATGTATATATACGCACCGATATAGGAACTACATTATAAAGATAGATGAATATGAAGCGTATTTCTATAGCGTGTTTCTATTTCTTCTATATTTCTATACAAGAAAAAAACCGATTACGAAAGCCTTACGATAGAAGGCAAATAGAAGGCAAACGTGTTGTTTCCCATAACTATGAATATGCGGACAACATAACCATCCTGGTGGAGAGAGCTTTTATTGATATTCTTAGAGACAGATTGAAGATTGCCCTAAGGATTACTCACAGATGGTGTGAGATCAAACAATTAATGGTTAATTTAGAGAAAACCAGCACGTTGGCCTTTACCAGAAATTATAGACCAGACTCCACAAAACTACTATAACTGTGGATATCACAGAAGTAATGGTATTATAGGAGTGGTATTACAGAAGTAACATATAGCACAGTAGTTAAATATGCAGGAGTTGCACTGTACACAAAACTCAGCTAGGAACTACACTTGTGGAGAAAAGAAAAAAAGTTGTATTCGTCTATATGGCTATACCAAAGAATCATGGGGAAAACTTGAGATATGAGTCCCAAAGTTGACACATGACTCTATAAAGCTCTCCTACTTCCTAGATTAAGATATGTACAATATTATTAGCCTGATCGCTCAGAGTAAGAGAGATGGAGACGTGTCGGAATGAATGGAGAAAGGTAGGCCTTGGGTATACGAAACCAGGCTTTCTTCAAAAACACCCTTTCATCTCAACACAAGACAGGACCAAAAGAAATACCAGCTGTTCAAACACTTCAAGGTGTTCGTACTAAAGAGACGAAACTAGAGTAATCCAGACTGATTAATACCTCTACGCGTGGATGTACGGTTCACAGACAGGTCAGGACAAACTGGCTATTTTGGCGCAAGAATCTATGGGCTAACGCATAACGATATAGAAAGTATTTATATAAGTACCATGGCCACGGTGTTCCAGGCTGAGGTAATGGCAATTCTAAAATGCACCGAAATCCTCTTACAGAAGAATTCTGAAGGTAAGAGGATTAACATTTGCTCTGACAGCAGAGCAGCCATAACAACGCTTAGGAAGCCGAACACCGTATCGGCTTTTGTATGGAATTGTATGCAAGTGCTAGAAAATTTATGTGTCCGGAGTACGAGGACATAGCGAGTAACGAGTTAGCAGACAAACTGGCATAAGAAGGAGCTGCAAAATTCCCGGTCTGTTAGTGTGCAGGAATACTTTTCGTCGTTGGGAAAACCAAAATCCAAAGAATCTGGGAAAAGGAACTCTAGAGGATAGAGCACCTGCGACAAATGTTGACAATCTAAAATCCTAATGAACCATCCATCACCAAGAAGAATGGAAGTACTTTTGGCGATTGAGCAGGAAGACACTACGAATGGCGATAGCGCTGTTAACGAGCCACATATTGTGTAGAAATCACTTATACGATCTCAGATCAAAAGAACAACGAGAGTGCCGACTCTGCAGAGAGAGAAAAGAGAACAATGTACATATTTTGTGGCACGATAGATACAGAATAAGACCTGGACAAAATGAGAGTAAATAGCCTTATCAGCTTGACGAAAAACACTGGGTTTTGGCTTATGCGATAATCTCGAGAAAGAAGTCGCGGAATACAATGGGAGATTAACCCTATGTACTACCAAAGCCCTTAGTGCGGTCACCCGAACTGTATTCGGTAGTACTATTACTATTATTACTCTGGTTGAGATCCTTCCGTCTATTCTAAAATATTATAAGCGCATCTCATAGACAATGAGTACATATTCGGTGTACCGTAGTCGTCTTACGACATAACAATATGACGTGTGTCCAACTGTTGGATAATCACCTGATAATCACCTGAATGGTTTCACAGAAAAACAGACAAATTGTATCAGGCTTGTACAACACTCAGGATCGTGATCGCTTTAATGTAAGTCTCCCATACAGTTATTGCCACGATACCCGAAGAACATTATACAGCTGTGGATTATCTTATTAATGTTTTAAGGTGCCACGAAAGATTGTCTTCAGTTAGTTAACTGTTTAAAAAAAAGAAAATATTGTTGTAATGAAATCCCTATATCTGAAAATACATTAAAACAAGTATTCTAGAGTTGTTGATTATAGGCAGAATATACACTGATATTTACTTTTATTACTCATATTGTTAAACTTTTGGGGTATTTTAAAAGGAACTATCGTCTTTATATTGTCCAATCACTTTTATATTCTTTAGGCTACAGTAGCGGATAATCACGATATATTAGGTTGTCCCATATAAGTTTCTTCCGCGCCACGCTATGAATGACTCTAACTGGCTATGTTTTTATAAACATGCAGGCTTATCTCTTAGCCGTTTATGGCATCGTTTTCAGTCGTCCCAGAGCCCTTTCAAAGTACGTTTCGTTGGTGACAAAGTCTCTTTTAAAATTTTTTCTACACCGTTTAATATCGAGAGCCAAAAGAAGCATTTGCGGCATGTTATGCTTCATTGCTTTAAAAAAGGCAATAGTGCAAATGACACTGCAGACGAGATTTGCACCGTTTACGGGAGTGGTGCTACGACCATTAGGACCGTTCGCAATTGGTTTAAGAAATTTAGAGCTGGCAATTTTTAGTTGAAAGATAAAGACCGCAGCGGCCGCCCAGCAACGACGGATACGGACATTATCAAGACTGTTCTCGCTGAAAATCCGCGATATAGTGTGCATGAGATAGTGGATGCCACTAACATTCCCAAGACAACGGTACATAAGCATTTAATCAAGATGGGATATGTGAATCGATGTGTAGTTTGGGTTCCACACCTATTGACGAAGAACGGCCTTATGAACCGCATCTATACGTGCGATTTGCTTCTTCAGCGACACGAAAGAAATCCTTTCTTAAAGAGTCTTGTCACTGGAGACTAGACCTGGATTTTTTTATCAAAATGTGCATTGAAAACGCACTTGGTCTAAAGAAAATAGACCTTCAACTATTGCGAAGCCTGGGCTTCATCTGAAGAAGGTTCTTCTGTGCATTTGGTGGGACTGGAAGGGTGTAGTGTACTACGAGTTCCTTCCGCAAGGTGATACAATCAATGCTGACAAATATTGCAATTAACTGGATCAATTAAAAGCCGCCATAGCAGAAAAACGGCCAGAATTGGCGAACCGACGAGGTGTCGTATTCGTTCACGACAACGCAAGACCGCATGTTGCGTTGGCCGTAAGGCAAAAATTACTACAGTTTCATTGGGACGTTCTACCTCACCCTCCGTACTCCCCAGACCTTGCTCCATCCGATTATTACTTGTTCCTCTCTTTAAAAAATTCTCTCCGTGGTAAATCTTTCAAATCCATAAGCGAAATAAAAACGCACCTAGATGAATATTTTGAAAGTAAGCCTCAACAATTTTGGAAAGAGGGCATAATGAGGCTTTCTGAGAGATGGAAGAATGTTATAGAACAGACCGGTTCATATATAACATAATAAATCAACCTTAAACAACAAATATCGTGTATTCATTTCGCATCAAAAAAAGGGAATAAACTTATGGGACACCCTAATACATCACACGTGGCGTCCAACTTAACTAAACTGAACAGAAGAAGGAAGGGGAGTTCCGAATGCTCCCAGTTCTGGCACCTTAAATTTAGTGTTATACTAGTACCAACTTATGTGCCAAAATAATATTTACTTGATTTTTTGTGACACACATATTCAACCAATTCAGTCCATTGTAGCTTGCGCGGAGCTCAAAACTGAAATTTATAAGACATGGGTAAATTTAAAGATAAAATTGGCCAGTTAGTTTATTTCAAAATTTACTCTGACACCAAAGTGTGTTCACGCTACCATTGAAGCCAAAAAGTCATGGTTAAAATATTAATTTTGCATATGACTCACCGACTTATACAAAATTATAATTTGTGTGCAACTTAAGGCTACTGAAATGAAATCAACACAAGGCTAAATGAAATCATTCTATGTTTGATCGTTAATAACATGTACATGTCCAAAAATGTTTCAATTGCTATAACATTTTATTGGATGTACGGTTTCCAACCTTGACATAAATGCGAAGTATTTTTAAAGAATCAGAAATATTGTCTATATTTATTAGAAGAGAACAAATTAAAATGATTGCAAAGCCAGAATGGCAAAATCCAGAAAGATTATTTTTTACAAGAAAGATGTATCGTATAAATAAATGTGTTGTATCTACACTTTCGGATCGTGAATTCCGAACTATTAGATTATCAAAAAAGGTCTGTCGACAAGACACTTCGCAGACGCAAAATTATGTAAAAGTAGATTGACTTTGAATAAATTATATACGGAGTATTGATGTACAATGTGTTTCCTAAAATGTGATACACATTTGAGGAGCGGATAGGGGACGCAAAAGCATTAAAAAAGTTTCTTATAAACTTATTATTTATCCTTGTTTCCGAGTTATACCCATTTCTGTATTTCGATAATATCCAGCAGCTTACCTTTATAGGAAATGTTTGATATGACTACGTTCGGCCTGAATGCAAGTATGTAGTCATCGTAGCACAGAGTTTCTTAATTTTACAAAAATTTCTTTGTCTTTGAAAAAAGTCTTTGTTGGATTTGTCGACAGGCTAGTTCAATACTGATGAACAATTATAACACTGGCAATAGGACATAAATAAACAAATAATTTCAAATAATTCGGAATTAAAGTGAAATAGGAGACACGTTTATATGAACTTTTTTCACCATTTTTGTGTCCCCGGTCTGCCCCTAAAGTGGTTCAGAACATTTTGTACTTTTCACTTCATTGGAAATAATATACAGGGTGTCCCACCTAATTCAGGCATCTCAAATATCTCGCTTTTTCTTCAGGATGGAAAAAAATGTTAGAGGAAAAAGTTATTGTATCCGAAGGGGCAAATATTCTGATTGTTAAAAAAATTTGCTCAAAGTCATTCTTTTCAAGATTTCAAGCTCATCGGTTTATGAAATTTCTATACTCAAGGTCACTTGAAGGTCATAATGTCATAGATCGATGATCTCACTTTGACCTCAGCTATTATCGTATGATAACAAAAATATATGGTTCCATTTAAGAAAACACCGATGAGCTTGAAATCTCGAAAAAATGACCTTGAGCAAATTTGAGGTTATGTTATGGTTTGGTTATTAGTAATCACAATATATGTTAATCACGAATAATATGTTGAGTCTTTTATTTAACATTGTGTCTTATATTTAATATGCTTTTGATACACGCGTAGTGGCAACAGTTCACAGAAGAAGAAGGAGTTACAAAGTAACGCCGAGGGGCAAAAAGGTGTTCCCTCCAGAGTGGGGATTGAGTGAGACGTGTTTGCACATCCAACATTATATTTTAAGTATCTACTAAATGGTTTCTAAAAAACTAATGTAAGTGTAAGAATTAAAGCGAACCGCCTGCGATAGAAAACAAAAAAAAGAAAGTAGTGCGTAGTTGTTATGCGGCGAGCAATCCTAATCACGGGGTAATCCTAAAGGTATCGAGAGTTCTCCGGCCTTGGGTCAAAACAAACAATAGCTAATAACCAGTATCCACCCGACACCCGTAAAGTGTGAACATCTGTGATCATTAAAATATACTTATTATCCAGAAGGAACCCAGGGTAATTTTCTTTCGCCCTTTGTAGCAAGAATATCTCCATTCGGTTTCACACTCAAGTTAGACTACATAAGTGATTGTCTGAAACGTAGTGTCTAATAAGAAATAAGTAATTACAATACATACATGTGACACATTGTACAAAGCATCAAATAGTACTAAAGTAGTTGTATTTCTTTTAAGTGGAGCAATAGTTCTTTGCTTGATTCAAGATTATTAAAATTTTTTTTTCATCAGGGTGTGGTATTTTTTACAGAAGAACTTTATTAGATGGTAGATTGTAACATGAACTGTGGTCTGACCACTCTTGACGGCTCGACTGAATCTGCTACCAACGCCTCGTTAGCGGTTAATAACAATATATGCGATTCCCCTTCCTCTCTATCATTCGTTCTATCTCGCGTACATATTATTTCGATGATCCGTAGATTTGCATTTTCGCTCTCGCTTACAATATCTCCCTCTCTCTCACACTCACTTACTCACAAGGAAACTATTCGAGATGTACCTCACCGATTTTTTTCTTTTTGAGATATGTTGTAGTACATCGAAAAGTATTAGTCGCGTATTTTTTTGTACGTGCCCATAAGCCAGTTTAAGGGGTGAAAAATGCCCCTAAAATGCATCGCCAAAAACCATTTTTTGCTGTTTTCTTCACAACAAAGTACAATTTTTTAATAAAACCACTGGTAAATCATTACACATTATTAGACAATGATATACATAATATTTACAGAAATGGGGATCGCAACCCTTACTTTTATTTCAGAAAAAACGTAATGTTTCGGAACATTTTTTTGTGTAAAACTTAAAGAATTGCACCAATTACGATGAAATCTTTTACAGTTATACAGAAAATAAGAAATAGCAAATGATCACTTTTGGCGTTTTTAAAGAAATACCCTTGTAGGCGGTAAATTACACTTAGTTTACATTACCTTATTGTCAATAAATTTGGTTCTGAATAAAAGTGTTCATCAGTAATTTAATAATACAACCAAAAATGGTAGAATATTTACCCCTTGAAGAGGGGTTAATTACCCCTCATAGATAGTGAGTTACGAATTTTTGTTACAGAAGGATTGTTTGAACCTCCGTATTCCGCAACAGAATTTCAAAACGAAACTTTCAAATTTATTTGTTATAAATTATAGAAATTCTCTGAATTTGAAGTACGAATTTTCTAGTTTTAGACGTGATACGGCGCAGGATCCTCTCTTTATAATTTTCCTGATTATACATTATCGAAATGATATACATTATCTTATAAGTTTCTAATAAGTACATTTAGTTCCAAATAATATTTCTTATTACAATTTTTGTAAGACAATCAAAAAACTGACAATATTTACTCACTTAAGCAAGAAGGGTTAACTACCTGTCATACATAGAGTTGCGTTAGACTTAAATCTTTTAGAACAGGTGTTTCTACAGTAGTCTCGATAGTTGTTACTTTTGATAATCTGTACAATAGTGGTAATCGTAAAAAAAATGTTTGAAACATAAAGATGTTTTATACTATGACATCTAACAATTGCTATATTAGAACATCCTTCCACATCGCACTTAACATTGCATTCATTCCCGAAACTAAAATCAATGAGATTGTCGAAGATGTTTGGTTTATCATTTACATGCTCTGTCACAGTCTGTGATTCATAGAGCCTCTACGATTGTTCTCAATGACAGTGATACAAATATGCATGACATTTCTGACGATCCATGAATGTCAGAGATATTTATTGATCAGACAGCAGCAGATCCGGGTAAAATGATATTTCAAATAGTAAATAGTAACTACTCTATATTATTCTAGATCATTCATATACTGTTGAAAATTAAATATTTTATTTAGTGCAATTTATTTTCTCTTTATTCTTGATGATGAAATATTATCTGTGAAAGTTTACAGACACCTCCCTCCTTGTTAGTATAAATAGTTTCGTACTCGTGTAGAAATTCCCTTCATGATAGTGTCATTATACCATATTGTATTGTTTACCAACATGCTGGAATAGGGACAGACTCTGTTAGGATAGCACGAACTCGTCAGTCGTCAGTGTAACAGAGTCGCGTAGCATTGTATGCAATTAAACTACTTCAGTTATTTGAACTTTAACATATTAACTACCAAAATCGGTTAAATCTTATCTTAAATAATTATCTCAGCAAATTGTAGTTCTCTAAGTGACGAAGATATAGTTATACCGAAAAGTGCCATTGAAAATTTTCCATTAATCTTTAACGGAAAGTTTTTTCTATTAAAGATCAGAATTCAAGTGGCATTCTTGTTTCGGCAGAATGCAAAACCTGTTCTCGTATTTTCAAAGGAAGTTTAAGTGCAACTTCCAATCTCCTGTTACATTTTCCTACTTGTCACACAGATAAAGCAGGAGAATATAGTCCGCATAAAACTTATCGCTAGAGTGTAGTGAATAAACGGCGAGATAGAAGCGATGTTATTGAGGAAATCATTGTAAAAAGGAAACTTACAAATCAAGAAAAGACAAATGATGTGATAGTCAATTACATATGTGCACACGGCAAACCTTCCACTACAGTGGGAGAATCAGAGTTTAAAGAATTAATATCGGAACTCAGTAAATAAAAATCAAAAGTAAAATGTATGTCTCGTAAGAGTCTGGTTTTGAAAATACGTACAAAATATACAAATATGATGCAGGGTATAAACATATACATTCCCACATACATTCAAGTTGCAGTTCATAATAAAATAAATTGTTAAAGGAATTAATTGAACATTATTTTTTGGTACATATGTTGACATTACAATGTAACTAGATTTAGGGTGCCAGGACTGGGAGCTTCTGGAACTCCCCACTGTTTCTTTCTGTTCTGTTGAATCTTGTATAACGCCACGTGTGATACTCGTATGTCTTGATTAATATAAAAGTGATTCCACATAAAGGCAATATAGTTCTCTTTTAAACGCCTAAGAATTCTAACATAAATAAATTTAGATCATAATAAAATTACATATACTATTACGGATAATGGAAACAATTTCATTAAAACATTTTAAAAATTTCATTATAATACTTAAACGTTTGAAAGTGTAGATGAAGATTTAGAATATACGGAAGAAAATAAGGTATTCAATTTCTGAAGTGTAGACAATATTCTGAGTACAGCAGATGCTGCAAGTAAATATTACAACTTACCTAAGCATCATAGCTGTTGTAGTCATACACTTATTGTGAGTTTAATTGCTGCTAAAGTCTCAAATAACCTCCTCAAATAGCAATCCAGTTACAAACAGGTATATCAACCTGCCACGTCAAAATGTTCAACTTTATGAACCAAAACTAATCGTTCTGGATTGAAAACAAATGAAACATATCGTAATATTATTCGCCGATCACCAAAAACCCTTTGCCTACGCGATGGAATTCTGCTTATGATAGTATAAAAGAATTACTAAATGCAGAGTCCAAATTATCAAAAGTAACTGAAATATTAAATATACCATCATTCACTCTCAGTGATATTGAATTTCTGAAAGAATATAAGCGTTATATGCAACCACATGCATATGCTTTAGACAAATTGCAGGTGATAATGTTTTCATGGGCGACACTTATTCTTGGATTTTAGCAATATGTTGGACAAAAGCTATATAAATATGTCGCAATTGATGAATATAAAATAAAACATTGTAAAATTCGACATATTGATAAGGGGGAATGTTGGACAAAACCTTCATCAATATGTCTTTAAATGAGCGCGCCGAGGGAGTGAGCCGTTTTTTCCTTTTTATTATGCGAATCAGCGCCGCATCTGTGTGCGTGACTTCAGATTATTTGAGCGTGTCTCCTAAGCGAGTGTAAAGACTGTAATTTTCTTTTATTAAATATATTACTTGCAACAAATCAGTGCTTCCAATTAATTCCATCACAATAAAACATAATTTACAAAATATTGGAGTCGCTGAAAATGGTACAATAGCTTTAACATATTGTGAACCATTAAAGCGTCACTTAATATCAAATTTAAAAAGTCTGTTTCTTGATTTATAGGACTTCTCGGAGAATGCAAATAATTACATAATTGTGACTGTTAGAAATCCAGCATTAAAATTACAATGGATTTCAAAGAACATCACGGAAGGTAAACGTAATTATATTAAAGAAATAGCAACTCTAAATATACGGACTCAGTCTTCTGCATTTTCTAAAAACAGAATACAAGATATAGAGACAGACAAATTTTTTTCATTTATAGAAAATCATATTGATGATAGTGCTGACAGTAATAGCAATGTTGTAGAGTTAGAATTATTGCAATATTTAGGTGATAAAGATTTGCAAATTCCAAGCATCGAAAAGTACAAATACATGAACCAATGATTTTTTTAATACAGTACATCGATTCCATCATCTGCTCCGATTGAAAGACTATTTAGTTCTGCTGGTATGATTCTTTGTTCACGTAGGAGTAATCTAATTTTAAGTGATGAAAACTTTGAACGATGCACACTATTACATGCGAATAGCCAAACTTAAAAATAAAATTAATTTAATTTGCAAACATTATGTATTCTTGTATTCTAATATGGATTGGACAGATTGGAGATGTGTGTCCCCAGGGAACAGTTACAGTTCATCTTCTTTGATCGTTTTCTTTCTGTTAAAAACTATTCCTGATGATTTTGTTTTTGAGAATTTGAAACCTGTTTTGTTTGAGAATTTTTGTAAATTTCTTAATGCGTTTTGTAAGATATCTTGATCTATCTTGATGTTTTTTTCCACGACGAAAATTGTTGCATCCATCGTCTGCATAAATCGTTCATTTACAATAACTGGTAGCGAAAAAGAGAGATGTGAGAGATGTGAAAGAGAAAACTACGAGTTTTATTAGAAACAAAAATTTGAATGAAATAATTAATTTACATTTATTAATTATTTTTAAAAAGTAATCCATTTTTATCATTTTAGACTTTTATCATTATGAGTTTTGAGATTCTTAACATGTTCCTGGAAAACTGGAAGGATGTAGGCTAGTAAACACATAATATCTTTGTTTTTCTTCCGTTACTTGTCTATTGGTGGTGTATAATGGAAGTAAGTTAATATTTCCAGATATTTTTGGTCTTCCTCTTTTAGGTGAAAGATCCGAAATGTGGAATTCAGAATCATCTAAAGAAGCTTTGAAGAACATCTTATAATGTACATTTTTCAAGAATTTCATCCATTGAATTTTCAGCCAAGCGACAGATTCGCCCACGGTATTTTTTACTCTTCTTGTCGTTGACTCTTCCAGTGGGTTCATTGAAATAAAATCCGGCTGCGACATTTATTTTATCGAAATTGGATTTTTTCTTCTACACTGTTCTGTTAATTCATAATAATGTTTAGGGTTGTATAAGTAATTTGCTTTTTTTATTATCATTTCTATCAATCCTTTGACTTAGACCACTTTCATAATTATGGGCGCATTTGTATTATTTCCAGTAGTTTAGTAAGGTCATCTGGATGTATACATATATGTCTGTCTTTTAAAAGTCAGGACATGACTATAACATTCCTTGGCGGTATTATCTTAGAAATGTAATGTTTGACCCGCTTTTGATTTTCGTCTATTGCTTCTTCTATGAGTGAGTGTGGTATTGTGGGACTGATATTTGACAATATTATTCTTTGGTGTTTTGTAACCAAAGGTTGTAGAGCAAGCTCATGTTCTCCAATTTGAATGTGTTGGTACTGGGAAATAAGATGGTCAACCAATTCTTTATTGGTCACAGAAATGCATGTCCTGTTATTCGCAACTCTCAATGAAAAAAAGTACATTTTTTGCTTGAATTAGGTTTCCAATGGCACAAGTATAATTGGTTAAAACTAGTCCTTCTTTGCATTCAAGGATTAATCCTTGGTCACGTTTTGGGAACTGTTTCTTCTTAGCAAATGTTGCATAGCTGTAACTTATGTGACTGAGTTGCTGTGAATCATTAGGATTATTAGAAACTTGCGGGACACTCATGTCGGGGTGCCTCCCGTACTCAGAGGTCATTGACAGGATAGCGTGCGGATGTCGCACAAAGAGCTGCTGGGTTTGCTCTCTTGTTCCACTCAATTAATTATTTTGTGATGGGAGAAACACGCGTTGTACAAATTGAAAGTGGGAGTATAGCCCGCTCGAAACTCGCGTAGCGTAGGACAATATGTAGGTGCATATTATTGGCACCAAGATTCGCAGAAGACTCACATTATTATCACTATTTATTATTATTTATTTCTTTATTTATTTATTAATAATAATTCACGGCCTTTGGCCTAGAGAGAATCTCTCTCACTCAACATTCTGCCTTTTCCTTGCACTACTCCTTTGTTACCTTGTCTACCCTTCTTATCCACTCCACTACCTCTTTCTTTCCTCTAATGTCTACCATCTCGTTTACTTCCTCTCGATACCCCTTCCCCCTCGTGATACCTCAAATGTTCAACTTTTCCCTCCTACCCGCGTATCTTACATTTCCTATCCGTTTTTTTCTCCAATACATATTCCCCTTTTCTACATTGCAACATCATATTCTTGTTATCAGCCTTTGACTTCCTCTTTCTCCTCTCCTTTTTAAGTATCTTGGTGTTACGACCCGAACCGTGGTGATATGTGTGGTCGAATAATTGACTGACTGAGACTCGTATTTGTTGATGACCCTTTGGTTGTTTATTGAAGTAAATTGGTAGCGGAAAATGGCCAGAGAGCGAATTGGTAGTGGAACTGAGATGTGTGAATGGAGAGTGTTTGTTGTAATTAAACTAAACTAAATTAGGAACTTACTAACTACTAACCTACGACTAAGTACAGACTATGAGTAACTAAAGACTGAGGGTGTTTGGGTTAGTAGTCCCGAAGGAAAACTCGGGACTCATCGGAAAAGTGAGGGTGGGAGGTGGTTGTGGTGGTGGTAGGATTTGGTGGGGATGGGCCTTATAGGTTTTGGTAGTCATCTATTTGTAATAGTAATAGTAATAATAATGATGATAATAATAGTGATAATAGTTTTAGAGGGGTTGCGTCTGTGGGACGTAACACTTGGTTTTCCACTTGTCATTATTTCCTTGCACCTGGTATTGTATTTCGCTTTCTACTTTCTTATAAATCTGAACTTATTCTGCCTCAGAAATTCTTCCCTCTCTTCAACTTTTCCCCCCGTATTTTCCTTCTCCATCTCGTCCAAGCACTCTTTTAATAGTTTTTTCCTCTCCTTCTTAATTTCTCTTCAAATTTCAGTGCTCTTTTCCCTGCTTTACTTCTGATCTTCCCTTTACCCGTTTTTTTATAAACAATATAATCTGGTGTCCACCTATCCAGCCCCAGTGTCCATTGTTATATATCTTGATTGTATGCCTTCCAGATCATTCCACTCCTTCCACCCCCACACTTCTGCTCCATACATCATCACATCTCCTACTAAATAATCGAAGATTCCCATGCTGAAATCATCTCGAAATCGTCTCCTAATCCCCATACTGTTTTTATCACTCCATTCGCTTTCTTCTTCAGCTCTTTAATTTGCGTTTCATTTCCTCTGTTTCTTTTCAGCACATAGTCTAAGTACTTTAATTCCTTCGCTTCCTCTATTCTCTCCCTTCTCCAAACCATCCCTTTTCCCCCTTTCCTCTACCTTTCTGGAAAACCATCATTTACGACTGTTCGAGATTTAGAACCAACCATATTTCTTCATCCTCCTCAACATTTCTTCCATGGCTTCCTCTTTTTCTGCCACCCTCGCAATTTCGTCAACATATGCCAATGTCCAGATTCTTTCCTTTCCTATTCTCAGTCCTTCTACCAGCCCTCCTCTCATTTCCTTTCCCATATCCACTATCAACAGTGCAAACAGGGTTGGGCTTATCGGGCATCCTTGCTTCACTCCCGTTCTTGACCACAACCAGTCTGATATCACTTTTCCTACCTTTACAGCACATATAGTTTTTTCATGCATTTCCTTTACTCTTTCTATCAGCCTTTTTCTTACTCTGTGACATCCCACGGACGCAAACCCTCTACAATCATTATTATTATTATTATTATTATTATTATTATTATTATTATTATTATTATTATTTGTTTGGGAATTGAGTTTTTTAAGGTTGCTAGATTCCACGTCACATTACATTTATTTTAAGATAGGTGTACAAATATGTTCCCCGTGAGAGTCTGTCTCAACACTCCAATGAGAGTCAATAGAAATGAGAGTCAAAGAGTAGCACAATGAGTAGTCTAGAGTAGTCAAAAATAACAATTGCAATTATATAAATCGCGAGCAACAATTGAGTAGACCGAGATCACATTAACGAGCACACGTTCAATTACAAAATCACACTCCTGAATACAATATAGATCTGAACTATTGAGAATAAAAATCGCAACTAACTCGTTACCAGCGGTAACGATAATAATAAGAGAGGAGTCACATGACCCGTAAAAGTTGAGTTTCGGTTAAAATTGAAATAACCAAGAGCGAATGAAATTCGCGAACATTATCAATATTATTATTATTATAAATAGAGACAATAACTACCAAAACCCATAAGGCCCATCCCCACCAAATCCATGCACCATCACAACTATCTCCCACCCTCACTTTTCCGAAGCGTTCCGAGTTTTCGTTCGGGACTGAAAACCCAAAAACCCTCAGTCGTTGTCTAGTAGTTAATAAGCTCCTATTTAGTAGTTAGTCAGTTTTAAGTTTAGTTAAGTTTAGTTTAATTTCTATGTTACTCCGAACCATTATCAATACAAAGATCTTAAATTGCTCTCCGGCAATCATCACGCTACCATAAACAGTATAATAAACCAACAAATCTCTCAGCAACAAAGTGTTTATCTCAATATCTAACCCATCAACATCGAATCAGGGTTCGGCTCGTAGCACACCTCCTTTTTCTATCGCTCTCCAAAGAGTTCCTCTATCTACCTTATGAAGCGTTGCCTTGAAATCAATGAAAAAACAGATTACTTTTCCTCCTTCTTTCAACCCTTTATTTATTCCGTGCTGCATGATAAATATGCTATCCATTGTTCTTCTTCGTGGCCTAAACCTTTTCTGCGTTTCTGGTAAGATGTTCTTTTCTTCCACATCTTCCCTTAATCTTTTCGCCAGCACTGCCGCGTAGACCTTGTACGCTGCGCTCACTTTTTCTTCTGCTTTTTTAAAAATTGAGGCAATAATCCCCTCTTTCCACTCTGCCGGGAAACCTTCTCCCTTCCACACCTCTTGTATCAGTTCCTTTAATTTTTGTCTCGTCATTCCTTCGCTATATTTCCATGCTACTCCTCCTGTCCCATCTTTCCCCGGTGCTTTCTCTCTTTATAATTTGTTTATCTATCTCGTGATCGCCAAATTCCTCACTCACAGCGTTTTCTCTCTCTCTCTCTCACTTCCCCTATTCTTCTTTTCTCTCCTTCCAGCAACTATAAAAAGTGCTCCTCCCACTCATCCATTCCTATTTCTTCATCTAATTCTTTCTCCTTTTTCTTTTTTTCTTAATGAATTTCCAGACTTGCGTCTCTGTTCTCAAGTTTCTTACTTCTTCCTCTATTCTTTCTGCTTTTTCTCTCTCCTTCTTTTTACCTTCAATTCTTTACTTTTTGTCACTAAATCCTCCTTTTCTTTCAGTTTGTAGCATGATTTGGCCGACACGCCGAGCTAGGGGTCATCGGCGGTTTCGATTTTTTCCGCGCGAGTAAGAAGACAAAGGGATACATCGATGACGACGTTGATCGGACTGTGATGCCCCGACCCTTTTTGGCTATTTACGTAAGCGCCCAAACACATAATGCAGGACAGACCCTAGGTTCTGCTGTTTCAGATAAGTTCCTTTCCCTTTTTTTTGGCAAATTCCAGGCCTGTCTGGAATTCCTCGAAAAGGGGACCGTTGCAATAAAACTATAAAATAGAAATCAGGCACATAGGCCAGTTTTCCGGAGGGACGCACGGAGTTTTCGGAGCGAACAGCGTCACTCCGTTTTGTAACCTCGACCAGTACAGTCGCTTTGCTCTACTGTTCTCTAATAAATAAGTATCTCAGGCAATCCTTGTTTATAATACAACTTCCCTTGTGTTACCCCATTCTTACCGGGCATGACAGGACGATGTGTAGGTAGTAAAAAGAAAGAATCGATTCGCGAACGACGCACATCCCCCAGTCTAAGAAAGACTTGTAAATACTTGTGAATAAATTAGTTAAAACTTCTACAAGTTCTCCCACTTCTTCGTTCCACCAGGATGTTTTGTTTTTCAACACTAGCTTCTTATACGGTACTTTACTCCAGTTCCCCTTCGTTCTTTCTTCCTTTGCTCGTTCCCGTATTATTCACTGTACTTTCTTCATTCTACCTTTCTCCATTCATTGTACCTTTTTTCATTGGACAAATTGTGATCTATAAACACTCTAACCCACTCTTAGTTTCTTCTTATTACCTGTTACTGTAGGATTAAATTATCAAAAACCACTAAACGCTTGCCAACAGCTGCCTTTACTCTTGTCCAACGTCTCTCTTCTAATAATTCTTTACACCTCTCCTTTTGTAAACTTCATTCATCCGCCGTATTCACCCAACTTTACGAATGCAGTTGTCCAGCCTAACAGACATTCAGCACTCATTCTTACACTCATTCCTACACTCATTCCTACATTACTTTCTGTTTATAGTCTCAGTTCGCCATATATACCAGAATTTCCCTTCCTCTCCTATCGCTTTTATCTTCTTTATTCCTTCTTCTATCTCAAATTTTACTTTTGTAAGTTCTTTTGCTTCTTCCTCCTTATCTTTTTTGTCCTCTTTTATCATTAAGTTATTCTTTCTTTTTCTTTTTCTAATTTCCTATTTTTTCTGTTGATTTTTTTATTTTCCCTACAATCCTCTTCTTTTTCTTCTCTTCTTCCTCCCCATTTTGCGCTTTACTTATTTCTTCTAATACTACTTTCACAATCTCTTGTTTTTCACTTTCTATTTTATTTTTCTTCATTTTTTCCATTTCTTCCATCTTATTCTTTACTTCCTTAGTTTTTTCGTCTAGTCTCCTTCCTCTTCGGTCCCACTTTTTCATGCTTTCCTCTATTTTTTCTTCTAGTCTCTTTATTGTTTTTTTGTTATCCTCTTTCCACTTATCAATTTCTTTCTTAATTTCGGCTAGCATTCTTCCCAGCAACCTTTCTATCCTTATCTATATCCTTTACATTTTGTCTTCTCTTTCCTTCCTCTTCTTCTCTGTTCTCTTCCTCTCCCTAATTCTATCTCTTCTTCTTTCTCCTTCCTTTCCTCGCTGTTTTCCTTGTACTGACTTCTTTTTGTATTGTTGTTTCTTTTAAAGGGGCTGTCAGCTCCTTTCTTTTCCTCTACCACTTCACTCTTCTTCTTCCTATATTCCTCCGTCATTTCCTCCTTTGACTTTACTACCACGAAATCTGCGATGCTGAGTTTGCCCTCTCTTTCATTCTCCGCTCTGCTAACATTTTCCTCCCCTTCTTTCCTTGTAATATCTGTTCCTCTGTTCCTACCTTATCCACCTCTACGCGCCCTGTTTTACCTTCCTCCCCACCCATTCTATCAACTAATCTATCCTCTAGTAATTGATATATTCTATACTATTTTCTATCAATCTACACTAATCGCTTCTCATTCCTCTCCTTTTCCCGTTCTCCCCGCGTCCTGCTATATCCTAACCTTAGTTCCCTGCTCAGCTCTTTCTTTTCTTTCCCAACCTCCTTTTTCCCTCTTTTTTCCTGCCTATCACTATTCCACTTCTTTTCTTTTCTTTTCTCTATGTTTATTCACTTCTTTCCTGTTTTATTACTGTAGTTATATTCTGTAGTTAATCGCGTTACCTCCTGGCTTTAATCATACACATTACGCTCTTTCCTGTTCCCCGTTTCGTGTCGGTTTTTTGGGTCCGCAACAAAGGGTTCGCGGCCGAGAACGCGCGCGCCATCTACATTCACGGCGTCCCTTTCCTCATTGTAACGAGAAAATCTACATTCACGACTGTGAATATAATGAGTGTAGAGAGTCGTTCGCGTCGCGCCGAGTTCACGGCGTGAATTTTCGCCGTGAGTCTGGATGGGCCTTTAGGATAAACACTTTGTTGTTGAGATATTTGGCGATTTATTACATATATTACTTGGGGTAGTATCATGATAGCCGGAGAGCAATTTAATGTTTTTGTATTATAACTGGTTCAGTGTAACATTAAAATTAAATTAAAACTTAACTAAACGTAAGACTGCCCAACTAAAACTAACTACCTAATTAACAACTTACTAACTACTAGGCTACGACTGAGGGTTTTCGGGTTTTTAGTCCCGAAGGAAAACTGGGAACGCTTCGGAAAAGTGAGGGTGGGAGGTAGTTGTGGCGGTGGTTGGATCTTGTAGGGATGGGCCTTATGGATTTCGGTAGTCATTGTCTCTGTCTAAAATAATAATGTAGGGGCTGGAATTTACGTGTGTACCTGAATAGTCTTAAAACCCTGCGGTCAACGATAACACATGTGATGGAATGATAGGTTACCGATAAAGGGCACACGTGTATATCACATACATTTATATAATTTCCTGGTAGCTAAATAATTAAGAACATTTAATTCTATCCTTGTCTAAGCTATCTCTTTTTATATGTTACCGCTATACTTCGCTAACGCAGCCTACCCAGAGAGAACAACTGTTTGATAAATAGAACACTAAGGCATCTTTGACTTTGTTTACCCAGAGATAAGATATCTAAACACAACGCTGGACGTCCTTTCACACAAAAGTAAACCTCCTGGGAAGTATTGAACTACGAACGAGCTGTCATCCGTTTCCTTTGTAGATATGGCTTCTCCATATCTACGGTATCTATTTCTGAACTACAATTCTTCGTACAAACCGAATTCCTATTAAACTAACCAATTTTGTTTATTTTAATGAGAAAATAAATGTTAGCACGCAACTACTTACAATCTAGTTTTCTCGCGATATACTGTACAAATTTTAAATCACATAATAGTGTTCATGTAATAGTACAATGCAGGTATTGGTTTTACTATATAAAGCTGAATTATAATTTTTAAATATATTTTTAACCAGAATAACAGAATTTGAGTTTTTATAAACTCGTTTATAAATGTTGAAAGTAAAAATGTCTAAATTTGCAGGTGATTTATTCTGGAAAAAATACCGTCTTTTCTAGTAAAAATTTCATATGAAATTTCAAACAATCACCGTTTTAACAATTCACATAATTACAAATATTATCGTGAAATCATTTACGTCATGCAGATTTATTAAAGGATGTAGTAGTTACACAGATTGGCAATACCTCGTTATACTTAATAACATTATTACAATTTTTTAATATATTTCCTTAAATACAGAGTTAACTTGTTTTTTAAATGGAGAACATTTTTGATACTCACGACCTTTATTCAATCTTCAGTGTGACCTAATTATTCAAATAAACTGTACAAGACATAGTAAACCTAATCAATCTCAGTTGCTTCTAAACCTATACAATTAAAATAATTTTATTATGTAGACTGATTCTGGAAATTTACGCGGCTTAAAGTAGGCTTTTTAAGTAGGACTAAAGAAAAACTAAAGACGAAAGTATTGAATTTTCTATGACCTTATTTTTACAGTAAAGGTATTAATATATTTGTAAGCTGCAGTAATAAAGAGGTCTAGGGGGACAACAGTTCAAGATCCAGACCCAATCATGATTTTTTTAAATTCAAGAGATGAATTAATTAAATTGAAAAAAATATTTTCTACCGAGCGAACTGGCAAGAATTCGCAAAACTATGAATTTGAATACTGACACATCATTATATGCACTTGTGTTTTACCATATACTGTAATAGCGTTATAGATTAACTGATAGAATCGAGGTTTACGATAATGATAAGACTAGAATCATCGGGGTTCGAATGTTCTTTTTACCAATTTTTTTTCTATCTTCACTGGCTTTCTCTTTTGCTCAATTGACGAACTATCACACCCAAGAAAAATTTAAACATAATTGACGACTCGATGTTCTGTTCTGTGTAAATATATTACGAAGGGCTACACTATATTACTTGTCAGAATCAAAATCGAAAGTGATAGTGTCCTACAATTTCCAAGGTTTTATGTGAAAGGAGCCTCTAGAGATTAAGAACGAATTAAAAATCTAACTGCTTAATTTTAAAATCCATTTGACCGAATTCGAATACGAACACATTGGATGAGAAAAGTATGTGGCTAAAAGGAGCAAGGATTTCTAAAACATATATATATATGGCACATAACAGAATTTGGCACGGTCGTTGGCCAGAAACACACGTCGTATTTCCAAAACACATACCTCCCCTTGGATTAAATATTTTAGTTCAAGAGATCATTTTGAGAACCATATCTGAAGAAGACATTAAATAGACAGAATTCGATAAACTTTACAAAAACAAAAAGTAGTTGGCCTGCCTTATGGATGACTAACATGCCTTGTAAGAACAAGTCATTCATTTTGATCTCTACCGTCACGAATTGAATCACTTCAAGGAGTTTATCTCACATTTTACAACGACCTAGTTGACTACGACTTAATACACAACATATAAAGAATAAAATCGTACCCTGCAATTAATATATGAAATGATAATCGCTGAATTGGTTAAAACGAAATACATAGAACTTTCCTTTTCAGTAGAGGAGGGCCTTTGAATTTTAGAATATATAATCGAACCCGAAACCACGAATATATGGTTAAAATAATAATGGACCAACTCATATTGCACTAAGAATTGTGTATATAGTTTTATCCGACCGAAAACAATACTTGTTCGCGCATTGCAAAGATCTTGCGAAATATCGTTTCCATCGGTTTTGCATTTAAAACCCGAATAATCAGGATATTATACTAATACATCTATTTCACGTACTCACGCCTCACTAAATGTATGTTTTGAGAGAAAAATATCAGACTTCGTAGGTTTTAAACGGCTTGGCATCACACAAAAGTACACAGGAAAAGGTGTACAGCATCTATTTTCGGAATTCAAATTGTCAATATTTTTTTCTGAAATCCATTGCATTTGAATACAATGAAACAAATGGATGTTCTGTAAAATTGTCTTTTTTTTATTTACTTTCCACATGTTAATTAACTGACGTGTTTGACAACAAGTAGTGTTCAATGTACCTGTTCGTGCATTGGAAAAATTCCACCGAAGATGACATCCCCATTAATTCGAATCAGCTTCGACCCATCTTCGTCGCCGTTGTTTCTTTGATAACAGTGAACCATTAAGAAACAGCACACGTACGATAGAATTGGCCATAGACTCGTCTTGAACATTATGCTCTGGAGATTAGGATGGTTCGCTAGTGGCACTATTCTGAAAAATACATATGTGATTAACAAAATTAAATAATAATTGTTACGCAAGAAAATTATTCGAATAAAATAATAACATTATAACGTAATAATTATGTTATGTATGTTTAATTGTGCCTGTGATTAAAGCACTATTTCTAACTACAATATTGAAGCGATATATGAAATATTTTGTAGAACAATAAAATCGGATGGAATATTACATTAGTAACCTATTTGCTTTGTGAAATTAATTCAGCAATACTTAAGAGAAGCTCTATGTGGGCGGACGATAGTAAAATAGTGTTATAAATCAAAGAAAGCCTAACTTTTTAATACTCATTAGGATTTCGAAGCGGTACTTTTTTTATCACTGAAATGTTGAAGGAGTACAAACTTCGGTAAGTACTCCCCAGTGTTGTGAAATCAGAATGTGAACGGAACATTCATAAAAGTAAAGGATTGTTTCCCTTTTTCTTTTCGTTCTCTGTCCATCAATGTTTGAATTGCTTTCAACATTGGATCTTTGATAAAATGTAGTTTATACTCTTTCTAGTTTTTAGGGAACTAGCGATGTTCCAATTCAAAATGAAATATCGTCATAGTAATGAAATTCTTCCGATTATCACTCAATTCAAATTTATCGCAAAAACGACCATTAACATGTTTGAATAAGGGGTGGCGTGGCAACAATGCCACGCCACCCCATAAAATGTGACTTGAATTTGCACTATTCGGGCGAACTAGCGAGTTACAAAGGGCACATGTATGCACATAACATGAAATGCAATTATCGACAAGCCTCCAATGCCTATCGCCTACTTTTATTGTTTTCTTGTCGTCATTACCGGCTATTACCAAATATTTTGTTCAAAATTAGACATTTTATTTATCATCACTTTCTATTAGATTACAACTAATACGTTTTTTACTCAATAGAAAATCAAAAAACAATGTAAAAAGAGTCCTAGGTGTACATATAGACGTACACCTCATAATCGGCAACCCGCCAACCTGTCACGGTGTAGAAGGTCAAGTGGCCTTCGAAGTAGCAGCATGGCGTCCATGAAACATCTGTATAATCTATGATAGTGGCAGCGTTTTTATTTTTGTAAGACACGTACGAATGTCAGTGATCATGATCAAGAGCGACTCAGAATAAAATATTTAAACACCATAGTGTCTCAAGAAAGGGAAAGTTGATACGGCTTTCGGGTTAACCAAAAAAGTGGTTGATTACATAGAAACTTGAATCTCTTTCTCAAACACGATTAGTGAAATAATTATAATTCGCGTATCCAGAGTTTCTCTTGTCTCTTGTTTTTAGCTGTATCTATCTCGCCCCGTGTATTTCCTGTATTAATCGTTACCATCGCGAACATTTCATGTAAAGGCAATTAAACCAAGAATTACACTATATTAACTACCAGAAGAGTCTCTATTCCACTGGAACCCCGCCCCCACGTTAACAATTAGTAGTATAATTCTAATTTATGAAGTATTGATATATATCTGAGCCTTCATTTAAAAATATGTTTGGTAAAAAAAGAAGGAAGAAATTGTTAGTAGAATACCACATTTTTCATAAGATTAATAAGAAGGAGATGTTTGAAATATTAGTTGTCAGAGACTCCATTTATATATGAAACAAAAGTTGTATCTTAATCCATTTGCTCTTTGTACGATATTCTTGCCGCGATTATTGCAAGATGAAGTTTTCACTGAATATTTAACTGCTTTGAGGAAATTGCGCAACCATAGTGCGAATCTTTTCCCTGTTATCATTTTTTTACACATGTACTATAAATGTTATAAGTATTGTTCTTAAAGGTAAAAGGATTATTAAAAATTCATTACATCTAATTTTATTCGACACTTAGACATAGCTTCAGATAGAATTACAACATTCAATTGAAATACTAACTCGTTAATTATAATACATTAATAGCACATTATCAAATAATCTAAATTATACATGGGATTCACACGAAAATGATTATCAAACTGTAAGGGCGTATAGTTTTCCCGAAAACAAACGGAAAAAGGCGTAACGAACACATACCTCGACGTCATTTATTTCAAAATTATAAATGGTGTGTTTGTTGTTAATGTTAAATGTTAAATGTTAAATCGCTAACAGAATAACGAATTATATTGTATGTACTACGTTGCAAAGTATATCAATCAATGTAATTTGATTATAATTTCCGCCAAAAAGTCCTAATAATGTCAATCAATGTTACTATAAAAGACGTTAATGATTATTGGACAACAACGATTTTATCGCACCCAGATATATAGACATTTTACACTTTTCCAAAAGTACATTTCTTTGTCTAACATAGATTCGTTGCTTCCCGGGAAAGCTCCAGAGGCTTTCTAGTACAGTCTAAGTTCATAGCAGAGCTGTTTCACTATAATACCATTGCCATTGCAGGTAAATACATTGGACAGATAATCAACAAAAGAAATCGTAGGAATAATATGATAGACTATATAGATATACTTAACTCACACGGATTGAGGCAAGGGATCGAAAAGTGCTGTGGAGAAATCAGAAAGAGTCCCTACTATATTGACTTGGACGGATTTGCATGAAAAAGCACATACTGAAATGAAAGACGCTATACCGAACACGTTACAAAAAAATTACAGCCTATATTATAAGAATTTCACTGTGACAAATCTTTTAAAACTCCGAGGTTAAATAATTTTTAATATTTTTTTATTCAGGTCTTTATGGCGAAACGTTTGTTTCTTGTATTTTGGTGCGACCGAGAAATCGAGTGAATCTGACTGACAGGACGAGTATATTATAATTCACAATCTCTTCCGTGTTAGGTCATTGCCGTCCCGAAAGTCAGAGTTCGATTCAAAAGATGTGACCTACCACTCATAAATCTCGACGAATGAGGTAATGACTCTGATAATTAGTATAATTGTTCACAGAAGGAGAATTCTTCGGAGTCCCTGCATCTAAATTCTGCAAGAATAGGTAACGGAGAGAGCAGTAGTCACTAGCAAATCATTATATCGCCATATTATAACACGTCCCCGACAAGAGGCCTCGAAATAAAGTACGGCCGTGGCTACCCTTGACATTTTTCTATTCTCTCCATCTACATGTACGTAATTTTTTGTAACAACATAACAAACTTTATTGAAAGATTAGGGCAAAACAATTACAATGTATACAATTTATATATTTACTTTGCTGCCTGTATCTAGGAGACTTTATATGCAGATGAACTAAAGTTTTCTTATAAGTGAAAAGAGTTTCAAATGTGTATAACTATAGAAATATTCCTGTAACTTCATGGAATCAAAAAATGTAAAGAATAATGGTCACTGCCTGTATCAACTTCTCCCATGTTTTGTTGCTTTAATATTACTATGTATTATGTATTATTTATGTATTGAAATAAGGTTAACACAAAGTATGAAGGTATAAAAATTAACAGAATGTATAAAGCTCCAAAAATTGCGAGCAGCTTTTAGTGCTGCTTATTTACATGTGTCTTTTTGCTATTTTTAGAAGCCAGAAATGGCGATTTATACATATTTACCTATCTAATAAATACATTTTGTGGGCAACCACCACTGTACTAATACACACAGTATGACAATCAAATTCCCGAACTGATACTATGACAGAAATATGACTAACGGTATTAATCGGGAATAAACGGGCCTAGTTGAAGAGGGGTCTAGTTTAAATTGTTTGGTCGATGCATTGAAAGATTACAATTGTTTTAATGAAGTTAGTTTTTTCGTCGTGTTAAAGGTTTCAAAATGGAACAAAGAACAACGATTAAATTTTGTGTAAAATTAAAGAAAAAAAGCTAGTGAAACATTGAAGGATATTTATCAAGACCAACTATGTTTGAATAGCACAAAAGATCAAAAAAGGGCGAGAGTCGTTAGAGGGCGATGAACGGACAGGCCGTTCTTCAACTTCTAGAACAGAAAAAGTGTTGGACCGAAGATCGAACTTTGAGTGTTTGGATGTTGGAAGAGGTGACAGGGATCAATAAAGTGACAGTATGCAAGATTTTAGCCGAAGATTTGAGAACGAAGAAGGATTGTGCTTTGCACGACAGTGCGCCATTAAATCCTTCGATCTTCGTCTTTGAGTTTTGGGCGAAACGAGAGATCCCATGTTATCCCGTCTACCCTACTTGTCTGATTCAAAGTAGACTGATTTTTTTATTCCCTAAATTACGAATTGCGATGAAAGGGACAAGTTTTTAGTAAAAACTGAAGGTGATTCAGAAAAAAACGCTTTTCCGTGTATTCGATTTGTTATATGAGCGATATAGACATTATACAGAAGCGGGAGCGGACTATATTTAATGATGCTATTAATCAATATTTTTTATCATCTTCGTGTGTGTTTTTTATAACATCAGTCCCGGAACTTAATTGTCACAGTGTGTATGATAAATGAGGACGAGTTAAATGGCGCATTCCGCCCTTAATTAAGTCAAATGTCAGCAAAGTGCTGAAAGATCAAATTTGCTCGTGTACCTACTGATGTCTATGTAACTTTATTCGGTCAGCTATGAAACATGACACGATTGAAGCACTAATAATGCATTTTTATAACACAACAGTGATTGCGGTACTAATTTCCAGTAATTGACAGTGATAGACCGGTATATAACAACAGTAGATGCAGTTTTCCGCCTCCCAACTACCCCCTGTCTTCCACGTGTCAAGAATAAGCTGTCAGCAACTGAGCTTATTATGGAGGACACTGGAGTATTTGAAACATGCTAGACCATATTTTAGCACAAGTTTGCCATACATTACCTAATTTTAATATATTAATAGCCTAAACCACACAGCATTGCCCGAGCATATTAGACCTTTGTGGAAATGTGAAAATGAAACAATTGTATATCAAGGAGAAGAGATGGGGTGTCGAAGTTTCGTGGAGGCCTATATTATGCACGAGGTCTTAGGAAGTCACTGTGCATAATTTAATCTAAATCAGTCAAAGGGTTTAGGAGTTAACAAGGAACATACATATAGACATACTATTATAATGTATAGATATTCATATTGCAGGGTTGTTTATATTATATACATGGTGTTTTCTGTAACAGTCGCTACTATATTTTAGGCACTTTCACTAATTTGACAAAAATGTTACAGTTGTCAAATTCTTAATTCTCCTTCGACAATGAAGCGCGCTAATAAAAAACTTGAATTTTAGCAAAAAAATAAGACCACCTACACTTTTTTAAATGGTAATATTATTATAATTTTATCTATTCGATAATGTAGGTGGCATCGAGATAAATTCAGCGATATCAGGTAAAGTTGTTATTCTTTAGTAATGTACTTAAAAATCATTCTTAAATGTAGTAAGGCTCTTTATCAAGACGTAAGTCAAATCTGTCCGAAACACGTCTGTTTAATGTTCACATTTATTTGTCAAGTATCACTGAATGACTATAATGTTTGACTTACGCGTTAAAAAGAAACTTGTATGTTTTTTCTCCGATTTCCCTCGCTTGGATGTGGGGCTTTGTCTACCCCACCCACAGTTCAATTTAATCATATAATGTAGTTTATCACTTTCATTTTGTATACCCCAAAATGTCCAATTCTCATATGCGTAATCACGCATGATTACCCTCCTTCCCTGTGCTAGGTTTTTTCATTATTATTTGGTCGTTTAACTTTTTTCTGACGTTGTTCGGGTATTAACAAATCTATAACCAATGCATTATGCCGCGTCTTTCTCCTGAATATAAATTTCGCATGGATTGTTTAATCGTTGGATGCAGCATATTTCGATTCTTAATACACTAATAATTTGTATAATTCTAAATTCCTGATATAATTTTTATATTACATTTATAACCATTTTTTGCTATTTGTTCATTGTACAGAAATGACCACGCTACGTCATTGTATTATGCAATCGTTTTGTTAAATCTATCGTATTTAGAGACGGTTTCTCTCTTTTTTACACGTTCATACGGCATTCGCAACTGCTTATCCTTACGTCTTTCTGCCACGTGCGTTTTTACCATTACTGGCAAAGACCCCATTCAGGGAATTTCGATTACATTCACTTCGTTGGATTCTATTAAATTTTCTAACTCACGCGGTAACCTCGGTACTGTATCTGCGTTTTCGTGTGAGTGACCATTTTATAACGTATATCGTACGTAAAAGCTTGTAAAGACATCGCCCAGTGCTGCATCCTGCTAGCCCCCTACCAGGAAACATTCCAAGAGTGACATTTTTTTCTATTCACAACCGCTTAAATTTATAATGTGTAAAAAATTATGACGCATATATTTCAGTTTTAGCTAGTAAAAGGTTGCAGGGTACGACACACCCCTCTGAACTTCTTTGGCCAAAACATTTATCTTACAATAAAATGTAAATCATTGGTCGTAATGTAAAATTGTTTACGCAAAATGTAACGATAAGACGCACACCGTTGTGACTGAATGAATGTGCCACGTATGCGCTTATATCGCTAATAAAATGAAAACTCAAATGCTTCCAAGCGCGCGCTCAAAAACGTATTCGATCCGATCTTCGAGTATGCAACATTTTTTTAGCCGTCATGAATTGAGAGTTTTGAGTGACATAAACAGTTGTATCCCAGCGCGTGTTTAGATAAATGTAGCCACCTTTGATCACATTAATACCCACATACTGGTATTCAACCTTCCAAAATTACGGACCTTTATGCATCATCATTGAAAATTTTGTCATCTTTTTTTTGTATTTTTCTCTCTTCTCTACCTTTATCGTCTTATTTAAAGGGCTTTAATGCAAAGAACGTGTCTATTTGTGCATACTTGCGTTATGTTCTAGTGATTAACAAGGACGCAAGTTTTATTGGTCTTTTCTTCCCGTCTGCAAAATCGTGTGATAAGACTGCGCCTATATCATATAGTGACGCGTCAGTTCCTAGTGTCAACGGCAGTCCAGGGTTAAAATGACGAAGTACATTATCGGCTAGTATTTCCCTCTTGGCTTGATCGAAGTCTTCTCGACATTCTTTTGTATGGCATTTAACTTTGCTGGAATCTTCTTTATTTTCCTGTTTATTTTAAACCCACAGTATTCTATCCCTTCTGATAAAACGAACTCTCCCGTATTTATTTCCACTTTATGTTTCTGTAATCGTTTTGTAATTGTTTTTATGACTTTGACGTGTACGCCCTTTGACACTAATGTCATTTAGAAACACTGTAATATCGGAAATATCCTGCTTCTGGGCTGAAATAAATGCTGCATGCTAGTGGGCTGATACAAACCGTTTTTCGGTTTTAAAATGATCAAGTACTTCATTTCGGATCTTACCTCTAAACGTAACTAAGCTTTACTGGAACTAATTTTGGTGAATTACTATCCTACTGCTATCTTTGAAAATAACTCTTATATGGTGGGTGAAGGTACTCATCGATTTGTAATTTATTATTTATCGTAACATTGTAGTTATCTGGTTACGTTACCGGTACGATTGCTGTTATCCAATCGGAAGAATCTACTTTATTTAGTATCTCCAAAAAATGCAATTATCTAAGACCATCTCTTTCCTTAGCGAGCACGGTATAGGTCATGCTTTCACAAACATTAATTAACCTTGCACCGTCTTTCAGTTTTAGTACTGCTGGTATTTCCTCGATTTTTCCTATTTCCAGTTCAAATATGTCCGCAAACTCCATCATTAAATCCTGTACTAACGTAGTGCGATTTCTATTTCATCTCTACAGCTTTTTGTAATTCTATTTTCAATATTTTACTTTAATTCGAACATATCATATAATTTCAATTGTAGAGTTGCAATATCACTTCAAATATAAAAATTTACAGCAAACTTTAAAATCTCCCGATGCGAATGAAAATAGTAATTTTCGCAATGGTGAATGAACTAAAAAACAGTCAAATTATTGTTTCGCCAATGAATAAGTATAAATCTTGTGTGACGTTGTACAGATCATGTAGAATTGTAAAAAACCCAAATAATACGTATTTTCTAGCTAGACAATAGTTTCAGTTCGTCAAAAGCTTTTAATGGACCATTGTAAAATTTATCATCTGTTTTAAACTTTAACAACGACTACAGAGGAGCAGCCATAGTTAAATGATAATTCATAATTCATAATTCATCGAATAATAATGAATCATTATCATTATTAATGACAATTTCGACAGCAGACCGAATGTCTTCACTGTTAATTCTGTAATCCTAATATAGTTATATCGTGGAATTGGAATCTTCTATCCCAAAAAACACTGTGGATCAGTAGGGGAAAGCGCGATTAGAGGATTCCAGCGTAGTGGGTGTGTAATGGCTCAGTGGTTAGAGCTTTGATTCAGTCAGTCCATGTCTGTCTGCCTACACTCTGTTCCAAGATCAAATCCCATCGGGGTGAAGCCAAATGAACCGTACCAAAAATACTTTCGTTTATTATATTTTTGTTGTGTTCTTTTTTATTACTCTTACTACTTACCGAGGAATCGGTTATGGACCTTTCCTTAACGTACAATGATTCTTGTCGTTTTTTTCGTAGACAGTTTAATTGTCTTCGAACAATATTACCAATAAGTTTTCTACATGAATACTAACAATAAGATACCGAAGTTTCTCGAATTTATGATTCACATTGCTATATTTTAAGAACGTTCAGTTTCCATGTATGTTTTTCATACACTACCAGCGATTTCTTTTTTCAAGTTTTTAACGAAAACAACAGGAGACATTAGTACTAGGAAAAATGCTATCATTCTTCGCCTGTGCTTTCCGATTTTCCCTGAAACGAGAGAACCGTGGGAACGTTAATAGCTTTGTGAACATGGCTGAATACTGGGGCGGCAGCATAGGCACGAGTACCGTAATGTGCTGAGAGCGCGCTTACGAGTCCTTATTAACGATCGCTCAATTAACACCCGCTCTTGGTAATTCATAAGCAAAGACTGTGTCCCTGAACTCCTGTGGAGTAAACTTCCCTACCACTTCAATATTAGTCTTTAATGTTTTCATAGTTGTGTTAAAGGTAAAACAACTGTATGTTTGACTTATATAACTAACAACTATATGTTAGACTACTATATGTTTGTTACAACTAATTGCAAGATAAAGTGCCACTAGCTCTGTAGAGTGATCATTTTAGTAAATATGTACATAGCATTACATGTTTTTATAGACACGTGATATTTGAACCAGTCACAACTTTTAACTCATACGGTATTTCAAAAAGTTATTGCAATAAAAACGACTTAATTTGAAGTGATCTTTCACTTTATACATTACATACTTTCCCATTTCGTTGAAACTTGTTATAGCGACTTTTATTTCTCTGACGAAGATTACTTTATCATAAAATTTCAAATTTGCACAGGCGAATAAGAAAACTTCTCCATGCTGATTAAAATACACTTCATGAATAAATATACATTACACTTCGCATTTTTAAAAGTATTAGTCTACAGCAGTTTTAATTTTACATCGTGTATACAGAATCATCGATTTAAAGCGATTCACTATATCTTTTATTGTTTTTACATTGTTGTTGTAATGGAAATGTAATGTAACGTGGAAATTGTTGATTACACTAAAAAATGTGTAAACGAAACTTAATTGGTTTCAGAAGGCACATTATTCGATGTAAATAAGTTTCTCCTATATGGACGCGTAGAAGACATATGAAGGTAAATTTTATTTTTTTAAATAAAATGAGAAGATTTTTTATACATTTGATACATGCAGGCCGTTATTCTTTACACAAAAGTGTTAAGCCACTTATGTATCAGTATATTTATTACCGTGCCCTTGAGGGGGACACTAGGGACTCCCGCTCCCTTTACAATTCAATTCTTATTTTAATTCTCATTCTATTAATCCTTATTCTTATTCTATTATTCTTATTACTCCTACCTTCCTTCTTCTTTCATTCCTTCCCTTTCTTTCCTCCTCTCTCTCCCTTCCCTTTTTCTCACCCTTCCCTTCTTCTTACCCATTCCTTCATCTAACCTTCTCCCTTGCCTTCCCCATCCATTATCCTTTTGATTTTCTCCCCTATACCCTCCTCTTCATCTTCCCTCATTTCCCCTTCTTCCATTCCTCTTCCACATCCCTCCAGCACGTGCTCCCATCCTTCTTCCATGCAACCACATATCCTACATTTCCTCTTTTCTTCTTTTTCCCAGTACCTCCCTTCTCCCATTTCATTCCCTAATATAAATCTGATTATTCTTCTCCATCTTTCTTCCTTTCGCCCTCTCTCTAAATATCCTGGTATCCCTTCTGTTACTATCTCCTTATACAATTTATTATACCTAGATTCCCTTATTCTTTGTCTCCTTTCTCTTCTTTGTTTTTCTTTTTCCCTTCTTTCTATTTCTCCGTAGTCTATTTCTCCTTTTTCCCTCTTTTCTTCTATTTCTCCTACTTCCATCCCTGATTCTTTCATGAACGTTTCCCTTTCCTCTTCTCATCCCTTACTCTTCCCTCCTCCTTTCCTACTCCTCCTCACTACCAACTCCCAACACCTCCTGGCCCACTCGCTTCCTCCCCCTCTTCTTAACCTTTCTTCAAATTTCCATGCCCTTCTCCCCACTCTAATTTTTATTTTATCCCTTTCCAGTTCCTCTCTTATCATATATCCCGGTGTTACCCAATCTACTCCCATTGTCCATCTCAGATACCTTTCTTCCATTGTTTCAATCTTTTTTCGTTCCCTCCAACCCCATATTTCCACTCCATAACTCATCACTGTCCAAATTAACGTATCGAACAGCCATATCCTTTTCTTCCAATCTTTTCCGAACATCCTTTTACCTTGTCCCCATACTTGCCGCATGACTCTTCCTGCCTTCTTTACTCTGTCCTCTATTTGTCCTTCCTGTCTCCCATTTTTTTAAACATGTATCCCAGGTATCTAAACTCTTTTACCTCCTCTATCTTTTCCTTACCCCATTTCCATTCTACCTTTCTGTCCTTTCCTTCACCCCTCCTAAACCTCATTACTTTTGTCTTCCCTATTTTTACCCCAGGCCTTTCTCATTTACGTATTCTCTTAGTACCCTTATCATTGCCTGCATGCTATCCTCATCTTCTCCTATCAATACTATATCGTCTGCGTAAGCTAAGGTATGAATCTTCCCCAACCCTTCCACTCTTACCCCCCCCCCCCCACCTCCCCTCCCGCCTTCGCTATCTTCTCCTCTATATCTGCTATAAGGCAATTAAACAGCACTGGGCTTAACGGGCATCCTTGCCTCACCCCTCTCCCTATCCAGAATTTTCCTCCTAGCCTTTCCCCCACCCTCACTCTATTTATTGTTTCCCCATATATTTCCCTTATTATTTCTATTAACCCTCCGTTTATGCCTTTTTCCCTCATCTCCTTCCATAACACCCTCCTATCCACACTATCGAATGCCGCTTTAAAATCTACAAATAATGCTATGACTTTTCCCTCCTCCTTTTCTATCCTTCTTCCCACAACAAAATTTAGGACATATATGTTGTCTATCGTGCCTCTTCACTTTCTGAACCCTGTCTGCCCTTCCGGTAACATCCCTTTTTCTTCTATTTCCTTCTACAGTCTTTCCGCCAGTATTGCTGCGTATATCTTATACATCGCCGACATCACTGTTACTCCTCTGTACTCCTTCACGTCTTTTCCCTCTTCTTTTTTCCTTATTGGTACTATTACCCCCTCCTTCCATTCTTCTGGCCGGTCTTCTCCGTCCCACATCTTTTTACATAATTTCCACATTCCTTCTTTTACCCCTTCCCCTGCATATTTCCATCCTTCACCCTGTATTCCATCTGCCCCTGTTGCCTTTCATTAAACCACTTATGTGTTGATGGTATACTCAGATAGATAATCATTCTACATGGAAAAATAAGTGGAAAATCTATATAAATAAAATGTACTTCTAAAAACGCGCACTTTTGATATTTCAACAAATTTTTACGATTTTAATCTGGTTTGTGACAGTTATAGAATCGATTATAACTATCGGGTACATCTTTGTTTGTCTCCCTGCGTACTCTTAGGAGAATGACGATTGGCTATAGAAATATCGACATAATAGAAAAAAAGAAACTGAATTTCAAAATACTTACTCTTGAGGTGGAAAATTCTATGGCAATGATAATAATACGTAAATAAAAATGTCAGTAATATATTATTATTCGTAATGATTATAAAATAACGAGTCATAATTATAATCAAATAAAAGGATGTCATTGTTAATGACATTTCTCAAAGAAAATTATTTAAATGGAAAGTATTTTTGACACTATACATAATGTTAGAGAAAGTTTTGCTGCGTGTCAACTGAACATCCGATTTATTCTCTTCGTATTTCATATAAAATCTTCCTTATGCCATCCAGCAACTGCATGAGCAAAGCAAACCACCGTGATGGCTCAGTTTAACCGGTACTTAAACCATAAATACTGTCACTTCAGACGAAGGACCATCGGCAGGTAACATCGCTGTTCATTCAGTAGAGAAACAAACCGCAGTCTGGCGCCAGATGGCACAAATCAGCAAAGAAGAACAGAAATCTAAGATATTAACAAGCATTTATACCTACTTATTTGTACAAAGTAAAACTGAAAATCTCTGGAATGGTTAATGTCTGCGCATATATTAATTAAGACTTGTTTATTCTTGTTATGACAACATATAAACTGTTTATTGCATCAAAAAATACCTGAAACAAAAATTACGGAGTTCCAAATGTAAAAATAAATTGCAATATTAGAAAAATTTGTTTTTAGTTTTCTCTTAAACGACCCTCTTCCCCTACCCCTTTTTTCGGATTTCTTTCATGACTGGAAATTTATCATATTTTTAGCGCATAAAATTTCGTGAAATGAACGGAGGTTTTCGTACATGGTGTTTCTTTCAAAGTATGACATTAATCTTCATCCAAGAAAAACATTGTCCAATTGCAAGTTTCGACTGATAGTCAACTTTCATCATCTGGATTTTTGAATATGCATAAAATGGTTAGTATGAAAGTGAATATACTGCAGGAAGATTAAATCTAACGATGCTCTTTTGAACTTTCACTTTAACAATCAGCTTCGTAGAGCAATTGAAGTTGTTAAACAACTGGGCAACCAACATTTATAACTCGTGTATGGTGTAAAATGTTTCAGTGTTTTAAACACTTTTGCGCCGAATATTACGTTTGTAGTTGTTACGAGCCGTAATACGAACGTTTATTACAATATTGAGTACTAATGTAAGCTTGTACAATAAGAACGTTGAGTTGAAGAAGATGAATATTGTATATGTTTACTTGGGTCCTTAAAAAAATATATTTTTCGTGCAGTAGATATGTAATAAAACTTCAATTATTAAAAAAATAAAAGAGTGGGGTAGGTAGCGTAGGCTGCAATATTACGAAAAGCAGAAAATAATTTTTTTTGACATTACTATGTAGCTTTGCGTTTAAATTAAGACATTTTTGTTTGGAACATTTCTTGATACCGCAAATAGTTTACATGTTATATTGAAAAGAATAGTTTTATTGGTGACCTTTGAAGAAAATCTTATTCTTTTATACTGTTTATCTGACAAACGCTTATTTCACATTTTTCAATTATACTTAAATTTATACCTATTTGAAAAAAATACCAGTTTTCGCTCTCGAAATGTTCCCTTAGTACATTCATTGGATTTGGTCTCCTTTCCCAAATACGCAAACTCTGTTTGATAAAGTTCAACATAAACGTCTGCGTTTTCTTATGCACTAATTGGAACGTCATATGGATTTATCTTACCACTATTACGAATGAGTCCAGATATAACAGATATTGGATCTCCAAAGGATCATGCTGAATATTTAATTTTATACAAATTAGTAGATAACAGCCCCTACCCTTGATTCAATAAATTTCCTCATTCTGGCTAGACCATTAATTTTTATTTTACATTTATTACATAAACTTTTTTTATTTTACATTCATAACCTAAAAATCGGATATTTCTGTAGCCATCAGATCAATGTAATTTAGTTCGCATGTCAATTCTTATAACATTTTTTATTTTTATGCCTCCGATGTTCACTTAAACTTATAGTGTCCAGAGCAGTTGTGGTTGGCAAGAACTAAAGCCCGCGTCGGATGATATATTTTTTTTTATACACACAGAAATGGATTCCGAAGCACGAAAGCGCTACATGACAGACGTGAGGAACGAGAAAGGTTTACCTACTGAAGTCCTGCTGTGCAATATTACAACATGTAGTGCGAGTCCAACTTGGCGCGCATCAAATTCTTATCACGCTGTGCATTACGCATGTATATCTTTAGCAAGGATGTACCTGGTATTTCATGCATGCCACGTTATCTCTTAAAAGGCTACTTTTCCTGCCATGACCGTGGTTGCACTAGTCTGTTACGAATCAGAAGGTACACATGTATGTATGTATAGTAGACGTGTCAATGTAGAAATAAGCTTCCAGCACTTATTCCCTGCCCTCATTATTTTCATCATAGTGATCGTGTCATTACTACGAACGCCACTATAACTATGCAACTTGCTGCATGCTATACGTACATGCCTCTTTTATGATCCGCAGTATACTAGCCGGTCACGGTAGTGGTAGTTCAAGTAGTCTTTTAAGAGGTGACGTGACATAAAGACCTACTGAAAGGAACGGAACTTTGTGTTAAGGAAGGTGGAATGCAATTTCAACACCTACTTTAACTACTCGAGTAGTCTGCATTCATCACAAATCTATTTACTTTACAACTCTGTTGACGTTTTTAGCTCCTCTTCACGATAACAAGATACTAGACATTTTATATTTAGACGCCACTTATTGACATCAACTGCAATCTCAAATAACATCGTATGTAGTCAGTGAATTCAAGATCCTTTACGTTATTGTAACAAAAATGATAATGGTTGCATCTATAAGAGTCAAGGTGACTTTGATGTTTTATCGAATGAAAAATTTTCGCGCAATTTCTACTATTGCGACTCATTACCGGAGTAACAAGCGGTAAAATCGAAAATAATTATCTGAGACAAGTATGCTGTTAAGAGTTGGTTGTATTTATCACTTCTACAGACTTTCCAATTTATGGCTAATGCCAGTGTTACATGCGGTAAGTTACATCCTTCCAGGATAATGAGCACCAGCATAATGACAGTTCAAGTTCTATAAAGTGGCACGATATTAATGAAACATCTCGTACTTATTGTCCCTCTTACTACTTGCCCCTATCGACAGCTCGGTAGCACAGTGGCCAAATGACATGGCTTTCAACACGGCTTTAGCACCCTCAGAAAGCGTATGTTGTGGGTTTAAAAAAGGACATTGACGCGTCTTTACGGTGTAATCGGTACTTAATAAACTGTGGTGGACAATCGACGCCTAAGGAGGGTCAAGCAACTCAATACCGAACATTTTATAGTTCTGGCGCATATGCCTAAAAGAATGTATGTAGTGTATTGTGCGCGCGTATGTGAGGTATTGTGTGAATGTGTCAATAATTATATAATTTATGAAGCAGCAAAGAAAGAGCATCAGAATTATTCAAAGTGACAAAGAGTAATAAACTTGAGAGAAAGTTAACTGGTTTATTCAGATATTTTTCTTAGTTCAACGAATTCTATCACCGTGCAAAGCTTGTGGCTATAATTTATATACATTCTGTATAGTGAACATTTTATAATTTGATACAGATATACATATGCAATATATAAAACATAAAAGACCAAGATACCTACGACGAAATGCATCATGCGAAGAATGAAAATAGAATATGTTTGTAATTTACCATGAAATGTAAAAGGGCAACTGTTTCTGAACAAGGTCAAATGCTGTAAATACTGCGCAGTTTTTTGAAACATTCTTTGATGCATTCTGTATTAACACTGAAGACATAGCGTCTGTATACATTAATGAGATATTGTTTCTATCAAACTACCTTGTAACATTTTTAAAGAGGGGAGAGAGTGTAAGAAATAATTTTTGTACTTGTCACTATAAATCTAGAAATTTTGTTTTTCTGAACTTGATAATAGTTTAAACTTGGTTATCAATATTTCAACAGTGTGTAACGCAGACTGATAGTGCTGATTCGTAGAATCATGCGCATTTTTTCAAAAACCTCCTGAAACTTTTGTCGAAAAAGATGTGAACCAATTATATTTTCCAAATTATTTTACGCTTTAGAAGT
Organism: Hedychridium roseum; assembly: GCA_963989215.1. Lineage (NCBI taxonomy): Eukaryota > Metazoa > Arthropoda > Insecta > Hymenoptera > Chrysididae > Hedychridium > Hedychridium roseum. Next base: position 8,629,899 of record OZ022313.1, on the reverse strand, counting down.
TTCACGAGCATTGCTGTGAAAGAATTATCACTGCAACCGACGATCGTGGAGCAAATTGATCGGGAGATGTGGTCGGGGTCATTGAAGCACTTCTAATAGTTTCTCAACTATATACCCTTTGTCCTTCCGTCTCGAAAACGCGCCGCGAGCTAGGTTACATGGAAAACCAATTATGCTGGAAATTACGCTTCAGCTGTCTCTTAGTTGCCATCATTGTTACCTTACTGTACATTATCGCGTCAGCTGTGACTCTTGACGTCCATTGGCACACACTTATGTACGTGTTAGTACGTATATTCTTCTACGTTAAGCTTAAGGCAACAACCACGTCATACAGATGATGAATTTTTGTGCATAAATAAGCATGTTTTTACTAACCACATGCATAATGAGACTAGTCTAAACTAATGTTAAAACTGTAGAAAAGGATACGCTCGTGCTCTAAGAACGTGTATCATTAAAAGCTACGGAAATATTTATTGTAAAAATGTTAAATTACAGTTTCAGCTACACTCGATATTAGTTTTCTGATATATCATGGTTCAAGGAATTATAACATCGGGTATATTTCGTCTGTGTGTATTCTTTTGCTGACATCGCTTGACATATAATGTCATTATCCTTTGAGTAGGACTGTGATTAAGTTTAGTATTACATCGTTTAGACAGGTGTTCGCAACACCCCATTTAAAGAATTATAACAGTTGAGTAAAAATAGTTGATTTTCATTTCTCTTGATTAATTTATTACAAAATCGTTCTGTTTTACAAGTTAGCACTACAATTTTTTTAGGACGATTAAAGCGAGCACTTTACCTTCATACTTGATATCTATTTTTCTATGTAGATAAATTTATAAATTGCATAGTGAATATAACATTTCGAATATATGTTCAAACCCTTAGAAGAATAAGAAATTATTATTATCCATAACACATTACTGATGTTAATGACGCAATGACAACAAAATCCGAGGAAAATAAGAGTAAGAATATAATGCTTCCATGTTGCATGCATACAATTGCAATTCAATAATACTGTACTGCAGAGAAAAATTTTCACAGCACGTACGCGTACTTTTTTTGAAGAAAGTTTTACAAACAATCATCATTCAATTACAATATTAGACCCCGTATGGATACAAAAAATCACATTTGTAGTTTTACACCTACAGACTGAATCTCGGAAAATATTGGAATTTATTGGAATTTTCTGCAATAATTTAAGAAGATTTTTATCGAAATTTGCGCCCTAAGATAAACGTAATTACAGTGAAGTACAATTTAGTAATGTACAGAAAGTGATCGGTTTGTTTGATGTGGGGAAAGAGTAATCATTTACATATTTCACAAACTTGTTGTTATCAGTTTCATGAAACAAGAATTTTGTGCGAATAAGGCTTTTATATAAGTTGCATTATTTCTTGAAAATTACTTGCACGCATTATTTCATGAAAATTGTATACAATATACGAACTGGGTGACACCCCAGTTGAAAGCACACATTTGGGCGCGAGGGGAGGAATCGGAAGAAATGTAAGAACCCGCGACACGAGTGGGTTTTTGACCGCTCGTCTATTTTGCCGCATACCGGTTCTTTTTTCACATTGTTTTCAATGTAAGTGAGTACGCGCACAACACACACTCACACACACAGATACACATCCATCTTATGTGGCAGAATAGCGGGGTGGTGAAAAAACCGCTCGTGCGCGCGTGGTCTAAGAGTTAAGCCAATCCTAGGCAGCAATGGCTGCGTTGGCAGGAATTCATTGATCAGCTATCCAGAGTGAAATGCAAAAAGGAGGGTGAGAACGTTTTACATCCTGCAAGGAATCATCCACTATACTCACATTTCCATAATAACGAGAATGAATGCGTATCTTCCCTTCCACACTCCTGTTCAATTTTAACTCACAAACTACTACAAAAAAACCAACGCCTAAGTATGGATTTTCTTAAGACTACAGTCTATAATTAGCGACCCTGTTCAACGATGTAAATGAGAGGTTTCGGTAGATGCGTGACATACATTTGTTGTTTAGTTTATAGAGAATTAGAATACAAGTTGTTAACAATTTCAAAAAAATAATCGGAATACCTAAGCATGATTATTTATACAAATATTAGTCATAGTGAACAAATACGGCACTACAAATAACATTTCTATCTTATTCTCATTACAGTTAGATATTATGAAAATTCTTATTGCTGTTGCATTTAATATTGTCGCAAGTATTTAACACATTTACAGTTCACAAAATGTATAATTCAAGCTTCATAAATATTCTTTTGCGACTATTAATTTTCACAAATCTTTCCGTACATTTAATTGATATATGATATTGATATTTTCTAATTTTCGTAATTTACTTTTATGGCTGCTGTTGTTTGGTACTCTTGTAACCACAATGTTTTTAATTTGTTTTGTCAAAACCATTTACCGCAAAGCTAAATGATTTTTGCATCTATGTGAATAATTAAGCTTTGTACGTTTCCTATTGTTATTTAAAAACTTGTTATTTACCAGTTATTATCAACATCATGAAAATAATAATGCATGGTACTAATATGGGAGAGAGCCGAACCGTGATTTTTAATTGGGGGGCTCATCTTTGAATGAACGCCTTTTTGATGTTATATTAAATGTTGTATTATATTATATTTTTATCTTTTTGTTGATTTATTAAAGTGTTTGTAATAGCGTTTTGTGTATATACGAATTGAATCGGAAGTAACATTCAAACTAAAACTAAAATTTAATTAAACCGAAGTATATGTAGGCCAACCTCATTGTTCGAAAGCGAGGATGGGAGGGTGTATGTTTGGAGTTGGATTAATATGAAGGGCATAGGCCTTATTGGTTTAGGCGGTCAGAATCTCCATCTGTACTTAATAATAATAATGATAAAGATAATCATAGAGGGGTTGCGTCCCTGCGACGTAACAAACACTTTAATTACACCTGTCGGTATTAAATTTCGGCGTTGTCGATTTATGTGTATCAGATTTTTTTTTCATCCTTACGGTGCATAGAACATTAAGCATAATTTAGTCACCGATCTCGAACAGGTCACTTCAGTCGAAGCGATGACACAGATCAACTTCTTTTAAATTTACCGGGGAGACTCCAGAATGCTTTAATATCCCTTAAATTAATAGAAAATATGTTTGTCAAAGTAAGAATATTGAATCAAACTACAAAATAATTTTCTTTTCTTATATAATGAACAGTTAAATGAAATATGTGAACTATTTAAACAGTACTAACCCCCTTCTCGCCTGTCGCTAGTAAGATACAGAGGCGAGGTGCGCAGCATTAGCACCCGTTTCTAAGGAAAAACCTATTTTTGAAACAATCTTATGTTAGATCGTCAACAATAGGTGTTTCATGGACATCATGTCTCCTGTTAGAGTACAATTTGAACTGTCATTATTTTGATGAACTGGTAAGTTGCCGATCGTAAGGGGCTCATCGTGTGCTGACACTGCTCGTAAAGTAGATTCGGACTAACCGAAGAATCTCACTTCCTTATATCTCCATTTAGCCACGGCTGACGTCTCGGTGTTCGAAATCTTCCACTCAGCGGAACTGTCAACGACCTCTAATCCGTATGAGCCACTCACATGCCAATTCGATTAACTCCACAAAACATAGATTGGAGAAAAGTGACAAAGTAGTATACAGTTTTCTAAATTCTCTTTAAAATACAAACTGAAATAAACATTGCAGAGTGTATTATTACAAACCTAGATTTCGTGTAGCGACATATAAAATGCATAAGATGGTATATCCTTGGAGAAATTATTATTATTAGTATAATTTTCGCATGACTTTATAAATTATAAAATGTTTGTATAGCTTTTTCTCTTTCTTCAGAAGTCATTTTTTCATTATATTTCAGACGATACCGACATTTTATATCTACAAACGCTTTTACAGGTATTACATTTCTTCTCCTATTTATGCATTTCAGACCTTTTATTCTCCATGCTTTTGAATGTTTCGAGACTATTTGGTAGAATTACAACCTTTTTTCTGTCCAATTGAATTAATTGTTGTAATGTCTTCACTGTCACAATCAGACGACGAATCCAAAGAAATACGTTAAAGTTTTCTTGAGCCAGGCTGTTTGACAATAAAACGTATTGAAGATCGATCTGATTCATCACTTTTCGCATCTAAATTACTTTAATCTCGCCCATCATGATACAATTGTTTTTTGCAAAAAACAACTAGTACCAAATTAAAATAATTTTTGTTACTATCCGAGAGTACTTACTTCTGCGACAGTTAGATTGTAACTGATTGATGGTACATTATTGTGAAAGGCATTTGCAACTAATTTCTGACGATCTTTTTTGTCGTACGCAGACATGTACTTGTATACACACGATTTGGCTAAGCTCACATTTACATGATAAATTATTTTAGTCGATTCGTTGTTTTTATGTAGTGGATTTGCAGTAGAGTATAGAGTTAATCTAAATTGGCTTCTGACATAAATTATTTATTATTCACAGCCCAAAAACGTGGTCATTTGTGATTTGGTGGTGTTAAACCTAATTATTAAGGAAACTTATTTTGAATATAAACAATTGACGCCAATCAAGTGTTTTGACCCTACAGTTTAAAAGAATTCAAAAAGTGGAGTTAATCGATTTGGCAAGTCAGGAGCTCATATCCAACTGATAATGAGTTCCCTAGCGGTTGTTGTTTCGAGGCCTACACTATGGCGACAGCAAAACAATGATGGTGGCCAATAAATGAAAGCTAATGAAAGAAAGTTAATGAACTGTGCAAATGATCTCTTACTACCCTATGACTCGTATCATCCGGCCTTGTCTGTCTAACTCAAAACTGTGAGGTTAGATTTAATTTTTACCGTGCAAACTTCCCAGCCTTACGAGACCATTTTGGCAAAATCAACTGGGATGATAATCTTTCCAACCTCTCGATCGATGATGCACTAGATTTTTTTTATTTTCATCTACACAAGGCTACGGACTTGCACGTCCCTAGGCATCGTGTAATTAAATCTACACACCCCAGGTGGTTCTTGCCGAAACTTATACGTCTAGTTAAGATGTAGAAAATTGCACATAAAAAATACATTCGAGTTTTCGATCCATTGGATTATGTCAGCTTTTCCAACCTACATGCTCAATGTAAAGCTCTCGCAAAGTTAAACTATAAACAGTTTGTTATCAAGACGGAGTCATCCATTAATTCTGATTCTAATATCAAATCTTTCTAGACCTTCGTAAATTCCAAACGCTGCACACAAGGCCTTCCATCCGCAATGAAATTTAAGGATAATGTGGTCAACTCAGATATCGACATTGCAAACCTTTTCGCACATTACTTTAATTCTGTGTATACTGAGCCACACGATCACCCGAGTAACTTCTGCTATGATTGTACGATCAACTTGTGTCACATAACTATATCTATCAGCGAAATCTTTAGTAAACTAAGCGCATTAAATCGTCACATTACCCCAGGTGATACTGGGATCTCCCCTTTGTTACTTAAGCATTGCAGTTGCATTTTATCTCGTCCACTATGGCTTACTTTTAACTTATTGTTACAGCATGGCATCTTTCCGGCTCGATGAAAGACCAGTGTTGTTACACCTATTTTTAAATCAGGTGATAGATCTAATATTACTAATTACAGACTTATCAGTATCTTGAACGTAATACCGAAGCCCTTTGAAAGTATCGTTGCTGACAAACTTAAACCAGTTGTTAGTTATTGATGAGCCAGTTATTGATGAGCAGCATGGCTTTATGAATGGTAAATCTACCATCTTCAACTTGGCTTTGTTCAAGCATTATTTAACCCCAACGATGTTATTTATACTGACTTCAGCAAAGCCTTTGATACTTTTGACCACAAAATATTAATCAATAAGTTAGTTGCGTTAGGTTAGAGTGGCAATTTACTATCATGGATAAAGAGCTATTTATTATCTAGATTTCAATCCGTGCGTGTTCATGATGCTCGCTTTATAGTTTTTGAAGTCACTTCTGGGGTTCCCTAAGGTTCCCACTTAGGTCCAATTCTCTTTAACATCTTCATCAACGACATTGTCAAGGTTTTTAAACGATGTAAATTTTTACTTTTTGCTGATGATCTAAAAATTTTCCTAAAAATTAACACTCACCTAAACTATTCATTTATCCAATCGGACCTTTCCAATTTCGAATCCTGGTGTGTGAAAAACAAACTATTACTTAATACCTCTAAATGTTTTGTTATGAGCTTTTCTACCTCCTTTTCACCGTTAGTTGAACCCTACTATCTCTGTAACTCTGTACTTTCTGATGTTGATAATATTCGGGATCTTGGCATTTACTATGATAGTAAACTAAATTTCTCAACCCACCTTGACCATATCCTGAATAAATTCACGAGAACCTTGGGTTTTATTAAGTGCTTCTAGTCCGACTGTAGACTCACTTCTACGGTTAAATTATTTTACTGCTCCTTGGTCCGTCCTCACCTCGAATATGCATCGCCTATTTGGTCCCTCTTCCTAAAAAAAGATATTCTGTGGCTTAAGAGAGTGCAGCACCTCTTTTTACGCTTTGTAGCACCCAGAGCCAATTGTCGGATGTCACGAATTTGCCACGATTATGCTCCTGTAATAAACTTGCTGAATATGAGCTCTCTTGAGGACCGCAAGTTTGTCGCTGACCTATCTTTTTTATTAAAACTCATAAATGGTCATATGATGAGTCTTGGCCTATTAGCTAATATTAATTTCAATGCTCCTCCTCGAGCATTGAGGAAGCCGTATCTATTTAACGTTTTTTTCTATAAGACTAAGTTCGTCAACAGCGATACAAATCGTATCTGCCTTCTAGCAAACACCACCGTTAATTAACTAAAATTTTTTCTGTTAGCTACACATCTTTTAAGCGAGTAGTCTTTAAGGACTTACACAATTCTAGGCAATCTTCATGACCTTTTAGTTCTCATAAAATTGTACTATTATGTGTGTATATTTCTTTGACTGTTAACTTCTTTTTTTGTTTCTATATATTATATTCTTGTACATTAAAGGACAATACCCGTTAATAACAAATAAATAAACAAATAAATAAATAAATAAATAAACACCGGGGGTTTGTCTATATCGAAATTTCTGTTGCACGTGGCGTTCGTGAAACATCTATACTATACACGGTGTCTTTGAGTTTGCTGGCCAAACAGCTGGAGCATATTCTACAAGTGGAAATAAGAAAAAAATGTTATGTAAAGCTCGGTTGAAAAAAATTGGCGGGAGACCAGGAACATTCGCTCGTGACTAACAGCTTTCATTAAAGAATGAACATATTTGTTTTTAATCCGAGGTTATGACGAATATTTTATGAAATCTGTTGGACGTTTCTGTATGGAACCATTAAAATCTGTACTTTATATACAGAAAGGAAGGCGCGGTTTATTATTTCACAATTTGTAGCTGATTATGTGCTGTTTGATGTAAAAGGGCTGACCGATTTAGAACCGCTCCTCTATAAGTATAATAGAAACCTTTTTAGAATCGTAATTTTTTAACACGTTTCAATGAAAGTGGAATGTCGCATTATTATGGACGATCCTTCAAAACTACTTTGTTATTACATGTATTTGCTTACAAGGTGTATCAAAAAGTCCGGAAAATACGCAGTACTCCTTGTCATAATTTGTCGTTATTTTTCGCTTGTGAGGTGTAAACAACAAGATTTTCTTTTGCTTACTAACTTTATCACTATAAACTGCAACATTTAAAAATCCGACGACTCTACAAATTGAATTTTACCGTATAACAAAACTATACTGAAGGTTTTCGGTTCAAAGATGTATTTTCATAAATTGCTTATTATTGCAAAATTGACCAATGCTACAGATCGTTTTTTAGTTTATACATTGTCTGCCTTATTTATATGTGATTTCAATTTTACATGTAAAGGTAATGTTTTGTACTTTAATAATTAATAGTTTTTGTAGTTCCTATGTTTGAAGAGCACATTTGTGACATACGTAAACTAAATGTATTTTGCATATGTATTTATTAAATACTGAAAATATCTGAAGCGCATCGAGAAAATAGCGTTTCAAAGCTGTTGGACAAGAATACAATTAGACCTTCCGCTCAGTAATTTTGTTTATAATTGGTCCACGTACAGTTCCCTGTCAAAAATTCAGTTTAGCAAAAGAAAACGACGCAACTGTTAAACGTTATTAAGAAAATTTTTGATCCTTAAGAGCTAGTTACGTTAAGCTCTTTTGCGCAAGGAACTATGGCCACGGTGATGAGGAAGTTGACTCACGTCCAAAGGGTCCTCCTGCTTTTGTGATCGACAAAAACGGCTTGCCAAATAGATTAATAGAAGCATTACCTGAGTTCCGGGGTAATGAGTTGGGTGATGAGTCCACTGTTTGGTATGGTTTAGTGGAGGAAATTGCGAAGGGTGTTACAAGCCAGCAACAGCTGTCTGGCAACACACGCTCTTGCGGGACCCGCAAAAAATGGTACAAGAAGTGAACAGAAAGACCTCGCATGTGGGACAAATTTCGTGAGGGTCTGTATTCAGAATTCGTGTCGAAAAAAGACTGCATTAACGAATGGTTCACGTAATTCCTTATACAAGTGATACCGTTACTTCGTACCCTAAGTTCTCACACATGAAGTTAACGTATTTATAAGAAACATGTGTGGGGTTTAAAGCGATAAAACATCAGCGAAATTTCTGACGAAAATGTTTAGTAAGCGATTGAACGGCAATCACCACATGATTACAGCTTTGATTGTCATTTCGGACAATCAGTGCCAGGAATAAAGTCCGACAAAGATAAGGGGAATCATAGACTAAACGAACATGATTCTTAGAAACAATGTTTGTTACACAGGTGACAGGATTGATCACGTGCAGCAACACTATTCGAAACGTCGCAAATTTGTAGCAAACGATGACCCTACAGAGAATGTTGTCAGTTACATGTTTTCGAAGAAGAGAGCACACCACGAATCTCGCTGTTGGATTAAACAAAGGACCACAAACACTATTCAGAAGCGTAAAAGTCAATAGACAGACGTGTGTCAAACATCAAACGAAAAACTGACGACAATTCTTCTGAGACTTACCTATATTTCTTTGCTTTATAGAGACCAAGTTTTCTTTGAAGTGAGAGCGCGTTGCAAAACAGGCAGCCTGTATTATCACCCTTTTAATTACGACAGCACGGGGGCTGGTAAACAAAAGTATTTCTATCATCGCCAAGCCATAGCGGTGGTTCAATATGAAGATATGTAATCTTCAATTAGACATTTTTATTTTGGCTGATTCTGATGTTTTATACGACTTCATGGTTGGAAAGAACGCATTAGTTTATGTAATGTCTATACACCCCGTCTATACACCTTTGCCATATCTTCCTAGATTTAGCATATCTTATCCCTAAAGAAATTTGCAGCTGCAAATACTGATCATCCATAATACACCCCCGATCGTAGACAAACTCCAAATCATAAAACACAACATTTCCCGAAGTCCGAAAACACCAAGTTTATGACACGACCAGCCTAACACCGTTATCAGCTGACCCTACAAATTATGCAACCTACCGCGCTGCATCCCCGTCATCCTAATAAAACTCGCTCTATCCCTTCTTTTTCCTTTTTTCTCCGAATCCCAAATTTCTTATTGGAAAAGAGACCCAAACCCACAATTGCATATTTTCTATAAAAATAGCTGTTAAGACACGAAAAGCACTCAGATTGTACAAGACAAGTTACTACACCGAATCTGTGTATCATTTTGCTCCGATCTGTACACCCTTGTGGAAATAAAACGTAGAGTTTACAAATTTCCACGACCGTTCCATTACATTTATGCGAACTTGCGAATGGTGATGGATGTCGACGAGACTAAAGTGCAACCTACACTTGAATCGTGGGAACCCGACGAACCTTCGGAGCAGCAGTGTTACGTAATCAACATCACCGAAAGCGAGACGTGTGATGCTGAAGTTGAAATATATCGCGCTATTTCATAAATTAGTACGTAATGCAGTTCATCGAGCAATACGTTTGTTCTTTTTATAGCCGTCTTGCCTTTCTTACTATTCTGTCAAAAAGAAGAGTTGTCCGTCTGTTTTCGTTGGAATAAAGATTAAGAATTTCAATCAGTCTATTCAGTGTATTTTTCATCGTATTTGCCTAGATGTGATTCCTCTTAACGAATTCTTCGGTCAGTACAAACAGCTGGTTGCACCAGTTAACAATCTACGTTGTATTACTGCAGGAGATTCGAGTCTTTGTACAAAAAGATAAGGTAATAAATGATTACCCGTATCGCTTATCTCTGACTGAACGCAAGAGGGTTCGTGAAGTGGTCGTTAATTTATTACATACTAATATAAACATGAAGAACGTTTTACCTTTCGCAAATCTGATCATTTTGGTTAAAAGAAAGATATTACGGATAGAATGTGCGTAGATGAGCATGTACTAAATAAAATCACGATGAGAGATCGTTATTCGCTACCTTTGAGAGAAGTCCAGGAAAGAAACAATTGTTTACAACTTTCGATATGGCATCCGAATTTTACCAAATACCTATTGCGGCTAATTCAATTTCCCAAGAATGTTCTTGTAACACCGTAGCGCCATTACGAGTATTTAAGAGTGCCTTTCAAGCTGAGGAACGCCCTAACTGTATTCCAATAACCCATAAATAATGTGCTAGAAAATTTAAAGAATACCAATGCTGTTGTGAAACTTTTCAATATACTCATTCCTTCTGATAATGAGACGATCGAGAAGGCATTAAACTACTTAGATCGTGTGTTGTGTACATTCTCGACAGCGGATATCTGTCTAAATATAGAAAAATGTACATTTTTCCAAGAAGAACGTTAAATGTTGGGGTAGAAAGATATCGGTCGACAGTAGACGATCCAGTAGGAAAAAGGTGAAAGCCTTTCTTCATTCACCTATACCCTAAAACGTCAAAGAGGACAAGCAATTTGTTCCCGAGTTTGCGGTAAGGATGCCATGTATTAGTGAACTTACAAAAAATTATCACTACTTGTGCTGGAGCTCAGAACAAGATGCGCGTTTTGTTTTTCACACACTTAGCACACGACTATTACGACATTTCATCTTATGTTAGCAGAAAAACCGAGTTACGCGCGGATGCGAATGCAATCGGGTATCGTATAACTTTATTTCAAATACATAATAAACGCGGAATTATGAGTCGTAGCCTATTATAGCTGGCATACTCCACCAGCAGAATCTCGATATCACTGATACATTTTAAGCTATCTGTTGGGCATTCACTTCAAGATCGTTACCAGCTGTAATGCTATGAGAGCGACTAGTAGTAAAAAAGATTTACTTCCTGTATTCCTCGATGGTGAGGATATATGCAGGATTATTCGTTCGAATTAGAGTACCCAAGTGGTAGATACATTGAACACGTCAATTCTTTAAGTATAAACCGACCAAAAGATTATCACCCAAACATGAAATGCGAAGATTCATGGTTAGAATTCGATTGAAAAAATGATGAGAAAATAAAATTGTTAATGGAAAAAGTACAGGTGCAAGGATCTGTCTGTAGCGATTTTGAAAGAAAAGAAGGTACTTTGTGTGGAAAAATACTGAGATATAGCGATCGTACTGCATGTCCTACTTACGTAACTAAAGGAAGTAGAACTGAACTGGTGAACCTATGTTATGTTGAAAATTGTCAGGTCGGTTACAATACATCGTATGACTGAGTTGGACAAAGATACTGGTTCCCCCGAATGCGTAATTTTATGAAAGAAGTATTTTCCTTTTCATTCCGTCTACTGTTAGTGCGTTCCTTTAGTGGGCCCTTTGACCTCTCAAATTTTGTGCTACATACCATATAAGGCGACTCATTCCGTAGTTCTAAGTATCAAATCGAAAATATGAAATTGTAAGTATTAAGATATACACTCTTTATTGTCCGGTTGCGATAATGCTCCTTTTCTGCTAGAGCTCTTTGCTTAAAAGGGATAGTGCACATACATTTGTATAGGTATATGAGACATTAGAGTACGGGCAAATTGTAGTAGCATTTGAGCTCTGTCACGGTTATTAGTGATAAGAATACGAATGAACCGTGTTAACAACTTATTGATGTAATATCATATTATAAGAGAAACAAGAAAAATGATCACTAGGTACCCCGAACCGGAGATCTTCTGAACATGATTTAACTTCCTTACCACCGCGGTCAAGGTAACCTTGTTGAGAAGAGTTTAACGTGCTAAACTCATAAGAGGTAAAAGTCTTCTTCTTTAATTTTATCAAAAACACATCGTCTTTTGACAAACTGAATTTTTCAAAAAGAACCGCACGTTGACCAAGTATAAAGAAAATCGGTGAGGAAAAAATCTAAATGACTCCTTGTAAGATTTAGTTTTTTATCCATTTAGTTTACGAAACCGATTTTCGCGAATATGTATAATCTCAGTTCAGGAGACAGTCATATATGCTCAGTTTACTGAAAAAATCTATAAATCTATAAAAGCAAACATTAGGATGTGTCACTATATATAAAATAAAAGTGGACATATCGGACATGCCTTCCCACTTGATCTTTGTAAGACGACATGTTTCTTGTGTTCTAAAATATCTGTTCTGAAATATGTACAACTATAACGTAAAAACTTAATAAATTGCAGAAATAAATTTTTGCACAAAGATAAAGCTGTTAATAACATGTAAAATAAATGAACAGCTTTGGAAAATAAAGACTTCTAAACTTGTCGAAGAGATCATTCACATGAACAGTCTACCATACACTTAATATAAATCGCAAAATCTTATTAGAATACACCCAAGTCTTCTTTGACACGGTAGACACGTTCCACAGAAATTCGTGTAGAAAAAAAACGTGTAAAAAAAGAAAAGTTTCCTATAGTAAAACTGGGGAGACGTTCCATGTTATCTGAGGGTCGTGTAATATGAAATTAAGAACTATATTTAATTTAAAACCCGTATAAAAAGATGCTGAAAACTGTAAAAGCTCTAATATGCATACGAACGACATGGCATACATACAGAGCTACCAATTATAATCGTTAGGGCTATAGTCACGCTTACACTTCTTAAGGTCAGAAATGTTCAAATATAACTGATAAGCACTATGTATGGCTGATAACACGAATTGATTAAATATTGTGAGCTAATAAACTTAAATAATTTAATAATGCAGTATATTATGCAAATGTTATACGAAATGTATCGGTAAGAGTTATCAAATAAGGGGATTCCCCAGCAACTACTACATTATAGCAGTGCTGCTCAATTTTTGAAGTGTGGTAAAAACATGAATTTTTTTGATACATTGGTACCAAAGACTGCAATTTGTACTAGACCACTCATGGTCACGTACATACTTGTAAGATAATGACTTTGAAATCGTGTTAGATCAAATAAATTTTTCAAAAAAGGAAAACCTTTTTGAACCGTGCAACTCTGCAAATTCGTGTAAAAAAGACTTAGGTGTATATTCCTTCAAACAGTAACGCCATTCGTGACAATAATAATCGACAACAAGTAAATAAATAGAGAACTGGTAAGATCACTGAAGAAGTGTAAATTTGCCAGACTTATCGTTATCGTTGTTCTTACTAAGAAGGGACTTATTTTCAATATATGTAGTTCAATCGGTTCCCACGGACGCAACCCCGCTACAATTATTGTTATTATTATTATTATTATTATTATTATTATTGTTATCATCATCATCATAAGTATTACAGATAGAGACAACGACTATAAAAACCCATAAGGCCCATCCCCATGAAATCCAACCACCACCACAACCACCTCCCACCCTCACTTTTCCGAAGCGTTCCGAGTTTTCCTTCGGGAGTGAAATCGAAAACGAGTCGTAGTCTAATAGTTAGTAAGTTCTTAATTTTAGTTAGCCGGTCTTAAGTTTAGTTAAGTTCAGTTTAATTTCAACGTTACACCGAACCAGTATCAACAAACAGATCTTAAATCACCCTCCATTTACACACCACAGTCCAACTACTAATCCGCTCCCTGGCCATTCTCCGCTACCAATAAACATTCAAGAAATCCTCAACAAGTGCGAGTCTCAGAATACAGTTAGTACAATAATGGATGTCCACTCTATCTAAAAATGGTCCACACTCCGCCAAGAATATTGGAACTGCATTGCCAATTAGGAAATCCACGACCGAAAAACTTTCCACGTTATAATACAATAATCGACATTTCTAATGGCAAAAAAATGGAATGGAATTGCTGACTGATTAAGTATTCCGGACAAGTGAAAGTTATATTTCGGTAGCGTCTTATCGCCGATACGATTCGCTCAGGAATATATTCTTAGATGTGTATGTGATACCTAAGCGAGCAAGAGACAGAGTAAGCGAGGGGTGTAACGTCGTAAGAGGATTTTCAAGGGACGCTCGCTTCATGCGTCCTTGCCGTGACGAAAATTCGATGGAGCCAAAAAGTAGGTTTCAAGGAAAATTGCCACTACAGGGAGGCATGCTTTGCTTATAGAAGGCATTGTATACCTAACATACACTCTGCGTCTTTCACAGACGCTATGCCATTCCTTGCGATGCAACTTGGGCTACCACTACTGTACCAGGTTGATGTTTTACCGATCATAAAAGGCACCTGTTTGTATACAACGTGTATTTGAATATAGACAAGCTGCCAGTGCCTATCGTCTACGCGTCTTATCACATACATATTCTCCGTGGCACCAAATAACTTTCACTTCAAACATTTCTTCCTACTTTTAAGATTGTAGAAGTTAATCACTGATTATTAATCAGGTGTTCGGTCTTAGGTGACTCACCCTGTATAGAAAGCCTATTATATTTATACAGGTATTAATATTTGGAACATCAGTGTTCTTTTAAATCCCAATGAAAGTGTCACGATAGATATTTCATAACATCATATGCATTCATATCTACGTTATGCAAACTCATGCCCGACTTGGTAAACGTATCACATGCAAATTAAGTTATAATATATCGCTGGGTAGATATCACTTGTCATCATCACAGCGAATGTTCAACTATCTTATAGCTTCACTTTGTACAAATAAAACTTCAGTCGTAAGACACAAACAAAATATGCACTATTACAGTATCATTGGATACTCGTTCATAACATTCCGTAAAAACTCTTTTGCAATTTGTATTCCTATCTTGGAATACTTCTGTAAATTTTGCTGTCCATACTTGCCCTTATATAACTTTGCGGTAAACAAGTTTACAGGAAACGATTCATATCTATAGTTGCGTTTATCCGAACATTGCTGTTCTTCGAGACCTCTTCGATCAGTAGTGAAAACATGAAAACTGTTTCCACTACATAACCTACGTAATTTAATATTATACAATATATTATCTGAATTCCTTAAAAATATACTGTTCCGCACACTATTTATGTTTAGAAGCCACGAATTGCTGACATGTAAGCGTTGAAAGAAAAAAGTTTCTTACACAAAAATGAAAACAATGTCGAAAGCGTAAGTGTTTAGAGAGATGAGGGCAATGGGGTGGCACAGATTGATATCGCACGTCTTCTTTGAATAAAGGCATACGCGACTGGGTATTGAACCACGTGTATCGATTTTACTCGTTGTCGTAGTATGAACCGTTCGCAAATATTGACGCCGTGAAACAGTAATAATGTTTACATATTCTGTACAAACTAATTTAATTTCAAATTGGCCTTAGGATCAACATACCTCTTAATAAAAATACTTTTGCATTATACTGAAATACAAATTGGTTTATGTATCATTATCAATGCTCTTTATCAGTAATTTTCAACCTTTTTTATTTCGCCGCACACATACACTAATTATTAAAATTCTACGGCACATCAAAAAATGTAGTATATTGTATAGGGCGAAATTCACAGACAGAAAGATTTAACAATTCTTACCTAATGTGCGAAGCAGTATTCAATGAATGGCACATGTATTTTGCCCTAAAACTATATTATTATTTCTAACAAGATGTGTATTCATATACTTGGCCGTCCTACAGAGGTACTAAGGTTTTTTATTTATTTTTATTTTAGCCACACCGGTGGAGTTCTAACCGCACACCGGTTAAAATCGCTGCTCTATATATCTTATTGTGGAAAGTTGTGTTTCCTTTTCACCGCACAAAATGTAATGGCGCTAAAGAGCACATGTTGCAACGTAGATCATAAGAAGAATACCATGAACCATAAATACAGCAAAATAGACGTATAGACCCGCGCTGGCAAGTCGTAAGTACGAAAAATGTAACATAGCACTTACACATTTCGTAGTATAATTATAAGCATATATTTTATGAATGGATTCTAGAAATTTGCAGTCACGGCAAGGATATACATAAATGCAAAACTGTTCGGAATTAGACAAAAACAGACATAACAGATCGAGACAAATGTCCAAAGATGATTGTGACAAGTGTGTATGTTATCCGTGTTCAACATGTAAGGAGTCGCTCTTTACCTACGACAAAACTATTCAGCTGGTCCGAGAACAGGAAACAACGTATTCGTGAAGCGTGCGTTACACTCGGAGCGGGTATTATTCAAAGTTCAGTTGTTTATTAGTTAATAGATTATATGACTGTGTTAATGTCAATGAATATCACTTCGAACACTTACGTTAGTTGCGATAAGTTACTAGGTCATTCATGTTAATAAACATTGTCACGTAAACATCTCGCTGTCCTGCGGAAATCTGCGATAAGGTTGAATCTCTAATTTGATATTACGGGAAGGTAATTTTCAAGAAATAAAGTGAATTTACTCGTTAGTTAGGTTTAGGGCTAATGAAGGTCAATATTTTTTTACTCAGAATTCGACATTTTTCCATATTTTCGTACAAAAAATATAGTATTCTACTTAAAAAAACAAAGGTAACCTTCATATCTCCGAGACGCTTCGACCTATAAGAAAAATAAATACACTACGTAATGTATTCCTTTGAACCATGCAACTTTTGTATACAAAACTTTTTCGTGCACCGCATACTTTGCAAGTTATAGAGGTGTACAAGTTGCGTGGACCACCCTGGTGAAAATATTGCATTAGGTAATAAATACTTTAAATGTATAAATTTTTGTTACGTTGCAGCCGACTGCGCGAACAGCAATGTTTTAGACTATGTATCCATGTTCAAGGTCGCCAATTTGAACACTTAACAACGTAAATAACATGTTGTATGTAAATCGTCGAAGTGTTCGAAGAGTGCTTTGAGGTAATTTATTTTCTATTGTAGTTAAGCTTGTGTGACCTTCTATAACCTTCATAATAGGCCATTGTATTCGTCTTGAAATACTCTATCAAAATATAAATAAAAAAAGTTGACCTTCAGATCTCCTTGACGCCTCCACCTATCAAAAAATTAGTAACATCAAATGATCAGCCCCTCGATACCAAATAAGTTTGATCTGAGGCATTTTTCTCTGTCTCCAAAAACAAGCGAGTTATTCAAGTGTCCTGTTTGAAGTGCCTCACCCTGTATACAAATAAAACTTTATCAGGAGCAATTTTTGCATCACGGGCCAGGCCTGAATCTTTAAGAACAAACCCTGTTATTATTCGAAGGGAAATCTTTTTCTCAACTCTCGGAAATCCACAAATCTACAAATACCTCTTTTGAGTCCAATGGTTCCATTATGTCATTTGTACCAGATCTTGTACTAAGCATTCACGTCAAATCATAACAGCCCCTTCCAAATCACTCTGCCGGGATACTGCACTGTTAGTCTACAGATTGTAAGGGGTACAATAAATATAGTCTACGTTACGATATATCACAGGCATTTCACGAACGCCGTGCCACCTCTTACAATTAGAGTACAACTTGAACTGTCACTATCGTGTGAGTTGATGGCTGCACATGTATGTATGCATATAACGTACATTTTGATATAGACAAGCTTATGGTGCCTATCCCTCATTTCTATCACACTCGGGCCCATCGCAGATTCACACCATGATCACTACGACAACATAAAAACAATTACGTGATTAGGCATCGAGAGTTTGTATCGAAACTTACCGTTGGCAAATCACGAGCCCGTCAGGATAGCGATAATTCAAAAGCGATGTTACGGCATCCGTGAAATGCTTTATTAACAATGAATTTAGATACCGTTTCGGACAGTTTCGCGGAACATTTTATTAAAATTCACGAACTTATTCGCGACTTGATAAGATCATTATCAGTTTCGTAATAACGCGACTGCTTGATTATGACGCCGACCCTTTCTCCAGGACTCAGCATGACTAGTAATCTTTCCTTTTTTTTTAAATCATCGTTTGTGGCTATGATGGCCGCTATTTGCATTATTATCAGGCTTCTGTCGGTAGCTATAGATAACTAGATTTCTGCCGTCGTCTGTGTCGTGTCCCAAGGACGAAACCACCCTACAACTATTATTATTATTATTATATTATTATTATTAACTAGACTTACAAATAGAGACAATGACTACTAAATCCATAAGGACCACCCTTCCAGATCCAATCACTATCTCAATTACCTTCCACCCTCGGTTTTCCAACACGTCCAGAGTTATCCTTCGGGATTGAAAACCCAAAACCCTCAGTTAGTAATTAGTTAGTTCCTTAGTTAGTAGTTAGCTACTTACGTTTAGCTAAGTTGTAGTTTAATTTCAATGTTACTCCGAACCAATTCCAACACACACACGCGCGCGCATACACACACATACGTACGCACGAATACAAAATTGCTCCCAGCTATCACAACGCTACCTCAAACAGTCTAATAAATTAACAGATATCAAATCAATGAAGTATTCATCTTAATATTTAACCCATCAACATAAAATCACGGTTCGGTTTATAACAGTCTAGTATTGTTTCAAACTTGAGCTGAGTAAAATTTGAATTTTAGACTGCACGGCGCATTATTCCAAAAGCACCAATTAAGCTTGGATGGCCGAACAAATTTGTATAGCTGGACGTTCAAGTGCGTCTTTGTGGGCTACAATCCAAACAGATACCCACTGCAAAGTTTTCTACAGAAAAAAGTTATTAAAGGATATGGTTTACGCTGTTACGAAAGCTCGTTTCAGTGTTGCGCTATGACGAGAAGCCTGTTGAACGTGCTTTGCCTGCATCTGCTGAGTTCTTTGTGTTTGTAGAAGAAACCCGTGCGATTCCCTTGAGAAGAACAAGACAGACAGCGAAACAAATTCGTCGCCGGAGTCACTGTCTGATTAATGTGAGGAAGAAGCAGCAGAGAAGAAGTTAAAATGAAACTCATGTAACAAAGCTGGACTGAAGTACATTAAGGACTACGTGTCATTGGTGCTAAATATTGAAATCTGTGTTGACAACGTATCTGAGACTCATTATGACAACTTTTTTCGTCATGATAAGAACGCGTGGCTTAAGGCTGTCGAAGAGGAACTAAACGCTTTTAAGTGTAATAATATTTGGACTCTCACAGAATTACCCCCTGGGAAGAAAACTATAAACTGTATATTGGTGTTTCGTATGAAGAGTGACGATCTTGGGAAACCTAAAAAGTACAAAACCAGTCCAGTTTAGTTTCTAGAGTTTGCTCACAAGAAAAACAAGTTGATTAAAATGAGATATACGTATGTATAACTTTGTCGCTCACTTTACAACAATTCGTCTTCAGTTAGCCTTGGTAAAGGCACTCGATCTTACTACCTCAAAGATGAAATAGAAGAACGTTTTTCGTCATCAGTTTTTCTTCATCAGAAGAAAATATGCAGTCACCGCCTGGTGTTAATGTTCCTAATTATCTTGATTATAAGTTGAACAAGAAGGTTTATACGTTTAAACAATGCTATACATAAGTGGAATGCTAAGATTCGCGCTGTCATAAAATCACTGGCGTTCCCGCAACAAATAAAAACAAGTGTCTATTTCAGGGTTGAGAAGTAACGCGTTACAAATTTTATTAGTAACGAAAAATGTAACGAAGTTACTTTTTTAACGAGTAACGAGTAACTAGTAACGAGTTCCGAATTTAACCGTTACTTTTATTGTTACTTTTTGAACTTTTTGATTTATTTAAAATATTGTTCTTACCATTCCGCGTGACAAAATTTTAATCTTAACTATAAAGCCATAAGTAAATCGGTCAATCGACATTCAAATATTCTTATGACATTGTTAAAAACGCTTGAATGTGATTAGCCGACTTACTCATAGTGTATAAACGCGCTATTCCGTTCCGTAATTCGCTGCCAGTACTGAAAATCTATAATGTATGTGGCGTATTTACTATCTTTTTATGCAGAATATTACAAAGAACCTACTTATATAAAAAAGTAGATCGAATCAACTTGCAAATCTCCAAATTGTTTTTTATGTACAAAAATTTGAAGAAGAGTTGCAACAATTTTTAAAATCAAATAACTGTAATATCGAAATGTTGAACGACTATCCAAAAATCAGAAAACTTTTTATTAAATATAATACAGCTCTACTAAGCAGTGCGTCTGTGGAGAGAATGCGTTGGTGGCTCTGTATTAACACTACAAAGAGGGCGTTTACAAGATGCAACCATGGAGCAACAAATTTTATAAAAAATTAATAAAGAATTTCAATAAAATTTAATAATGTTTATTTTGTAACAACCTAGTAATGAATTGTTCACAATTTTTCTTACGCAAAATAGTTTATTTATTTATATTATAAAAAAGTAACGGAAATTGTAACGACTCGTTACTTTCTAATAACTGTAACGGTAACGAGTTACTTTTATAAAGTAAGTTTCCCAACCCTGGTCTATTTCCTATTTGGAAATGAAACTATAGTTTTCATATTAATTTGTTTGCTTTATCATTGAAGATTATTTTCATCTATGTTTGTTACACATTTGTGATCGGTTTTTTTTAATATTTGTTTAAAAACTCCATTTATTGAAATTATTACTATAATTCCCTTTTCTTTCATTTTCCTTACTTTGTATTATATGCGTTTAAAGATGGTTGTAGTTAGCATTAATGTTTTGTTTGCACGCACTGTATACATAGCACAATCTAATGCCAGACCCCTATAAATTACTTTTGAAAAATGCAGTATTTTTCATTCGTGAATTCAGAGATGCTAATTTATGTCAATGACGCGATCATCGCTGAAAATAAACTTGCAAAAATCAATCAAATGGAAAGACCATTAATATCGCAATTTAATACGAAAGATCTTAGAAAACTCGAATCTTTTCTTGGTATAAAAATGGACATGATGGAGGGCAGCCTATTTCTGTTCGAAATAGCCTACATTGAAAAGATTTTCCAATGATTTGAAATGGATTCCTGCAAACTTTTTGCCACGCTAAACGAATCGTAACTTCAGGAAAATTCTACTAAGGAGAAAGAAATTCTTCAAGGAACTCATTGGAAACTATTATATTTAATGCATAAATGTCGTCCTATCCTAAATCTTTTCTTGTAAACTATTACAGTCATTTCCAAGGAAACACTTCTAAAATCCACAAAAAAGATCTTAACAGATTTAAAGGCTATCCTCGTGGCTTCTCTGATTTAGGATTATTTTACCTAAATGATAATGATGATCCTTTTCAGGAATATGTCAACGCCAATTCTTGGAGAAACAAGAATTCCAAAACGTCAACTACTGATTTGCTGATTCAAGTTTAGAGATGTACTCTAACTGGACAACCGACAAGCAATCAATAGTTATTTTGAGCCAGAGAAAGACCATTGTTTTAATTGGCGAAAAGAAGAATACCTCACCGAAAGTTTGTATGGGTTATAGAAAAGTTAACAAATTCTTTTAAAAAATAGATATCCATTGCTACTTATCGTTAACCAACTTGATAAATTATCTGATATAAAGCTATTTAGTAAAATCCATTTAAAAAGTGGATTCTTCCACATTTTAACACTTCAAGAATAGAATCGAAAATGTACATTACCACTTTTTAGAGATTCTTTTTGACACATCAGATAACTTCCGGTGTATCATTTTACACGATCAGTAGATATTACGTTCGCCTTTTAAATCCTTTGCAATTTAAATCCTTTGCAAAGTGGCCCGTTACAATGTTATAATGTTCTCGCAACCGTTTTGCCATTAGTATCCCTCACGACCATGCCAATAAAGTAATTTTCTAGGATAAAGAGTTCTATCTTTCGCGATTGATTTAGTATTTGAAACTAATAAAGTGCCAAAGATTATTCCCGTCTCGCTTTAATCAGAGCGGCTGCTATAAATAATTAATGAAGTGAAACTGACTTACAAAATTGTTTCACTTTCGCGTGCCTTCACAGTTAGATCGGAGTAAATCTCATTACGAATCCATCGTTTCAACTGAATTATTCGGTCAATCCATTTCTTATTTCTTTACCTTTTCATTGAGAAACCGAACAACACAATCATGTATGTGTCATCTGAATGAATATCCGATTCGTAAACTGAGATTGTAACTGCCGTCTATTTCACGCATTCCCATGTAACGAAACTTATTTATTTCCGCCCGTTACTTCTATAAATCGTGCGTTGAGAGGAGAAAAGGAGAAGTCGATATTCTGGACAGACTGGACTGGACCAAATCCAATGACGTGACCAAGCTGGCAGAAACAAAGATATGCGGCCAACGATGGTAATGACTGCTAAATCAATTAGTTCTTCTGCTTTATATGTGTTGTGTAATCCAGATTGATGTATTCTTTTTTACTGATGAGCAGTATTCAATGACTGGCTAAGAATTATATTAATTCAGCGGAGAATTTTCGCTGGCTCCCTTAATTCCTGACCTCCGTCCGATCTTATTGGTACCAGTGATATTTCCATCTCGCTGTCTCCTATTCCCCCTCCCCCCCCCTCTCTCTCTCTCTCTCTCTCTCTCTCTTTGTACATACCATGTAAATTCTATGGTATACACCCACTTGGAATATATTTGAATGAAAATTGGGATCTAGCGGCTAGCGTAGCACGATAGGCTTTAGTATTAAAAAATCTCACTATACTTCTGAGCATAGATTTAGTTCCAGCGTGACACATGCAAGTGGCTATGGTAGACATCCTTTAATGTTGACGAATTATTAATTGTTCTAAATCTGATACGGTAGCACATAGTGGTACGATTTAATACAAGTACATGGAAAAGAATATTTCAGCATAATGAAGCCCAAAAGTTGCTGACAAAATTTCATAAAGAATTGGACATTTGATTGCTAATTGTATGCCTTGCATTTTAGTAAATAAGAAGTGAGAAACAGCGTACATTCATTTCTTAAAGGAAACGTTCCTTTTCCTATATTCCATGTGCACCGTTTAGAATCTCTGGAATCATGGTATGGTTATATCAAATTCAATCAACCGCTGCGACTAACAAGTTTATACGCAAATTCCAAACTAAAATCCATTTTTGGACTTTCAAACTAATTTCTTCTAAACCAAATACTACTAAATAGATGCAACTTTTCTTTGAACGAGATTCAAAATTATTGCCAAAAGTATAAAATCAAGCGTTTTCTAATAACCTCAGGATAACCTCGTGCTAATGGACAATTAGATAGACTCATACACTAGCACTACTGTCAGACAAGTTGATGGGTTTGAAGAACCTGACACAACTCTTAAGTTATCATTCCATACAAACGTGTGATACGTAAATCTTACACTACAAACACCATTCTACTTTGTGTGTGACACTTCCAACTATTATTGTCTTGTGTGACTGCAATTATAAATATGGGATACCTTCTTTGATAAACTGTTCGAAGACAATTAGCTACAGCACTTTCTTCTTTTGATTAATGGAACGCGTGCAGGTGATGCGGTTATGAAGATTTATTCTCCCGACTTATGGAGGACAAAATGCCCCATTTCCACTGTTTAGACCTAAACTGGTTTTGAGTCCGTCTGTGCTCGAACCCCAATCCTCAACGTGATACTATAACACTATATGCACTAGACCAGCGTGTTCTGTCACGTCTAACTCACTTCTTTTCAGATCTAACGTTTCCTTTCGGCACTCCTTTGCGAGGAAATTCGTCACATTGGTATCGGTCAGTATTGGTCGGGTGGATTAAATATCTTCTTTTAATTAGCACAGAATATTTTTAATGTGTCTTTAAATTTGCAATCAAATCCAACATGTGGATGTGACATTTTGACGAATAGTTTGAGAAACTCTACGGGGATGATAGAGTCTGCGTAGGGAGGAGGAAGATTGCATGCAGCACATTTTGCAGGGAGGACTGGAATTATTGTAGACCTGTTTAATTCGTAGTTTCTTATCACCTCTAAGCCTTCCCTACCACCTTTAAGCATACTAGTTAGGTTCTTACATTCATTTTTTCGGCGTTCATTTCCGAGACGTTCTTTGCTCCAATACGCAGTCTGTGCATTGCGCTTCAGATTTTACTAGTAAATCTGGAAATGTAAAGCGAATGAAGAACAGCTTTGTATTTGAGCATTAACGTTTAAGGTGTACAGTTAACGCTCCGGACTCCCAGTTAGTTTATTGCTCAATCAAAAAGTGCAAGACCTTACGTGAGGTGAGAAGATACTTCTTGAATGATGGAAGATAGAAATTCCCCTTCTTTTTAACAGTTTAATGTCTTTCACATACTTCTTAGTTCAATAATTTGTACATTTGTTAGCGGAATTACAGTTGAAAATTTTTAGGTTCAGAGTGTCAAAAAGGGCCATGAGTTGTCTCTTCGTATTTATTAACAAAAAAGACCGAACGTAATCGGCTTGGAACCCTATTAATTGTTGTATGGATTTCCCGAAGTATCGGTCCCTTGTGTTTATGTGATAAGATGTTTACGAGTGTGGCCGATGATAAGTAAACCCTGAACGCATTGCTTTGCTAATTTTCGGTCACAGTGGGGATATCTGTTGACCGGTTGTGCCTTCCCAAGTTCGAGGATTTTACCATGCATCGACGCTCGTCACACTTCCAAACTACGGATCGCAACCCATTGGTGGGTCATAAAATCAATATAGTTGGTCATGAAGATGAACAGGGATAGAGTAAAAGTTTTCTCATAAGAGTAATGTAACACGAAAACGCAATTGCAAACAATGTTATCCGGTGATATAAAGGCTATAAAATATGTAGGTTCGCAATAAAATCTTTTCTATTTTTATTATTGCATCATTTATTCCGGACTTTTCTGCTGGTCATGTATTATTTAATATATATATAAAATACATTTTGGTGCTCTTACTTTATCATACATATACTTCATACATATACTAGGTACTTCTTATAACGGGTGACAGTCAGGATAGTTTGAAAAAGATTGTACTAAATTGAGAAATAATGAATATTTTTCACACTACAATGATTTGGCGCGCACAAGATGTGAATTGCTGTCTTCCGTCTTCAACGTTAAAAAAATGAAAAACGCCGGTTCACGTCTTCCATCAACAATGTGTTAATATCTAAAATATTTTGTTCCACAGCCAACGAATGTCTCGCAGTTACCGTATGCTAAAATGGTTATTAGTACACAGTTAGTTAATAAAGATGTAATTCCGCACAAAAAAATTATGATACTAAAATCTTTATAATATAGAAATCTCTAAAATCAAAGAAACATCTGAATAAAAATATTACTAAAATCGGAATAATATAAAAACTGGAACTCATACCGGAATATTTTTGTGTTTCATTTATCCTATATTATTTTTATGTAAGTTACTGTATTTCTTACATTAAAGCTTCATACGCTTCTCTATGTATGTACGTACATGTTTGTGCCGCAACTGTAGTTTTACCAATGTACATAGAGTTTATGGACACTGACAATAACAAATCCAACTCAAATCCCGAGGGCGGAACTTTTTTTTCAAATCACTGTGAATTTGTATTTCTATTCTGTTTGAAGCCTTTAAACCCTTTGTTATCAAAAATAAAAATACAATGCTACCATGAAATATGTACCACTCTACACTCTTCCCTGGTTTATTGAAGGATTTTCACATTTCCACACATGCTGATGTTTTAGATATCAGAAGTTTTATTTATAAGTTAGTCACATATAAATTAAAAATTATATTTTAAGTGTGAGATTCAAAATTACATTCAACATTTAGTTTTAAAGCAATAAACGCCTGTTTCACTAACTGGTATAGTCGGAACATAATGAACTGCTGCTGTCAATTAACTTAGAAACAGACTTTTAAGTCTTTTATCAATCCATTATAACTGACAATGGAAGCTCATCAAGCGGTGAATTCTAATATTAATTAAACTTGATAGAGACATAAAACATATCGAGAAATACGCAGAACAATTTTTTTCTGCGAAACAACTTTAAGGGGATAAAAGGAGCCCACAAGGTTTTCAGATTTTTTCGTTATTTTATTATAACTAACTAACTGTCGATAATAAAGAAAGGTTTAACATTGTAATCTACTTAGTTTTAAAAACCGAGGCTCCGTTGAAGAGAACTATCAAAATCCAAAAGGGAGGAAGGGAAAAATCACTACTCTAGCGTGTACCTCCAATAACGATTTACTCGGAAAAGAAGCTCTAGGTGAAAAAATTTCTCTCTACATTTTCGAATTACTTTTTCCTGTAGATTTATCCCCTTTCGTCTTGTACGACCACTTCGAAAACACCCTGTACATTAGCAAACGTGCTTATACAATTCGTATATACAATGCTATATTTAGATACATACGTTTGAATACGAAAAACTTAATTGTTCCTCTAATATAATTTGTGCCCGTATTTCACAACAGGTTGTCGTTTCATTAATAATTTTGTGAAGGAAGATTAAGTCAGTCATAATTCTCCGTAATTGTAAAGTAGATACCTTCAAAGTAGACATAGCTGTAGTCGTGGGATAAAGTATTAATAGGGATGCCTATTTGGTAAGCCGTATACTGTAGAAATTCATGTTGGACTTATTCTAAAAGTTGTCGATATTTTATAAGGTGCGGTGAGTAAATTTGTAAAGAATAATCGAAGTATGATCTGATCAGTATATAATATACTAGAAATTTTAATACGATTTGATCACAGAGATCAAATAAAATTTCTTGGATAAATACAAGAGCTGTTTATGCTAATCGTGTAATATTGTAATAGTGTTTCCTAAAATCTATTAGTGAATTAAAATAAACGCCGACATCACAGGCAGTGGGAATTGGTGTAATAATCAATCCAGATAATAGATATGAAAAAGTAAAAGGTGAAGTGCCCGATAAAGTTGCATAATACATTTGTTGGCATTAATGTTCATTTGTTGTTTTTATGCTCGAGACGGAATAAAACCTGTTGCAGTTTCTACGCACTAACTGGCGAAGGAATTTGAGAGAACAGTTTTAAGTCATTTGCAAACAGCAGATATTTACGATGTATAAAACTTTTTCATTATCATTGATGGAAAGGAGGAAGAGTAATGGACCAAGATGAGCTCTCTGAGGAACACCACTTAAGATTTCATGAAGTTGTAAAGGAAATCCTAAAACGCGTACAGATTGAGAGCAAGCCGTCATTTGGCTGTTAAGCCAAGCCAAAAATATACCTCATAGTTTACTGATTGAGTAGAAAGCCTTGTTGAAATCCATAAACATGACATCGACATGTTTGGATTCAAGGCACGAAGAAATATAATTGATGAATAAAGAAAAATTGGAAATAATAGAGCGCCCTGATATGAATTCATGCTGTTAATCGGATAAAAGGTTGTTAAATAATTGAAGGAAGGGGGGGGGGGATTATAGTTATAGTTTCGAATAATTTAGGTAAAGTGTTTATAATATTAATAGGCGTATAGTTGGTGATTACCAATTTGTCTCCAAATTTGGGAATTAGTGTAACTAAACTAGATTTCCAACGACGAGGAAATATGACTGAGAAAAGGAAGTGATTGCACAACAACCAATAAAAACGACATAGGATGTATTTACATTTTTGTATAAATATACCAGGAATAGCGTCGTTTCCAGTGCTACTATTAGTCTTCAACTCTACAATTGCGGAGAGTATCACACTATTGTTAATAGTAATTGTTACGGAAAGATTGAACCTTTACTTCTCCTTGCCTACAAGGCTCACCTCCTACCTCCTAAGTTAACATACATACATGCACCCGCATTCGCGGTATTTCTCTCTCTTCCTATTGAAAAGTGGTATCATTTCTACTGAAATTTGTCACATACTTCGACCTTCCTCCTCACTTATGTCGACCACGGCGCTGATCCCCATTACCTCTCTTTCTCCCTCTTATTTTTCTCCCCCACTTCTCTTTCTCTCTCACTCATTCTCTCTCTCTTCCTTCTCAGTTTTAAATATGTTCAACGGTTTGGTAGACATATTGAAAATCGAAGTCTGTCCCTGTGCAAATCAGTAGAAGATCATGTTGTAATTTTGAATTCTTTGTGCAATAAATTCAAGTTGGTTTTGTCTCCAAGGAGTTGTTGTTAATTACAAAACTTGTTTTATCATTAAACGTGACTCTAGTGGAAAATTTTCGCTCATTCACCCCGAACCAGAAAACCGCCGGTCAATTCCGAAACAGTAATAGACGGTAAGTTATTAAAAGAAGTTACGTTGAAAAGGAAAAAATTAATGTTCTTAGAAAATAATTAATTTTTATTACTTTTTCCTTTTTACTCAGTCAGTAACTTGTCAGTAACTCTTTTAAACGTACACAATTTTTGTCTAAAACGATTCGTTTGGTTATCGACGGATAGCTAGTTGTAAAGAAAAAACAAGTAGCTCACTAATCATCAAAAAGTTGAAGTTGAAAACTTAAAGTTGTTTTTTCGTAAAAAAAATGATCCTTTCTTCTCTTCGACATTCACTACATATTCGCGAGATAGGGTTTAAATCAGAACTTGTCACTGGGGAATTGCTTTAGTTGGATAGGCAACACAAAACCGGAGTATGGATTAGCTGTCGGGAAAATCAATTCCTTCCGCGATATAAAGATATACACAATATAATATCCACCGTGTATTATACGATATATTGTAATCAGTTTTGGCTATACAACACAATGGTTTTTTGGCTCAACTTTGTTCCGCTACAACTCTTATCATTCTTTTTCGACAGCTCTTTGTCAATTCTACCCTCTTGAGTCTGTTTCCCGACCCTACAGAATCCCGGATATTGGCCCTTATACATATTTTAACACACTCATTCATAGTATCCATGTTCCTCAGTCGCGTATCGTTCAAACTGAACATTTCTAAAGTCCTTCGAAGCCTGCATCTACTCGAAACTGAAGTAATACAAATATCTCTCATGCCAAAATCTGATCGCTCCCGAACATACTTTCTCACGACACTTTTCAGACTTTAAATCACTTAGGAAGCTTCCCTATTGGATCAACTCTTTATAGGTCGTATATAACCATTTAAAGTAAAGCTGCTTGTAATTTAAAATCATTTTCGTGTTCTTCACTTGATACAATTTTATAAGTATCCATGACATGAAGATATCTGACCAGAATTATTGTAGTATTATTGACACAATTGTTACTGTTACTACATGATCCATTCCACTAATGCAGCACTGTCATTGAATGTTGAAAGAGATGACTCCTTGTTTTGAGTACGGGATTTGCAACAGCTGGATTTCCAATATGGTTCGACGCGAAAAACAAAAATAATGGAATAAAAGCAACAGCAAGGTCTACGAATAGCAATAGAAACTAGAATAGAATCTTTTGTTACCAGATGAGGAAGGAATACACAACAATTTGGATGATTATAAAAGACATGGTAATATTGTCTTAATGAAAAAATGAAATTATCAAGTTAGATCAATACATTCTATTGTTACATACCCGCATAACACGGTGGTTAGGTTCCTAAAAAATAACTTATTATACAAGACTGAGGACTGAGACTGAGAATAATAATTAAGGTTAAGTTCCAAAAAATAACTAAAAGACACTATTTTCCTTTCATAATTGTAGAAAATATATTCAATAATTTCATTAAATATTAATTGCTGCCTCAAAACGTTTTCCTTCCTTGTGCGATGCTGAGGCAAATGAAATCACTTTCAAGTTTAATTACACTAATTTTACGCGTCGTATATTTAATTAACAGATGAAGTAAAAACTAAACTACCTTGTAAGCATCTTAAACGTCGCAGACCACATTCTTTCTTCGAATTCACAATTTTAATTGCCTGTAATAGAAAGTTTCCACACGCCCTCTGATACAGCAAACCTGCTTGCTTCAGTGAAAGATTCAGTGAAAAATTTATCCAGTGATCGGAGTTGAAAATTTCTATCACATGCCATGTTATACGGCGATTGCCTATACTCCACTTAACTATTTCTAATATTTTTAAGGTTACAAATATTTCAATTCGAATATATGAAACTACAAAAGTGTTTAAATAAATGTAGACACAGATAGTTCAGAAAAACTAACCAGTTCTAGACTGTCCTACGAGATGGAATCTACTTTTGGATACATTGCAACGCTTTCTTGAGTTAAATAATTTCTGTGAAAAAACAAATGAGGGTCAATATTTACACACACAAGTGTGAATGAAACTTAGCGAAATGATACCTTCTGTGATACCAGTACGTATCATTACGAAAAGATTGCAAAAACACAAATTTTTCGGAAAATTTATATCGAATATTGTCAACACTTTATTTAGAAACAATCAAAATAACAACGGAGATTTAAGTAAATCTCTTGACTAAAACGAAATCTTGGAAGAAATGTTCTTTAAGGCATAGTTACGTGCTGATTAAAATAACGGAAAATTGTAAAGTCCACAACTATCTCGCGATGTTGGGCGATGTAACAAAAAAGATATGTAACGAATATAAAGGAATACAAAGTTATGATATACTGAGTGACAAATGAGGATGAACATGGATTATACGATGTCCAAAAAGTGCTGAAAGAATTTGAGAAGAAGAATAGTCAGTGGATTGCATTTATTAACTCAAACATCCTTAGCGATTCTTTCATCTTAAATTAATTTAGAAAGATAATCTTCTTTTTGAAAACGCGTACAGTCTTCACTACGTTAAAATTTAACCGATGACATTTCTAATGATATCTGAGAAATTAGATCCAGTGTAAAATGTATGAAGTTGATGTTGTAACTTATAACTTGTATATTCTACATATGAAAAAACGCTCAATTGATCTGATCTTTACATAGTAACATCTCTTGAACTGCCCCCTTAATCTTGCTTTGTAGAAATATAATTGAATTATATAATCGGGTATGCACATAATTCTTAACTTTCTTTTCGCATACCTTTTTTTGAACCAATTGCTGCTAACCCATGCTTCTGGGATATGTTGGCCAGTTTTTCTGTACTTTCTCTTTGTATGTTTCCAAATTGAATGGGACTTAGGAACTTATTACTTGTTGTACATTTATGCGAAAAGGTTTCGTCCGAGATTTCGCAGACTCTGGACATTGTTTACCCAGATCGATAGAGGTAGCCCAGATCAACAAAGAGCGTGTATACCTCCACTCAATGCTTATTGTCCTGGACCAATCAGTGAAGTCTCGGACCTTGCTTTTTACGAATAACAATTCTTTCTTCCCTACAAGTCAACCAATTACATCCATCTTTTTAGATGCGACATGTTCTTCTAACCTAAGAAATTTTGTTTCCGAGCAACACAAGAAGTGTTAATCTAAAAGTCTAGTTCTGCGAGTAAGTGAAGTAGTAGCAAAAAGACTTCGACCACCAAGGTCGTCGAAATCACACGAAATAGAAGATTATTATTCGTAAATAAGTTCGTGGACTTTCTCAGTGACCCGTGTAAATTTTTATATAGTTAAAGTAAAATAGTGCATCAACCATGCATCAATTATCCGAGACATTCACACCCACTCCTTAAAGACCGATAGTACGAGTTAATTTTCCGAGTATTGAGCATCATGAATTTGCCAGACCAAAGGAAAACAAAATCCCTTGTAAATCTCGATAATGTCATAATGAAATTTTTGCACTTTCAATTTAATACCACTCCCGAAAACATAATAGAAAAGTATCAATACAGTGTGAAAATAATTTTATTAAATAATTTTATTATAACAATCTTGTTGCTTTGGCTCATGCACGTCTATTCCACTTTGCTTCTAATGTCGTTCTACGTCACCCCTTCTAATGTCGCATTCCTTCTTTTTCGCTAACGTTCGCACTTTTTCTCTCACTTTCTTTCTCTCTCATCCTCTCGTCGTAATTAATCATACTAATTATCTCATATCACGCGATTTTCCGTACTTTCTTAATTCGTCCATTTAAATTCGTACATGCTTTCACACCTACCGCTCGAGATATTTTACCGCAATAGTAATGTTACTCTGAATTTTGATTGTAAGTATTATACTTCGTTGAAAGATGTTGAATTTGTTTCAATGTCAGGTACATTGCTATATCGAAAAATGAAAATAAGTACACGTTAGTAATTCGTGTGGAATTAGGACGTTTTATCCAAAAGAACTCCATGGATCAGTGGAGGAAATGTGCGATTAGAAAATCACAATCGTTGTCACAGTTTTTGCATCCCTGAGTTATTAGACCACTAGCGCGACCACTAGACCCTACTGTCAACAGCACGTTCTGATCCATGGGCCCGGATTAAATTCAATGCGGTAGCGCCTTCTAAATTTATAGGCTCTTAACACAGCTTCATTCTTATTAATATTTTTATCGTAAAAATACGAGCAGGAATAAGTTTGTCTTCCGTCAGGCAGAGGTGGATCTATACACAGGCAAACCGAGGCAGTTGTTTAGTGGCGCCGAACAAAATGAAAGTTTTATATATCATGAAATTATAAAAGTTATTACCTTTTAAAAGTTGCTACCCATTTGTAAAAGTTTAACTTCCTACTTTTTGGAGTACACAAAGACGCATGTGTAAGCCATATACGAAAACTAATAGCTGTTAAAGTTCCTTTTGTGCAATAACCAACTGTTTTTTTAAAACCACTTTGACATAGACCAAGTGTGTTTCGTGTGTCAGTCTCTTTTGTAACATCCAAGTCGTATACGCCATAGGCCCAATCCCATGCATTGCAAATTATCACCGAAGTCCACGCGTACCCTTAATCCACCAAAAAAACCAATGTAAACCTAGAAACCAATGATGGACATGGACACACTTGTAGCACAGCTTCTGCTACCTTTTAGCAGGAGGGGCTAATGCATTTAAGCTTAGGTCCAGTTGTTTTCTCGCCTTACTTATTGTGTTGAACCTATTACTGCAGGGTAGTTGCCTTCGTGTATTTAATCTTGGGGCGTCAGAACACGAAATACAACTAAAATTGCGAGTGAGTGAGAGAAGAAAAGGGAAACGTAATCCATAAGTCGATTGTCCGAGAACAGATACATTAAACTAAGTTGTTTTACACGACTTTCGTGTCAGTTTTACCCAACCTTCTCCCTTTTTGCGGACTGACCAGACACAGAATATGTAAGTAATGTGTGTTTAAAAGCAAGGGCTGCACGTTTAGGTATTTTTCTGTTAACAATATTTGTGCACTTTCGTAAAGTTTAATTTTTTAATGCCCTTTTGAATATTGTATTTTACTATCATGGGCATTGTTTGCGATTAATTTCCTTATCGGTCATACAAAAAACCGCGTGATGAACTGATTCTAGGCTTACATGAGTTGCAGCAGTTTATAGGGTATTTAAATATGACAAATAATTTCATCTCTTGGTTGGTTAGAGTTAAAAAAGATTCTAAAACAGAAAGTTGAATGGTGTAAGATGATTTATTTTCTTATAGCTTCACTGTGTGCTTCACTTTGTTTGAAAAAATAAAATGTGAAATTATGAAACTGTTACGAGTCGAACTGTGATTTGTTGTGTGTTGATAGGTTGAACATCAAGATAAACACTTTCTTGTTGAGATATTTGTTGATTTATTAAACTGTTTGGGGTAGCGTCGTGATAGCCAGAGAGCAATTTAGTGTCTTTATAATAAACTGGTTCGGAGTAACATTAAAATTAAACTAAAACCTGACTAAACATAAGACTCATTAACTGAAACTAACTACCTGAGTAACAACTTACTTACTACTAAATAACAACTGAGGGTTTTTGGATTTGCAGTCGCGAAGGAAAACTCGGGACGCTTCGGAAAAGTGAGGGTAGGAGGTAATTGTGCGTTTAGTTAATAACAATATAATAATAACAGTCTTTTGTGTTTTCACCTAAAGACGAGATATTCTTATGACACCTTCCTAGACATTATGTAAAGAACCTTACATAAAATTCATATGAAATTACTCTCAAACGTTTCGTTTCAAATGTATTTTGTTAGTCCCCAAATATGAAGTTCTTTTTTATACTTCGTATTTGAATATTCATGAGTTTTACTAAAAGAGAGTAAGGTATCTGTATTCGCAGTCATAAATTAATGGTTATAATTAACAAAAAAAAATGAGATCTGAATATACCATTCTGGATAAGTATGTCTTTTATTCTCACTATTAAAATGAATGGTGTCCACAAAATGTGTTCTTTCAAAGCACTAACAGCGAAACTAAACATAACAGAGCAATATTTTCTCTGCGGATTGATGCACTGCCACTCTTTGTGCGAACAATACTAATTCTACTGAATACGAAACATAGTATACTGGTGTCGATATATATTACATTTTGGTCGATCAACCCAATGGTACCTAAGATGCCTATGCATTTCTTCAAGCTGTGTTGCATTCAAAACATTCAGTTTGTTTCGACCGTCATAGCGATTAGATTTATTAATTGTAAAAGATAAGATAATTGTAAAAAAAGAGATATTTGTTTTACTAAACAGTCACGAAAGGAAATGAAAATGAAAGACAATAAAACATTATGTCACAAGTGTTTCCTCGCTGTTTCTTTTTTAGATCATGCTCAGGAGTCTACCGCCGATATTTTAAAATATAATATTCTTAGTGATGGATCGTCAAAAACGCCGATCGACCAAACGGTTATAGAATCAGTGCATAAAGGCTGATTGTGTTTCAGAAAGCCCAGATAAGAATAAAAAAGCCGCAACATGGCGGCAAGATGGCTATACTGTTAATCGTGTTTTATTTGTAAAATAATTTGCACAGGTTTTCTTCCGTGCGAGTATCAAATCAGACGATAAAAAATCGATTCAGGGAAAGCGCCGTGGGATCAAGAGTACCAGTAACGGTTCCTACTTTAACTGTGGGTCACCGGAGAGCCCTTCTGTTTGAGAGAGTCAGTTTGCCAACTGACACACTGGACCCCAGTACTTTTTACCGACAACTCTCGAACGGACGTATTCGCGTCTGAAGATGTGGAAAGGTTTACATTGCTGGCCACATAAATCTTATCGTTGTTGACGATAGCATTTTAAAGGTCCACCAATACATTCGGGATATTCGTAGATCACACGTAGTACTTTTCACCCAAAGAATAAGTCCTGAATTTATTTTAATGCGTGATAATGATCAGCCTCACGTTACTGTTATAGTGAAGTATTACCTGAGAGCCGAGAATATTGTAACAATGGTCTGTCCTGCATTTTGAACATTTTTAAGAAATTGAACATCTTTAGGATAAACTTGGTCGAAGAATCTGAGCTCAAGAATCACCGACAACAACGTTGGAGAAGCTGAAGCCTGCTATCAGAAATGAATGGAAAGTCCTCAAGATATACGACGATTTATTCACAATCTTCCTTGACGTTGTATAGCTGAATGGAACACCTGGCGAGGATACACACAATATTACTGAGTAAATAAATATGGGATGAGAAAAGATAAATGAGTTCATCGCCTGCACCATGTTTTCTCCACGTCATTTTGATTTTTACATTGTATCATATCTATCGTACATTCTTTCCTTTTTCTTTTAAATCGCTTACAGGGATATCCACTGCTTGAAATATTTATAAAACTACATGTTATATTATAAAGTACGCAAGATATCTTCGGTTGTTGGAACTTGGTTTATTTCACAGACTCATCGCAAGAAGTCATCCGCTAATTGTTGTAAGCAGTATAAAAAGTGCTATTCTAAGAGCATTGAAGCACCATTCTAAATATATTTTTGGCTGCAAAGGTGTAGATGAACAAAATATGTGATTTATTATGAAAAAAATAACGACTTAAAAATTGATTAGTTAAATAACAAAGACACACGAAATTAGACAGAATAGAGGGAGGCCGATCTTTTTAATATAGTTGAACGTTGTTTCCCGAAAAGTGAAGAACGTTATCGTAGCTTTAAGCTTGAAATATATCTAATGCAGTTATACGGAAGCTTTTCTTAAACGGAAATCAATAACTCATATCATCTCTTTTGCAAGTGATGTTACAATGAGAAGATTTGTTGTCCTTTTTTCTGACAATATCAATTTGGAAAAATTTAAACAAGAAATCTTAGCCATTCTTCGGTGTGTTGATGGCATTGATGAAGACATTGATGAAGGCATTGATGTAGTTATTAATCTTGAAGCAGTGTTTACATTTATTTAAACAAAGGTCTAAATCATCGTTTGCAACGAACAAATGGTCAAAAGACAGAAAATTTCCTGAAACCAAGGATGGCAACACCAAGTTGGTTGATAACTTACAAATTTCATCCTTGACAATCTGATACAAACGTAAAGTATATAAAAATATACACATCCATAAAACTCTATTTCGTGATTTTTCAAGCAATTTACGTTTTGGTATCTTTTTATTCAAAACTTGTAGTGACCCATACTTTTTTGCAAAGTAGATACTTTAATTTCTTTCCCTCTTTTCATTGGGGTCCAAACGAAAAACTAAAACCAAGAATTGATAACCACCATATTTATCTACGAATATACAAAATTAGAAGCAAAACGACTAGCCATTATTAAAATTTTGAACTTTATTCTTGAGTTTTATATACTGTTTTTAAGACACTTACCCTGATATTTACTCTAATATTATAAGACCATTTTTATGCTAAAGTTCACTATAAATCATTTATATTGTCCATCGTGAGATTTTCGACTACGCCCAATCATTTAATTTTCATCACTTTCTCTTTATAATTAAGACGCATTTTCACCTATCCTATAGTAAAGATTCAGTTTATAAATTTATCTGTCCTCGCTAGTTTTATCCCTGTACGTATGTAAAGAATAGCAGTATACACATGAAAGGCTCTCAGAAACGAACAAAGGCAAACGCTTGAATGTAATATTAATGAAGTTGGATGAATTAAGAAGGAAGTTTGATTAATTTAGGTAATTGATCAATTCATTAATGAAGTTTGATTAATGGAGATTTGCAGAAACAAAGGAAGCGCGCATGCTCTCTGTAGAAAGATATAGCTAATTACAGAACAGCAATTTCGCGATTGGTTCAAGGCAACTTTAATTCCAATTGAAAACTTAGTTCCCAGAGTTTTCTCTCGAAGCGCATTACTTAAAAATCGGTTCGGGTTACCCGTTAGCGCACAGTTCTAGACCTGTAACAATTTATCTAATTATAACGTATAGAATGAAAGAATCGAGAATGAGAGAATCGAGAAACGGTGCACTCACAATTTGTCTGCTCAAAGAAATTAGCGAAATACTAATGATAAATACGACACTTTTCAGAATCAGGCGCATCTAAATAATTTCAGTTATCAATAACTATGATAATTCATCCACAACTATTAGAAATATTATTATCGGCTTCTTGCAAAATTTTATAAGATGTACACATTATAGTAAATGTCTTTATCTTTATAACGATTTATATGAAAGTATCCAAATTGTTGTCATAATGTTGTTAATGATATTGTGACTTACTATTGTAATAATATTGTTCTAGTATAAATGTATATAGAATAAATTAGAATAGGTTGCATAGATTTGAAACAATCAAATAACAATTGAACAGATCGAATGCTCAAGGGGGATGGGAAGGAGACGTTCAACGCGTTGAAAACTATTTTAGAAGATATAATTATGTGGAAAAACGATTTAAATGTGGATAGGACGAGGGTATTAAAAAAGATGTATTGTATGAGTTTCATTCCATATTTCTATTATTAATTTATACAAAAAAATAGTTTTTTATATTACGTTACATGATTTAAAGTTTCATCGTGGTGTCTGCATATATGATAATTTTGGGCTGATTGTTCATCCAGCAAAATTGATTCAGTTCTCTCAATAAGCAAATGGATTTGGATAGTTTCTACGTATCGTTTTCCCCACTCAAAGTTCAACCAATGTAGGGAAATAGTACATAATGATTAAAATAAACTGAAAAATATGCTAAGCAAGTACTATGCACTTTGCCAAATGCCCTTTAAAGCCGAAGAAACGATAGCCAGGTACTATTGAAATCCACTTATCTAAATAGATTGTATCCAATTGAATGCTGCTGTGCGAATGCGATGAATTTAACATCACGCAAAATTTGCCTGCGGCATGTGTATTACGAAATATTAGCTTCAATATGTTGCAGTAATTAATGTCACAAAGAAAATTAGTTAATTTAAACATACTTTTTCTCATTAAGGAATACAATCACTGTTACGTCCCACGGACGCAACCCCTCTAAAATTATTATTATTATTATTATTATTATTGGTATTATTATTATTATTATTATTATTATTATTATTATTATTATTATTATTATTACTACTACTACACAGAGACGACTACCGAAACCCATAAGGCCCATCCCCACCACATCCAACCACCACCACAACTACCTTCCACCCTCACTTTTCCGAAGAGTCCCGAGTTTTTATTCGGGACCTCAAACCTGAACACCCTCAGTCTTCACTTAGTCTTAGTTAGTCGTAGGTTAGTTGTTAGTAAGTTTTAGTTTAGTTTCGTTTAATCAGAACACACTCTTCATTCACACATCACAGTCTGACCAACCATCCGCTCTCTGGCCATTCCACGCTACCAAGCTTAATAAACATTCAAAACGTTACCAACAAATACGAGTCGTGGTTAATTAATCATTCAGACAGCACCTATCACTACGATCCAAGTCGTAACAATCACTAATTTTTTTTAATGTTTTTTTTTTTAATGTAATTATCAAAGTCGTCCATTTTAAAGGGTATTCATTGAAATTTAAAGACGTTCAATTTAACATCTAGCAACATGGATTACGTTCATTCGACTTCATCGTTAAAAAAACAATGAAAACGAACATAAAAAAAGAACCTTGAGAGGCTTCAACCGATATAGAATCTATTTATAACCCGACCAAGAACAAAAAATATGACTTTATCCGAAAACATATTTCTTGAGGCTGTCCCGCATGAATTATCATTTATTTTATTTTAACGTATACTTATTTTATAATTATATTCCATCATTCGTGTGTGAAAAATTTTTCAAGTTAAATAACCAGAGAGTTCTCTGAAGAGAGTTAGACTACCAGAGAGTTATCTCAATAACTCTTGAAAAGTTCCAACAGGCAGCGTAAAATAATTTCAAAAAGAATCTTTTGTACAAAACAATGTTAAATGTTTTACAAATTTCTTGTGTATCTGGCAAGAATGGCTTCTCAAGTTGTAAATTCTGATTTCAACCAAACATGGTGGTTATGTAGAGCACATTGAGAAGTATAAGTAACCATTCATTTTACTACAAAAAAACACTTTTAGGGAGTAAAGTTCTTTTTTGCGAGTAGTCAATAAAAATTAATGACTATCAACTGTAAGAGATAAAAAAAATGTTTTATATAAAACTTGTGCCCTTTTAAAAGAGCTACACAGCTGAGAAAAAAAATTATAAAACCTTATCTGTTCTATATACGTAAAGATAAGAAATTTGTATGTTAACAGTTATTACGTCATCTACATTAATAACTTATTGCACACATAAATTTACAGTGTAAACACACTTTTCCTATTATACATATTCATTTTCAGAATGTCAGTTGCCTTGCATAAATTTTCAGTTTTCGACATAACTAGTAAACCGTAACAGATAGAAGAAAGACGTTTTATATATAAAGTATATCTCCGAAAAATTACTTTGTTTTACTAATTAACTAATTTAAGTGAGCGAAAGACGCATCGAACACCTCCAATGATGAAATAAAGTATTTTTCCCCTATAATTCAGAACCTATTGATTTTTAG
Source organism: Hedychridium roseum (assembly GCA_963989215.1). Taxonomy (NCBI): domain Eukaryota; kingdom Metazoa; phylum Arthropoda; class Insecta; order Hymenoptera; family Chrysididae; genus Hedychridium; species Hedychridium roseum. The sequence continues at coordinate 8,589,820 of OZ022313.1, read as the reverse complement.
AGCTACGCTTACCAATACAGTTTTGCTTTGATGGATAGTATACGTACATACCTAAGGAATGGATCATCAGTTTTAGGAGATCCTTCTCACCTATTGTCGTAGAAGCTTACCACGATAATTCATTGTCAACGCTATCAAACTCGTATAACTATTAATATTTTTGTCCAATGAATCTTCTGTTACGGTAACAAATTACGAGAAGTTGACCTAAATATATGTCCGTCATAACTGAACGTGGAAAGCGTTTGATTGTAAATTTACGAGGAAATTAAATGGATTCCGTAACGTTTTGCATAATATAAAACGGTTCTGTGGGCAAATTAAAGTTGGAAATGCTGGTGTACAGGTATTACAATTTATTTATTCCGATTTTGCGAACGTAATAGATACCGTTTCATCTATAGGACCAACGAATCCTAACAGCAAGTATTTCTCTCAAATTCCTCTCAAATACCTATCATGCCGAGGAAAGTGAGCTGTAATAACCAATCGCATGGATATTGGTCTGAAATTTCGTCAACGCTAATTGTAAGAATATAGTATGCATGTATATACATTAAAACTTAAATATATTAATTGTATGTATGTTAATACATGGGTCCTTTCCAAAAACGTATACATAGTGCGTAATTTGTGATAATCATGTGTCATAATTTTCTATTCCGTACTTTAAAGTACATTAATTATTAATTTACCTTTGTGAATTTCTGAAGCTTCATATGAGCTTCCAACAGTAACACAAGATATTAAGGTTGGAAAGTGCTACCTTCGGTATCGTCATACTCTAATAAAACGAATATTCATGGCAAGGCGTAAAGGGGGAGCCCCAATCATAAAGTCCTTCCTCTGATCGTACATACTAATGTCAATATTGGCATGAAAATTTCTTCCTTGTATTAAGTACCGTAATAAATAGCAATGTAAAGGCCATTAACCAACTCCTATCTCGTTTAGCAGTTGTGCACAAAGTCGGCTCCAGTCATTTGAGGGGGGGGGGTGAATAAGGTTCCTTTTGTAATCCATACAATAAGTAATATCTGAAAAATCGATTCCGTCTCTTGTAATCACCTTCGAATGATGCCCTACTTGTGTGAAAAAAGAATAATACCTTCGATGTTAGATACCAGCAACAGGCGAGTCATATTATTACACATACAGAAGAAAAGTGATAAATTGAATTAGTTCCACGAATACGCTTTTAAATGTAATAGACATTTCCTGAGCATAATTTAACCCTTTGGTGGAGGCTCCCAAGGCTCTCGACTGGATATAGCGGAAATTTCTGCTTGGATAGGTATCGATCGCAAAATACGCGTCAAAAGTGCCTGCATCTCAATCTCATGTTATTCCATTCACGGTTATGTATGTAAGTGTCTATTTAGCTTATTGTTAGCAGATTTATGGTATAAAAACCAAAAAACAAGAAACAGAATTATAAAAGAAGCTGAAATAGAACGTGATAATGCTAAAACGCCGTTGGTCGTGAAACCTTTTACTTGATAAATATCTATAATACAATTGTCGGTACAATATTGCTCTGTATGATGTACAGATTGTTACACATAAAATATTTGACTTAGTCTGTGCTAGAATATCAGCAACCCTCATCTGTGAGAATGTTTTGTTCCTTTACATAAATTTATGTTCTCGAATGCGGTTGCGAAGATTACAGTAGGATAATTTCTTGAAGGACGTAGTGTTTAAAAACGAAAAGTTTTTGAAAACTAGGCGTAAGCGCTGTGAAATGTAAAATTTATTCCATGAAACATCGTCAGGGGAAATAAAAAACTATAGTTCGCCTGAAGTAGAAGTTCTGAAATAGAAGTTCGAAATTTTGTATGCACGAATGTAATACAAAGTTATGCAAATAAGCATCTAAAAAATTGTATGAAAATTGTTGAAAACTTGTGTGAAAAAATGTATGAAAATGGTTTTTAATTTTTTTTTATAGTTTCTATTGTGTGGTAAAATTATAAGTACTGTCATATTGTATCAATTTGGCTCGTATCTTAATCGGGATTAACAACCCGTAATCGTAAAAATACTGATAGAGATTTAAATGTGTTACACATTATTCAAGATACAAAAATTTTAAATATCATGTTCACGAGAATTTAAGTTGTTTATTTTAATTACCAGAACATAAATAATCTTTGTAAACGACTCTAAAGAACCTATGTTATTTAAATTAATGGTGGGTTCGAAATACTGCATACAAAACAATGTTCGTGTAATATCGATTAAAAGGATATAACAATTTGCGCAATAATTGGAAAGTAATTTGGAAAAATACGACGAAATGATTTGGCCCTACACGGTAAATACACTGTGACCACCCAGTTGACTCGAGCGATACTATAACCAGTAATTTACTGGGTACAAAAAGAGGAATAACAAGTGTAAAGCTGTAAAAAAACTGAATTTCAGTAATATCGTTTTGTATATCATTAAATTAGAAAATTCCGTTATTTCAGTTAGTTACCAATAATGAAATGAACGGAAACAGATCCGAATAAATACGGTAAAGGAATGGTGGAAATTGTTTGAGGGTATTACACGAAAGTAATGTTTTATGAGTCACTCCTTGCAAAATCATGATAAGTAGAGACAAACTTGGACAACACAAGTGCGCAGTCTAAGACAAACACATAGTTTTAGTTAATCGGATGAATGTCATCTTAAAGGGTAATAACGTAAAATCGTGAAATTCAACAAAGGTTTCCCAAACAGTGAAGAAGTTAAATTGAGATCGCCTGAAAAGTATAGAAATGTGCAACACAACTCATGTGTATTTTATCTCATTCATTGAAATACCTATGCCGTCATGCTCTTTCATATAGATTATACATATGTTACTTGAAATTCGGTCGGTCTGGCATTTAAAATACGGAAAAGATAACCCGTACAATCGATAAAATCGCAATATCATTAAAGTGATTTACTTCACGGACAATTGGAAATATATGAAATTAACAGTAAAATGTTACGTTGTAACATTATTTCGTATCAATATTTATCAATAGAAATTAACGAAGACACTTAGTAAACCTTCTAAAATAAAATAAAATACAATTAAATTAAATTAAATTAAATAAACCAGTAAATCCATGTCTGAATATTATGCATCGTTGAACGCTATCCATCATTGTAATATTGTATAAATGGAAACCAGTACCACATTCGTTTGCTGAGTGAAACCGTTTCCGTAGCAAAGCAAATTTAAGAAATCAGCCGTTAAAATCTACCATTCAGGGATCAGTTTGAACCTACTCTTATCGATGACATGCAAAGAAAGCGAATATTCCAAGTCTTTAAGTGGGCTAAGGTCGTCCTTTCGCTAATTCAGCCTTTATTTACACCAACGCGACTCTATCTCTTAAGAACTTGAAATCCCTACAATCGCGATAAAGTCGTAAGCACAGAATAAAAAAAGGTCAGACAAACAGATAAAAGGTTAATGTAGTTTAGCGAAAAATCAACTTTCTACGCTAAGTGTGAATGTAAGGAAATATATTTATTGATGAAGCAAAATTTACTAACATAACTTACATTCTACAATTTTCATGAAGGTAATTAGTTTCTAATAAATAACCTGGAGAATGCTAACGTTTTCCACGTAATCTTAAAACTATTCTAATGTTGTAAGTTAAATTATATCTACAGTATGAGCAGTAAAAGTAGCATTTGGGAGGTCAAGTGATTTGCTTCTCTTTAATATGCATGAAAGCAGAAGGTTGTAAACGGAAAGGAAGCAAAATAGGAAAACATTTTTAAACAATACTTGGCCAAACACATAGTAAATATTTGAAAGTGTGAGCACCTTGATACATATGTGTAAGAAACGAAGCCTGGTGTCCACATGCCTTGAGTTACATAAGGGAAAAAACCACCACTTCATTCTGGACCGATTATCGATCGACCAAAATTCGATATTTTTTATTATGGGACGAACAAATAGTATATTCTGTTCAGAAAGCTCGCGGACCGATTGTAATCTCAAGTTAATTTTTCGCAATGCCTATGCAGCCCTGTAGATGTTTAAGAAATGCAGATAAATAACATACCGAATATGGTCCTGTGAGCCGACAATAATGACGCTTCGGATGGAAGTTGATATGGTGGGTGCGAGCTGCTCGAGGGTGGAGGAGCCGGGTAAAGACGAACGACGGGGTGGTCGTACCGTTCGGCTGTTGGTCCGCGCAGAAAATTTAGCGCGGTAGGAAATAAAGATGAGGGACAACCTTTATACAAATCCGAATAACATTATGTTCAGTGATCAATTGTTTTTCTATATCAATGGAGAACAAATAGGTGGAGGTATTCCAAAACGCGATAATGGTAACGATAACGTCGCCGACGACAACAACAACGACCGCCGTCCCGATACCGCGGGCAGACTAAAATTCCTGCGAGAACATCTCTAGCTTCTCGCGGGTCAAAGCGAAAAGCGCAGGCGCCATCCCTCTGTATCAACGGCGTAACCAGTGACTCTGTCCTGGGCAGGCATAGGGTGCATACGCACCTAATTATACAGAATCGCTCCCCTCCATCTCCCGCTATTATCAAAACTTCATAAACGACCTTTTACTCTCACCAAATTAATAACGTTCTGCAATTCCATAGATTGTTCCATGTGTCCTTTTGTTTTTCACGTATAAAAGCCTACTGACACATCTCGCGAAAAATTTCTGTTTTCTCATAACCAGTTACTCGTTACAAAAATCTGTAAGAAGAAACATAATATTACCAAACAACTTAAAACAACAATGTTACTTAAAAAATGAATCATTTCCACAACGGTGAAATAAGTAAATAATAGATTCTGGACGAGTTAGAATATTGTTACGAGTTGTAATTTTCACCGAAAGTGCGCCAGCGAGTAAGTAATTATTGACCTACCAACGAGACTTTATATAAAAAGACGGTAAAGGAAAGATCACGTCTACTCCTGTTCCCGGTTAATTTAATAAATTCTTTAACTATTTCTTAATAACTAACCAATTTTTTAATGTGTCGGTCCGCACAATAATATAGTTGAAGCTTTAATATCTTTGTACTTACCAGTACGCGTGCTCCCATTAATCCCAGAATCCGTTTACACGGTACAGACATAAGACGATTAAATATTAAAAAGCAGTTGTAAAAATCTAGAACAAGATCACAGTAAATAAATAAATGTGAGAAGAATATTATCTTGGTACATGTGTATCGTCCCATGAACGTATTGACAAAGGAGAAAGAAAAATGGTGGTGATATACAGGATAGATAATAGTGTGGTCCTTTCTCATTGTTACGCTGTCCCTCGTACAGTTGTGAACCACCTCTTCAGGGCCCTGTGCAGAAAATGAAAGATAACGTCAGCCAGAATGATTTCTCCTCTGTTGCTACGCGCTTAGAGATAACAAATATATCACGTTTAAGTAAAGACCAATCGCATATACAAACCAACAAAGAAAACTAATTAAACACTAATAAATACCACACACTCAGGACGCTGGTCAAAAAGTACATTTAATGACAATTTGCAGAACTATAAAATTCACGATCAAAGCTTTGAAATACAGATACAACAATTGTGCCCATAATTATGAAAGTGGTCTAATTGTAAGTCTAATTCTAAGTTTATATTTCCTCTTTCGAGATATTTTAAGGATTACATTTGAACAAATTAAAAAATATTTTTATACTATGTAACATTTTAATTTAGAATTTAGTTAATCTTAATTAATGAAAATTTATTATGAATGAGAAATTTTGCGTGAATCTCATACGAAAGTCTTGCTTTTAAAATTTGGATTGACTTAGAGCATTTCCAACATTAACTGAATGACCTATAAATGACTTAAGGCAATAAAAAACTACAAGTTTTATTAGAAAAAAAATTTTAATGCTATAATTCATTTACATTTATTAATTATTTTTAAAAAGTAATCCATTTTTATCATTTTAGGCTTTTATCGTTATGAGTTGTATGATTTTCGAAATATTCCTAAAAAACTGGCGGGATGCAGGGTAGTGAACACAATATATTTATGTTTTTCTTCCGTTGCTGGTCTGGAATAATGGAAGTAAGTTATATTAACTTACTTCCATTATACATAATATACGGACATATTGTCCGTATATTTTTAGACTTCCTCTTTTAGATGAAAGATCCAAAACGTGGAATACAGAATCAGCTAAAGAAGTTTTATAGCACATCTTATAAGGTGCATTTTTCAAGAATCTCATCCATTGAATTATCAGCCAAGCGACAAATTCACCCGCGGTATATTTTACTCTTCTTGTTGACTCTTCTAGTGGTTTCGTTGCAAGAAAATCCGGCTGCGACATTTATTTCACTGAAAATGGATTTTTTTCTATACTGTTCTATCAAGTCATAGTAATGCTCAGGGTTGTATAAGTAATTTGCTTTCATTTTTTTGTATTTTTCACTTACACCATTCTCATAATTATGGGCACAATTAGTAACCTATATTATATTCGATATAACGATGGATGCCTGAAGTGAGATACACTACATTCAACAATATAATGTAAAGTGAGTAGAAAACAACGGAAAGTAATAAGGGTGGATAACTTATAAGCCAATTGTTAATTATAATAGTTATAAGTGGGCGGCGAATGTTTATGCAAGTGTATAATTTTATAGGAAATAGAAAAAGGAATAGAAAAGAAATAGGAAAATAAAGAAATAGGAAATAGAAAAAAGAAATTTGTTTTGTCATTAGAAGATTCGAAAAATATAGTTTTTATTTTACACGTTTTGCATATTGCGTATATTTTACATATTTTGCTTTAACAACATATGCACAAATAGAGTGCATATTCCGGGCATATGTAATCGCACATACAGTGTATCCCGGGTTTTAATGTTCACACTTTGTCAGTATATTTTATGACACTAAATAAAAAAAATGTTATGTAAACATAGGTCACACAGAGTTTTATTAAAAAGTTATAACAAAAACACGGAATAGAAGTAATATAGGAATAGTAACCAACTTGCTGTTACGAGCATTAGCTCGAACAGATCAAGTTACCTATTACTGGCGAAAATTACTTTCAATCTTAGGTGACTTCAGATAGTAAACACAAATTACATAAACACAGTGAATGTAAATATTGCTTATCTATTCGAGCCAATGACTAGTGCCATATAGTGTCATAGAATATACTGACAAAGTTTGGATGTTAAAACCTGGAACACCCTGTATATACATTTTGAAAAATACGTTTTATTTATCATTGGTCTCATACACATTATTTTATGCTACGCATTTATGTTAATTGAAACTTTTAATGAGCAAGATGCAACATCCATTAAATAGGCATAATAATTATTGCGAAGTGAACAAATCATGCTAGACTTAATGTTTATACGAGCTTCCTTCGGAATACTGCTACAAATCATAAAAAATTGAAGACAGTAGGGATGCCATTGATTGAATCCGTCGATTTGATTATTAAAAGTAGCCAGCACTTGAAAACTATACTTGGTGATTGTGGATGAAAAACTTCAACTAAAATTGAAACAGTTCTGAGAGGAAATCCAAATTTTGATACTATGGTAAAAATTGCTGATATTTTGGAAGGTACAGCTGTTAAGAGTCCAAAAAAGCTTGATTAACACTATTGGCACAAACTGAAATATACCCTAATCACACCTTGCAATGTTGAACGATCTTTTTCGGCATATAAATTAATATTTACCAATAAGCGTTATCAATTTACAGAAGAAAATCTTAAAAAAACTGTTGCAATTTGTTGTAATTCCAATTACAGCAAGCGAAAGTGTGGTGCATTCAGGTCGGTCTGCAATCCATTTGTGTAGTTAAAGACCGTATGCCTAACTGAATCTCTGTAACCGCAGTAAGTGCAAGCATCCGTATCTCTGACTCCTGGTTGTTAAGTGTGTCTTAGGAAAACTGAGAATTGCAATCACCCAATTTAGATTTGACCAATCCGAGGCTACGTATATGTCTCCACAAGACTGAAAAGTTTCGGCATCTGCGAAAGATGGAAAGAAAATAGTCATATTTGGCCTTCCTAATAGATGTCTGGACCCTATTCCTAAGTTTTTAGAGAGGGAGAGAAGGAGAGAGAGAGAGGGAGAGAGGAACAATTTTATTAATACACTAGGATAAGACCCCGTTAATGCAACATGCGATAATTAAAAGAGAAACAGTCAAAAAATGCAAATAAGGACAACAAAGAATAATTATATATTAAGACTAACTAAACTAAAACGAAAACTAAACTTAGGCTATGATTAACACTAAAATTAAACTAAGGTAGTAAAATAACTTAAAATAGCTTAAAATAAAATACAATAAGATGTAATACAGTGGATCTGCAGAGTAAAGTTAAGGGTTATCTAGCTTAAATAAATATTCAAACAGACCGTTCTTAAATCTGGTCAATTTGTCAGTTGCCCTCAGGTGAGCTGGGTGGGAATTCCAAAAGTATGCTGCAGAGTACCTGAAAGAATGACGGTAAGTTTCAGTTCGGCATTTCGATAATTATAGCAGATCCGATTTTGCACGCGTTTCCCTCGACTTATTGTCAACACACCACTGTAAAGCATCATAGAGGTAAGCCGGACGCCACGAATGTAGAAGCCTAAATATAAAGACCCCTAAGAGGTATTTAGTTTGACGTCTACTCAGGGGGGACGTCCGATGAGGAAGAGGGAGGGGGTCTATTGTAACCGGGATGCTATACTCAGACAGTAGGACATACAATCCATCTTGCACGATTTAGACTCCAACCATCCAATGGATCTTACAACTCAAGATCTATCGACGCGGAATCCCGAAATAACGAGTTGACAATTTTTCTTTGTTTACGATATTATAGTTTCCTCGCATTTCATACTTTCTTGTATTCATGTATATATATATATTCATATAAACACATTTGGCTAAATCTGTTCCGGAAAAGTTTAATAATCAAAGGAATGGTAATAATTAAACCAAATTAGAACAATTTCTAACGGATAAGTAAAAAGTTACACGCATTGTAATAAAAGCGCGCGCTGGGTTAAATCAAGTAGTATTGGTTGCGTCGTCGAAGTGTACGGTTCACGAAGTTATATCCATACTCCGGAACCGGGCTAAGATAAACTTCGAAGTTATATCGTCATTGTAGTTAGACGTATTTCGCGTAGTTGCCCCTGAGGACGTGGAAAATCCGCACCTCAAGGTTCTGTAAAAGTAGTATCAAATAAAAGGAGAACGAAGAGGAAATAATTTCTATAATTATTTTGATTTATTATTATTCTCATTGGTATTCTCCTGTGGGCTGACAACCTATTCCCCAACGGAAGAAACCCACATCAGATAGGTGGCCTTGTGTGAAGACGTAGCTAAAGGAGGGTACGTTCTGTCGCAAGTAACCGGTGGGAAACTTGTGACAATAAGTAGTAAAAGACGGTTACGCATTAATAACCATTTAAATACGGCGGATAACAGCAGGATACCACCGGCAAAGAAGGTACAACCCCAGGTGTCCGACCCTGTATAGACGGACTGGCGACCATAATTGAACTTATAACGAAGTCCGGCCAATCAAGAAGGTCAACCTCCGGTCCACGAAAGATAGAGGTAAAACCCACGACACAGCGACACTATTTTGGGTGTCAGAGATTAGCAACCGCACCTGGTTCTCAGATCCGGCCACCGATCGCCAGGTGTAAAGACTGCTGGCGGGAATAGTAGGGATACTATTCCATGGGAGTACCCTGACCAAAATCAAACATTGGTATTAAAGAAATTTATAACACGGTTCGGTCACTCCTACCTTTGAACCGCCGTGGCGGAGTGGGGAGACATTTCTAGACAGTAGTAACAGTCTCGCTACGTACAGCCCTGTGCCGTACGCACAGCGAATGTTCTGGAATCGCCTAGCGAATACTAGCACATTTACCAGTACTACATTTCTAGCATCTACCAGAACTTTCGACAATGTTTGTATATAAGGACCAACCACGGCCGATGAGTCAGTCTGTCAATATTGTTATTATGCGTATGTTCGATGTCAATAAATAGATTTTAAGTAAACCTCCCGGAAACCAAAATTATTTCGCCCGTCCGTTACAGCCCCATACGCACCGGTTACACTATGTAGGGTCGAACCAAGCCCCGGGTCAACCAGGTGTGGGAGGCCGCTACACGTCGCCGTAGACAGGCCCAGGCTTCGTGGACTTCCTCCTGGATAGCCTCGTCCCGGAACAACTCCCCGTACCTTTATGGTAATCACGACTGCCGCACCGACGGAAGTCCTTGGTGGACTTCCGGGTCAGTGGGGTGGGAATGAGGGGTAGCAGGTGCTCTTCGTAACTGTACGACATCGACTTGATACCCCCCAGCGTAAGAGGGCAGGTCCGTCTCCTAACTCGGGGCGAGAGCAGAGTTCTGGCTGCCTCTGCGGGGCAGTGTCTGTCTTCCGTCGTCGACCTCGCTGCCGTCGGCCGGCCCGATTTGACATCGGCGTATCGGATGGTTCGTCAGTTGAGGGGGGGTGAAGGTTATTGTGGGTTTCGCGTGATTCGTTCTGACGGGACGGAGGTCCTAACGTCGGGGCACTGGGCGCGGCCGACGATCGGGAACGACAGGGGCGGCAGAGACGCGGCCAGTCGTGAGCAGTTGGGGCGTCACAGCGCGACTTTGTTTCCCTCAGCGTCGGGGCGATTGCGTGCGGCCGAGAAAGGATACCGCGTCCGATGGAGATCGGGGCACGAGGTGAGTCGCGGCCGTACAGGATAGAAGAGATGTAGTCGTTTGCTTTTTTTGTGCTATTCGTTCTTTATTTCGCAGGGTTATGTTACAAGTCTTGTCGGTGGAGTCTTGCCGTCTGTGGCAGCAGAGGCTGATCCTATGCACGAAAATGGAGCATGGAGAGAGCCCTCGCGATTCCCCCCCCCCCCCCCCCGGCGCCCTGCATCCTGCTACCGTGCACTCTCTTTTTCGCGTTTTCCTTGGCTAAGGTAGGCGTATCTGCGCGTAGCCACATATCAATGTGACAGGCTCATTTTCCGGCTTATCTGAAAGTTGTTCGCCGGAGACTTGGGCTCACCCACAATTGGTGGCCTGCCAAAATCGGCGGGTGGTCTCGTGGATTTCATCGCAAAAAAACGTGACTTTTCGCGGCGCATAAGGTGGCGTATGTCAACTCCCCCTGTGTGGGGTACAACTGATTTACCCCAGCAGTTGGCGCGACCAGCGATCGGAAACACGCCTACGATTGGACAAGCCAAGCAAATCAGGAAACGGCATCCACGGCTTAGCTAGCGCCACCACAGGAAGATGTTCAGCGTTCAAGTCTACTTTTGTTAAATACGCCAAAGAGAATTGTTGTAATAGTCGCTTACGAGAGTTGTGCCAAAAAGACTGAAAATTTGTACCTCTAGTTATCAGAGAATATATTATATTGTTACCCCGAAGTCGAACATTGCTTTCCTATATCCGCGAGTTACCCTATAGTGGAATCGCGTCGATAAGACAGGAGTAGTGAGCGGTCGCGCAGTTGTCACCTACCCACGCTAACACCGCCACATTGGTGACCCCGACGTGAGTAGCGGACAAAATGTCTAGGAAGCCGTCGACCATCGGAACTGACAAGAAAACAGAAGGCGAGGAGACAGAAACCGCTGCATGGAGCGATGCGATCCCTCGCATTAGTGCCGGCACCGCGCAAAAAAATCTCCTGCAAGCAGGTTCGCTGGTCAAACTTCTGCCATTTTGGAGGGAAAATCCTGTGCTATAGTTCGCCCAGGTCGAAGCCGCACTCGCGTTAGCCAAAGTGACCAGCGACGATACGAAATACAGGTATGTCTTGGTAAATCTCGACCCTATGACATTACCTTTCGTGGCAGACATCATATCAGCCCCGCCAACGGCAAATAAGTACGAAACGCTGATGGCCAGGATTATCTCATCTTCCGACGAGACCGGTGAGTCAAAGCTAAGACGACTCCTGTGTGGACTCGAGTTAAGGGACGAAAAGCCCTCTAAGATGCTACAGAAGATCCGGAAGTTAGCAGGTGGCCAGTGCTCTGATGTCGTCCTACGCACCATATTCTTGGAACAGCTGCCAGAGAGTACCAGGACTATACTAGCCATAAGTGAAGTAACTGGCCTTGTCGAAATAGGTCAACAGGCAGCAGCGTTTCTCAAAGAATAGTTTTCGACGGAGGGACCGGTCAAGCTCACGCAGTCGAAGCAAAACAAGATCGGACAGCCTGTGCTATTTCCACCACAAGTTCGGTGAAAAGGCTTTCAAATGCCGACACCCATGCAAATGGAAGCAATCCACCGGTCAGGGAAACTAGAAAAGCCGTTGGTAGTTAACGTGACAACCGACGGCAAACGGCCGCAAAATCGCCTAATCATCACAGACAGAAGCACAGGCATCAAGCTTCTAATAGACACGGGAGTCGACATTTCCGTCCTGTCAAAAGGCACTCGCGAGAGAGTGGCACCGCTTGCCAATTTCGGATTGTTTGCTGCAAATGGAACGCCCATCAGAACGTACGGCAACCGACACATGAACTTGAACCTGGGACTATGAAGGAACTACAGCTGGGAGTTCGTGGTCGCAGATGTCAAGCATGCGATTCTGGGAGCAGATTTCCTGCGGCATCATAAGTTGTTGGTCGATTTAAGACACAAGAAACTGATAGATGCAGAAACCGGCTTGCGTGCTTTCGCCCAAGTCAGCAGGATGACAACGACAGCAATTTCAACGGTCAGCAGCGCTATGCCTTACCATAAATTGCTCAAGGAGTATTTAGATGTCACGAGACCCACAGTGAGGAAGGCCGTGTCGCACGCTGTGCAACACCACATCCTAACTAAAGGGCCACCGGTAGCAGAATCTTACCGCAGACTCGCACCAGGCAAGCTGAAGGCAGATGCTGAGGCAAGCTGAGACTATGATGGCACAAGGCATATGCCGCCCGTCATCAAGCCAATGGGCCAATCCGTTGCATTTAGTGCAGAAGAAAACGGGCGATTGGAGACCTTACGGCGATTATAGACGTCTCAACAACATAACCGTACCAGATAGATATAGTTCCGCACATACACGATTTCTCATACAAGTTGCAAGGATGTGCGGTATTTACTACGCTGGATCTCGAGAGAACGTATCACCAGATACCGGTAGCTCCCGAAAACATCCCGAAGACTGCCGTTATAACGCCCTTCGGCCTGTTCGAATTCCCGGTGATGACGTTCGGCCTATGTAATGCTGCCCAAACCTTCCAGCGTCTGATGGATACGGCGTTACGCGGACTGGATTTTGCACACTGCTATATCGACGACATCATCATTGCGTGCCGAAACCACGACGAGCACGAAAAACATTTACGTGCACTGCTAGAGCATCTGCGTGAGTATGGCTTATCGATCAATGTCACTAAGTGCACGTTCGGTGTTTCGCAGGTAGAATACCTCGGCCACAAGATTGCCGCAGAAGGTGTGGAACCCTTGTAGAGCCGAGTCGAAACGATGACGAATTATCCGAAGCCGAAAAACATCAGTGAGCTTCGAAGATTCCTCGGCATGATCAATTTCTACCGACGTTTTATTAACAACGCCGCCAGCACACAAGCACCGCTTCATAAGTATCTGGAAGGGGCCAGAAAAAGGGACAAAAGACCAGTAGTGTGGACGCGACAGGCTGAAGAAGCATTCCAGGCTTGCAAGCAGCAATTAGCCGATACAGCGACACTCGCACATCCAGCAGAAGATGAACCGCCAGCACTAAAAACCGACGCTTCAGACAATGCTGTTGTCTATAGAGCTTGGAGGCCGCTTGGATACTTTGCCAAGAAGGTCTCTGAAACGCAAAAGAAATATAGCACCTATGATCGCGAACTTCTAGCGATCTACGCGGCCGTAAAATTCTTCCAGCATATGTTAGAAGGAAGGAACGTCGCAATAAGAACCGACCACAAACCACTAATATATGCATTTCTGCAGAAGTTCGCTAAGGCATCCCCGAGACAGCTAAGGCAACTGGATTTTATCAGCCAATTTACCATCAACATCACGTACCTTCCAGGAGACGAAAATGTGGTAGCCGACGACTTGTCCCGTCTGGATGTGGTAGACATGCCCGTCGTAGTCAGCATTGAGGAGCTGGCAAGAGAACAAAGTGCGGATGAGGAACTAAGGAGGCTAATTGAATTCAACGAATCGTCGTTACACCTGCGCAAATTACGCATTGACGACACGGACACTATGCCGTACTGTGATATCACAGGAAGCGAGGTACGACCATATGTTCCACGAGCCCTTAGAATCAAAATATTCCATGTGGTGCATGGTTTATCACATCCGGGACGACGCGCAACGCAAGAGCAGATCGCCAGGCGATTCGTGTGGCCAAATATGCAGAAGGACACACCAGAATGGTCAAGATCCTGCATGGCTTGCCAAGGCATACCAAGACGGAAACCCAAAAAATTACCGTACCTGACGCACGTTTCCATCACATCCACCTGGACATTGTCGGGCCATTACCACCGTCTGACGGATACCGCTACTGTCTCACCATGATCGACAAATTCACGCGATGGCCCGAAGCCGTGCCCATCAAAGATATCACCGCGGACACGATAGTCGATGCAGTAAATGCCAACTGGCTGGCAAGATTCGGGGCTCCAGCCAGAATAACCACGGACCAAGGCACGCAGTTCGAGTCACAGATCTTCCAAGCCTTGGCCAGACTGGTTGGTAGCGAGAAAATCCGAACAACAGCATATCACCCTGCCGCAAATGGCATGGTAGAACGATGGCACCGATTGTTTAAGGCAGCAATAATGTGCCATAGCACTCCCAAGTGGACACACGTGTTGCCAATGGTGCTGTTAGGTTTACGCACAGCGTATAAAGAAGACATCAAAGCATGAGCAGCAGAAATGTTGTATGGTACCGTACTCCGACTTCCAGGAGAATTTTTCATCGAAGAAGAACCTCAGGTGTTCATTGAAAAACTGCGAGAGCAGATTGGAAGTGTGCGGCCAGTACCAGCGGCACACCACTGGAAGAAACGAGCGTTTGTCCATCCGGACTTATACACGTGCACACACGTATTCGTACGGGTGGAAACACAGAGAAGATCTTTGGAACCCCCGTAAAAAGGACCCTTCGCTGTTGACAAAAGAATAACGGACAAGGTATTTACCGTACAAATTAGTGTTACTGTTGACAGGTTAAAGCCAGTGCACACTGAAAGGGTGCACAGGAAGACGGAGACAGCCATCCGGGAACGAGCCAAACAACCCCACGGCTCAGGACGTACCCAAAAGCTGCAGCAAAGGCTTCGAAATTCGCGCAAAGCGCTTGAAGGGGAGTGCTGTGGGATACAATCGATTTACCCCAGCCGTTGGCGCGACCAGCGACCGGAAACACGCCTACGATTGGACAAGTCAAGCCAATCAAGCAACGGCATCCACGGCTTAGCTAGCGCCACCACGGGAAGGCGTTCAGCGCTGAAGTCTGCCTTTGTTAGAGTTATTTATTATTTAGTTATTTATTTGTTATTTAGTTATTTATTATACCCGGCCGTTAGCTACACCCCCACATTTAAGCGGCCCTCGTCACGGAATAAAATTAGACGTTTACTGATTCGTGAGGAGCGGTGCTCTATCCATGGTTTTTTTTTTCCTCTTTCTTTCCGTTTCTTTCTTTTTTTTAAGAAAAGAAAAAAAGTGATCTGTCTTGTCACAAACTGAATAGATACTATTAATTTCTAGTTTATAAACCTAAACCTCTACTCTTAATTTCTCTAAATTTATAACCTACTCTTAACCTTTACTCTTAATTTCCAGAATATAATCCTACTCTTAGTTTCTCTATTATATATTTAACCTATGTCTGTTTACGCTCTAGGGGGGAAATCTTTTAAGTCGTTTGTGACTCTCACGGGGACGTAAATTGTAGGGCGGTCTTCGGATTGCTGGGTCGGCTCTCCGGTCGTCGGATTGGAGCAGTCTGGTGCGAGAGCGTTGCGACGTTCGCGGAACTTTGGTAGCAGCGGGAGGTTCGGGAGCCACCCTCAGTGGTGGTGGACCATGCCGCCGGAACGCGATACTCACCGATCGCCGAAGTGGAACGGTCTCAGACCGTTTCGGAGCACCTTCCCAAGGCGTCTGCGCTGGGGCCGAATGTCTGAAATCAATTAAAGGTTGGTTCGGGGAATCGATAGCGAGGGGTGAGGCGGCGCGCCCTCGGGGTCAGTGTAGGACCGGTTACTAGAGAGTTGTGAGTTGCCACGACTTGCTCCGTTTGGACGCTCGTCTCGGAGGGAGGCATATCCATTGTTGACCGTCCGTCAACTTCCGATGCCTGCTCGCCAGGATCGTCCGTCCCGGCTGGTGAAGGACATCCCGATGAGAGTCCAACCATGGAGGTTAGATCTGTGCCGAGTAGACACCCGTGAACTTTCCTGAGTCGGTCCTCTTTTCGGATATGGTACACCTCCCCGCGTAGGTGCTCGCTGATGGTAAAGGGCCCCTCCCAGAGGGGTGCGAAGCCCGCGTGAAAATCGTCCACGGCTTTTGAGAGCGGGTGGCTCCGAATGTACACCCCCTCGCCAGGTTGATAGCGCGGTGGCCCTTGGTTCTCTCCATTGCGGGATCACAAATATTGGTCCTGGTTCCGGCTGGCTATCTGGGTGACTTCTGATTCGTCACTCAGACTGTGCTTTCACTCGCCTCGGTGGTATCCCCGCTAGAGGCGCAATCGTAACCCCTTTTTTATCTCCTGGTTGCGTCTCTCGGTAGGATTCGCTCTCGGGTGATATATGGCCGTTGTCCATAGGTGGGTTTGCCAGCGTGCACAAGTTTCTTTCCATTGCTTCCCAGTGAATTGGGGGCCATTGTCTAACAGTATGGCCCGGAGGTGTCCCCATCGGGGAAAAAACTTTCTCTTCCAGGGCTCGGATGGTCTTCTGCGCGGTGGCAGAACTCAAAGCGAACGCCGCGGTCCAATGGCTGAAAAGGTCGATGATGTTTACTATGAATCGTTTTCCCCGGATAGTCCTTGGATAGGGCCCCATGTAATCAAGGGCTACCGTGTCCCATGGCCGTACTGGTCGCCGAGGACGTATCTCTCCGTGGTCCAGGGTTCGGTCAGGCTTCGTGTCAGTGCAGAGCATGCACTGGCGAACATAACTCCTCACCTGTTCTCTGATACCTTTCCAATAGTATCGGGTTCTTATGGCCCGTAGCGTTCTGCCCATTCCCGGATGGCCGGCAAGGGGAGTGTCGTGATACTCTAGTACCCGCTGTTGGCTCTCTTCGGGGACCAGGAGCGTCCAATCCTGACTTCAGGATCTCCTTTCGCAACCTCAATCCGTCAGACGGTGTTGTCGAAAGGAAACTTCTTCGTCCTTTGTCCTTTTATTTGCGTCGCGCAACCGAAGCCAGCGTGCGACTTGTTGCGATAGGAGTTTGTCGTGTGGTTGTGCCAACCTCACTTCCTCCACTAACCCGTTCACGAGGACGGAGTTTACCTGCGATTTCTGACAAATGGTAGCGCTAAGCGTGGTTAGCACCGGCGTCGGCGGTACCAGCCGTGCATGATCGTCCATTTGTTGTTCCCCCGGTTTTCCTTGGGGATGGCGCGATAGGGCGTCGGCCAACTCACTCTCCCGTCCGGGACAGTGCTCGATTTTAAAGGAGTACTCTTGTAATAGCAGAGCCCACCGAGTTAGTTTAACGCGAGTGTCGCGCATTCTATCGAGCCAGGTCAGGGCTTTGTTATCCGTCCTCAGAATGAACCGTAGGTCCTTGAGGTACGGTCGATACTTTTTGATGGCCCATATGATGGCCAGGCGCTGCTGCTCGTTACTGTGATAGCGTCCTTCGGTTGGGGAGAACTTGGCGCTGCCGTAGCTGATAATCCCCCTGTTCCCGTCTAGCCGCATCTGGTAGAGCACGGCCACCATACCTAGAGCACTCGCATCTGTCAGGAGTACATACCCTAGCGTAGGGTCCGGCCGGCTAAGAAATAGCGGTCCCTTCAAGAGGGCTTTCTTTTTTTTTATTGTCGGGGGAGGGGAAATCCTTTATGGACACCTGGGAAGTTGGCCCAGGTAGTGTGGGAGTCCTGACAGCTCTGAGATGGTGTTCAGCCCGCCAGTGTCCCCACTAAAACCCCTCCCCTAACCGCACCAGCGGCTGCCCTTGTCCCGCCGTAGCATTGCTGCATGGCAGCCGCGTTGTTCCATGTCTTCTATGTGTAGGATTCCTACCTTATTTTAGTTTCGTCTGTATTAGCGGCTGTGGAATGTTTTCCAAGCTTTAGTCATTTTCATCTTCATCTGTCAGTCTATCTGTGGTGCTATGTTCTTCTTCTCGGTTGTTGTCGTCGTCCGAGTCAACCTGTTCGTCAGTATCAGTTTGTCTATCAGAGCTTTCTTCGTTTTCTACTCCGTTACTGTTTTCGTTGGTGTCTTCTTATTTATTTTCCTCGTCTGCTTGTGTAGCCCTTCTGGCTCTTTCATCGTTAATTTTGGTCGTTATTATCCTTTGGCACAGTTGGTCAATGATCCGCCAGTGGTTTGGGGATTTAAGCATTGTTCTCTGTAGATTGTCCGGTGTGATAGTTTCTCCGTCTAGTTCAGCCTTCGCTTTCTCCCTATATTTAAGCCATCTCTCGCATTCGAAAAGAGAGTGATAGGCGTTGTCTTCTTCGATTTCGCAATAAAGACAGATCGGGTCCTCCGTCTTGCCGATCCTATGTAGGTAGGACTGGAAGCACCCGTGTCCTGTCAGGACTTTGGTCAGCCAGTAGTTTGACTCTCCATGTTCTCTGCAGGTCCAGGACACTATGTCCGGTATAATTCTTTTTGTCCAGTTATTACTTCCGATGTGCGTCCTGTTCCACCTTGTTTGCTAGAGTGTGAGAACTCTGCTTTTTTCTTTCTTCCTGTGGGCGTCAATGAGTTCTTCGGGGTTTTCTCGGCTTTGGGTGTAATTTCGTCGTCTCTCGTCCGCAAGGAGGTCAATAGGGGGAACTCCTGCTAGAGCCATTGCAGTTTCCGTGAACACAGTTCTATATGCTCCAATTATCGTTAGGGATATTCTTCTTTGGAGCTTTAGGATATTCTTTTGATACGATCGGTGCTTAGGTAGGCTTTCAGCTCAGACCGGCGCCCCGTACAAGAGGACTGAGTGCACCACAGAGGAGATGAGTCTCCTGCGAGATGCACACGGACC
This sequence comes from Hedychridium roseum, assembly GCA_963989215.1. Classification (NCBI taxonomy): domain Eukaryota; kingdom Metazoa; phylum Arthropoda; class Insecta; order Hymenoptera; family Chrysididae; genus Hedychridium; species Hedychridium roseum. The sequence continues at coordinate 8,570,588 of OZ022313.1, read as the reverse complement.
TTCGACGTTGAGCATCAAGTTGCCAATGGCTGCTGCCATTCGGGCTGCCCTGGTTGTCGCTTGTCGCAGTTGTGGGCCCATCTTCAGTTCTCTGTCTAGGATTACCCCAAGGTATCTGACCGTTTTCCGAATCTCTATTTTTTGGGTTCCGATGTATATGTTCAGTGGTCTGACTTTCTTTCGTCCTGCGAGCATAACTGCTTCGGTTTTGTGGGTTGCCAGCTCCAAGCCAGCCTCGTGCATCCAGTCTGAGACTCTCTTCAGGGCGTCATTAGCAGTGGCTTGCACTTCCAATTTTCCCCTACCACTTATTATGAGCGCTACGTCGTCTGCAAATCCTAGGATTTCAGCGCCCGTAGGCAGGTCGATCGCCATAAGTGAGTCATAGGCGACATTCCAGAAAAAGGGGCCCAAAATTGAGCCCTGGGGTACTCCTGCTGTTAAAAAATGCAATCCTGTCCGTCCCTCGTTGTCGGCGTATTTTAGGGTTCGATCCGAGAGGTAGCTGCGGCATAGCTGCAAGATGGTCGAGGGAACTCGGAATCTATCTTTAAGCGCCTCGCCGATATTCCTCCAACTGACGGTGTTGCAGGCGTTTTTAACGTCCCCTGCAATGAGTAGGCACATATGTCGACGTCCTTTATTCATTGCGCATTCTCCTCTGTTCATCACCGTGCGAATGACCTCAATTGTAGATTTACCACGGATGAATCCGTGCTGGTTTTCACAGAGTACTCCTGTCTTCTCAATGGCTTTTTCCACCCGCTTGAGGAGCATCCTCTCCAGCAGTTTCCTAGCAGCGTCAATCATAAGGGCCTGTACGACCCAGGTTCACCAATAGGTTTGCCCATCCCTTTGCTAATAAGAACGAGTATCTGCAGCTTCCATCTTTTGCAGAAATGTGTCTCCGTAAGGCAAGCATTGTACATGCCCAGCACCGTTGAGGGTACTGTATCTATTGCCAATCTCATGACTTCGGCCGGTATGCCATTCAATCCTGGGGCCTTCCCGGATTTGAATCGGGTTGCAACTTCCACCGTTTCAGCTAGCGTGAAAGGAGGCTCATAATCCCCCTCGTCGTCTATTGCAGGATAGGAGTACATCTGTCTGTTCGGGAAGAGGGCCCGAACAATTTTATCCATACCGTTAATGTCTAGCATAACTGTGCCTGTTCTTCCTTTAATTTTCCTCGTGGCTATGCGGTAGATAGCGCCCCAAGGGTCGGCATCTATTTCAATGGACAGTTGCTTCCATGCCTTCCTCTTGCTGTTTTTTATTGCCAGCGTCCGGTCTCTTTTAGCTTTTCTATAAATTTCTCTTCGTTCTTCGAAACAGCTTCTTACCTGCGCGCGTTGCATTCTGTGTCTCTTAATTATAGTGTCTCTGCTTAAGGCTGCTATTTCGGAGTTCCACCAGAAGACAGGTAGTCGGCGAGGTTCGTTAATTATGTGTGGCATGCTGGCCTCGCACGCTTTCTCAATCATGTCCGTTACTTGTGATACAATTCCGTCAGAGCAGTTACCGCCGTTAGTCGTGTTAGCGTTCGTCGCATCGTCTGTCAAGTTCCTTAATTTGTCTCTAAAAGCAAGCTGGTCAAATCGCTCAGGCTTTCTTCTGTGTCAAGGACTTCTTGAAGAGGGCTTTGGTTTCTTCAAAGGCTTGTTGAGCCATCCTTGTTCATACCCATTTTTTATTGTTGCCGAGGAGGTCAGTCAACGGAGCTGCTGCGATGGCGAAATTTTTTACTCTCGCATCCAGTTGCAAACTCCCAGGAAATGTTACAATTTTTTCCGCTTTGTGGGTGCCGTTGCTTCCAAGATGGCGGTAACGTGTTCGGCCACGATATGTCGTAGATATTTCAATTCTTTTTGTCCAAAATGGCATTTCTCCAGGGCACAGGTTAACCCGTCGGTGCCGAGCCTCTCCAATACTAACCCCAAATGTCTCAGATGTTCGTCCCAGTCGTTTGAATAAACGATAATGTCATCCAGGTATGTCAGACAAATCTGGTTCATGTACCCAGTCAACATTTGTTGGGACATCAAGCGTTGGAATGTGCTAGGGGCATTTTTTAGGCCGAAAGGCATGACCTGAAATTGATAGGTGCCCCCTGTCGGTGTGGTAAAGGCCGTGTACCGCTTGCTCCCTTGCGCCATTGGGACTTGCCAGTGTGACCGGGACGTTGGAAGCTGTACCGAGCGAGACTGTTTCTACTGTCTGCAACGGCTCCCCTCTAAGTCACGGTGGTTCATGGGTAGGAGTGTCCGATCCACTATTTTAATTTTTATTTTATTATAAGAAAATGGAGGCATCTTTAGAAATACATCTTTGTATTTAATGAAAACATAAGCTTAAGTAATGAACGCAGAGATAATAAAGAAAAACTATACTAATTATCTTATTCTTAGTACTAAGGCGGACTAGGGTGCACGTTTAAGGACATTTGCAACGCTTCCCTTATCGTTGACGGTAGTTCAATGCCGGCATAAGGTAGTGTGAGGTCGAGCGGATGACTGGAGTCTAAGTCATGCAGCAAAGACTCTATTTCTTGCCTTCCTGCAATAGAGTCCCAGCTGCACCAGTCCACTCTTCAGGTCCAGGGTGGTGAAAACTTTGACAGTCCCCAGGTCTTTTAACGCTTCATGAATGGTGGGGATTGGCTGCGCCGCGTCTTCAGTGATGGAGTTAAGCCGGCGGTAGTCCACGTAGAAACGTGGTCGTCCATCTTTCTTCTGGACGATTACGATCGGAGAACTGTAAGGCGAGTAGCACCATTCAATGACGTTCTGTCTCAGCATTTCAGCTACCTGTTCTTGTATGATACGTTTCCGTTCTTCGGAGTATCGATACTGTTATAGCCGGAATGGCTGGTTGGACGTTACCGGGATTTCATGCTCCAGCGGACGGGTTAAATACATTATAGAAGGTTTGGAGGAGGCGGTGGAATCTGCCCGCAAGTTGTTTTGGAAAACCTTGTTCCGGCTGTAGCGCTGGGCATGTTGTTTCGGTACTCTTTTTTTCTTCTTGGGGGGCGAAGTACACGGTCTGTCGTTGGTCGGTAAATAGATGGATGCAGCCCTGTTGAAGGTCCATGATGGCTTGTTGATCCACTAGCCAGGCGTACCCGAGGAGGAGGGGTTCTCGAATATCACCGCTCACGAGACATGTTGTGTGAACTTGGTCGTCCCTTAGGTAGACGGTAACGATTGTCCGTCCCTTGATGGGCAGCTGTTTGCCCCGTTCGACCAATTGGGCGGTGGCCTCACATGGTTGTATTTGTGCAAGTTGTTCCCACGTCAAACAGCGCGGGTGAATAAAGTTGTGCGTAGCTGCGGAATCAACTAGCGCGAGTACCTCCTCAACTCCAATTCTTACTCGGAGTCGGGGGAGGTTATGCGTGCTAACTTGTATGGAATATAGGCAGGGTGTGGTTTCTTTACGGCGACGTCGCTAGTTGGTCGTACGTACGCGTCGCCTGCCGTCAGTGTCCCGCGGGTTGACTAGTTTGAGTCCTTTGCGAATACACCGGGCAGTCCCGATAGAAGTGATGACCTGGGCAGTGTCAACATTTCAAAGCCCACGCCGACGTGGTTACATCGGGTGTTTTTTGCGTGCTTTCTCGTTTGCCGCCTTTCGCTGCGTCTCGAATTTCGTCCTCGTCGATCTCGGCCTCGATGGCCCGGGTCATCAAGTCGGCGAAGTCGGTGGGGCTTCCGGCTCAGATCCCTTATCGCAGAAGAGGCTACAGCAGTTCAGTTAAGGTCGCAACTATGGCAGGTTCGGGTTCGCTCAGGCGTAGTCGCTGGTATAACAATTATTTCTTTTGAAACAGAGCCCCTGCCGGCTCCCTTTCACCTTGTCGTTGGGAATAAAGTGGCGTGTGCAGACGCATGACCACGGTGGTATTGGCGAAACGTCCGCGCAATAATTCGGAAAATTTTTCCCACGTCAAGGAAAGTGGCTGGTAGCAGGCCCACCACTTGGCGGCATCCGCCTTGAGGGCGTTTCCTGCTAATTTGGTCCTCAGGTGTGGCTCTGTGTTACCACACCTGAAAGATTCCTCGCATTCCATGAGGAATTTATTCGAGTCCTCGTGGTCCGTACCATGGAATTCCGGTATGGTTTTTTGAATTTGACGAAAAGTTCAAGCTTCCTCAGTCTTTTTTTTGTCTTATATACCAGAGGACAGGAAAACCCGTTTCTGAGTCTGAGTGTTTTCCACTCTTTACATACAAAGAAAGTATGCTTAGGGGTATCTATCATACCGTAGTATGGACAGGTTGGCGACGCTCTCAGATAGAATCGATATAAATATAGATAGAAAGCGCCGTGTCTTGTTAGAAACTGCGTGCTGTAATAATCTGCCTGTCCATACTTTCTGGAGATCCATTTACGTATGTTTGGTATTAATGTCTTCGTCCAGTTCTTCATTTCAGTCGTGTACCATTCTGCCTACCATCTTTCTATTATCTTTCTCCTAGCCTCATTGTTATCAGTACCCCTTTGTACATCTAGAATTTCCTCAACTACAAATTTCATCGGAGGATTGCCTGTGATTACCAGTACCGCTTTTTTTGATACCGTATGGTACGCAGAAGCTATTCTGAGCACAATCTTACGTTGTATCGCCTCCAGGTTGTTGAGCACCGTTTTATACTTTAATAACGATGCATATTACTATAGTATACAATAGTTTTTTTCTATACGATAGTAGTGCCTCTACAGGGTGTTTCTGTGAAGTGCTGCCAAACTTAAGGAGCGTATAAATGAGGTAAAAACAAGCAACTTTTGTTAACATACCTATGGTCTCCGGACATTATTGTCGAAGGTACAACCGTTTGAATATCGGCCTACATGTAGGCAACGTAACCCATATTCGGCTGTCCGATGAGGTCAACGTCACAGCGAAAGTCATCGGCTCAGTGCCATATACACGAGACACAGCTGACTAAACCTTTTTCCTCTTTACTTTTTGGAGCCGAGGAAGTGTTAAAATTTTCCGAACCACTTTAAATCATCGAACTATTGGAGAAAAAATTACCTATTAAAAAAGTCCAAATGACTAAAATATTCGAGAACTTTTTTAATGGCTTACTTTATTCAACTCAAACAATCGAACCAAATAAATTCCGAATACGTGCACATTCTTAAACACCAATTGCACTGAATACACTGCACAAAACTGTACTTATGATGATTGTTCAATACGTCAACCACCGACGGTCATACACGTTTCGCACCGTTAGACGATTGAACTGCGGACATGAGTGACTATCCGAAAGATCGCAAAGAAACACACTGCTCTTTCGTAGCTGCCACACAGTCTTTTACACTATCAAATAACTATGATGGTGTGAATGGGAAATCATCTGCTTGCTTCCGATGCGCCACGCACCGGCGAGGAGACCGTAAGTCCGGACACAATACAAATGCAAGTTTGTTTTGAAATATAATCCGTTGCCCCGTTCTTTCCGACATTCGTTTCGGTTGGTTAACGCGGTTAAGACATCGTGCAGCGAGTTTCACTGCAATCTTTCGGAGTCATTCGTGTCCACAGTTCAATCGTCTAACGGTGCAAAACGTATATGACCGTCGGAGGTTGACGTATTGAACAACCGTCATAAGTACAGTTTTATGCATGTATTCAGTGCAATGGGTGTTTAGGGATGTGCACGTATTCGGAAATTATTTGGTTCGATCGTTTGAGTGGAATAAAGTAAGCCATTAAAAAAGTCCAAACGATTCGAATATTTAAGCCCTCGTAAGTTTTCGAGTTACTTGGAGATAAATATTCAACATGTAAATATTCGGATTATTAGTGTGGACGTTTCTAAGTTATGATTATTAGCAACAAACTTCCTCGAAATAATTACTTTCCATTTACCAAGTGAAAAATTATTTTCTAGTGCAGGAAACGTCGTCACCAATAATGCGGATATTTGCGAATAACTCGAAAGTTTGAAATCTATTGGAATATGTAAACTTTCCGAGCTGAAGATTTATACATAAGTAACTCGAAATTTTATGAGTTCTCGAATATTTTAGTCGTTTGTACTTTTTTAATAGGTAATTTTTTTCCCAATAGTTCGGTGATTTAATGTAGTTCGAAAAATTTTAACACTTCCTCGGTGTTGAATTAGGCAGTAATCTACACGTCAATGTGGGAGAGAGGGCGCGCTTGCTAGGAGAGGTTCCCCCTCCCTGCTTTTTAAGGTTGAAAAAAGGAAGATCGGTGTGTACGCAAGGATCAGCGGATTGTTTTCTCGAACTAACGTTCATTTTATTTAGTGTGGCTTCTTTTTCGTGAGTCCCCCCTTTTTCTTTTATATAATCCACATGACCGCTCAACATTCAGCTCAAAAAAATAAAGAGGAAAAAGGTTTAGTCAGCTGTGTTCCATGTATACGGCACTGAGCCGATGACGTGTCGCCGTGACGCTGACCTCATCGGCAGCTGAAAAACGTTGCCTACACACAGACGGATATTCAAACGGCTGTAACTTCGACAACAATGACCGGAGACCATAGGTATGTTAACAAAAGTTGCTTGTTTTTACCTCATTTATACGCTCCTTAAGTTTGGCAGCATGTCACAGAAACACAAAAAGGAACAGAAACAGAAAAAGAAATATCGGTGAAAGCTAAGTTAATGCAAAAGTATGCAACAACCAGCATTGCGTGCATATGAAATAGCATGATGCAGGGAGATGCACTTACCGTTAGGAACATTATCGAGTGTCAAATAATCGATCGATATGAAATATCGAAACAGGATCGAGTTGAAGTAATGCTAGCGCGGTTCCGACCCGATCCAAAGGGGAGAAGAGGGGTTTTAGTCGGTATGATCCGGGGACTTAACGTGCGTGAGTCTGACACTACCCTTACGAACAGCTCTAGGATGTCCGCAACAAGATATCCGCTCCTCCACCGAAAAAAAAAAACGGGCGGTGGAGCATGAAACCCGGGTAACGTCCGACCAACCATTCCGGCTACAACAGTACCAACATCCCGAAGAACGGAAGCGTCTCATACAAGAACAGATAGCCAAAATGTTGAGGGAGAACGTCATTGAAAGGTGTTACTTGCCTTACAGTTCTCCAATCGTAATCGTCCAGAAGAAAGATGGACGACCACGTTTCTGCGTGGACTACCGCCGGCTTAACTCCATCACTGAAGACGCGGCGCAGCCAATCCCCACCATTCATGAAGCATTAAAAGACCTGGGGACTGCCAAGGTTTTCATCACCCTGGACCTGAAAAGTGGGTACTGGCAAGTCCCAATGGCGCGAGAAAGCAAACGGTACACGGCCACGGTACAGGCCTTCACCACACCAACCGGGCGCACCTATCAATTTCAGGTCATGCCTGCCGGCCTGAAAAATGCCTCCTGTCTCCTGTCTGCCTAATGTCTCAAGAAGTGCTGACCGGGTACATGAACTGGATTTGTCTGGCATACTTGGAGGACATCATTATTTACTCAAACGACTAAACCGAACCCCTAAGGCATTTGGGACTGGTATTGAATAGGATCGCCATCCACGGGCTAACCTGCGCCCTGGAGAAATGTCATTTTGGGCAAAAAGAACTGAAATATCTGGGACATACCGTGGTCGAACACGGGAATTGTGCTCAACCAGAGCACACCATCTTGGAGGGAACAACACCCATGAAGCAAAAAGAATTACAGCACTTCCTGGGAGTGTGCAACTGGTTGCAGGAATACGTCCCAGATTATGCCATCACAGCAGCTCCTTTGACTGATGTCTTTGGCGACAATAAAAAGTGGAAATGAACCAAAACGGCTCAACAAGCATTTGCAGAAGCCAAAGCCGTCTTCAAAGAACTACTGTTTCTTAGCCGGCCAGACCCTACGCTGGGGTACGTACTTCAGACAGATGCGAGTGCCCATGGCATGGGGGCCGTGCTCTACAAAATACGTCCAGACGGAAGCAGAGAGGTCGTCAGCTACGGCAGCGTCAAGTTCTCACCGACCGAAGGACGCTATCAGCGCAACGAGCTGGAGTGCTTGGCTATCATATGGGCCATTAAAAAGTATTGGTCATACCTCGAGGACCAACAGTTCATTGTGAGAATGGATAACAAAGGCCTGACGTGGCTCGATAGAATGCGCGATACTCGCACTAAAATGACTCGGTGGGCTCTCCTATTACAAGAATTCTCGTTTAAAATCGAGCACTGCCCCGGACGGGAGAATGAGTTAGCCGACGCCCTATCACGGCAACCCCAAGGAGAACGGGAGGAATAACAAATAGACGACCATGCATGATCATTAACCATGCCTGGCGCTACCACCAGTCACAAACCACAAGTGAACTCCATTCTTGTGAACGGGTTGGTGGAGGCAGTGAAGCTTGTGCAACCGCACGACAAATTCCTGTCACAACGAGTAGCACGCTGACTTCATTTGCGCAACGCAAATAAAAGGACAGAGAACGAACAAGTTTTTTTTCGACAACACCGTCTGACAGATGGGGGTTTCAAAAAGAGATCCTCAAGCAAGGACTAGGTGCTCCTGGTCCCCCAAGAAAGCCAAAAGCGGGTACTGTTCGAGTATCACGACGCTCCCCTTGCTGGACATCCGGGAATGGACGAAACATGACGGGCTATAGGAACCCGATACCGTTGAAACGGTATGAGGGAGCAGGTGAGGAGTTATGTTCGCCAGTGCATGCTCTGCACTGACACGAAGCCCGACCGAACCCTGGACCACGGTGAGATACGTCCTCGGCGACCAGTACGGCCATGGGACACGGTAGCCTTTGATTACATGGAGCCCTATCCAAGGACTAACCGGGGAAAACGATTCATACTAGTCATCACCGACCTTTTCAGCCGTTGGACCAAGGCGTTCGGTTTGAGTTCTGCCACCGCGCAGAACACCATCCGAGCCCTGGAAGAGGTTTTTTCCTGATGGGGATACCCTCGGGCCATACTATCAGACAATGTCCCCCAATTCACCGTGAAGCAATGGGAAGAAGCTTGTGCCGCGATCCCGCGACGGGGAGAACCAAGGACCGCCGAATTATCAACCTGGCGAGAGGGTGTACACTCGGAGTCACCCGCTCTCAAAAGCCGTGGATGACTTTCACGCGGACTTCGCACCCCTCTGGGGGGGGCCTTTTACCATCAGCGAGCACCTACGCGGGGAGGTGTACCACATCCGAAAGGGGGACCGACTCATGAAAGTTCACGGGTGTCTACTCGGCCCAGATCTAACCAGCATGGTTGGATTCTTGCCTGGATATCCTTAACCAGCCGGGACGAACGACCCTGCCGAGGAGGCATCAGAAGTTGACGGACGGTCAACAACGGACACGCCTCCCTCCGAGGCGAGCGTCCAAACGGAGCAAGTCGTGGCAACTCTCTAGCAACCGGTCCTAAAACTGGTCCCGGGGGGGGGGCCACCTCACTCCTCGCTGCCGATTCCCGGAACCAACCTTTAATTGATTTCAGACATTCGACCCCAACGCAGACGCTTTGGGCGCTCCGAAACGGCCTGAAACCGTTCCACTTCGGCGATCGGTCAGGATCGCGTTCCGGCGGGACCTACATGGTCCACCACCACTGAGGGTGGCTCCCGAACCTCCCGCTGCTACCAAACCCGGTACCAAAATTCCGCGGACGTCGCAACGCTCTCGCACCAGACTGCTCCAATCCGACGACCAGAGGGCCGACCCAGCAATACGAAGACCGCCCTACAATTTACGTCCCCGTGAGCGTCACAAACGACTTAAAAGATTTCCCCCCTAGAGCGTAAACAGACGTAGGTTAAATATATAATAGAGAAACTAAGAGTAGGTTTATAAACTAGAAATTAAAAGTATTTATTCAATTTGTGACAAGGCAGAGCACGTTTTTTTCTTTTTTTTCTTAAAAAAAAGGAAGAAAAAACCATGGATATAGCACCGTCCCTCACGAATCAGTAAACGTCTAATTTTATTCCATGGCGAGGGCCGCTTAACTGGGGGGGGGGGGGGGGGGTGTAGCAATCTGGAATAGGTGTTACTACAACAAATTAGACGCAAAACAAAGCGTGGTCACTAGACAAGTACTGAACGAGAATGAATGCTCTCTTCTTTTTTAAATAATCTAGTACCCAGTAGTCTTTGGTATAGAAAGGTTGGCAGCCCTTCCTAGTGGAAGATCGATACGCCGCCATGTGAGTTTTGTCGTAAGCTTTTGCGCGCCGTAGCACGACTGCTACAGGGAGGAGTTGACATATGCCACCTTACGTCATATTTCGTAACCCCCGGCCATCGTCACGCGGCGGTGGCGCCGTCATGTCTTTTCGCGATAAAATTCGCGAGACCACCCACCGATATTTGCAGGCCACCAACTTTAGGTGAGCCCAAGTTGCGGGCGAGCAACACCAAGACAATCCGGAAAACAGGCCGGTCACATTGATATGTGGCTACGCCCGAAGTCCGACACCCCGACACAGAGTCAGCCAGAACTCCTCCGACCTCGCCTCGAGTTCGGAGACGGGCCTGTCCTCTCACCCCGGGGGTATCAAACTCGCTACGTACTATTACGAAGAGTGCCTGTTACCCCTCCTTCCTACTCAACTGACCCGGAAGTCCACCAAGGACTTCCGGCGAAGCGACAGTCGGTGGATACCGTATAGGCTCATGGAGCTGTTCGAGGACGAGGCGATCCAGGAGGAGGTCCACGAAGGTTGGGCCATCCTGCGGCGACGCGTGGCGGCCTCCCATACCCGGGCTGTCCGGGGGCTTGTTTGGACCCTCCCTAAGCCTACTCCCCCTCCTTCATCAGACGTCCCTCCGCAGTAGACGTCAACCTATGATCCAACTCAATTTCTTGTCCCACTTCTATTCTTTTAACCTCTTCCCAAGCTTCTGCATCCCTAATAACATACTCTATTACAGTGTCTCCTCTTCCCCCATTATACGTAAATTCCCCCTCGTCGTATCCCTCTTTTACTGTATTCATTATGCCCCATCCGTCTTCCTATATCTTCTGTAGCATCACTTTTTCCTCTCCATTTTCACACTTGTCCCTAGACCTTCTTCTGTCGAACATTCTTCCCCCTTCTAGTACCCCTTTCTCACTTATCCTTGCGTTAAAGACCCCACTTATCAATACACCCTGCACCTTTCCTTGCCCTCCTACTATTTCTTTTCCTTACAACCTGATTCGCATATATCATTATGACCCTCCATGTTTTCCTTTGCCACCTCACTATCGTCATCGTAATCCCATCCATACATATCGTTTCCTCGTCCCCTTTTATCTCTTCTATTTCCTTCCTGACTCCCATTATCAGCCCTCCTCTTGCCCTTCCTCTTTCCTTCCTTCTTTGTGCTGCTTGAAATTCCAAATATAACACTCTGATAATCACTTGCTAATCCTAACCCAATTCTCTTCCTCTACCCACGTTCCAACCATTCCTATAATATTTGCCTAACATTCCTATAATATTCCTATAATATTCCTATAATATTACCAATTTGTTGAATTCCTCGCTTTCCCCTCCTATGCCTGCCACATTCCAAAATCCTATCTTCGTACCCTCCCCCCTACTTCCTCCAGAAACTTTCTTTCACCTCTTTCGTTTCTAAAAAACGTCCCCCTTTAATTTCTTCGCATCTAACACATTTACCATCTACAATCAGCTTTCTATACTTCACCACTACTCTCTTTCCTACTCTCCTAAGCTCTATTGCTTTCCACCTCAATTCCTTTTGTACTTCTCTCTCTTCTTGGGTGAGATCATCATCCATGAAGATGCTTGGTCCTTTCAGATAGGCCCTTCTGCCTATTGCATCTCCCTTAGCCTCCTCACTTTCAATCTCGGCCAAACTCGAACTTGATTCCTCCCTTCCTATAAACCTTGCACTTTTTATCCCTCTTGGTATTCTTAATCTGTTCCTCATAATATTGTCCGCTATTTCTAACGCCCCCTTTTTTGTCTTTTGATACCTCCTTATAATTATGTTTTTCCTTCTTCTCTCTCTCTCTCTCTCTCTTGCCTCACCATCCCCCTCGCTATGTTCCTAATCTCCTTTTATAGATCAAGAATTTCACCCACAATTTCTTCCTTTCCCATCCCTTCCCCACTTCCGGTCAGCTCTACTTCCCTACTGCGAACCTTTTGGATTTCATTTTTCTTCCTTTCTATTGTTTTTCCAGCCCTTCCATCTCTTGTTTTCTTTTCTCCTCACCTCTTACAATAAGAGAAATTGAAAATTAGCCATCGCGGCTTGGGCGTGATAAAACCGCATGATTTCAATATGACCATCGGAATAATTTTAATTTAATTTAATTTAATTTCTTTAAACGGGTCGAAAAGTCTCTTTTAGGTATATTACATTAGTGTACATAGTATGTAGAACGCAGGTTTTAATAGTTACAATTATTGGGCGAGTAGGCGCAGCAGATCTATCTCAAACTTATGGGTTGAGTTACCAAAGAAGTTAAGTGATACATCACGAGAGTTTGCTTGTGTGCAGGATCTGTGGATTGGATCGCAATGAGCAATGTGAGTCTTCTATAAGCCTGGTCTAAACAATTGTATTCTTCTGAGGGGTACTCTGAGTGCGCTAAAATTTATATGCTGTAGTAAGTCTGGAGAACATGTGCTATCGTCTATAAGTTTTTTCAGAAAGATAAGGTCAGCCACTTTCCATCTAGTATGAAGAGAAGATAAATTATACCGATACAGGGTGGGTGTACAGTCGTGGCAGTCGAAGGGTAGTGGATTACCAGATCTTGCAGCTAATCGCCTGAGGAATCTATGCTGAACTCGTTCTAGGTCAAGATTACAGTAGACTGTTCGTGGGTTCCAGACCACCGAGGCGAATTCAAGATGCGGGAGAACTAGAGCCGGGTAAAGTATTAGGAGGGTTGACGGGTTTTTAAAATCAGCGCTCGTTCGAGCGACAAACCCAAGCGCTCTATTAGCCTTAACAAGGATTTGTTCTAAATGCTCGTTAAAGTAGAAACGAGAATCAAAGGTTACACTCAGGTCCCTAACTGTTGATACAGATTGTTGATACAGATTTAATTACATTGATTACCATTCCGTTCAGGCCACAACATTGATCTAATTTGACTAGTGAATTCTGTATAACAAGTGTGTCTTCCGATGAAGACACAATTCTGAAAATTTTTAAGTTATCTACGTACATCAGGGATTTAACATCCGAGAGAGACACATAGATGTCATTTGCGAATAAAACGAACAGTAAGGGTCCAAGGTGTAAACCTTGTGGTACTCCTGAAGAAACATGGGTGGCTTTGGATAGGACCCCCTTATACCTCACTTGTTGGGTTCTACCTATAAGGTATCTGTATATCCATCACTGGAAGGTGCCTCTGTTCCCGTAAGATGCTAATTTATCTATGAGGATGGCGTAACTGACCTTACCAAACGCCTTGCTAAGGTCCAAGTAGATAGCATCAACTTGTTGACCAGAATTCAAAGCTCGCGCTACGAAAGTTGAAAAGCACGCTGGATTTGAGACAACGGATCTGCCTGACATAAATCCATGTTGTTTAGAGCATATAAAGTTAGAAGTGAGTGTCGACAGTTTACGCGCAATAATTGTTCGAGATATGTCGGGCCGTTCGTGCGGCGTCGGCGGCGTCGGAAGTTCTCTGACTTCGGCCGAGTCTATTCGCCGCATCTCGGATTCGGGCCAATTAGAATTAGAATTAGAATTAGAGGATTTGCTAGCAAAGTACATAAAAGGAGGACCTAATGATTACGTAATCATCGATGATTGGCTTCGATCAATCAAACGTCATTTCCGGTATCTCCTTTTATGGTCTATGCTAGCAAATCCTAGATCGTTCTAGAACCTTTTAAGATATATAAAGGGCTGGAAAAGAAGGGCTCTGTCTCACGTGCGCTAGTACGAATTACATCGGTCTTCGGCAATAGCCCCAATTCGGCGTCAGCCAACTTAACACTTTGGCATCAGCCACCCTTGCATAATTCGGCATCAGCCAGAATTAGTTGTTTTCGGCCTTGGCCTTCATAATTAATTATATTGTGAATGGTAGTCAGTGTTATCAAATTGTATAATCGACGGACACTAAGATTTAAAATTAATTAAAACCCTTACCCTATTAAACCCTAATCATTTAAAGATTTTTGCACACGTATTTAGAATGGTAATGGGACGGTAGTTGCTGCCTAATGTTTTATCACAATGTTTAAAGATAGGGGTAGACGAGTGTGCAACACTCGCAGGTCTAGTGGGAAGAGACAAGGTTGGGAGATCAGCAATAGATGATATCCGGATGGGAGCTGCGGTTTGGGGAATTCTGCAGTATACGACACCTCATTTTATCCAGACATTGGAAATGTTGCGACTCCGTGCAATCTTTCTGGCTTCGAAGAAGAACTTCCATTCAGCAGCAGATGAACGCTCGTTAATATTAATGAGCAATGCAGGCAGAGATGGATGTACGGAAGATGAGAGTATTGTCCTTTTGTTTGTCTTCGCTGCGAGCCATGTATCCCGTGGGAAAACGGAAGTGAAGCGGATGATCAACGGTGGAGATTGCGATGAGTGCGTTTTAAGCCGATATGCCACGGCGACCTCAGCAGGGGCGGTATGTAGGCCAAGAGCAGTTGCAAAAGCAGTCACAGTGTCAAGAGAATGATGACCACTGACGGAAGGGAGGCTAGTGGCTGCTATCTCCAGGTCCCTATATTAAAATGATGTGGAGGACCTTGAGGAGGCATGTACGGAACTGCGAGCAGTGGAGGAGCCCATGCTGCTCTGTATTTTACCAATCGGAAGGTCCATCGCAGACTGTTTTTTTTATAACGCTGCACACCGTTCAGAGATGTTGTGTTCGGATGGTACCTCATTGACTTAATGCATCAGGGAGTTCAGGGCACCTTGCATGATCTCTACGTTGTACATACGCGTATCTAACTTATCTTTTATAAGGTCAAGATCATTTAATTTGGTCCGAATAGTCTGCAAGATTGAGTTAACGTCTCGGAGTTGTGATGAGACTGTGGGCATTGCACCTCGTGTTGATGGATATGGTGTTAAAGGTCGCTGCTCTTCAGATGATGCAGGTGTCCTGTTGTCTATTCCGCATGCAGTGCAAATCATGGTTGACGATAAAAATTTAGCGCAACTGTTACACTTCGGCATCGTGTGGAGAGTAGAGATATTGCCGTCTGAGCAGTGTAGTGGTTTGAAATTAGCCTAGTAGATGTAAGGGTAAAGAGTTTTTACCACAGCTATAGACCAAAGAATGCTCCAAAAAATCAGCCCAGCGAGTCACGGGCAGTGGGGACACTCCGGATGGTATGTTAGAAATAATCACCATTCAATCACGCACGCACTGGTGTTATGCTCACTATAAGATTTATCATCGAGTAGAGTGTTAGAAAACAACGGAGATACAACATGCGTGTCGGTATGCAACGGCTTAATTCGAATTTAATCAGTGCCAGGATATCATAATATCATTGCCGAATAATATCATTACCAGGATCTGAGGTGAAATGTAGAGATTTAATTTAATTAAAAACATCATTAATTGATATATTAAGGCTGTCACTGCCTAGGTATGGCTGCTAACTAAGAGAGATAGGTTGCGCACTACCAAGTTTGAACACTTAATTAAAAAATTTACCAAACGATGGTATCTCTTGCCCAGAGTCAACAACGGTATCTCCACGTCTCATTGCATTTGGATGGTTCTTAATATTCTTATTATTATTAATAAAATTCTAAAAACACTTAACATCAGACACTACTGACATTTCTGTACAGCGAGTGACATTGTTTGTGACGGTCCCGGTTGCGTGGATGTTAGGCGAATCCCTGCTGGAAGGGCGGATCAAGACCATGCTGAAGGAGACGACTAAAAGGTGAGGAAAAAGAGATCGCCCCTGTGATTTTGCCGTAACGACTATTATCAGCAATTCCTAGGCACAGCGAGTACCGAGACTAATTTTGTGAGGACACTCCTTTCTTTGGGTATGGAGGAGGTCAGCGTTAAAGCTGATTGGGCACCAGGCGTGCCAATCCGGATGCACGAAGAGCGGGTTCTCTACCTGGTTATCTCCCGCGGACAGGGTTATCCTCCCTAGAAATCGCTAATTTGCCGAAGGTCACAGAGAAGAAGAAGAAGAAGAAGAAAAATACTTTTATTCCAGTATGTCCGTATGGACAATTGGGAACAAATGTGTGAATAAACCAAATAGAAACAAGAAATGTGATACAGTAGATAGAAAGATAATCAGGCCAACATAATCCAGTTGCCGGTGAGTGAAAATCAACGAAAAGAATGCATTTTATGTTTAAGTGTAAGTGACTGATCTACAAAGCAGATAGAAATATAAACTATTTTTAAAAGAAGATAGAGTCGTGGTTAGCCTGATAGAGGGCGGCAAGGTGTTCCAAAACTTTATGCCTGAAATAAAAACAGAGTGATCATTAATAGATGTTCGAAAGATAGGTAACGCTAAGTCCTGCAGGTCCGATCGAGTGTCTATCGTGGTCCTAATTAGTGCCTGCCTTGGAACCAAGGTATCAGAAAGCCAAGAACTTGAACCGAAACGCAGGGCTTGATAAAACAGGATACCAAGAAAATAGTTCCTACGAACCCTGAGTTTCAGCCACCTTAACTTGGAGAAATAAGGCGTGATATGATCAGATTTGCGGATCCCGAAGATGAACCGTACACAAGAATTAAGAAGGCGCTGTAACCTTGCGTTCTCGATCTCGGTAATATCTAAAATCTCGATCTCAGAGAGAGGGGATTCAATGGATGGAAATTAGCGGAGGACAAAACAAATGAAAGAAAAATCAGTATTCCGTGACTTAAAACAATCTTACGGGACTTACTTCGGCAGACCAGTTATTGCTTTTTCGTACAAGACGCGGAGTCCGGTGCAAGATTCCGGTGCAAGATTCCGGTCAACGGTTAAACGGTTATTCGCCGATCGTGTGCCTCTCCGGGATATTAGTCGTCGTGTAGAGTCTCACTAGCCAAGGGCCTCAGTACACCTCGGGATTTAGTACATTAGGCACAGTAGATAACCCCTTACTCCCTATTCAAATTCTACGCCGACCACTATACAATTCGGGATTCACTGCCTCCATGGTTCCCCGCGGAAAACTCAAAATGATGGGACAGCTCTGATAGGTGTCAGACCTCCGTACGTTCACCAACTTTCCGATACTCGTCTCTTGGGCTTTCCCGCCACTCGAGAGGAAAACCTATCGGCATCTATCCCCCCGTTTGCTTCTAGTTTTCCGGGACGGCAATTCCCCGTTCGGTATAGACCTACTTCGGCGCTTCACGGTACGAGGATCCTTGGCGACCTGCATCGTGAAAAGCGGTCTCGTACCAGGATCCGGACTCCTTACCTTTACAATTAAATTATATCGAAAACAAGATTCACCTCGGGAACGGCGGGTATTTTTATCGGTTAGATCGTGAACATCCGCACTAATTCACACCAATCACAAATTTAAATAATAAACGTAATCAATTCGTACAACCCACGCAGTGATGAGTGAAAACTCGAGTACTGCAAAAGAAGGAAAATTAAATGAAAAAAAAAAAAAAAAACCCACGCAGAGAGAGTGAATTGAGATCGGCAGGACTGCTCCACCCTGGCATACATGCTGTTGCCTAATTGGTCCGATCGCGAGACAGATCTCTTCGATCGCGGGAGCCAGTTAATTAATTCTGCGGATTATCATTTATCCACAAGTAACTCGAAATTTTATGAGTATTCGAATATTTGAGACGTTTGGATTTTTTAAGTAGGTGGTTTTTTTCGAAACAGTTTGTCGATTTCAAGCAGCTCGGAAAATTTAAATGCTCGCGTCGGCTCGGCTGACTAATCACTATTCGGATTGTTGTTGAAAAATAAAGAGAAAAAAAGTGTAGTGAACTGCGCCCCATGTTTACGGCGTTAAGCCGATGATGTATCGCCGTGATGTTCGCAAGATCCTACAGCTGTAGGCAACTTTGCGTGCCACGAATTTTCTGGATACAGGTGCGTTTTCAAATAGCTATAACATCAGAAATATTAATCAAAGACTAGGTCGTAGGTATGATAATAAAAGTTGCTTATATTTATCTCCGTTATACGTCTTCTAACTTTAAACAAGTATCTCAAAAACACCCTGTATACGTACAATGTTGCCAGTTTGCTCGAAATAGCGCAGAGTAGGCCATTTTGATGCCGTTGCTGCTTAAATTTGGCCGAAAAGCAGTTTCGTGCGACATAGAGTGATACCGAATCTAATTGTATACATATCAGTGATGTCACCAATGTTGCTGAAAAATGTATAGTAGCGCTATTACTGATGGGAATCAGAATTATGATTGTGTTATATATTATGCTCCATTTTTGGCGGGAGAAACTTCATGGGTCAAATAGGGTGTTTCTGTGACATTGGTCCAAACTTAAGGAGCGCATAGATGGAGTAAAAATAAGCAACTTTTAATAATATACCTGTGGTCTCTGATGATTATTGCCGAAGTTACAGCCGTTTGAATATCCGCCTACAGGTATGCAATATGTAGACAACGTGACCCATATTCGGCTGCCGACAGCTGTCCGATGCGGTCGACGGCACGGCGATCGTCATCGGCTCAGTGCCGTGTACATGGGACACAGCTGACAACCTTCTTCGTCATTATTTTTCGAGCGGAGGAAGTGTTAAAATTTTCCGAACTACTTTAAATCACCGAACTATTGGGAAACAAATTAGCTATTAAAAAAATTGCAAACGACTAAAATATTCGAGAACTCATAAAATTTCGAGTTACTTGTGAATAAATGTTCAGCTCGGAAAGTTTACATATTCCAATAGATTTCAAACTATCGAGTTATTCGTAAATATCCGAATTATAGGTGACGACGTTTCCGGCACTAGAAAATAATTTTTCACTTGGTAAGTGGAAAGTAATTATTTCGAGGACGTTTATTGCCAATAATGATAACTAAGAAATGTCCACACTAATAATTCAAATATTTACATGTTGAATATTTATCTCCAAGTAACCTGAAAACTTACGAGGGCTCAAATATTCGAATCGTTTGGACTTTTTTAATGGCTTACTTTATTCCACTCAAACAATCGAACCAAATAATTTCCGAATACGTGCACATCCCTAAACACCAATTGCACTGAATACACTGCACAAAACTGTACTTATGACGATTGTTCAATACGTCAACCTCCGACGGTCATACACGTTTCTCACCTAAACGTAGATTGCGCTACATTATCGCTATCATTTTATCCGCATCGGCAATTTAGTTTAGTGGCCACGAAAGGCCGTAAGATGTTAGGTCTGTCTTCTATCTTGTCTCTGGGCACAACCTTGATTCAATCGTCTTTCCGTACCGTGGCGCCACTGCAGAATTCATACCAAAAATTTAACCTTAAGTATACATACATAATTAATCTCCTTCATGCTAGATCGTATATATGAATGCGGTAATTCTATCCCAGGCAAAATGTCTGCTTTGTAGTGAGGTTTGTAAGAATGAACCTTCACCCGCGAAATGCAAAATACACAATTTTTCAATAGACCATGTGCAATAATGTAATAGCCGTTTTCTAGGTGAACAATACTTCGATCAACAATGAGTTGCGAAACGAGTTATACCGATATGTGTCGTGCGTGTATGAAAGTTGACGGTTTACTAATTCCAATGTACGATAATGAAACAATGAAAATAAAAAACTTACCCGATAAGCTTGCGGAACTTACGTCAATACAGGTACATAATAAAAAAGTAGTGTACACTTAAAATTTTCCCGTGTGTTATGATAAAATTTGTTGTTAGAGAATTGTATGCAAGAAATATAACCTAAAAGTACGAACTGATGTCACAAATGACAGCTGATGCACGTATTAATTATAATGTGAATCTAATTGAATACACATTTTTAATGATTATTCAATAAATTATCCTTGTCAAATTAAAACCTGCATGCAAGAATTAAAAATTGACAAGATTCAAGATCTAAAATAATTCTGTCCCTATTTGTGAAAATACACATAAATGTGGATACAATTCATATTTATTTAACAGAATCAAGCTGAACTATGGTAATGTTAAGCGAGCATAACTAAATGACTTCTTTCAGTTGAATAATGATTAAAATAATGCTGCACTTTTTTACTTCTCTACTTAGATATCAAAATGAATTGCAAAAAAAGGATTCTGTACTGAATTATGCACCACATATTAGTCTAAATTGAGATATTTACAATATATTCTGTATCCCTTAACACTAAAAATTAATGATAAATCTATGGGAACTGATTGTTAATAGTATACATATAATGCACATCATCTGTATCGTATCTACTGCCATTAGAATATATTTTTAATTGTCTATCAAAGCAATACGGAATTGTATTGGCAATATACAATATTCAATTTCTTTACAATATACAGTAAATAATTTATAACTCACCTCATCATGCATATTTTGATTCATTTATTAGATTTTATTCATATAAGAAATCTATTCATACTGAAACTACTATATACATAGACATCCATCTGAAAGTAGAATGTGGTTTCAACTCTTGAACTATACAAAAATCTCTTTTTTTTATGAACATGTATGAATGATAATTGGACATGATAAAATGATAATTTACAGATTGACGAACACGATGGACTACCAAATGTATTATGTGCGAAGTGTGCTTACAGAACGGACGCTTTTTATGATTTTAAGCTTCAAGTTCAAGCCACAGAGAAGAAACTGCGTCGCATGTTTTCAGCAGAACTAAATCTACTAAAGGTAAAGGTAAATCTTAAGCATTACACTAAATACTATACTAGTAGGTTAAAATAAAATTCTTCAGAAAGAAACTGTATTATTTTAGTTGGAAAGAATGGATAATGAAGATAATGATGCATATGTACCTGAAGTTACCAAAGAGCAAGAAGAGGAGACAGATGCCATTAATATTACAACTGATGTGCAAGAAACCTGTAACATCATTCATTTTGGCAACACAGAAGAAACAACAACAATTAATGGGATGGATGGCACTGATGTAGATGAAACAGAAGAAATTCATGAAACTGATTTGAAGACCACTAATTTGTTAGTACAAAATGTACAAGAATTAGAGAGCATTCAACATGAGAGATTAATTATGAATGGTTTGGATTCTGGCGTTGCAGAGGAATTGTCTAAGATTCTCCACTCATCAGAATATACTATAATGTACATACCAGATGGAACAGTTGACAAAGAAGGAACAGTCGAAACTAATTCCCCAACTGTAAGTGGGAAAGAAAATGTTGATGATGCTTTTCTTGAAACCCAAAGAACAGAAATTTTAAATGACTCACAAAACAGTGCTATCATGTATAAAGTGAATACGAACTATCCTTCAATGTCAAAAAGAGACGCTAATGAAATAATAGTGAATAAAAGTTTGTTGCCGGAAAACGTGAAGGAGGATGAATTAACTTATCCAAATTTATCATCTAATACTACCTTCAATGACAGTGATGAGGAACAAAAAAATGGTGATGGCAATAGCTCAGATTCTGACTATTTTATCGACCCTCAAGACAACATACTAGGTAGTTTAAATGACACTATTACAAGAATAAAAGAAATAAAAGTTGAAGGGACCAAAACGCAGTATCAGTGTACTTTGTGTTTGCAAAACTATGACGCGCTTACCGGAGTTCTTCTGCATACTATAGATAATCATGTTCCAAGCAGTGGACCATTCTATTGTGTAGTCTGCGAAAAAGATTGTGAAAGTCGACGAGATTTGATATCACACGTAAAGACTCACACGGGACAGTTTCCGTATTCCTGTTTTATATGCCATAAGGCCTATGCAACGAAAAGGTATCTTAAAAGACACATGGTTTGCCATACAGATTTTCCGCGATACCGGTGCGCTAAGTGTGGTGAGAGGTTCAAGATTAAGTCCGAGCTTGAGACTCACGTACAAACACATTTACATGGTGCACCATACGCTTGCAGCCAGTGTCCACGCGTTTTCAATCATAAAGGCAACTACAAACGCCATTTGATAACACATCTTGATCCGCAAGGACTACATTTACCAAAATATCCGTGCCAGGTATGTGGTAAAAGATTCTTAAATAATCGTACATTGGAGACGCATATGCGCGTACACACAGGAGAAAAACCATTCAAGTGTGAAGTCTGCGGGAGATCTTTCTCACAACAGGGTAATCTCTTAAATCATGCAAGAATACACTCGAATCCGCGAAGTTACACGTGCGAAGTGTGTGGGAAGAGATTTAATCAGAGAGCCACTCTTAGAGATCACAGCCTCTTGCATACGGGCGAAAAACCGTACGTTTGTAACGTTTGCGGTATAGCTTTTACATTTAGTGCTGCACTTAGGCGGCACATGTGGACACATGCTGGAGGCAAACCGTTTGGTTGCGAAATCTGCGACGCTCGCTTTGTCGGAAAGTACGATCTTAGGCGGCATATGAGAGTTCACAGTGACAGACCACGGGGAAAAAGAAAAAAGAACACGATAAAACAAGAGATCGATATCACAACCACTGTAGAACATGAGGACGTTACTACCAGGAATGAAACAGTTAATATCGATGAAGAACCAGAAATTGTGCTCATCGAACAAGTTCTACTTTCTCGGGACGTCACCACCGAAGTTATTCGACAAGAAGAATCAGAAAAAGAAAATGTTGATGCCCTTTTCAACCTTATACAGTATGGCTGATGTGCGTTTCTTTCTTAAGATTCGAAAATCGTTTGGTACACATTAAGGTGGAAATCGGCGTTCCAAGGGCAAGTCCCTTAGTTATTAACACACTGCGAAAGTACTTTTCTTAAAATTTCCGCAACCACGAAACATGCAGCAAAACATGCATAGACGGTGGATAACATTTTGGCATCCTTTCTTCATTACTTGGGACTAGCAACTTGATTATTATATAGATTCAGAAGCATTATTTAATATTCAGAAATTATTCAACATTCGTCTTGAGTCGCCCAATTTGGAAATTTCGATAGTAATGTTTGTTTGTAATAGTATGACTGCATTATTATAGCAATATTTTTCAATATTTGTTTCAAGGGCCACAGATATCTATCTACATGATCACGTTGTGATTTATAAAAAAACAATCTGAAAAATTATTCTAATCCGGATGCTTAAAACAGCTGACATACAATTTCATACTGACAATTCGTTAAATACGTATGTATACGGTAAAATTATGAAAGCTGTTTTTGTAAGTATAGTGAACAAAAAGTGGCTTACGAGAATTGATTTGAAAGGCCAGCATATACCTTAAATTGTTTTCATGGTAATAATAATAATAAGAAAAAATCGAATACTAGGGTTTGATGATTTTCATTAGAAAAGAAACATTCAAATAACATGATTTAATCTACAAACCTTGAAATGTCCTTATAGTCTGCAGACGAGATCTTTATGAAATATATCCATTTTTGTTTTATAATTTGTATTAAATAGTGATAGATGAAATGATGCAAGATCATACACACAAATAGCCTTAACCCTAAGGACTAACATGCACGGGCGGTTTTCAATCATGCAGATATTCGCCCGCCTGCGACCGAGGTGTGTGTGTTGGATGAATGTATGTACATGCGTTGTATGTGTGATCACTGATATTAAAAATAGTATGAAAAAAACGTACGGCGGTTAGTTAGTCAAAAAACGGCCCATGTGTGAAGCTCTAACTCCGCTTGGTTAATTGGATATTTTTGTTTGGAACCTACATAGTATAATCGTACCTTTTGATATTCAGTGACTGTCAAGGCCGTTGACATTAGGTGACATTTCATCAATTCATCGAAATGTTATTTCGATTGAAACAGCATTTCTGTATACCGTTTTGAATAAATATTAGGATAAAATCCGTTCATAAATATGAATTTTAACACAATTTATTTACTGTACACCAATCATGAGCGTTCTTTAATTTTCAGAAATACTGCGGTTACTCTTAACTGCGACTGAAAATTTATATTTCCAATATACACGTAATGGTTAGTATCACTGACCACCTAATTGTGTCATAATTGTCTCTGTATACATAAAATGACAATGCAAACCAATTCTATAGAAATGGCATCAAATATTTCTGTGCACGAATGGTCATGTAGTTAATTAAATTTCTCTACTTTCTGATAGTTAAAGTGACCAATAAATGATTTTTAGGTACCATTCAAAGTTTAGACTATGTTAATTTTCAATGATGTATACAATGGTAAAGAATCGGCAAGAAGTAAGCAGACATACGGGTATTAGACAATGATGAATGTATAACAATGTACAATAGTGTCATGTAATCATTAATAACTTTTCACCGATTTAATTCCACGGATTTTGCGCGCACAACTAACTGCATTTAAAATCCCTGTCACATGTGTTATAAAGGGGTTTGTCCAATTCCTTAACCGTATTATACAGGATATACAGGATATTATACAGGATATTTTCTGTTCAAAATGAACCACTTATCGGACAATTCATCACTAACTTCAATAAGCGAAATAATATTTAAAGCTAAGATCCGTCAATGTATCAAAGTGAGTAAGCGTCTAGATATAAAATACTTCTGGAAACAATTTGTGTGAGTTTATATAGCTATCAAATCTACATATCGTACCCCGCTTTAGAAGTGACACAACTTAAAATTGTTCAATTTTCGATTTAAGACGGTTTTCAAGCAAGTAAAATGATCTCTATTGTCGGATAAATCGTCACATCTTAGCCTATTATAGTTCCTGTCGAATCTCGATTTATATATGTTTATAACACATATATAAAGCAAGTAGTGGGTGAATTAGACTCGATTAGTGGGTTATGCAGGAAAAATTATACATGCTAAATAATTTCAGACTAATATTATTACATCATAACAGAACACCTAGAAGCCCAGTTTTTTTTTACAATAGTCCAATCAAATTTATTAGATTTTATAATTGCTTTGACCGTAAATAGAATATTGTTGAGTTTTGTTACTTCTAAAGCAGGGGTGCGATATATTAGAAAAGGCGTTATGCATACATTACAGATTACTCATCTCGAACAATTTCTCTGCAACGTCTACAGAATACGGCCCATAGCCGATAAAATTTAAAATAGGTAAGGAATGATGTTCATGATAACACTAACCTTATTTATTATATTCTTATTTGTACGTTATTAGAAAATTACGATACGCAACCTTATATAAATTGTACCTTTTTCTTATTTCTATAGTAGGTAAAATGATTGCCGCGTATCTTTTCATTTGCAGAGACTCCGCTAGAGGACACTCGGTGCTTTATGCGGCAAACCAATGAAAAAATAAAAAGATTATAGCAGTATAAGATAAGGAGAATTTTATTTCACATCACACTCGATCAATTCAATTGGTATATTAATTCTTTAAAACATACAACTTTCATACCCTGTACATGTAAGCTCAAACATGCTTCTTATAAAGTCGATTTTTACACAGAATACGGCAAATATACACATTATACACGTACAAGTTTATGGAAGTTGCAAGAAAAATATTTTCCAGGTTTACGTTGTATCGTCGGAGACGATGTCGATGCAACATATAATCTACCTATGATATAATAAAGTACTTTTAGGAAATTAGGTAACTCTTACTATGACTTCTTCTTTTTTAATATCTTTTAAAATTTTTAATATCTGTGACGCATACAGCAGAATATCATATTTGTAGTACGTTAATTTTACCCAATTTGCGTATAAAGGTATTTTCCCTTGTGAGGTTTATTGAATATTTGTTGAGAAAAGCTCACTTATAGTCATTTGTTGATATCCAAAACATGAAACACGATAAAGAACAGCAGTACATGAATTTTCTAAGTACAGTATGACAAGACTGTTACAAGCATGGATTGTGAAATACAATTTGCACGATTTTATGTACCATCAAGGCTTTACATTTCCGAAAAAATTAAGTCTCCGTATTTCATTATTTTTCTCACTTGAAAATCTTGTGCAAATTTAAAATAATATTTAGTTGTAATTATTAATAAAAGTGTTAAGATCTGACTGAGAATACTAACAATAATAAATTATGAATCATGATGAAAGCATGAATTTCATGAATGATTGTTGCACATATTGAGGTAACTCTCATCATATAAAACTTCCAAAATAAACTACAATGGTTGTTCAAGTGAAAGCTAAGAATAAACGGATTATTCTTTTTCGTTCAGTGTTAGTATCGTGACGACCTGATTTAAACGAACTACTGAACGAAGCTATCGTGAGGAATAACTAAGTAAGCCGTTAAGTTTGTTAGTGATCGCTATAAAGGATATTTTAGGAAATAAAATACTGCAACTTATATTCGTGACCCTCGTGACGAACAGTCGCGAGATTCAAGGAAGACTAAGGTGCGCATAAGTGGTGCGCAGGCGGAGCATGCGCTTTATGAAGTTTCAAACTTGGAGCTACTGTAGCGCCAGTGATGGCGACGAAAAGCACGCGCGCACGCCACCACCACCGCCGCTGCCGCCGGTCGGTGCCACCTTTCCTCCGTGCCACCGCCACCGCTACCGCCGCCACCACCGCCACCGCCACCACCACCTCCACCACCGCTATCGCCGCCGCCACCACTGGCGCCTTCCTCGAGACTCATTGTGGGTAAGTGTCCTCATACTCCATTCTTGGATCAGTTTGCGCTCGCATGTCCACGAGGTTACTCGTACCGGTTATGCCTCTCTCGCACGCGTACGCACGCATGCTCCCCTCTCCTGCGCCTCTCAACCTCACTGCTTTCTCTATCTGCATCTTTCTCTCTTACTCGCTGCTGACAGCAGAGCCACGGATGCCTATGGCATAAGACCGTACTTTGTAGATCACAGAGGCGGAGAACTTGGAATAGATGCGAGCGACTCGCACCACTGCCAGTCGACGTACTGTCTGCTCTCTGTAAACAGAGCGCTGCGGTACCTGCCGCACCTCCACCACCACCACCTCCATCTCCACCACCTCCTCTTCTACGACCACCTCCACTACACCGCTACCACTACCACCACCACCATCGTCGTGACCACCTCCACTTTCCGCAAACAAATCGCACCGAGAGGTTAGGTCGAGACGAAACCTCGAGAGTCCGTCGAGAGTGGTCCGACAGGCTCGCTCTCGCGTGTTGTCGCTTAGTGGCGGGCTCCCGCGTACCGTTTGAATCTTCGGCTCCATTCGCCACGCGCCGGACTAGTTCGAATTCGAGAGTAAACGCGACGTTAAATATCATTCGGTTTCTACTCAAGAAGTAATTTTAACGTGCCGAAAAATTCGAAAGAACAGAACTTTCGGACCGGTCGGTACTTGATAAGGGAGACGGATAAGAGACAAAGAAGTACCGAAAATTGTCCTATCCATAGGCGAGACTCGCTGTTCGTCGTTCGTAGCGAGAAATCCAAGATCGGAAATTGGCGGGCGAGAATGGTGCGCGAAAGCACGAAAGATCTGTTATCGACGTTGTCGTACCGTTTGTGTCGGACCGACGGATAGAAACGCTCGGGAAGTGCCAGAGCCTGAAAGCTCGACAGATCGTGAATGTTCTCGGACGGCCGATCCTTGCGGCTCGCCGCACATAATCTGTTCGGTGCACAGCAAGAAAATGTATGGAAATTTTGGTGATGTATCCATCGATACCGTGTCTCTCCGTGCACATTTCCACATCTTCACGTCCGTACCATCGTAGAGGCTCTTGAACGTTATTCTTCAACTTGTTCATATGCTCCATAATCCATTGTGTCATGTATAGTGCATTCTGTTTGCAAAGCAATTAAGTTATGCAACAACATCTCCGAGTTACTTCGAAACTACATCTTCTCCGCATTCTTCTCAAAAGAAAGACTTGTTTCCATTCCTACAGCTTGGGACAATATCTGAAAATTACATTTACAATACGTTTAAAATATTTTTTATTAATCGTGTTAATTGATTAAAAAAACTCGTCGCTAATTCTGTCAAATTTAGAATAGTAAAAGTAAACCTATTTATATAGTTGTTTTAAAGTTCTTATACGTTTTGAACATGTTACTTTCCTAAAACCGTTATGAGCGCGAACTCTTTATTTTAGTCACTTTAATTGTAAAATGAACATGTATCAAAGCCAAGAATCGGATGATCGTTGTGATTGTATATCCGATTTTAATTTCGTTGAAAAAAATCATAGACCTATTTGGGGCAGTTTCAGTGCTTGGATAGCTAAATTTTCACATACGTGAGAAAATGAAGTAACATAAAATTCAGTTTGCTTGTACGAAAAAATTATTACTGACACATACCAATTACAACCGATGAGTTTCAAACTATGTATAATTTAGACATTTTAAACTGGAGTGAAACTACATATACATTTAATATTCTTAGCATGTTTTTCTTTACACTTAGTAAAAAATTTTGTTTATAATTCATTGTAAAATTATGAGGGACATTAGTAAAAATTTGAACAGTCAACTGGCGAAGAATCAAATCGCGACAGCTGCTGTGCTAAACCGGAGCATGTTCGGACGTTTACATTGAAAAGAATTATTCTACAATATCAAATGCTGTTTAATGTAATTAACTTTAGATGCTGTTCAAACGCGCGTTGCTTCTGATTAAGTGTATTCCCGGCTCCCCAACAAATACCGTTTGGCACTTTAACAAATACACGGAAACAGCAAACTTTACGGCTTTGCGGTAATTATCACTAAAAGGATCTCTGAATTTGAAAAAGCGGCTACACTTACTAATTCAGAAGTACTTATGACAACGCAGACCACTATAATCATATTTATAATAAATTCTCCTGAAAATCTAATTCCTTTACATATAGACGTCTACTCACCTATTGTAATATCGTCCTGAAAGAAAATAGAATGCACATACAATTATACTTTTAAATGTAGTCACGAAATGGTAACATCAAAGAAATTGTCAAAGTCAAAGTCAAAGGTCAAAGAAATTAAGAGCCTGTACGTAAGAACGCGCGTTTTGTTCCTGAAACGTACTTGAATTCCTCGGCGAAGTTTTTTCATGAATGAAATGAATTTTATGGAGAAGAGAAAAAACCTTGACTGATCGATGCATCACTTTCTTTAGTGATTTCAGTACTCTCATCTTACTAATACAAGCCTCTTATCAACACGTAATGAACGATACAGTGGATATATTCATGATTTTTTACCGTTTGTTATGAAACTTCTTCAGCGATTCAGTAGTAATCAATATTATCCTGTCAATTCGTTACTGTTTAAGTGCTGAAGTATACATTTCAAGTAAATTTCTCTTTTATATGTTGTATTTCATCTTAAACTTATCGATGTACAATATTCCCCAACACTATAGGACTAGTTGATGGAATGATGTCTTTCATCGTAAAAGTTTATCACAAAAGTTTTCACAAAAATGTGTTACATTCCTGAGTTTCACAAAACCTTAGCAAGTGTTCATGTAAAATAATTGTTTAAAATAGTTAAATTGTTGTCGAGAAAAATATATGTATAAATGATAGTTTTAAAAATAATCCTTTAATGTTATCTATTTGCTTACTTTTACGATTCCACTTTTTCAATAAGAACATGTGCTGTGTGTGATCTTTGGTCGTGTCGAAATCTCCATGATACTATAGGTTTCTCAACTACGATACTGTTACTACATTACTAGAAAAACTAAATCGTGAAGTCAATGGCACAATTACCTTTAACTACGCCGAGAGAATCAAGATGAGAAAAGTGGAAAAACTCAGTAATAAAGGGATGAATGGAAAGATAGGGTTCGTGAAAATATCTGTTCTAGATGGATAATTCTGCGTACGTGCCGAATCATCTACCACCTCCATCATTGGTCGTGTTCTCGCAGGCCGGTGGCCTTCCAGAGGCCCTAAGAATGCAAAGACCCTTCAATCCACAAGTTAGTCTCCTCTACTCCTCACCTCGACCTCAACTATTGCTGTATTCTGCTTCTATAAGTGTAGTTTGCATGTGTTTCTGCCTATAAAGTAGTCAATAATCTAGATTTGTTTTGCACTTGATATATTTTACATTCCTGATCGGTGCGTAAATTATCTTTAACATATATATCTTAATGTAAAAGTCTGAAATCCTAGGTTTTATCGGTGAAGCCTGGCATTTTAGTAACTTTTACCGGCTACATCACTATAGCAAATGCTAGCCTAGTTAAAGCCTAGGAATTGTCAATTTTCGGGATTTGACAGTAACATACACATATTTCGTACGTTTGTATAAATCGACAAGTGTCAATAACTGTAGAAACATTCAAAAAAAGTGCAAAAATGATAGTAACAGATCAACAACTACCCATTGTTGCAGGAATTTCAATTATTAGCATTTTTGTCTTGTCACTTTACTGTGACTCTTTTTATGCGGAGATGCTAAACAAATGGGATGTCCAACATATTCTTTACCGCTATAATATTACAATTACTTACTTCTGCGATTTCATTATAAGTGTTTCAAATAAATATTCTCTCAAGTTAACAGTTCTCCAAACTACTAAAATTACATTAAGTGCTTCGTGTGATTCTCTATAATTATTAACATGTAAATTTTAAAAATATCTGTGAACTGTATTTCTTCTATTTTTATGAAGCTTCCGTACAATGTAAATGCACGTAGAGACGCATTTCAATCAACACCACATGCAATTGCACTTACGCTTTTCGTAGTCATTGTATGACTATTTATGTTCATATTATGTTCACATACGACATCGATATTCAGGGCTGCAGAATGCGAAAATGTTTTAAGCAATTACTGGCTGTAGTGTATTTACATGGAAATAAAAGTGTTTTCCACACGGTGAAAGGATTTTTTATAATGATAAAGATACAGTTGGGGAAAGTCGGTGTGTGAATTATTCTGATAACATTCGCGAAGTGATACATCAATATTCCCCCTCATCTATACGTATCTAGAAAACATTGATGTAGCGATAAAAGAAACCATAGCTCATGAATGTAAAAGAATGGTAAACGGAAACTGGTAGCATAAAAGGTATTAAAACACGAATCAAAGCAAAGTTTAGAAGTTTCAAACTATTTTGAAGAAGTATAACGGTGAAAGTGTTCAGTGCAACATGAGAGTGCCAGATACATACATATGTATATAAAAATGAAGAACATTGGCAGACGAAAATCGTTACATTTTTAATGGTGTTTGAATGTAACTTTTCTAAATCTTCTTAAAACACAAACACTCCAGATAACGCACGAATGTGTCGGATTTAAAAACTATAACAGCAAGCGTGGAGATGTTAATATATTAACGTTATGATATGAAATATGTACGTATTCTTGTGAACAGACGGAAAACTGATATTTTTGCCTATTGTGTCCATCGTTTCTTTCAAACTGTCAGAAATATCTACCAAATATGAGATAGCTTTACAATAAAAACTTTAATGATAAGTATATCTCAAGAGTTTTTACTTCTCTCTCACAATAACTCTTCGAAGCTCATCGGCGGAAAATTTATGGTGTTTTATAATATGCTGTTTCAAAATTGACTGTCACTAATCCATGTAACGCTTTAAGGTTTGCTGTAAATATTATATTACCAACGATATGAACGCGATAAGTTCTGATAAAATTTCATTTCTACCAGGAAACGTGCTTACCTACAATCAGCCTTAGTTATTACTTTGAAAACGGTGAGGTTCAATTGTTACTTACACGATACATTGCAAGACTGGCAATTAAACACTTTACAAGATATCTTGCATTTGAAAATTAATGAACACAAGTATCCGTGTTATTCAAATATTACTGCTGCACAAGGTATGATAGACACCACTAAATAGATACTACAGGCGAGTCGATTTTATACTGGCGACATGTCTAACAGATGCCATATGCTTGCCCATATGCGGATACACCATTCGAGTACTCGAAAATTGTTCAAAGATTTGGCAAAGTGGAAACTCATTTCTGCGCAACAGAATGATAAACTTACTATCTTGGTTAGACTTGAATAGAATAATATAAATGTTCAAATAGTGTAACAAATGACATTAATACGTACGACAACAGATATTAAAGTGGTTCTTTATTCTCATCTGAAATAAGAAAAAGACACGCGTGCATATCGAACCTTTTAAATTTCCAACGTATTCTTCGAATTTTATACTGTTTTTTACATTTACTTTTCTCGGTGATTCTATTTTTGTTGCATAGTCGACATCTAATTGTACAGTCTTGCTACCTCAGGCAACAGTTTTTATCGATTTGTAAACTTGCAAATGGTTCAGATTTCATAACAGATGCGTATTCTGTGTAAAAAATACATAAAATCAATTCGATTTCATTCAAGATCCACAATTAGAAAAAAGAACTCTATCAATTTTACTCTCCCAAAAAAGTCAACTCAGAACAAAAAGACTTAATCTAAAAGGCTAATGTAGGCCTCTTTATTTTAAAAAGAGACTCTGTAGTAGTTTTATACCAGAGGATGCGGAACGAAAGGGTTTGAATTGAGAACAACGGCTTTCTATACCCCGCTTATAGAAATTTATTATTAGGTAAACCCTAATACAGCGACTCCGACTGCGACTTTAATTTAAACAATACGACTGCGACTTAGGATTATCGTCATTGACGATACGACTGCGACTCTTAAAACTGTCCTCTCCGACGGTTCGACAGCGACTCTAAACATCGGCGACACTGCCGATCGCATTAGTTTTCCCATCTCACACCTACACACACACATACACCCATCTCGGACCCAAAAACCCTCCACTCGTTAGGAACTACGTCATCGCAAACAGTGAACGAAAATCGGATCCTACACTAATCTAGAATTTTTATTCAGAAGCGATAAATTGTATGTCTGACATGAGCACAATTGCTTACCAAGAAGCAGCAATGAATCATATTAAGAAACATGTTCCCCAACGTTGTATTTAATAATTAGTGTGTTCTGAACCTACCACATCCATAAATGGTCGTACGTTTAGTAAATGTTGTGCTGATACATGGACTCTTTATCTTCATAAGTGAACTTAACCAAAACAATCATATACGTTATTTTTCTCTTAATCGAATCTGCTGCGTTACTTTTTCGCTTCATTTTCAAAATCATTCGTAAATCACTTAAACATTGAATTTTATACGAATGGCGGCGAGATTACGTGAAGAAGTAAATCGGAAATGCAGAGCGACATTTTTCCTACGAAGCCTCATTTCCAAATAAATCATTGTTGAAAATTCGTCGAGTACGTGCATATTTACATATGATCTCACTTAGGTTTACGTCTGACAAACAACACTATAGTGCTCATATTGCTTTTTGGATTTATTCTATTAGATATTATGGAATGGACATTGACATAAAATTATTTCTTGATTAATAGATTTTTTGATAATCGGTTACTGTGTGACGGCATATCGATAGAATAACAAACACAGAGTCTGACTTGAGAATGATAACAAATCCTGAAATTGATGATGTTCGTGAATACACACGCAAGAAAAAGGATAAGAATCGCCCTACATTTTTCACTTACTTTTTCATGTACATCCACCGTCTTTAAATTTCAATGTTCTTGTTACATGAATTGTGAAGAACGTTCAATCTTTTCGGTAGTATAAGATAACATCTGGATTGAATTTATCTTAGGAACCACCGTACCAATTTTTCTAACTCACTCCAATTTAGTTATTACTCGCGCAAACCATATGAAACGTGAATTTATAACAGTTAAGTATATATTGTATTTGTTAGAAAGCATAGTGTCACATCACGTGTGATAATTTGGTACAATTGCAGGTAAGCGTTGCATTTGAATGAGGAATTGTCATAACTAAATGCAGGCATAGTGCGTGCGAATAAGTACGTTATATTCGGATCTTCATTAAATTTTCACATGAAAATCTTAATGAACCTATTTATTTGTGAAATATGACACGTACTGTATAAAATATAGGTAACGTATGGGAAGTTCATGGATAAATACATTTTTGGTCCTGCTAGAAGTTGCTTTTTTGCCGTATTGTATGTTATTATGATGTTATATTAAAGCAGAGATAAGTAAAAGTCTTTTACTATATTCAAAATTCGTTGTTGGTGCGAATTTTACGTAACAGAATGTTTTAATTGTATAAGGTACAGACCGTAAAACATTGACAGAAACTCAATTTTTTCGCGTTAAAAGTGCATAGAAACTTACACATTACGTTCATAAATAACGTCTTAGGTAATTACTTTACCTACATTAATTAGATTGAATATTTTACAATGAATTCATAAAATAATAATGCTTTTGCCAGAAAAATATATTGTTAACCTGCACAAATCGAGCAATAAAGTAAGCACAATGTATATAAACTTGAATGGTAATCTTGAAATAAATTTTTGATTCTAAAGTGGGCAATAAAGTTTAATACGACCTAACTTAAAAGAGAACACCTATATCCCAAGGACGTTTTGCTATTAACCCTATACCTTTCGCGTATTTATAAGGATCATTTATAACTACAATTTCATCAGATTTCAACTATCTACAAAAAAAATATTATGACTTAATAGTGTGCTCCTTAAAACTTCAACTTTTTTTAGCCTAATATAGTTTTTTTATATTTGGATTGAACTTTTGCCGATGCAGGTGACGGACTCGAAGGATCTTCAAGTGCCGTTCAGCACAGCGGCCGCTTCGCTGGGCTACGGGCTTCATCACATGCTCCACCTGCCGCCGCAATTTCTCCATCCGCTGGATCATCGGTTGCCTTTCGGTGGATTCCGACCCCTCGGGCCGTCGGCGTTCGCGCCGCCGAGCAAGTGCCTCAAGATCGAGACGGGAAACGGTGCGGTACCGGGCACCGCCGGTTTACCCGGCAGCATCGGTTCCCTCACGAGCATGTCCAACATGTTCTCGCCGTCCTCTCTATCGACTAGCGCTGCCTCCGGCGCTAACGGTGCCGGAGGTGCTGCCGTCGTATCCGTCTCCGTCTCGGCAGCTGGGGGACAAACCGGAAACGCCGTTGTGCCGTCCGGCCACAATTCGGATGTCAGTATCGCCCCGCAAAGCCCCGCTGGCTCCGCGAGTCGCTCGCCGACCGGTACCACTACGAGCTCGGCGCCGAATCGCGGACCCACCCCCGAAGAGGAGGATCGAGACGCCAACGCCACCCCTGGATCTGAGAACACCGAGCGCTCCACCCCCGAGGAGGGCCGACCTTATAGACGTGAGTCTCTAGCTTTCTATCTACTTCTACTTCTACTCCTACGTCTCATGAGTCATCGCCTGCGAAAGATCGAGGAGTTTCTCAATTTCGCTTAACGCGGCAAACATCTCTGAAAAATCCACTTAAAAAATTAAGTCATGCCCTCCGTCCAATGACAACTTTTTCGAAATAGCGTGATAATTTAACCGATATTACCAACCAAAGAGAATATTAATATTTCTTATCATATACCAACAAAAAGTTCTTCGTTGACTTTCGATTTACATATTTTTCATATTTCCATTGGTAAGACATTTATTATTTCAAAAGTTACTATATTTGAAGGTCCGCGTTGTTGACCAAGGACGTTGAAGGTCCAAGGTGAAAATTTTATTAGGCATTCAGTTAATGAGAGGACCACCTTTCGCTAGTCGTATCAAACTCAATACATCTTCGGCATTATGTTTACAAGTACATTTTGTATTTACTACACCGTATATTCAATGAAGTACTGATTTTCTGAGAATATTATTTACCGCTTAGGCTCTTGCGTGCAAGTGTAATGCGTGAATTGTGTTATTTAAACCTCAAGTGTTGCAATTATTAGTGTGCTTGTAAGTATATTAATGCGAACTTAAATGATAATGCAATTAGGAGAAAAGATTATTAACAGTTCTGTACGACATAACAAACAAGTTTTCTTTCGCGTTAGTATACAAAAATAAAAAACTTACGTTATCAAAATTATTCAGCTTCCTTAAAAATAAAAAAGTAACGTCCGGCTGCAATGTTAACAATCAAATGCGATACATTGCTTGGTTATAAGTGCACTTCTTAATACATATAGCAACTCCTTTCTGCATAAGTGTAGCGAAAAACAAAGATTGTGAATGGTCACTCTTCCCAACGTAGTAACATTATTGTGTTGATAGGTTACTGAAAAATCCAGTTTTTCTGACTCATGTTGTTTTTCACAGCTGTTTGTTAAGTTTTAAGTTGTTCACCCTTATGAGAAGTCGTTGTTTTGTAGTCACAGGTTGTGCTGTCTGCGAAATGGTCTCCTACCGAAAACGTAAAAATCATGGTAGGTTTGGCGAGCTCTTCTGTACCGCGCTTGCCCTGCTAATTTCCGTTTGATCACGAACCCACTGGGACGCGATAGCACGGAAAAGAGGTTAAAAAGAAAGAAAGACGCATTTTTTAAGTGTGCTCGTTAATTTGTGCTTTTCACTTTGTTTTTTTTTCGCCGACACGGCAGAGGGTCCGTCCAGAGTGTCATGAACAGTCCCTTAACGATGTCCAGACGTAAACGCTTTACACAGGCCGACTGAGAGAACGAACACACGGCACGCTAATTAGTAGATATTCACTTTGCGCCAGCCAGAGAGATTCATGCGACTCGCATGTACGCAATATCGACGATAGGAACGCATACGCGCTGCTACCCTGTGAGAACACGTTACTTCGACACCAATTATCAGCCATTTTACGGTGCACAGTTACGCTCCCACGATGGTTTTCGGCCGTGTGGTTGATTCGCGGAAATTAATAACGCGCTCTCACTTATGGAGAATACGTAAAATACATAGAATTCTCGCCACCGAAATAATTCGATAGGGTAGTCATGTCAGTATCAAACGGTACTTCATATAATATTAAACTTGTCATTTTTCTTTCCTCCCATCTTTATGTGTCACTTTTCTTTATGTTGCTTTTGCCAGGTGGGTCATTTATACATAAGTATCCCATGGATGTTGCAAAGACGGAAAAATATACGTATCTGTCAATATTGGTTATTCACTTTGGTTTTATAAGAAAGGTGAGATGGGTAGGTAAATGGAACAGTGAGGAAGTCATTCGATTGATCACTCAATTACCGGTGCTTGCTAGTGCTTTCTTCATAAATAATTCTAATGAATCTATGAGAAGAGGCAAAAAAAAGTTAGAGTTTCTAAAAAGAGGGTTGTAGCTTACGGCAGGACAATACATCTCTACATACTGTTCTTTCCATTAAGACATTTTTAGATGAGAAACAAAAGAACTCGTAGTCGATCAGTAGATACATGAAAATGAAAACGGGATGCGACTGAAAACAATGAGAACAGTATAACGGCATTATCGTTTCCAATAGCTAAGTTGTAATCTTTTGGAAACAAAGTACAACGTCACTTTGTGTAATAACGACATTAATTAATGAATTACTTCATAAAATTTTATGGCCGGAACATATTAGCAAACACTTGGGTTATTTTGACATGTGTTAATAGGAAAATGGCGAAGGCCACGGACAAACACATAAAATGTCGTGGATACTTTTGACTGTTTTTTAGAAACAGCACTGCTTGAAACTGTATAACGGCTTGTTGCGAGTTCGTAGAAAATATGCAATGCAGTTTGGTATTTTTCCGCACATTACCGATCGTAAAGCACAAGTTAGAAAGCATAACTCGTTCCGTTTAGTACGTTATAAAGGTCCCACGCACGTAATACCCGACTACGAAGTAACGTCCGGCGAGGACTCTCGCGAAATCGCTGTGCGCTTATAGAAAGGAGTTGCAAATAAATTTCATGTCAAAAGCCTGCGCGTAAGACGTGTTCGCGAGATAGGAAAAGAATTTTACGGCGCTTAATAAATCCGAAGATACGAAGACAATAAAGAAAAATAAATTCATGTGCGCATGATAATAAATAAACTACGCAGAGGAGAATGATAATAATAATAATAATAATATTAATAATAACAATAATTATAAAAATAATATTAATAATGGCATAAAAATAAAGTTATAACATTACCATCTACATACGTGAAAGTTTCATATGATTAATCATTAAACATATGAGAAGTTCCTAAGGTATATTTGTTAGTATCAATTTTTGTATATTTACACTCCACTTTTAAGATTTTAGAATACAAGTTGTCAAATCAGCTTAGTACGAGCTTTTTAAGATTATCTTGATATAAGAGTTATATAAGATTTGAACATTGTTCATTGTTCTTGATATAAGTTCTTGTTCTTGATATAAGTGTTCTTGATATAAGAGTTGAACATTGTTCACAGTTCATGCGAAATTAATATGGGTAAGCAATTGAGTCATTGCTCAAAGTATACTGTTGGAAAAACTTACGCGAAACAGATGGAATAGTGGAATTCGATTTGCTTGCAAGTAATATGGTATGCATATTATAACGTCATTTAACAGTTAGAAACTTATAAGAAATTACATACTTATATTTAATGTTCACTATGCATATGTACGAAAACTATACTACTTTTCGGCTTATCGTCCGACATGAACATGTTTATATGTAAGACCATTACACCACTGTCATATGGAATTATAAACGATGGAGATATTTCATGTAGTTATGCTTGTCGTTCTAATAATTGCCATGGGGAAATCCGTGGATTCGTAAATCAATAGGCAGTAATGATCGGTGAGTGATCCGAGGTAACAACGCTTCGCGAAACGAATACTCGCAGGCAAGAGAGAGGCAGTTGAAAAAGAACGAGGATACTGGCTGACGGTTCGATCGGTCGCGGGAATATAGAGGAGCGAGAGGAGACAAACGGGGTGCACGGAAATATAGATATTTGTCAGCGAATTGATAACTCGAATAAACTCGTCACAAAACATTGAAACAGGCTGTTAGAGGAAGAGAGGTAAAAGACAAAGTGAGCAGAACAGCGGTGAACCGAAACTCACTGTATCGGCGCTGCAATGTGGCATCGCGTGGTCCGGTACGACGATACCTACCGTTCTGTCGTTATATGGTTCTGCTGTCCACAATACACCAACAGAATGCCCGCATTACGCTTTTCTGTTTTTGTGTACATATAAACATTTTTAGCCATCCTTTAAAGTGATTAAAAATAACTTTCCTTCGACTTATTCCCTGTTTTTCATATAAGTAATTTTCACGAATACAAGGCAAATATTAGTGCATTTTTCCATATTCCTTTATCTAAGGGGTGGACTAACAAAGATGGGCTTACACATCGGATACAATTAAATTCGCGAAAGAAAATTGCGCGAAAATATTATATTATTCGCGTTTCCGGGGTCCGAACAGATAATTAACAAAGTTGATTTAAGTTTTTATGTTTGCAATGTGCGCGTGAATCGTAGTAAAATCTAAAACGGGAATAATTGTGTCACTTCTGTCACGTTTCCCATTATCTGCAATTACAGTGAAAAACAATACGTGTTATAGCACCTTTTCTGTATAGCGAAACTGTAGTTTTCCATATGAAACGGAGAAATTTATCGAAAACTGACGACGATGTTATCTGTTCCGATTCTGAGACGATGAAAATTTCTAGATTTTCTGTGATTCTGATCTGCTAGGTCCGAATGAACTAGTTTGTATTGTGCCTAAAATGACAGTTTAACTTAAAATCACGAGGCTTCCGGTTTACATCTGGCAGTTGGTGCGTTGCACGAAGGCTCACAGCGATGAGATTCGTATCCAACCCTCAACCAGTTCCCTTCCGTCCCAATCTACGACCTCTCTGACCACCGTACGTTATATCGCCCTGGTGTATTTATGCGGCTGTAAAAAAATACACGAAGAGATAACCGCGGGACCCACCGTTGGTTGTCCTCTCTTCGTCATGCCTTTAGAATTCATAGGCGGCATACATCCTGCAATTTTACACAAGGGACATCCAATTTAACCTTTCGACAGTCTTTAACCGCTATAGTCATTCAACGCATCGTTTATTCAGAAATTGTCAAAGTCCAATTATGTTCAGTTAAAACACACTTTTCCGATATTTTCTTTTGTTTAGATATGTTGTAGGATGACGGGATAATAAAAATGTTAGTATTTCAATGTGCAAGCAAGATTTAAAGTAGACGAAAATCCTTGTCGCGGCACATGCATGCTGGTGTGAAAATCAATAATTTTTCTGTAACAGCGGTATAGTCCATGTATAAACAATTGCAGCATTCGTATTATACAGTACATTTCCATGTTAATGCTTCGCTTAAAAACATTTTTGTGTGATAGAAATGAAGAAGTTGAAGGCCTCGATGAAATATTCTTTCGGATCGTTTTATTAAAAAGTTAGAGATGCCATTGGCGTGTGAGATTTTCGCCGACGTTACCTAATGGTCCTCTCACGAAGCCATCGTAAAATAGAGAAATCATCGTAAAAGCGCTTACGCCATGCGAATTCCAGTAGGAATATGGTGCGAGCGGATGGGGATGAAATTTGATTACTAAATAATTCGTACGACGCGATAGTAAATCGTGGCTGCCGGCATGTCGTTCGTCCTAAGAATACAAATGAGGATAACTACCTTCCGGCGAGTGGCCGCCGGCGTAAACGTACGCACCCCGAACCAACGAACAAACGTACCAACCGAGAGACGGACGGACGGACGGACGAACGAACGGACGACAGACGGACGGCACGTACGTGCAATGCTTCTACTGCACGTACAAAGGCCAGACGCGAATCCATGCCGTTCGTCCACGCCTCCTGACTCTTCCTCCGCAACCTGTTAGCCAAATCAACCGCGCTCCAACCAATACTTTTCTTTTTATCAAAATCAATTGTCCTCTAGATAATGAAATAACTGTGCAATGTTCCCATCAATTAATCAGCAAGATAAAGAATTTAAAACTACACGTACGTGACATATTTTTATTCGTGTTCTTAAATTTGGAGTTATAATTTTATTAATCAGTTTTGAATGACATTTCGGTAAAGATTTTTCAATTTTGCCAGTAAGGTTTCATTAATATTGTTTTACTAAAAGGAAGAAACAAGATAAAGTCAGTAGTACATAAGATACATATACAAAGCAAGGTCATGAGTGTAGGCCTACCTTTTCCTTATTGATCAACTTTTTTTTACTATTATTCGCGTTGACTGAAATTGGTAGTTATCGCTCGTTTTTTAGGCGTGACCAAAGTTAACAGTTCCATGATATTATTGACCTGCGTATAATCTTATTTTCTAATTTCTTAAATTAAAAACCCTCAACGCTTTTGTCAATAAATTTTTCTTACTCTAGGAATATCCGGAAAATTGCAAAATTTATATTCAAGTCATGAATTCTCTGCGTTTAGATTCACCTGTAAAGAAGAAATCTGATTTTAACAGGTTCATTCCCTCCTCGTGATCAGTTCTTTCGTTGCCGTTTAATTTGTAGTAAATCGCACGCTGAACATCGCTGTGCGCTAAATGCCGAACATAGCTGCTACCGCGTATTTACGTATCGGTCAACGTTTGTTAACAAAAATGTAGTAACACAAGACTCATTATAAAGCGTACATAACGAGCTGCTGCGGTTTGTATTACTGAATCAAACACGGAATAAACTTGTTGAGTTACAAATGACCATTCTGTCTTCATCTCTCTTCGGCCGTAAATCATTCCATTTCAGTCTTCCAAATTTCCAGGATTTCCTTTATTCTTCGCTAATGCCGAACAAAATATTACGAAAGCATAGCAACTATATCTGTTACGAGCCGAATCGTCATTCTTCGTCAACAAACAGCCCATTTCGCTTGATATTTGTGGATTTATTGAAGTGTATGGTAGCGTCATGATGGCCCGGTGGCGGCTGAATAAGGACCTGAATGGTCCTTTTCTTCGTTACTGACTGTCATTAAAACCAAAATTCAAACTAAGGCTCAAACTTAA
Source organism: Hedychridium roseum (assembly GCA_963989215.1). Classification (NCBI taxonomy): domain Eukaryota; kingdom Metazoa; phylum Arthropoda; class Insecta; order Hymenoptera; family Chrysididae; genus Hedychridium; species Hedychridium roseum. The sequence goes on along the minus strand of OZ022313.1, from coordinate 8,528,721 downwards.
CTCACGGATTCGGGTTTGCAGTCTCGTTCAAAAAATTGAGACGTCCTCTTGAAAGTGAGGATGGGAGGTAATCATGATAGTGGATGGCTGTAGTGGGCATGGGCTTTATGGATTTAGGAGATTGCTGTCTGTGTCTTTACAACTGATTCATAATAATAATAATAACAATAATAATAATAATAAAATAAACGCGTAGGTCAGCTTGCGGCGAGCTGTTGATCAGTAACATCATCATCCACACGAAATTCTAAGGATCAGATTTTCGTTCTTGCTCGTCACGGAGAAAGTGTCAGGGGAATGCGTAATGCATAACCGCGTAAAAACGTACTAAAGGCATAAAGTTGCGAGTAGCTTGGGAGAAAGTGCTACACACCTTTCTGTTCCCTTAACCGAGCTCTTAAGTATTGCCTTTCGCTTAACCAAGGGCGCACCCAAGTTTGCCGAGTCATCACTCACCATATACTTCCAGAGTTTTATCCTATTTGATTTGAATGGTGTCATGCTGTTGAATTTTGTCTTCTAGTTTTGGCACTACGAAATTAACCATCATCCGGGCCAGATGTTGAGAGCCCGAAACAGAATAATAATATAATAATTATGATAATGGTGGTGGTTGCAGGGGGGTTGGGTCGCTGGGACGTAATATATCATGCTACATGATCATTTTCCGGATACATACTATTCTTTTCAATATATTTGAAAGTTTTATCAAAGCGATGGCTTAAAATTGAATCCCTTTTCATTTTCTATTGCATTGGTTCAATGTTGAGCAATCACTGTTTCGTCTAGAAATCAACTCCTTAATTCAAGGAATCAAGATTGAATTTATTTTTATTTTTTTAAAAAGGCAGAAGGTACAATCGAAAAGAAAGTGATTTCTGGTGCATAAAAAGGTCGAAAATGCAGAATAATTTTTTTAATAAGACGTCTTATTTTTGAGAAAAATAACTTCGAAGATTCTTTGGGTATGCGTGTATCTGACTTGGCTCCAGGCTCCAGTCTCCATCTCATGTCTGTAAATATTGTCAAATCATTGTCGTGTTAAAAAACTAGTTTGTGGTGAAATTAGTGAAAACCATCTACAACTAAAAAAGGCCTCCGAACATTTCAAAGTTTTCAACGCATTAGTATCCCTTCATGTTTTTTTGATCCGTCAAGCAAACAACTTTATATACGCCAACAGGACGAACAATTTCTACAATTTGTCAATTAACACTTTTAAATTTAAGTTATTATAATCATAAATATGTTATCAGAAAATGTTATTTTTCATGCCGTTACTAATATTTAGAAGTACGAATACGAATAGAAATCATATTCTATTGCGGATCCATTAAGTGAAGTTCTAGATAGGTGCTTGTTTACTCGACGAATCTTCAATCAGTTTTCTCGAAAAGGAAGTTTCGTATGAGAAAAATTGAAACTATTTACTTTTCTAAACTAGAATTACTTTTCGAATAGAAACTACCTTTTTCGGCAATACCACCTATTACGACATATCCTATGTTTTCGTCATTATGGCTTATGCCGAATATTCACAATTGAGATTGTCAGAAACTATAGTTTGGCCATCTTGGTTCGCTGCGCCGTCTACGGTAGATTTCGATCTAGTCAACCTTCTTGAATTAAGGTAAGGGGGTTGTGTGGTTCAGGGCGCAGATAGTTACGAGAGTTGGTTGTTTTAAAAGTAATGGTTAAAATTGTATCACTAAGAAAAACGTGCTTCTTTTGTAGAAGAACCTAAAATAAAGTAGTTAAGGCAATCCTTTTGTTTTTGAGTAAAACCCAACAGAGATAAGGTCAGGTTGGATCAAGCAATAATAGATTATATACGTATTCAAATCGAATTCGGTCACACCTCTACGTTACTGCGGTAGACAATGGACGGAACTACAGAATGTACAGTGAACCCCGTGTAATAAAATAAGAAAGGGGTAAAATTAAGAAATCATGAAACCCGTTTTATGTATCGTGAAGTAAACTCAACTGCGTAGGCGGCAGCAACAGCAAAGTTGACTGCACATGCCTGCCTCGATGGCAAGCACCGTGTATATAGGTACTTGTGCATAGAATAGCTCAAGAAACGAGAAGAATTGCAGTGTGGCGAGTTCTTGGGCGGAGGGTGACAGAAAAAAAGACTGGGAGGAAGAAGGCGCCTCAGTATTGGCGGTAGTATAGCGTACGGAATAAAATAATCGACATCGAGTCCTCCTCTCCCTATATCAAGATACAAACTAGGCGGAGCTTCATGGGGCCACGACAGAATTCTGTAGATGCACATATCTACGTTATATACATATATCCTGTATGTCGTTGGATGTGCCCAGACTCCTACGTGGATCCCTTTTATCACAATATACGACTATAGTCATTACTACCGGCAGATATATATAGCATATCTCTGGACGTTTTAGTTTCCTTCTGACCAGACAAAGATAATCAAAGTTTAATTACTCACCCTTTTATTACAATGAGACGCCCTTTTTATCAATCTATTCACTAATACTGATCATCCGAATATCATTTTGTAATGTACGGTGAGAGACTGACCATCTCCAGTGGTTTTGGTTGCAATCATGTTTCGCTGCTTTCAATGAGAGCACTCTCTATAAAACGTTGAAATGCAATACTAATCTGAACGTTTAAACGATAGTCGTAGATCAAATCTTTGTTAGGCAACCTTTCCGCTTTCTGCCTTATTCATCCCATTTTTTCGTGATTCTTCGTTCTGATTGTAAGTACGGGGGCTTGTCATAAACATACGGTTCCCGTTCCGTAGGACTTTGCCATATTCCCTGTATGCTCCGACGTCGTAGACCTCTTCGTCTTGCTCCCACTCTCCTTTCTCCGCCTTGCTCAGCGTGGTTGTCTCCGTTGATAGTGCGCCTGTCCACCGTTTTCTCTGGTGTTTGGCGCACCGTGCTAGAAATAGAGGCTCCGCCTCCTAGAGAAGAAGAGGTGACTAGCCAGCGGCAGCGAAAAGTGCCGTCGGTTCGCGATGTGGGGTGGGGGAGGCGAGAGCGCGAGCGCGCGCCAAAGGACGGCTGCTAGTCGGCGAGACGACCACGAGGCGGGAGCCAAAGGGGGTGGAGGAAGCGAGAAAGAGGTTCGCTCCCCTTGAAGGCCTCCTGGGCGTGGTGAGCGAGGAGTCCTCCTTTCCTCTCACGTCCTCTTCCCTCACCACGTCGTTTATATCCTATCGCTATCGGCAGTACTCTAATGGCCTGGTCAAACTGATCTGTGTCTGACAAGCAGCTCCTCAATTCCGCCGCTGTCATTCCCGTTAACCTTTGCTAGTCCAGTCCTTTATTTTCATCGGGCTAGTGCTCCAAGTATTATATAATCATGCCTGTAACGCTCACAGAAATTCGATGAGAGACAGATTGCCGATTATCTCGCGATCCTGACATTACTCTATTGATTCCAGGAAATTAAAGGAAAAATGCTTGTTCATTGCACAATATTTTCAGTCGGTGATCTTCTATTTGAAAAAGGTGGTAACGTATTCGTCACACTTGACGTGAAATTCCGTTATTATTTACAATGCAGAATTTTATTATTGTCGCTTACATTCAGATTAATCCACTGACCGAGTCTTTTCAGTATATGTGGTTAGTATGTATAACTGATGTCATCATATTATTAGCTAAAACTTCTGAATAATTTGATTGCTGTTCTGTAACATAAACAGGAAGTTAGAACTTCTCGATTATTTCAACTTTTATTACGCGGAGGCTTGATTATCGCTAACTCATTATGACAACATAAAATATTAACTAACACTGGGCAACTGGTTGGAAGAAACCAAGAATGTAAGAAATTACAGATGCAAAACGTTAAATGCAAATAAAAGGTTTTTATATACTTTCGAAGCATAGGTAATATTTGTCTTGATAATTTTAATGTCGATAATTCACCTTATATCCATGCTTTTTGGAAATTTGCATTTGCAGATGCAACGTAGAATTATGTATCGCGTGTGTAATGAAAACAATGCAAGTTAGATTCAACGATTTATTGTCAGTTATCAGAATTTCTGTAAATGATTGCTATAAAGATGGCACATTCTGTCAACTGCTGCAGGAATTCTCCGAGCCGCGTTCGGTTGGTGGACCGTCCCTCGGCGCATACGTAAGCGGGATAGAGAAAAGCAGCAGCTATCCACGTGTGCGGCCCGTACGCGTTCACATTCGAAACGGAATGTACCGCTCGTGACAGAAATTGTTAAACGCTTTGCTATTAGCTCCGAGGATTTCGCGTCAACTTTGACTGATATCGATCGGCAATAGTTTGCCGGAATAAGAATAATGTTGTGCAAGGCTTTAGATGTTTGTTTTGAAAAGTAACGGTGCACGTGGCGTTCGACGTCAGCCTTGATACACGTGTCGCTTAGATCAAAGGACGTTGATTATCGTCATTCCTCGAATGCTTGTCTCCTCTTATGCGTTATGAGTTTTGAAATCTTTTTTAAAGTCAACCGAACAGTCGTGCAAAACCGTTGAATGAAGTAGTTAGACATTCTAATTGGAATCTTAGAATCTTCGGAGGCACAACATCTGGTCTTTCTTTATAAATACTTAATATACTTACAAATCTTAAAAATACAATGTTGCTTAGCAGGAATGTAGAATCATCTTGTTATTACAGATGTATAACGATTAAGCTTCCTTCAATGATTTAGCTTATGTAATTGCAAGTAATTAATTCCTTTGTGCTCGATACTTAGATATGTCAAAGTTTTTTGCACTGTAATATAAGGTGACGCTGTGTGACATTATGTGAGACGCATTTTTATTCTCGAATTGTAGATGTCCGTAATTCAAGCGGACAGAGTAGTATTGGCAATATTTATCGCATCTGAAAACTATTTATCTTTCGACCCGTTCAATGTATACGTGGGTCTTGAACGGTGGAAAAGAAGCGTTTCCTAAAAGATGGGTAGGACGTAAATCAGAGCGATATGTCGTATGGGAAAGCTGTGCGTCGGGTAAACTTGATTTACAATCGTCTCTGACATTCTCGCCTCGATACTTGTCGACTATATGTAAAAAAAGTAGACGATACGGGACACTGATCTTTCCTTATTCTCTTATCTATTGCAATTAGAGGCGAAACGTAAGGATTTTGATTTATATAAAGTAGTTAACAACTCACTTGAAACAATCTCTTTAAATTCTACTGATATCGTTGATATCGTTTTATTTCTCCGTTTAATTAACATTTCCACTCGAATATACTGCTGCTTAAGTGTCGGCAAAGGGTTGAACCGGCCAGTCAGAGGATCAAGAAGTGAACGAGAAAGAAGAATAAGATAGATAAAGGCGCCACGAAATAACGTTTAGCGAGTGTCCTAACTACTGACCACAGTTATTACGAACAAATATACGTCATGCGGTTGGTCGTGCCGGTCATGCCGGTCATGCCGGCTGGCTGATGGTGACAGTTCAATTCGAACTTCGGCGTTCGGTGGTCAGAAATGCCGCCAACAAAACCGCACACGTGATTTCTGCCCTTCCTGTTCGCTCTCTTCCCCTCTTTCCCCTCTCTTTCTCTCTCGTAACTGCGGATGCGTTCATTTCGCGACTACACGTCTTGTAACGTCATCTATTCTCGTCACCAGTTGTCACCTAGTATTCGCGGCAAATAGTTACCTGTAAAAATATTGCTATCTTGCTCTCATCGTACAGTATAAGAATAGGTATAACTGTATTTCTTAGTCTACGAGTTAAAATATTTTACTGTATTATGAATGGTACAACTTAATATGAATACTTATTTATGGTTATCCGATGGTACAAATTTGTTGCTAATGCGTTAAACATGTCTCGACACCTCACAATCAAATTTGACAAAAATAGACATCTTAAAGTAGCTAATTCTGTTTTTTTTAGTTGTACAAATGCTTGCAAACGTACTAGAAATGTATTTTATGCATGATTCTTGGCGTTAAATGGATAATTGCACTAGTACCATAAATATTTTGGTTGTCATAGACATTGATTTAAACAATTTAAATTCCAAACAATTATAACAATATTAAACCATTTCTCTTACTATAAAGCGGAGGAATTTTGAAATTATAGCGTGACAATTTACAAGACACATTTCGCTATGTTAATGCGTAATGAGCGTTGGAAACATTCGAAACATGAGACTACAAAGTTAGCAGGTTTTCGGTGAGAGAAAATGATGAGAATTCAGCGAGTAGCAGTAACCGCAGCTGGGCAGACTTCGGTTGGCCAGAACGTTTTCAACGGGACGTTTGTGTTGCCGAGAATGGTACGGGTAGTACGAAACGCGCTCATTCGCATGAGGGAAAATACGAACGAGATCCGGACCGGACAGAGGGAGAACGATGTTGGTGTTGATGTGCGGTCGAAGAGATTAATATGCGCGCGAGGCATACCGCCTGCTTGGGCAGGCCCCTTTCCACTTCAATCCCAGTGTCCACGTATTTCTCTCCCTTTTCACTGGCCTCCCCACTCAGCACCCAACGTAGTTCTGTTTTGTTAATCTGTGATCGCGCTTTGCCCTGTAGCCACTTACAAACCCTACACTTTTCTTCATTTTAAACGAAAAGTCAAAAAAGAATCACGAAAAATCAAAAAAGATTAACCTTCCCCAATACATTATTCTGCGTTACCTAGATATAAAGGTTACAGAATATTTCACAGGTCAGTTTAAATCCGACCTACATAGTCCTAATTTCAGTTAAAAAGGAATTTCAAATTTGTCGATCAATGTTACTCGGAAAAATATATACAGTTGAAAAATATAATTGCAAAATAAATATTTAACGATGTACATTTAATTTCTGCATAAATTAACCAGCATATGTATCTATCTACTTGTTGCTCACAGGAAGGTACAATTAGTTTCCATATAAACTGTTCTCTCAAAGAAACATCCCAAGGGCAAATACTTTTTCAGTCTCTGTCAGCATCAATTTGTATAGTGACGAAAACTAAACACACATATATTTTATTTTTGCTAGTAAATAGTTAGGACGGTGGGAGACGGTAAAAATTTAGTTTTTACCTTAAAATTATCAGTAGAATTATAGAACACAATTATAAGTTGTCCTCGGAGATTTCAACTCTGTTCGAACACATACCCACTCATTTTTTTTATTTAAAGAAAAGAAACAAGTATTTAATGCCACTTCTTAATTCTATGTTTTGATCTGAGTAACTTTTACCACAGACACTTATCGATACGGCAAATTGTTTCAATTTTATTGTGAAAAACAATTGTGGTTGGCGAATTTTAAATTGGTGTTTCACCACTTCTACTTGTTTATCGGCAATAACAAAGAAATATGTTTCATCGTTTCCATCACTCTGCGAGCTCACGCTGGTTTTAATTTAAATCTGGGCCCGAAATTTCAAAATTCACATTCTTGAATTTTATTGACACATAATAATACCAAACGCATATTATACGAATAGATGCTACTACGTGTCATGAGCATCTCCTAGCGCATACAATGTGCTTTATTTTGTTTATTATTGATTTATTTAGTGAAAGTATTGTGTTATAAATGCAGTAAAAGGTGAAATGATTTATGAAATGATAAGACTGTTTCGCGTGACAAGCCATTTGACGCGAATATGCCTTCGATTATTCTCTTCACTTGTTACTAGTTATCTTTAGATGTACCTATTTGTGCAGTCTCACGTAAATATTTGTGTTGCTGATTTTTTAGTCCATATATCCCGATTACTTATAAAGGTACTGAAAATAATGTACAAGGTAATAATGTATCAAATGAAAAACCGAATAAGACGGGCAGCAAGACAATATTGGCAACGTTATTGTTAGACGGCAAAACGGGATTGTTTCTCGACCCACTCTTGTTCGTCGGTTTTTGCCACTACATCATTTTTTCTTTCTCCTCACCGTTTGCCTTTGATATTCTCTGTACTTAACGTACGCGTATCGTCCATACTCGATGTATCAACTATGACATTTAGTTGCTCCATCCTCTAAAACTCTCTTCTCCATCTACCTGTTTCATATGTATCTCTATCTCAGTTGCTTGCTCTAACCACCCAGTCGGCGAAACATCCATTCGGCTATGTGCCAGGAAATAATTGTCTCGAATTCCTGCGGCACAAATCACGCACGCGCACCAACGATATCATCCTATCACCCTTTCGTGGTAACGTTAATGGCTTTTTTGTATTGGTTCGCACAGCGATAAATACCAATACCCCCGATCATTTTATAACCATATCGCTACTTTCATACGGCGTAAATTGCATAAGGAAATTGGACAGCACAACTGCAGCACGAATGACAGCGATTTCTTCATTACTGCGTTTCAGTCAAAATGAAATTGTTTTTCAATTTGATTATGCTAATATGTTGAATCTTAAACAGTGCGATGTGTTGTTCCGTTCCATGCGGAATTAAAAACTATCAGCAAATAACACTAAAACACATGTCAAACATCTGCGCATTACCCGGGTTATGCATTTCACAAGCAATAATGATACTCCTGAAAATTTTGACAATAAACAAACTGCAAAAGATATTTTTTTATGGATACCTAGAAAAGTGTTACCGGTCTAATTTGTAGACCATTCCGATACAATACATACGGTGATTATGTGATAGTTCACGCAATTCACGAAGGTTTTTTTTTTAATGATGCCAGTCAGAGTCGAAAAATCCCTTTGCTTAATTCCTCTTAACCAATCGTTTTGCACCACAAACGTCTGGAGTTCGCCCACTCGACTATTTGCACTTCATAATTTAAATTCGCAGACAGTTTGAAAAAATTAGTGTCTAACATTAGCTCACCATCAAAGGTTGCTCTTACGCATTGTGTTTACATACAACAGTAAGAAACAACAAGAAAAAGTAAAATAATTAACACCCGTCCATAGAGAATAATTGAGAATGAAGAAATGGAATGATTAAAAGCACAAATAAAATACGATTGAGAGTCGTCTTTTTTAATCAGTTTAGAGTAAATAACTTTTGCTTTCATTCCCAACAACAAAATTGAGAAATCTTGCACAGCCAGTGAAAGCTGGAGAAACGAAAAGAGGAGAGGTTGAAGACGTTTCGCCTTTAGCCATTTAACCAGGCATCCATCCTTAAAGATATTTACAACTTCTGCAGCGTCCTTGTCTGGTTTGCTTGAAACCGAATCGGTGAACGAAAGGGCTAAGGAAGGGTACATGAGCGAGGAGTAGAGTGAGAAATGGCCCCGCCGACAATTAACTGAAATCACAGCGGGCAAAGGCGTTTGTCACTGTCTGCCGTCCGACTACTGGCCCAACTACCGGGCATTGGCATTGTCGTTACACTGCCACCATTACCGCCCATCTCCACGCGTTCCCTCTACTTCTCATTACAATGTTCTCCATGTGTAACCAAGTGTTCACGAGGTTTCGACCATCAAATGTGCCGACATTCTTTTTATTGCGTCGAAAAATTTGCCCAATTACATTAATTGACACTGTTTTTTTGCCATATATTATAAATAATTGTAAATCAATTCATCCTATAGTGATATGTTTTTTATTTGCTCTTTCACCTATACTACCTACGTCTAATATTATTTTACGAATTTCTATTCAACGGTTGCAACTGAGCAATTAAATAAATTTTCATTGCTTACGAAACATCGAAAGTATCCTTAAAAAAAATTTACCAGATACTAAGAAATATATCAAGTTAATACTACGTTTCATGTTAATCTTAATCGCGATCAACCGTAATGCTTACTTTAACCAACCGCAATTTGTAAAACATTCTTATTGAACCTGATGATACTTTACTTTCCGGCAGTTTATTTAATTTTCATATTCAAGAAAATAACTTTTGTTAAAAATCCCTCTATTCTGCTAATAAATTCTTCACGCAAAAAAAAGTTGTTTTCACTGTGCAATTAAATAATGTTAGGTACGTAGAGGTAGTAGTTCTATCGCGTGGATAATGAGCAGGTCGTCGTTCTCGGGCGTTTAATCCTGTGAGTTTTTTTTTATTGACGGCCGTAAATGTGATCGGTCCGGCGGTAACGGCCTCTTGCGGCCTTTCACCGCCAGCAGTGACGTTTCTCTTTGACACCGTCAGTATCCGCTTCCCGTGTAACACGATTAAGTAATTAGGGGATTTTTAATCTTGTCCCCTCTTTCTCTCCTTGGTCGTTCCGGTTCTGAGCCGACGAAAAAATAAATAAACTCGTCGTTCGGGAATGAAATTGCTGATGAAGAGCCTCTACCATGATGTTTCTTCTTTCCCCGTCCGTCCTCTATTTACGCGACCGTCGGCCGCTCACGCGCTGTCTTTTCCCAATCCCGTGCAAGTCGATAGAATCCTCTCTCTACCGCTCACAGTCGCTTTTAATCTCCTTCTCGAGCTTTTGACTAAAACTCGACTTAACGATCTCGCTATAGAACAGTATTTCTACTCGTATTTGTACTTGTAAATGTTGGCAATGACGTAATATATAACAAGTCCAGACAATGCACTTTTTTATGATTATAGTAACATATATTTAAACGTATTAATTTTTAAATTACTGAAATTATTGCTTCTACTATCGTATACAGAATTGTTCTCAGCTAATCAGAGAAACATGTACGAATAGTAATATATTGTGCAGTCTTTAAAGGTCTGAAGCTTGTATAATATTCTTTTTTTTAGTAGATATGGTTTTCAATGATTTTAGCATGAACTGATTCTTTAACTAACAATGTTTTAACAATATTGACAAGTACGAGTAGAGAGAGCAGTCTATAATGAAATTCATTAAGTCACGTTTTGTGCCAATATATGCATACTTAATGGATATTTAACGTCATTGTCTTGGAAAATGAAGTCGCCTATACCAAAAATTTATTTTGCATTTTCGACTAATTTTGCACGAAGAATCACTACCTTTTTATCTGCACCATCTGCTATGGCACTAACAATATATTCACAAATAATTCAAAGATAAATAGTTTATTTTTTTTTTTTTTTAGTTTATTTGGGTATGTGGATTGACTAGTTCATGTAACTGGAACATATCTCGAACTAGGTACGACGCATTATTACTAACAATACACAAATCTTTACTCAAACGTAAAATTGAGAATACTCCTCATTTTTCTTAATATTATTCGTATGTTAGCTAAATAGAGAGATATACACGCTCGTGCATAAACTCACATCTACATGAATGTCATGTGAGTCATGCATTCGTTTAACTTGGAAATAATTTAATGTCAGCAATATAAATAGTGTATATCCACTTTAGAGCATTCTGTTTGATTTTTATTCTCCAAAATAAAGTAAAGGGCATACTGAAAACTGTAATTTTATTACAATTGGCTACACATGCATTTCATAACTTTGACGGAAAATAATACGAAATATGTGATGGTATGCGATATGTCCATACACCAACTGGTTATGGTGGTAAAACTGCTTATAACTTCGTCTGACCATTCACATGCTTTTTTCTTTAGTAATTGCAGCAATAAATAATACATTTCATTATCAATATAATAGTAAATTTTATTGCAATATAGCGGTTTTTGTGGAATGGATTTCTCAAATTACTCATTAAAAAAGATTAGTGATTTTAACTAGAAAGTCAAGTAATTTTCTCTTCGGATGGTTCAAATGTAATAAAACGTTGGAATAAACGTAAAATAACGTGAATACTTATTAATTGACGTAATAAAGGAACGAACAGCAAGCGTTAGCATAAATTTTGTTTTATTGAAATACATTCATTCACATAAATAAGACTCACATAAATTTTGAACATTAATATTTAAGAATTCCGAGAATATTAGAATGGTCAGATTTGTTATACAGATCTCTATCTCATATTGATACAATGAATAACATGATTTCTTGAAACCTCCAATCTACAGCATAGTGCAAAGTTTTCTATTATAGATTCTATTATAGATGAGGATTAAAGAGAGAGCGACAGAGAGAGAAAAAGGTTGAGTGAATGCGTGTGAACGGAACGACGGTTTAGGGTCGAAAAGGGGAAATAGAAGTGGTTGAACAAGTGTAACGAGCGAATCAACATTAAAGGGCGAACCTGAGCATAAACGTTTCGTGGCATGTAGCCAAAGCGAAAGAAGTGTGTTCGCGTGCTTTCTTTCTCAAGAGCTCTTCTGAGAATCCAGTCGTTCTGACGGTCTTTCCCTGGTCCCGGTTCTTTCACAAAATCTGATTAAACCCACAAGTATCGGTAAGCATACACAGGATATAATCTCTTTATACTTGGTCAGTGTGTGATTCATTAGATGCGTCTACATTAGATGAGTCTTGAAATTGCACATTTAAAATTAAGCCATAAAAACCGTTCGATGAAGATGAAAATTATGTTTCCAGTTTCCTTTTTTTGCTAAAGGCTTCCAGGTAAAGGCAACATGTGTCAATCCTGTCTGATACATCAAAAGAGCAGTGCCAATAGTCATACTCACAAGATTATGCCTTCATTCATGTTAACACGGTACACTTGGCCAGAATAATCGGTATTCCCTTAATCCTTGATTGCTAATCTATAATTAAGAGGCGTGAAAATTTTAGTAGGCCAGTTTATCAAAAAGTACGTTTATAGATAACAAAGATCAGTGTCCCAATTAGGCGGTACTTATAAGGTTCGGAAGTAAGAAGGTGTGATATCGTAGAAATAAGATATTAGTACGAAATTGTTCGTGGTGTTTGACGGTGTTTGCGATAACGATCGGTACAGGTTGGACGAAAGACAAGAAAGACAATGGTGTATCGGAAACTGTACTCAATGGCAAAAGTCGGAGGCGACCGGTTCTTCTCTGGCATAAAGGGAGCCAGCCGAAAATGGTCGACGTTTTTTGTGCCGCCTTTACCCTTCCCTCTGTCGTTCTCTTCGTCGAAGCTGCCTTTTTTCGTTGAAGCCGCGTGCTCGTCGTTTTCTCACATTTGACAATTATTCGGTAATTTATCAAAGCGTCCACGCACAATGGCAGCCGGTCCAGCGCGAGACTCGCGCGACAGAATGGAAAATAGAGGAGAAAAGAAGACCGTGGCCCCGGACCATCCTTGCTGAACCTTACGCGCAAACGGTGTCCATGAAATCTACAACCATTTTCAACATATCATTTTCCTACTACATTATATCCATTACAAGATCCACTAAAGCGATGTCATCTTGTAAGAGCCCAGGGAGGTATTTCTCAGTAACTATTGAATAACTTTTTACGATTTTCTTTCTAAAGTTTTCCTTACCGAAGAATGTAATTAGTAGATTTTAGTAGATCCAGTAATTGGTATCGTTTGAAGGTATACATTCCCTGCCTACCACAGGTATCATTATCGAGGTACCTATTCATCTTGTAAAAGTCTAGAAACAGTTATGTAAAATTCTGAAATAAGGATTGAACGTAAACAAACGCATGTATTCTTTTATGAATCAGTACTATTTTATCATTTTATCGACATGTAAATATATCGAGCTTGGTTAGCTTCATATCGAACATATAAGATTAAAGCACTCGTGGAAACAAAGGTGAAAAGGTGAGATAAAAGAAAAAGTGTATTACAGTAGCGTAAGGCTGGTATCGCGATGCACTATGCTTCTCACGGTGTGATTACGTGATCTTTACTAGTCTTGGGCATTAATTATTATTTCGCAATGTAATGACACAATGTAATGACTCACGAATCACAAATTTTATGTCATTCATTGGCTACATGTATACAAAAAAATAGGCATTTACGCACCCATGTAAATGCATATCTACGTTGGAGACAACGTCACCAATTTATTATTCCAGTATTTAAAGATGGCTCCTTACTTGGATAAACTTGAAGTATCTTCAGATTCTACAACTTTCTTTGGATTTCGCAAATTGAGAGAATTTTATTAACATACTAAAACTGTATTACAAAGGGGAATAATGTTTATGAGAATGGGAATGCTATTGCAGCTTCATGTTTCTATTGTACATGATTCAGTTATTTGGTATCTTTATATTGAGAAATATTACAAAACCAAAAAACCGACCGTGACTAAAACGGTGTCAATCAAATGTAATATTATACAGTCGTAACTTATATAGAACGTCTAATTGCTAATTACTATTCCTGAACAATTGTTTCGTGTCCAAAATAGTTACGGATAGATTGATTCCTTACAAAATAACAACCACGAAATATTACTTAATTTTCGTCATTTTCGTCATTTTCGTCATTTTCACAGAACTTTTGCAAAATCGGACAATTATACAGAAATGTTTTAACGTAGAACAAGGGTTGGGTAGATAGAGAATTATCGGGACACCCGGTGTACCGGTATTCCTGGTGTGGAACGTGTTTTCTGTCCTTCTTCTTGCAAGCTTCAGCGTAGACGTCGTTCTCGTCGTGAAAGAGAAACGAATGAACGTGGAGCGCAGGAGCAAAACTATCTCATTGTGTGTTAATACGCCTCACTGCGGCGCGTTGTAGCGAGTTACGATTTCTCTCTGCCCCTTTCTCTCTCACACACAGTTCGTCGACAGTATCGCGGAACCATGTTCGCGAAATCAAGAAGAACTGTTAAAAATCCGATCCGTGTATGCGCGTTCCAGAGACCACGAACCACCTGGAAATACCCCGTCTTTTCCCATCTTTACTAGTTTCGTTCACGATCTGCAACACCTGCAACTGCACGTCAAGGCATATACCTACTGACATTTAAGAATAACTTTCAATACAAATTTATTGGCTTCTTTACGGAAAGCTATATACATGCATATGTAAATACGAAAATGTGGTAGGGTCAAATAATTTCATTATTTTCGAAAGTATTCCGCGTGTTTTATTACGTTACTTCTTGTAAAATATTGTAAAATTCAATACAATCTTAAATGTTACATAGACACGAATATTGTGTTGCTGATGCTACATAAATTATTTTAATTGTCGAACATTACATTTCTAGAAAGTGAAAAAAGTTTTTATTGGTAAGTACCGTATTCGCCGACGGATGTTGAGGTTGTGAGTTTCTATATTGCAACAGCAAGAAAGCTATAGAGCAACGTCGAAAGACGAGATCCGTAGATTTACGGGGCGGGCGAAGGGGTGAGCTGGCAAGTAAAATCGGGAGGGTCGATCCATGTATCCTAAATTACACGAAAATTCGAAGGACCAATTTTCAGCAGCTTAGAGAGGACTTGCCGGCTCGTTCTGCGAGGGTCTACCGGTTACCGGTAAGAGTATGGGACAGGCCACATATTGGATCATATCGTATCTTCTCGCGTCCCATGAATAATACATCTACCAAATACTACTTGCTGACTTCCCCACTGCACGTTCCCACTGGGCACGGATCCTCTGCGCCTCTTTCTCCGTCTTTCGCTTTACGTCATTGGTAAGAAAATTCCATTCTACAGGATCAAAGGAAGAGCGACGTGTAATTATTCCATCATCTTGTTTACACTTCTTTGGGCGATTGTATTTAATGTAATCGTGTATGTGAATCTTCGCTGACAGCGATATCGGTATTAAAAACAAGCATGCACGATACCTTTTCTTTTGTCCTTTTCTCTCGTAAGTCCTTTCGGTAATCAGTAGGAGTCCCGTTAAAGAACAGACTTCTGGTAGCCCTTCGAATCGTTCAAAGCGATAGTCCTGCTGGTAGACAGAGCGCGAGATAAATCTTGGATTAGCGAGTGTTCCCTCTACAGTTCTTCCTTTCTCCTCCTGGCGATTCTTAGTTCATCTAACCATCCTTCTTCTCTGTTTCGCTTTCATCGTCCCACGAGCCACTTTCCCACCTCCGACTCCACTGCTCCAACAATCCCTCCCCCCGTTGTCCTTCCCTTACTCCCTTTTGCTCTTTCTTCTCTCTTCTCCTTCGTCGTCGTCGACGACGACGCGAGGGCTTAACACCATCCTTACATTCTGCGACAAGTCGGGTACACTGTTCTCCCGACAGCCGGACTCCCACTGCTCTTGCCGAGATACATGGGCCTGTCTTTCGTCTCGCAGCCCTCGCTAACTCCACGCATTTTTACGACTTTCTTATATTACGCTCAAATCCTTATTAGAATACATTTGTATTTACACCATTATCGATGCACAAACGGGTTTAAAAATAACGACTATATAAAGTACTTCATCGGAAGCCTAAGTTCTTCTTTTTCTAATCTAATTTTTTTGTGTTATCTTTCGTTGATTTATTAGTCGAACCACTTACAGAGCAAGTGAATGATTAAAAGGAGAATCTGACATGTTTTGTCCTGTATAAAGAGTATATAGAAAAAAGACAACAGTTTAATACATTACACAAATGACGGACTATACCGAGAACTTGAAATACAGACAGGGTAAGAACAAGACTAGAAATAATACTTAAATAAGTCACGCTTAATATTGAATAACAGAAAACAACGTTTAGTAGTTGGTACAAAATTAAGAAAAAATACGCACGTGACTCTAACAAGTTTGGCATTCAATAAGTTTTTTCTGCCTTGAACATCATAACTTTGAGTTATGTACATTGATAATTTTGTTCTTAGTATCTAGTTTTACGTCGAAAATTGAAACTTTTTGTTTGTTACACCGTTCTTGAAATTTACGTTATTTAAAAAACTCTATATTTCTTTCTCGCGTTATGAGTATTACGAGATTTACAAAAATGATTTAACTACAACTACACTATAACTAAGGCTCCACAATGAATAAGGCGTTTCTTAATTAGAGCGTTTACACAGGTGTCGATGTTGTGCTTCAATCTGGGATTGTTTGCGACGGGGTGTTTATTTCGACTATCGGCTTTTTCGTAAGTTTTAGGCACGTCACATCGTAATTTTAGAGATGATATATTTTTACCAAAGTAAAAACGTCATGGCTTTCCTTGCTATAAAAGATAAAAGAGTAACCCGTCCGTACGAGTACCTGTTTTCATGGCACAACGGTTTTAAGGAGAAATATGTTCTGACCTAGTGATGAGTCAAACACGATCGATGAGATTCTCAATTTGGTATTTTGTGGCGCTCTCTAAAGAGTTTCCATAAGTAGAGTACTTGTCGCCGTTAGAAACGTAGGAGAGCCGTAGAGCGAAGGGATAAGAAACCGCGGGAAATTGGCAGAGAACGGTTGAGGGAGAAAATAAGAGGAAAAACTTGGCCCTCGTTTTCTCGACGATCCACGAGATATCACCCTTTCTTCCTTAGTCTGGCTGGCTGCAATGCCCGCCACGCGGCCTGCCGAGAGTATCTCGAGGAAGCCCTCTTAAATTAATTACAGGGAAAAGATCCGCGTACATCCGATCCCCGACTACGAGTAGAGCGGGAGAGCAGTCACCCACCCTTACCTCCCCTCGGTAGCTCTCGAGAGAAGCAAACGGGCTAAGTGAAGAAGGGGACAGTGTGCGCGCTCACATACAGCTCGGTGTTTAACGGACAGACATCCTCGTTAAAGAAACCAGGAAAAACTTTCCTCTGGATCTTTAATGGCAAATCACAGGATTTTAAGCACGAACGCCGGTCTACTGGATTTCTTGTTAACTTCCAAACTAAGTCCTCTAATCACTTAATAGCTTACTGATATAATGTAACGACCTATTTCTACAGACTTCTAATGATCATGAGCGATCTTTTGTTGTCGACGAAACGTGTTTATATCTTTCCGAAGCAGCTCTCTGTAGTTCTACCGACCCGAGATGCCTTTCCCCCTAGTAAATCTTTCGACTCACCCTACGCGGCTGAGGCTTCCTTTAAAATTGCTTCGGTAAATTCGCCCAATGCGTGCTCCTGTCTTCCTATAAAAAACGGGATCCCTCTTACCATCGATATCAGCGATTTTACAAGTGATTCTCAGGTTTTGTATCTAAATCCAGGACCACCATACTTTATCTAGCACAAGTGCTTATTTGGCAAGAAACATGCTTGTCTTGTAGAAATCCACAGATATCTTTTTCTTCTGTGTGTAGAAGTAGCACGAAATAAGTGACATTTACAAAGAACGCTTTATCTGTGTACCAGCAAATACTTTATTGTAACACATCATTTTTTCTAGTTTTTCTAAATACGAAAAAAAGAATTTCATTGCTAGATGTTGTAGTACAGCTTTTAAGGAATATTTTCGATTCGCATTTCGTTTCGTATCGCATTCGGATTCGGAGATTATTTCTGTGAGATATGTCTTTTTTGGCAAGTTGGAATGAATCAAAAAGACACTAATTTTAAGAATACTTTTGGCATTTCTTTATGCAAGGTATATTACAACTAGAACAACTACCCAACGTATAGAGGTTACAGAATTGCGAATAAAATTGGAAAATTATAAGAAATATTTTTACTATTAATCACTAAGAGTCTTCATTAAAGACATAACTGGAATAGGCAAATCAAAGATTATTCTTAATGCATTTATCATGTGTTCAAACTTCATATTGCTTACACTAAATGCACCATTTTCTTCGTTTCTCTATACCCAATTTATCCGAACCATTGAATACAGTACATTAATAATTTACTACCCGCAGTTGCGAAAAGTAAATAATCCTCTGTTCTTTTTCTTACTTACTTATCAAGCGCAATTTCCGATTCAGTACAGCAAAACACAAAGCAACACAAATAACTAAAAACTTGTTAGATTACGCCCTACTCACCATAAATCGACGCTACGACAGAAGGGTGGCATTTGAAATATCGACACGTGAAATATAGGATGTGCTAATTTACCTTCGTGGCCAGCTAGCCACTGTTTGTTCCTACTGTCCCTGTCTTATTAACTGAAGTTGTTCAGCTATTGACAAAACACAGAATCTCATTATGCAACAATTTGAAGTGTCATAAAATTTGTTAATTTGAAAATCTTCATTAAAAAATGTCAATGAAATCGACAAGCCTTCGTATGCCCGAGGGTTTTAAAAAGTATACATAAACGAGTTGTGAAAATAAATGTAATTATGCGAATAAAAAGTTATTTCTTAATGTGAAGAAGTCAATGGAGCGCATAAGTGTCGACTGTAAATCGGTGTAGGACAGTTAATTTACTTTGATACGTCTTGTTCCTCGGCATTGGTGTTACAGTAGGAATACCGGCGGGATACCTGTAGCCGGGCTTTATCGCGGATCTCGCGTTACGGAACGGCGTCGGAGAACGTGCTTCTACCGAGCTAATTCCCTTGTAATCCCATAAGCAGCGTAAATCCCGATGACTGGTCGGAGTAATGCCGATAGGCCCCACACCCTCGCCGTGTTGGTTTCACACCGGACCCTTCTGTTCTGCTACCGAGATTATCTACGGAAAACTAAACCGTAGGGTGACCAATCTGACAATTCATACATGCATGCATACATACTTGAAACCGCGACCGCCGAAAATCCAAATACACAGTTCTTCTTCTCTCATATGTAAAAAAAGTTCGGAGGAAGTACGATTTTATTGCTTTCTTTTAACATCAGTATAAATTAGGTATTAAATAAGTATCAACAGTAAAGGTGAATGCGTATAAAATATCGATTTTTTAATTAACGTAAACTCTGTTGGTTTAAATACATTGGTACCAGCGATATTTAAGAAACACATTGGACTTTAAATAACTCGGAGATTTTTGAGTTGGTCGCAGTTTTTCCAAACTTTTCGTTTTTAGTAGCTTCATCTTTCAAGAAATGATTCACATGTTATATTGGGTACATATTCATTTAATATTACAAGTTGCGCCTACTGGATTATTCTTCAACTTGAACTCGTATCAATAAATGACTGAAGTTCCCTTCAATAGCTAATAAGAAATAATTTAAGAAGAAAGATTATAAAGTACACTGTAAGTACAACAGCAGAGCTTTTTGCTTGCTCAAACAGTTATGTTTCAAACAGCATATTATGATTGAAATTTTAAAACGAACTCATGAAAGACAAAAAAATCTCTAACTATAGTACATAATCAGTGACGTAATTTCCCCCACCATTATTCAGCATTACTTTACTAAGATTTTATTTGCTTATTGCAAAGCGGAAATATGGAAAAGAAAGTATATTTTGAAACAATTTATATTTACTACTATTCCGTTCGATGTGACCGAACATTACTATTACTTAGGTAAGATTTATTACATAATTATTATTACATCATTTTTTCTCATTACTAATAATCTGTGACCGGAAAATGCTTTATTATTGTAAAAAGTGTATAGCGTTATTTGGCAGCAGGCGTCGTATCATTCAATATGATTCTGTTAAAACAGGCTCACGTGGATTTCACTTCGGGAAATCTGATATACGGAGTCATCTTGTGAGGGTACATTGGTTGCGGTTGTCGACGATAATGAAGCATACGATTCGCGTGTGCGCGACGTTCGGAGCAAAGGGGCTGCCGGCGGTATCGTTTATTTCATTATACATCGAATTTACGCCGAGGAGCGCGCGTGCCCCGTGTTCCCACGGTTAAACAATGTGAACATTCATTCCAAGACCCTTCTCCTCTCGTAGGAGAGACCATCGAGAGCGAGAAGTGGACAGTCGTTCCTCTCGAGTCTTAATCGTTTGCCACGGAATGCGCGTTTAATGCAAAGGAGGACACTGTCGAGCGTGTATTTCGCTTTGCCACGACACGGCACGACGGCACGACGGCATACGCCGTGCTTCTTTACGAGTCGTACGGTTCGCTTGCTGCCTTCCTTGAGTTCCAGAAGATCCCAACGATCCAAACTATCTGCCGCGACCGTGCAAACGATTCTGCCGCGACGTTAATAGCACACCGCCAAGATTTTACCCCACAGACGTCGCACTTACAGCCTTTAATGCCATTTTCTTGCTTTATTTCTTCCTTCCTTCCTTTCCTTCTTTGCACAAAAGGAGGTTGGACAAAAGCCTTGGGTACAAAACACAGGCCATTCCTAAGTTTTTGTATTCTTGGAGGATCGTCGCACTTTTCTTTGTCGATGAACGATGTACTTTTTCTTATCAACTCTAGCTCACTACGAAAATTATCAGCATTATTTATTTTTCAAACTGCTTTGTTTCTGTTCGCGAGAATGGTTATAGATTTACTTAACCCATAACTAAAAATATCCAATCTATTGACATCAACGCAGAATATTACAAAGACAGTAGTTATTCTATCTGTCAAGTATATGAGTATTATTTTTTTATTATAATTACATATTATAATTTATTATAATTACATATTAATTAATGCAATAAAATTGTAAGTCTGTAGTTACTAATTAATCATTGAAAATACCTAAGAATATCGTATGCTGTTATGATTGCAACTTAATATAATATAACTTTTTACGATTATTCCCCGTGTAACACTGAGCGGCTATTACAAATAATAATAAAAATAATCTTGTCTCCTTGATTAAATTTAAGCGAGTCTAACGTGCCTACAGTGACAAACATAAGGGGAGGAATCGATATAGAAACAACAATAATGAGGGACGACAATTATGTTTGATGGTGCAACTGTCATTCCTTGGCATGCCTTTGGTGAGTTCTGTAACGTATCATTTTGCACTGTCATCGAGAAAATTTGCCAAAAAAGAAGGAAAAGAATCCAAAGAAGCCGTAGTACGTTCGCCGCGAATTCCACCGGACGTAAAACCACACTTTACTCAATGATATGTGTGTAAATATACATACGTATAATGAGGTTGTTTGACGGGCAGCAATAATGCCGGAGCAAGGGCTGCAACAATGTAAGTGAAGTTGCAGTGTATAAAAGAGAGAGACTACGACAACGAGAGGATGAGACTCAGGGTGCCTCTTACACACTTTGTATGAAATATCAACCACCGTGAAACTTGAACGCCCTGAGAAACTTGGAGAATTCTTCTTGCTCAACGTAAATCATTTTTACTCGCTTGTTCGCTTCGCTCAGTCTCGATTCGATTATCAATCCCTTTAAAGTTTGCTTGCGAAAGAGCTGAAAAATTTCGAGAATTCTTTATGAAAAGCCCGAATAAAAGCAATGCGGCGAAGGGTAGGGAAAGTTGGATGGCCGTGTTTATCGATATTTACCAAGAAACGGTTATTCACTCAACTATGTTCCAGTATATCAGACCCCGCGAACGTCTTCCTTCTCGTGCTTTGGTTTATGAAAAAGTTTTAAAATTAATAAAGAATCCCGCCGACCCTACCGGCCTGTTGTCCCTACTTTAGGCCTCTATCTGGCCGGCAAATTCCTACTACAAAAATATCCCCTCTTCGATCCCGAGACGTCCCTGAAATTTATTTTTTCTTTGCAAATTTTACATTCGAACGTATAATCGAGGCATTTAGAAAGCATATGCCTGTGCTGACAGTGAAGCTATTATAACAAAAAATCATTTTTATTGTTGCAAAGAGCCTCATC
This sequence comes from Hedychridium roseum, assembly GCA_963989215.1. Classification (NCBI taxonomy): domain Eukaryota; kingdom Metazoa; phylum Arthropoda; class Insecta; order Hymenoptera; family Chrysididae; genus Hedychridium; species Hedychridium roseum. The sequence continues at coordinate 8,506,433 of OZ022313.1, read as the reverse complement.
ATTCATAGAGCAAATGATTCTTCATTTCTGATTATGTATTACTTCTAATAGCTATGCATTTTCAACAATAACAAAAGTATCACTACTTGAGAAAGTCTATATTTATATGTATCTGCCTTCAAGTAATTATACTACATCTCAATGGATTTAAAAACTTAAAAATAGTGAGATTTCATTCGACGCAAAGGATTACTCCAAGTATCCATATGTATAATGAGAAGTTGTCTACATATTTATTTGCTTCTTATGGCTAAATACATATGTAAGGTATTTTGTTGATCATTTGTAATTTTCTCACAGTCCTAACTACTACAATAGAACTTTTAAATACTTACGTCACCCTGTTCAGATAAGGACGACACTACTGTATTAGGATGCATATTGAAATTATTCTCAAAGAATTTTCATAGAGAAGATTTTCACTGGCCGAGTTTGTCCACCCTACGGTCAGGAAAGTATGTCTTACGAGGAAATATTCTTTTCAAAGTCGAATATATTAAAACAATCATATAAATGTATTTCATGTAAAATTATCGTGCTGTATTTACAATCTTTCGCTCAAATGCTCATGGCTGTAGACCATGTAAGATTCACAGATTATACAAAATGGGAAATCTTATTAAAAAATATGCATTTTGTTTAAATCCGGGGATCAATCACACCATGTCTATACATGTATGCTATACATTTCTGCACACGTAGCTTTGGATACGTGTGTTTCATCGATTTGACGGTATTATCAGTGTGTTGAAAAAAACCGACGTGACTGTCAACCTGCGGCTCACGTGTAACAGGGATCATTAAACTAATATCTAAACGATCGGATGATTAGAGAGCCGTACGGTATTTATGGTCCCGTTTCGTCCGGTGAGCTTCCAGCCATGGGATAATACGGTTAACCGCGATGGCCATTAGTCTTTCCAAATCGATGCGCACCGGCTGCCCCACGCTAATCCAGAATCGACGTCGATTACGCTCGCCATTCGCGCATTCTTTCCCTTTACGCCGACCCTTTTACTAGGAGTTATAGAAGATAAGTTAGCTGTTGTTAACACCGCCTCTCTTACGATGAATATAAACATTCATAACTCATATGTATGGATTGCAGAAATGTAGCCTAAAGGAACGTGATGATTTACATAAATTGCTTTAAGTACACATATGCGAACAAAAGTTGATTATTTTTTATTTACACCGGTATTGAGATAATTTTCCACATAAAAACCATACGACAAAACAAGGTCAAAATCTTGTTTACCGTTAGTTAAGCAATATTCGTAGATTTCTAAAGATCGGTTTGGATATCGCCAAACATCGCAAGGTTTAACAGTTAACGTGTTAAAATATTCCATAAACGGTTTTTTCAAAATTATAAATAACGTAAGAGTACGTTGTTTGAAAGAGGACATACATAGAAATTCTCTATGCTGTATGAAATGAATCGCTGACTCGCAGATGCGTAGCGTGGTGGTATTTGTTTCGGTGTGGCATTTTGAGCAGCGAATAACAAGATCTCACGCTGAGTACCGAGCCGACTAACTCGCTGCAACCCTATCCACTCTTTCGCTCGCAAGACGCGAGTAAGTCTGTCCGTCTACCTTTTGTTCTCGCCTCGATGCGCTACAGTTGCTTCGCCGCTCGAAGATACTAACAAGCGACGGACGACCATTCTCCCCTGCATGCTTTATTTTCTACGCGATTTTTCTCTCGGGCACGTACAAGCGAACCGGACTCACGGATCAATGACTTTGAAATCGAGAACAGTGCACGAGGTGCACCAACAGGTGTTGCACCGAATCTTCCGACCCTACAGAATCGATACTTGCCAGAAAATTTCCCACGAGCATCGCTTATCTTTCCACACCTAATAATAATCATTCTTCGCGACAAAAACAATTCCATTAAGATTACGACATTTTTGAACGATAGCTATCTTATATAGTGACCACAGTAAGTACACATTATGTACAAATTTTACGCTTAATATTTATTTTAAATGAATTTCAATTCGGCACAAAAGAAAATCCAACCTGTATTGCTCGGAAAATGTCTTGAGTGTCTTATTCGCAAAAATAAAATACAGCGTACCGTAATTTCACCAAAGTTCTGTCTTATGAGAGTTTTGATATACGATTTTATCATAATAATCTCCAGTTTACTCAATAGATGTAGTAACCAAGAGTTACAGACAAAACAACATCTTTCTGCATTAATGAATTATACATACTCGTAGGCGTTCAAAAATATTGGCTTATGTTTACCGGAATTCAATCCAAGTAAAACAAATCGTATTTTATCACATGTGAGTGACCAAAGGAATTGTAATCTTGTTGTTTTTTTTTTTAAATTTTCAACGTTTAGTCTTTTGTAGTGGATCCGTTTTCCGCATGACTGCGGTGCGTTAAAGACGATAAGAAGGTTCGGTGAAGAGAAGGAGGGGGAGTAGGAATAGTGTGGAAACAAACAGAGGAAGACAAAAGAGGACGATCGTTGTTTCGTAGGGATGGACGGGCCGACAGAGAGGCCGAGCCAGCGAATTCCGCACTCCATGAATTATTCAGGGTGTCTTGATCCGCACGGTCGTCCGGCGGCAGTGCACCAGCCGACAGACGGATTCTACTGATCCATTCTCCATCGAAACAGGAAAAGGACTCGCGGATAGATAAATTGATGGATAAACAGAGGTGTAGAACCTCGGCTGTTTTTCTTCATTTTCCCTATCTCTTGTCTTTCGATTCTTTCCCTCTGTGTACAACATGCTCTCTGTAGATGATCCACGTTATACAGCTACATCCGACAGAAACATATTTCATTATTTTTAGCGTACAATATTTTCTTAAATTTTTCGCCAAGTAGTACGTATATGAGTTTATCAAAGAACCAACATTTGTCCAATTTTCTTACATGGAAAATGCTGACACTTTGAATATTATTTCCATTATAATTCCATTTAAGGACGATGACTACTTGTCACATTAGCGCAACTATGTACTTTGCGAAATGATGTCTTGTAATGCAAATGATATAATCGCCATAAATGATAGTAGGAAAATAATATTTGACTCAAAATATATTACGCGACTATACGCTATATTACTATTATTACTATTATATACGAAGGTTATAAAATAGTAGAAAGACTGCACGGTACGCGTAAATTAGCATTTAAAAGAATGCTTACTATTTTTAACGCTGAATATAAAAAATGTGTCGCGGGCACTACAATAGTTTGTAAAATCCTACTAAAATTAGGCTTGCTATCTAGAAAACTGAAAATCTTGGGAACTCCTTTCTTTCCATCAATGATTTCCATCGGTCCGCAAAGTTGGTATCTGCCGTTTATTTACGGCCCGTATAAAAATTAAGCTCGCTTGGATTTTTTTACATCTCGTTATGCAGGATCGGTGCTCGCGGTGTCGTCTTGTCGGGTTTCGCGAACGCACGGCTGCAGATTAAGATCGCAGCCTCGACTGTCAGGAATCGCGGCAGTCGGTGGTGAAGGGATGAGTGACAAAGGGGGACTAGCGACGGTGGCAGGGTGAGGGGGGGAGGTAAAGGGGATCCTTGGGCACGCATCCATGTACGGCAGTCGGTTCTTCGGTCTCTCGTTCATTCATGTAGATCCAGGGTGGCCGTCGCGTCGACCGTCAGCAGCGGGCTTCTTCCTCTCTTGGGACACGCTGAGGAGCACGAGTGCTCGAAAGCACGAGAGCACGAGAGCACGAGCGCGCCGTCGAGAAATACCGCTCAAACTTGCTCTCCCTCGACTCACAGCGACATAGCATAACCGGTAAAAATACAGCGCGTCGTGGGAAACGTCTCTTTCATTCCCGACAGTAAGCACGGTAAAAACTTGCTCGAACATACCGGCATCGCTTTACGGAACAAGCATTTTCTGCTTTAAAAATGCAATATATTGAAAAAAATAATGTGTGCACATATAAAAATATGGACAATCATGCAGCAGAAGCCGGACCAACATTCTGACTGCATAGTATTTCTACATCATCTTTTTCGTTGTAGACTCATTATTAAGATTTTTAATTTCATAAGCACCCCATGTCCACGTAGATACAAAATGTATACTCAAAGTGGAATGACGAAATAATTATAATAAATTTAATAACAAGTGTTTCCGATACTGGTCGTCGTATAATGAAAAAAATTGAATAATAAGAAGAGTATTAAAGTGCATAAACGTTGATTCCTTGTTACACACATTGTTAATGTAAGCAGCATTTCTCGCGAGTTGAAAAGGAATAAACGAGCAGATTTTTCATGATTTTTCCCGCGGCAGTATAACTCGAGATTAGCTGCATGCGTTATCCCGTCATTTATAATCTGCAAAAAGGTAGTACGATACGATTATAGCGAGTAACTTGCAAGGTGCGACATTAATTCCCGATTATCTGGAAAATCACGATTTTCCGAGTGGTGCTCACAGGTAGGGTGAGAACGTCGACTCGACACTTGGCTAATTGGAGCCTGCCGGCGTGAGTATCCTTCCTCTGACACAACTACGAGTGTCTTGTGCGCGCGGGCGACACGCACGCTAGAGGATTAACCCTACGAACAACAGAGACGAGTAGATCGAAAGTGAGAGAGAGACGGAACTCGAGGAGCTCTAAACGGTGCGATTCACCTCGTCGTCCATCTCACTGCATCTACGGGGTGTCCCCGTATGAATGACATCGTTCGCTACAAATAACATTATATCGTATCGGATGTTTGAGGATGTCTTTTACGAAGTTGCTTAAAAACATACGATTTCTAGCTTAATATTAGGTCGAGTCATAAGTAACTTCCGATACTACGATAGATTCTACATAGCTGCATCGGAAGTTACTTATGACTCGACGTAATACTAGTGTCGGCCGACAAAGAAAAAAACGACTCGAAGCTCTTTCCACCTTGAGACCTTACGGCTAGTATCTTACCCCCACCAATTATCCTTTCTCCCTGTTACGTACTACACAAAGAACGTCTCGTCTGCAGAGTTAGTAAACCTAAGAATCGTTTGATAGGGAAAGAACTGAAAAAGCCATCCGCGATAATTTGTAGTGGGAGAAACTTCAAGCTGTTTCTTTCATTTTCCGGACTATTATGCATATAATTGAAGATGTTAAAATAGATTAGGAGAAAGTTTATATTTTTTCTTTAACTTTTCAAAGGAATAAAAGGAAAACTTGTATTTAACCGCTACATTCTTACATACTGCACCTGCTTTCCTGATGTTTATCTTATAGTTTCATGCTGTCTCTTTTAAATCGAATTCTCATTGCATGTTGGGGGAAAAATTGTTGAGATAGGAAATAGATGTTCTTGATTTTCAAGAGTTCAAGTTGTTTTAGCTGAAATTCAATCGCAAATGCAGATTATACGTAAAAGAATCCTTTAAAACAGAAGCAGAAGCCAGTTCCGCTGAAAAATTCGCAAAACCTCGTCCTATTCTTACCACTCCAATCGCTTTACACGATAGGTCGAAAATCTCTTGATATAACAACGTTTCATCTTATAATATAAATTATGAATCTATCCGTCCTTCAGAACTTTGTAATTACCCGTAGGTATTAGTTATTTCGCACAAGAAACATGTAATATTAGATACGATATACTTATGGAACTTCACCATTATGATTGATTTCATATTTCATGTAGAAATTGCGTATTTATGCACAAGCTAATGCATTTGAAATGAAACTTAACATTTTTCTGAAGTTTTGAAAGAAAGTCTACCACATTATTCTTTATACTGATTTTCATGAGAATTATGCCGTTTTTTCTTTGGAACAGTCAGTAGTACAGTAGGGCAAAAAGATGAGATGAGACTGGAAGAAAAGCTGATCCATCTACATTTTGTGGTTATGTGAGCTCGTGAGTAAGAAACGATTGTTCGCTTCGCGGTTGGTATTGAGCTGATGAGGATTAGCGTTCAGTTTAAATTCTTATGTACTCAGAGTATCCGTTAAATGTTGATCCGAGCGCACATCCCGAAAGCTATGCGCCCTTTTAGAAAGAATGGAGCATAACAGGAAAGACGTACGAAGGACAAAGTAAAGAAGATAGAGGGTGGGAGGGTTGGAAGGCCGGAAAAGAGGCGTCTTTTGACGTTCTTTTCGGCACCTAATTGTATTGAGTGTCTTAATCAGCGTGTAAGCGAGGAAAGTCAAAGCACCAAAAGACCGGCTTCTCCCCGTCCTACTATTTCATTCTGCATCTCAAAGACGCAATTTAAAAGTATGTTAAGCCCACAGCATTATGGCCTCTCGTGTATTTATCCGCCCCAGATCCCGTTGGATATGAATTTAGTTTATGGCCCAGGCTGTTACAGCTTCGGTAAACGCTTCTTCGTACAAAAACCATCCACTATTTCTCTAACACGTACGTACGCACGTAGTTCCGTAATTTCGGAATACCAGGCTGATGAGCAATATAATACATTGTGTCTAAAAGAACATGTGAATAAGCATTTAGATGAAGAATACGACATAGTCTGTCTGAAATACTATATTTGGCCCAATGCCTCGGGAAAATATTGTTCAATATGTGATTTAATTAATTTTAATAATAATTACCAACGCAATGACACGATCTAATTATAGGTATAGAAAATATTGACTATAATCTTACAAAAGACATAATTTCCTACGTTCATATCTGACTATCATTGGCAAGTGTAGATCAATGTTGTACTTCAATGTTGTAAGCTGTTCACATTAAATTATGTTTCTTATACCGTTGTTCGTTCCTATTTGCTGTAGCAAACACAGATATTGAATACTCGGAGAATTAAATCGTAATATCTGCTTTTGGGAAATGGAGGTGAATGACTCGAGCAGTTGATGAATGGTTGATGCACTATTCTATTTCAACTATACATTTATACGCATCACTCGCAATGAAAGTGAAGAAACGAGCTTATAGATGAACAGTAATCGGTAAAAACATATTTGTTGTAAATTTGACTTGAAGAACTAGACTTTTAGACTGACTTCTTCCTGACACATTGCTGGGAAGGTAGATTTTTCGAAGGTTGCAACGGTTGCAGATTGAGAAAGTTTTCACCGTATTTAAAATCATGGCAGGAAATACGTAATAGAGTATTGGAGAAGGGAATAAATTGGAACAAGCTTCGGAATTGTCTTGTCGTTGATTCAGCGTAGAGCTTGTTTGGGGATGATATATCGATGAAGTAGATTAAAAGACAGTAAATGCTGCTATCCAATTTTGTCGGTGCGGAGGTAACTTGCACGTGCCAGGCGGTAATCATTTCTGGTATGGTAGTTTGACTGAAATGCTCGTAAGCGGTGGTCGACAGTTGAAAGCTGCCGCATACGGGGCATGTTGAAATCGGTGGAGAATCGAGGGCGGATAACCAAGGGTCTGGACAGGTCCGACGTGCCTTCGGCACGTGCCGATCGCCTGCTAAAACGCAATAAATTTCCTTGACAACTCTCCTACTTGGGCCGATGGCAGGCGCCAATGTGCCCATGAGATCATAATAAAGCGCCTGCACGGAACAAGCTTGACTATCAAAATCCTAATCGCGCTCACTGACCCTCCGATGGAGTGCACTCTACTAAAAACATTGTACTCTCAAATACTTTTGAATTAAAAAAAACGACAAGCAGCGCATCGAAATTTTCGGTGATGATACTAGAATAATTTATGAACTTCCAAGGAAATTGTTAGTAATTAAATAATTGAGATCTAAGGAAAAATGTAATTACGTCATTTTGAGATGAAACTTTGCATATTAAGAAATTTGCCCATTATGAAACGTACTCTGCGATTAACAGCTAAGGAAAAATAAAATGTAATCGCTCACAATGTAAGAATAATTTAATTGAGTCATCAGTGTAGCAATTTTCATGTTGACTTATTATTTTCACTTACAAGAACGTTACAAGAACACTTACAAACCATTCACGACTTTGTATGAAGTTCCTTATTTTTTGTGCAATGTTGAATTGATAGTATTTTGAGATGATTGATGCACAACCCTTCGACGAAAGCAAAAGATAATTAATTTAAAATACATACATATCACATTCTAATGAATATTTTGCGTTGTGCAAGATGTTTCAGATAACGTGAGCACTTGAAATATCTCTGTTGCCTTTGATGATATGAAAGAATGTTCCTGGAAGAAACTGTTTCGAAATCATTTCGAATCATTTGTGAAATGAGCGCTTTACATCGCATACGAATAAAAATACGGATAAAAACCTGTATTGTTGAAAATTGTCTGAAAGTTAACAATTTTATATCAATGAATTCGTCGTTTTTATAAGCCACAACACTAGTTAAAAAAACATCGATGCTATCGATAACTTCGGAAAGAACAACCGTAAAAAAATGATTTGATAATCAGAATGTTGTCCTTTTTGGATCAAGCAATTACTCCTTGAAACTTATTTTTTTCTTATTTTGTCACATCACCGAAGACAACAGAAATGTTATGTGTGATCGAGTTAGGTGAAACACTCTGTACATATATTTTGCATATTTTAATAACACCAGTTTACTGTAAAAATGTATAGGTATTAATTAACGGCACAGTAGCACAGTTAGAAAATACAGAATATTCTCTAACATTGCGGTCAGTTAAATCTCGATTGACTTCGTATGTTATTAATTAATTTTGCCTATAAAAGCGAATAGTTAAACAGCCAATGTAATAGTAGTAGCGAACAATATGAATATAGTAATAATGAATTTCCCGTTTGCCAAGTCAGTATTATTATAGAATTTTTGATGACCGTACCGAATGCGATTCATCGGCCGAATCCATTTCGTGACAGGTAAAAAATATCAATCTCAGCGATGTACATTAATAATAGGAAATACGGAAATATCGATTGTGACGCCCATTCGAAAAAAAGAAGCGTGTAGTACTTTATTCATCAAAATTCTCTCCTGTTTCGCAACTTTCATTAACGCTTAAAACATGAGCGTTCGTTATTTTGAAAGATTTCATTATCAAAATTGAATTCTGAAGGCATTTCGCACAAATCCAATTGGCACTAGAAGAGTCTTACGTTTGAAAAGGATTGAAAGGAGAGGCTCCTTGGTGTAACATTGAACGATAGAATCTCCTGAAGCTGCGCTGCATGAGCGAATATAGTCACTGATCATGATAATGATGTTGTTGAGCGGTTGATGGTGTATACATGTAACGGTGACTGACGATAAATGGTTTAATGGGTGATTCTAGTGGGGCCTGTGTTCGGGGGCCGATGCGGCGCGGAGGCGCTCGGTCTGGGGCTGGGGCTGTCGCTGGGCCCGGCCTACAGGTTCGCTCTGCCCCCGGGACTCGCTGCCAAGACCACCCGCTGCCTTGTATTCGACCAAGGTAGGCCTATATTTTCTCTTTCAGCTTCCCTCCCGACTTGCAACACACCTCATGATAACTCGATTAAGCAATTCTTTCCGTCGTTACTTTAACGCTCTTCAACATATACATTGCCGTGTATGCTTTTAATTGCCTTAATCGGCTTAGTTATTAACCGTTTTATTCAACTTGATTCACGCTCTAAAATGTATTACACACGCTTTCTGAAATATATATAACACCAATAACACAATAAAAATATAGATAACTAAAATATATGTAAACACGATGTAGTGAATATGGGTTAACCCTTTCAACTTGTATCGTTTGATTCCGACATATTTTCCTATTTCGAGAATAAACATTGAACTTAAAGAAGTTTTTTGCGTACCGTATTATATGGTAAAGATCCATATAATAAGATACGATACGACATGTATGAATTCGTACAATGAGTAACACATACTTTTAAATATACTACGTATATATCTGAGATTACGGGATAATCGCATTGGAGGTAACATATTTCGTCGCGGAAATCTGACGTCCGGCGTCTGCTAATTGCGCATGTATGTCTCCGGTGTCACGACGGAGCTTACTAATTTCGTGGCATCGACGGTGGACGCCCGAGGCTTAAGGCTCGGCATGCTGCTCTGATCCGACCGGCAGACATGTTATCGATCCACCTAATCTAGTTGTCGGATCGACTAGGCGCGTTTATACCTTGCTTTGCAAAGTTGCCAATGACACGCCACTTAATCACTGTGCATGCTCCTACCGCTACATCAATAAGAGAAAAGTATAACATCATACAGAACATTTGCCCCAGCAGGTATACATTTTCTGACGCAAGGTAACGTGCTTAGTGTGAAACATGATAAAAAAAAATGTGTCAACTAATGAATTATTCTTAAGTAGATTAAAACATGTCCCAAATTAGAAATGAAATTGAAAAAATAAATAGTCTTCTAAATTAGGTTTCTGGATTCTAAAATTATTAAGTCGTGTTAGGATCATTTCTTCGGTGACTTAATTGTAATATCGTCTACTTGTAATTTTGAAAAGTTCAAACGCATTGATTGAAACGATAATCAATTTTACAGAACTCTCAAAACTAAAGTCGAGATGCGATTGATCTATAAGCGACAAAGATAACGAAGAATATTTTCGAGATTTCTCTTCTCATAACGGTGAAAAAATGTTTCCATCGCATCGTGCAGGGGGGCAGACTGATTTGTTTTCATCCGGCGCAACTGCATCGCGTGGTATCGATTGAAAACATATTCGTAAAAAAACATACTTCAATATCCGGTGTAGTTTGGCTTTCTCACCGAATATACGCTTTCAATATCCATTTCCTCTGCAACCTGTTTTCCGTCCGTTTTCGATCTCTCCGCTTCCGCTTCTGTCGTCTCTCTTCTACCAACTTTTTCTCCTCTACTTGTCCTCTACTCCTCCACTACACGGTATACATATGCACAATCATGTGTACGCGTGCTTATCGGATGTGCTGGACATACACACGACCTCGATGAAACGGGTCACGTACTTCACGGGACAATGCAGTAACAGGACGGACGTAACACGGTGTTTACAATTTAACCAACAGATACTGACCTACTCTAAGAGCAACAGTCGACTCCAAGATATTACATAATTTTATATTACTCATCTTCTTAATACGAGTAATAGTATAGATTACTTGTATTTGCGAGACTTTGCAGAAATTAAAAAGATGATTAACGTTTTTAGAAGGAATTTCAAATCATCGTGCTAACTGGAGAGCTATGAATTACAAACAGCTTTAGTATTTCTTCTCGTTTTTCAGGGAAAGAACAGAAAGAATTTTCTTTCCCACTATTTCGAATTAATTTTGTCTATCTCTCTATTCTAGCTTTGTTCTTTAGTCCCATTTTAATCTTTCAATTTTCAATTTTTATGTAGTTTTAATTTCCTAGATCTATCTTGTTGAGAATTCATGTATGTACTTCTAATTCTGATCCCTCCAGATTAATAAGCAATTGTATAAGGCAAAAAAATAGAAATATAAAATCGTATATTTCTTTAAACATAAAATTCTACATGTTCATTATGACAAGAAAGTGCTAAAAAGTAACAAATTTTAGGCATTTTGAGTGACTGTCAAAAAAGTTTTTAAAACTCAAGTATATTACAGACAATCTCAACTAAGGTATATTAAATGATCAGTACTAGTACTAGTATCCGTTACAGTTGTCATAGATAAAGATATGTATTAATCAAGAACAAATGGCCCTCTGCTCGATTATTTCGAAGGTAAAAGCGATTGTTTTACGGAAGTTGTGGGGGGAGGGGGGTGTACCATACACATTTGTCGTCGAGATGAGGCGACGACACGCTCTTGCTAGCTTCTTCCGATTAAACGAGTCGAGATATCGTCTGATGATACGATTACGTCCCTTTCCCTCGTACTAACTTGGGTGGCCGTGCAACCTTTATCGATCGGAAAGCTGTCAAAGCTCTCTCGTTTTGCCCTTGTCCGCTGGCATCAATGTCACTTTTAACTTCGGATCAACTGTCACGCACCGGTGAACATAGAACGACTAAAGTCGTAGCTTCTTTCTTCTCATCAAGAATTGTGCCTTCGTTGTTTACTGTTACATGATTCACCGTCTGCATCGGAATTTCTTTTTGGAAATTAAAGATGATCGTCGGTGAGTTTTTTCTAGTTCAGCGAATAAAGACAACGTTTAAACGATTGAACTGCCATTTTAACCCAATATACCGATAACAGAATTCTAGACAAACAATTTTTGTGCGACATTGTATGTTGGATTATTTCTCTTCTCAGGCTAAAATTTCGTTGTGCGATAGCCCTTTTAAGTTTAGAACGAGGAGAACTGAGAGCTTGATTTCGCCCTTAGGCACCTCTTTCCTCGTCGGCTACCGCGCGAATCGTTTCTGGGATGGCGGGGTGGGCGGCAAGGGAGAGAGAACGACTTCCTCGATATTTTAATAAAGAATATTGCAAGACTCTGCTCACTTACTTAGTCACGCCGAGCGATTACGTTAAATTAACCAAGGGCCGAAGATTCTCTGTCCATCCGCCCTCTACTCCGCCCATTTTGAAGGATTCTCGATACTCCAGTACTTCTTCCGTTTTCACACCCCGCAGCTTTAATTATCGATTTAATTAGACTACGCTATGCCTTTAAATTCGCGCTCAATCCGGGCACAAAGGATCGCAGTTGTTCGATATTCCCAGCTGTTCTCTTTGATTGTTGAATTTTTCCACGTTTCCCGAAATTTAAATTAAAATTATTAAAGGGATATAATGTGAAGCGCACCTCGCAGTATTGGAAGTGAGACTTTGTCTCCTACAAAATCTGCTAGCATTCATTTACAGTATTGAATAATATACATACATACTTTTATAAAATTGTAAAACAGTACTGATTTTTTATTATGTACAAATTGTTACCTTTATTGATCGTAACTGTACTGTACTAATAATATAAATACCAATCAAATTGGTAACAACACGCAATGATATTGTAGAATAAATGTTTGTTTAGTAACATAATACTCAATCAATAACTCACATCCAAATTAGGAAAATATTGAATGGTAGCAAACTACTGTATTGTTTTTTTTGTACATTCTTTCATGAGATTGGAGAGCGCTTCCTATCTTGTGTCTGTAAATTTCAAAGTTGTTTATATTGTTAATCTCATAGCAGTTGTACGCGCAAAGGACATTTGTGCGCTAATACTTTATTCCCTGAACATAAATTTCTTTACCAACAAAAATTTTCTATCTGTCGACTTCTTGTTACAGTAATTAAAGAGTAGCTTAGAATGGGTTAGAGTGGGTTTCACGTGTACCTATGAATTGCGTACCATAGCACAATCCATTAAAGAGTACACAGTTACTATAAGTATCATGCTCACCAGCATTCACTTTCAGATTTAAAGAGACATACCAGTTGGTGTTATACTATTCAAAACGTTCTGATGTGTTTCAATAACAACTGCGTTAGTTATCCATATTTCATAATGCTTCACGATATAGTATTGTAAGTACGCAGCAGAATAATATACATGTACCTATATGCATCGGCTAACTGTTATTACATAGACTGTTCGGGCTGCTTTATTTGGGTTTTTCGCATCAGTGTTGTGTAAAATATTTTCAAAGAGACAAGTAACAGAAGAATAATATTGATTCTCGTTTCCACACTCAAAATAACAGTTTCGTTAAAACTTTGACAAAAGAACCGCGTATTAGTTTAATCTAACAATAAAATCCTTAATAAGAGCATGGCAAAAATTCGCATTTAATTATAAGACAAATTAACAGTCGAAAGATGTGATGTTTTCTCCTGGGTCGAAAAAGTGGCTTCAGTTGGTTTCCTCATAATGAACACTGACGATAGCCGCGTGAAGGTGCGTAATAAAAATGAAAACTGGCGCGCACACATGTACACCCATACACTGGACATTTAAGAAAAATTATATTACACGACGTAGCAACATAAAATGACGATAAAATGGGACGATTATACGAGCTTTTTGGTGCAGCCATGTCCGAGAATGTTCCGTGACGTAGCAATTAAGTAGCGACGTAGCGATTTCTCTCATTTCGTGATCGAACGACGAGGTAATCAAAAGTGTTCTCCGGCAGTTTGTTCCTGCACGTCTGACGAATTCGCCATTTTTTAAGCGTCATTGCTGAGGAGTGTTGGTGCGCCGCAAATGACACGGCCGGTCAGCAAACTAATATAAAGTTTAACAGCATGGTCCAACTGCAAGGGCCAGCTTAATGCCCCGTCGTTCGGGGGCCTTTCTTAGTACTCACTGACTCTTCTCTTCCTCGAAGGTTATCGGTATTTCAGAGGCTCATAATCAAATTTAGTTCCTCACCATGAAAGAACTGAAGAAAGCTGCGACTTTTTAATGGTCCGACGCGTATACCAACTATCCGACTGACTGGTCAAACGTAGTGATTAAACCCAGCCCACGCGATCATTCTCATATAGCTGTCAATTATTGCGTGGTCACAAAATGCGTATTTGAAACAGACGTTACTCACGAGACGCGAAATTATCGGTTTTGTTGCCAAAGAGCCGATATTCATTCAATTTTCTACTCAAATCTACATACATTCAAAGAATTCCACCCCCAAGGACGGAAGTTTTTTTATAATCGTGCCATATTTATACCAATATTCCCATATACACTAGAAAGTTCTTCATTCGATTTTCGGTAATGTATACTCGCGACTTAAAAAACTGATAGAATATTAATAATGAATCAAAGAGACCGTTCTGTACATCCCAGAGTACGTTAATAGCTCTTCTTGAAACGCAAATCATGTTATTATTATGCCATTCCTTTAAATTTCAAATTGTTCTTTGTAACATTGTGGGTGTACGTCACAAAACTATTATTTAAAGCTATTTATAGTTTCTCACTTCTGTATTTTCCATCATTTGCAACCTGCAAAACAAACATGGATATATAAAAATACATTTAGTTATATTAAGTTATACAAGTTTTTATGTACTTCTCTCGAGTTGGAGTTTCTATTATATTTCTTTACCGTTTAAGCGTCTATGTCGTACGATACTTCGCTTTTTAATGCGCGTTCTTTAATAGAACCACCTATTCTCGGTCCTCCAAGTTCTCCTTATTTCGTGTGGTGGCTGATATTGATGCACGTTTTCTTCCTTATTATTTTTGCAAGTATCGAATGACGCAAAGGACCGAGTATTGCTGGCCTCTTTTTGTTCTTCTCTTCCCTTCAACGTGCTACAGAATATTTAATTAGTTTTTCCAGGACAAACGTTGCTAAAGTCTCCTTAACTCTCTCTTTTCGTCTTATCTCTTTCTTTCTCTCTCTTCCTGGCGAGCATCCATAAATGTTAATTGCAGATGAAGTGGTAATAAGAAGCCTTCCATGGAATACCCTCTGGCACTGTGCTCTCTGTTCTGGATTGCCGGCAAGGCGAAGACCACCCCTCGTGCTCCTTAATTCTTACGGCACTTAACGACCGACCATGAACGTTCTTCCACCGAGGAAAGCCACGATAGACGCATTCCACCCTCGTTATGACTTTGCTGACATCTTGATGCAACATCGCCTAAATATTTATCGTCCTCGATCCACTCCACTTCCCTGTACAACACTTTTTACAATTGACTAACAGATAAGAAGCTTTTAAAAAGGTTTATATTTGCGTTTCCAACAAAAATCAACGGCCAATCTGTTAATCGATACTTACTCTCCTTACTGTATGTAAAATGTTTCATCTGAATGCAAGGAGAATATACTAAAGAGGTGCCACAGGAATAATATTATTAATTATCAAGCTGTTGCCGATTTCGTCCATTAAATTTTTACAAGTTTCTACTTTCTCGGTCTTCAATATAAAAATTTTGTACTGCCATCGAGACCCTGAGCAACACTCTAGTTCCATAAAACATAACGATGTATGTAAGTCCTCGAGATTTAGGGAAATTATTTCATGCGACACAGGTTCCGGTCTGATTGGCAAGATTCGCCAAGCTGGAAAACGCGAGACCGCGGATCTCGGGCGTATCATGGGCGCAGGAACTTTCGGTAATTTTCTTGGCAGCGGAAGAGCGGCGGAAAAGCGTTTGAAGCCGAGGCGGAAGGGGAGATCGAGAGAGGAGAAAAATCAGTGACTCGATGTTTCGTCGCGGCGAGGGTCAGAGGCGGTAGGTGGCCGGTAGACGACGAGGGTCCTGGCCTCCAAAGGCAGAAAGAACGGAATTTAATTAAGTAAAATTACTGTCGCCGAGGCGCGAGAGGAAGAGTGAAAGGAGAAGGTGACGATGCAAGACGTTACGTCGCGCTTCGAAAGCGTGCAGCCTGGCATTGAGGGCCGCTATAACGATCTCATCCCACGATAAAAACGAAGTAATACAAAGTAAACGAATTCGCAGCAAGCCCGCATCTTACTCCTCCCCTCTTCTCACTTGTGCCCTTTGCCTATCTTTTCTCCCTATTAAATACCCCAACGGCGATCGTTACAGCTGATTTCCCGACACGATTTTACGAGTTATCCAGCCGTACTGCTATGTGAATAGGCATATGTGATCTTTCGTCAAAACTTATATTAGTGGAAAACGTCCTAGATAACTAGACGCCATTGTATTTTCATCGCTCAATTATGCACCGCAGCATGCATGTATGTGAACTGATAAAGAGTAAATGGTGAAATTATTCTTGGGGTTTGCCAAAGTATTTACGATATACTCGATAAAAATGTTTCTGCTCGTTTTACTCCCTTAACTCATTTATTATGGGATCATTAAAATTCCGTGGCTATAAAGTTTTTATAAAATTACGTATTTCCGTAGTTTTAATGTAACGTTTAAGGCTGACACGTTAACTTGCACATGCCGAAAAGCAGGGCACTTATAATCGGCCGTACATATAAAAATAACGAATTACAATAATATGGAGTAAAAGATTCGTGATATCCACAATCCTTTGCCACAGTAGAATTTAAGAGTGAAAAGACAGTGGGACATACCTCGAGGACATACTTATACTTTATCGGTAACCAGACAGAATAAGACTGCCAGCTACCACCAAACTTTCTAAAATATTTATTTTGTCCATTTCCCTTGTATCAATGGTCTATTCTTAAAAAATATGCTATACAGCAAAAAGAGGTGTTATAGCACAAAAAGAGATGGTGCGTACTTAGGGGTTAAGTGGTACGAAATCTTTCAGCGAACTAATCATCCAAATAGTACCGTGCTTGGAGACAGATCTAGGCGTGAAAAAGCTTGCCGAGAGCTCGCTGCGACGAGGGTGCCTTGCGCGAAGTCGATACTTCTGGTAACACATGGCACAGTCATTCTCTCGCCTGGAAGATACGAGAAAGCGGAATCACCCTCTAGATCTCGCGGAAGGTAATGCTGCCGGCGTGCGTTCATCCCCGTAGATCCATGCAATCACAGGGAACGACCCTTTTACGCGGCGTTTATGAAAAATAATATCACAACCGCCCGGAGTACCGACGGAAGGAGAATCGAGTAGCATACTCTTTCCACGCGACGATCACCGAGACCAGCATCAACAGAAATAATCTTTTTACTTTCGCTGAATTTCCTGACCAGGCAGTTTGCTCCGATGCGGTTTAATTTCATCCGCCACAAAATTGTGCAAAAAAAACTTAACAAGCGGCAGATTCACAAGCTAATGTGTGAAATTTATGTGAGGCTAGAAGTGTTCTTGGAATAATAAGTTCATCCTGGCGCAAAACTAACTATTATGGTAAGAAGTTGTACGAAATAAGATTTTCAACAAGAAAGACGTAAAGATTTTGACCGTAGAACTTACAATAACTGCCTCCACGGTACTTTAGCTAATTCGATCTCTTTCTTTCGCGTCGTACAGGTGTCGGTAATATACAAACTTTAAGCTGTACAATGATGGTACACTTGACTCTTTTTCATTTCCAATTTTCCTTCCTGTTTGGCAATAATTACGATACACATAGTCACGTATTGTTGCCCATAATCATGGTCTCTCATAATTTGACAGTTAAATGTGTTAGTAATGTACAGAACTGAATTATGGCCTTTGTCATGTCGAGTGCTTCTTGCCGCACAAACATATTCCGCATCTAATTTGTCCAGCTGAAGCCACTGTTTATCTCCGAACCTAAATATAAAAAAATCAC
Organism: Hedychridium roseum; assembly: GCA_963989215.1. Lineage (NCBI taxonomy): Eukaryota > Metazoa > Arthropoda > Insecta > Hymenoptera > Chrysididae > Hedychridium > Hedychridium roseum. The sequence goes on along the minus strand of OZ022313.1, from coordinate 8,488,401 downwards.
GTTTTCAGTGGTATGCAATTACTAGGAACGATGACTTTCTTCTTCGATCAAATTTTTGACGTTCGTTTCAAAATTTATGCGGAAAAAGATACATCGGCAGAAATTAGAGAAGAGTTTGACCAATTTCCGCATGATACGAGGTAATAAGTGGTATATTTTGAAAGCACCGTTGTTTCCGCGAGGGGTGAATGAAAATGCAAGGGGATGAGATAGGATAGGGAGAGGGATGGAAGAGGAAGAGGAAGACACGTATGTGCCGTCGACAGGTCGGCGCGGTTGGCAAACGCGATCTGCCTAAGCCCCCGTCGCGCGTACGATAAACGACTCGATAACGGGAGCCCCCAATTCCCGCGTGCGACCGTCCTCAGGGCTTTAAATTTTCAGCAATTTTCTTTAAAATCGCCAGAAACTCCGCCCCTTCGAGGACAGCTTTTGCCTTGGCAGAACGGAACGACCTCGCAAGTGGGTAGATAGAGCGTAAACAACCCCTGCGGGCAAACCATGGGTGGCAGAGTAGATACCGTTGACGGATAGCGCTGACAGATCCGGGAGCGGAGCCCGGAGCGGGGCCCGGAGGAGGAGTGAGCTGTTTAGAGATTTTCCCAATGATAACGACGGCGGACAGCCGAGCCCGCGTTCGCCTATCTCATGCGTGCGTGTCAGTGTCCTCGCACTCTCCAAATCCAGCCCTGTTATGGGATTTACCTCTGATTTACTTTTCCGCCCAGCCCTATTCTCCTTGTTTAGGCGATCATTAAACGGCCTACAACATTCACAGGAAGACTGGCCGCCATGCTACGCCAAACTTTCGTTTCAAGCAAAACCGATAATATCTACACGCGTATAACGTGATAAAGGATGATAATTTAAGTGCCAATGGATATTTCTGAGGAACAACGAACAACATTATTTGAGGCTTTACTCACAGTGTCACATTCGAAAAACAAGCTATCTCTAATAAGAAAATGTATGAAAAAATTAGGGTACGTGCAGTAATGTTGAAAGTAGCAATCCAGTTATCATTCTAGTAACGTTATATCGTTTCTGAACCACTTACTCATTCTTTCTTGTAATTAGCAATAACTCATAAATTAAGATTACATACGAATTTTAATGTGTATATTTACTCCTTTCTATGTTAAGTCTGTGAATTATCGATAAAATCTGAAAGATGAATGACGTGTAGTCCTATTTATTGACTCGAAAACAGGTATATATCAATAACGCGAAGTCGTAATTATAATTTACTTTCGGGTCGTACTGGCACGTTAATTATTTCAGCGATTAGTCTAGTTAGTAACGTCATTAATGCAGGTTTAATTGTATAATGAAATACCTATTATTACTGTAACGACAAAGGCTTTGCGCGTGTATTTTGATGAAGAAGCGTGTCTTGGCTCTGTGAATCCGAGATAATTTTCTGGTAGTTGTCGTTCAACGAAATAAAAATGAGAAGTACCCTCGTAATTATTTCACTCTTCCAGCTCGAAGCATCTCTTCTTCAGGATTTTTCTTCTTTTTCGATTTCATTTTTTATTAAACCACCGGTGTCAGCCAAGCGCTATTTGTAGTCGACCGCGAGTGCGTACGAGAGAGAGTTGGGGTAACCCTGAGATATTATGTAGCCGTGTAAACGCGCGATGACAAACGCGCTCTCGCACGTATTTGCTTTCTCCCACCCCCGTCTGTCACCTTCCTCTCTCTCTCTCTCTCTCATCCTCTCTCTGTTTCCCTCTCTCGCTCGTTGCGACAATCCCTCCTGCACTTTCCCCCTATACCGCTGACTTATCCGGCTGTCACTGTTTCTCCTATCTGGCTGTCTCGCGCGCACTTACCTGTGTGCGTTTTTGCGTGGCTCGCTCGTACGTGCACTGCCTGTGTACCGTGGCAATATGGAAGATCATATGTCATGCGAAGGTTCGCTGTGGTGTGAGTACGGCAGAGGGCGACAGAGAAGGAGAAAGAAAAGCATATTCCCGTCTCGTGGTCAGACTCGGAGCAACAGAGCTGGAGAATAGTGTATATGCGATAGGGCTCCGCTCTGGTACTCGGCAGAACTAATGTACATGCGTACGCCCGCGCACAGATTGAATTCCTACGACACAGCGGCGTAACGCCGACACGACCGAAACGAATAAGCCAAATAAAATAAATAGTAAGGGTTTCACCCCCTGCGTTTACCCCGCTTCTACATACGTGTGTATATTCATGTACTTCACGTACGTGTGTCCATACAGGCTACAAACACAAATGTGGCTTGTGCAGCTACAGAGTACCAGACTTGGTCACTTTTTACTTGAAATAAGCATATCAAATAACAAGGATAACCTATAACTCAAATAAACATACCCAATAATTTGATTTTAAGTATCGACCCATGAAAATAAATTTCAATGCAGTGTGTGAAAGATAAGTTATTTTTATAATAAATTCAGAAACATAATTTTCAATCGATTTACTTCTTACGTAACGTGTTTTATTTCAAATGCCACTAGCGTCCAGAAATGCTTGCAATGTAACATTCATTTTTTTCATTAATTAGCTTTCAAATTGGCCTTGCGTCCAAATATATTTTTGCTACGTGAATCGTCACAATGACTCAAAAGATATATTCTTATTTTCTTGAATAATCCAATAATGAATACATATATAAATCTCCATTAAATTGGTAATTATTCAAATAACTTCGCGATCAAGTGCATTACTTCTCAACTAAATTACAAGTTTCAATAAAAAAAGAAAGAGTTTCACTTGAATAAATATTAAAAAAAAAAACTGATTTCGCTAACGCACTCACAACAAATTAGTTACCAAAAAATGACATTCATTTACTTGTCAATTTGCTAATAACGTTTTACATCGTATTTGAAAATATTTATCCTACCTTATTTGCGTTTACTTTTTTACAAATGAAGGTATATCTATATGAACATCGTAGTGAAATGAGCGATTCGCATTAGTACCTGCACATATTTACACTTGCACGTACGCATGCATATTTTACGGGACACGAGGTATCACCACTGACGACCGTATTGACGTATGACCGGCTGTCGCGAGCTTTATTAATCATCGGTCGCTTTACACGGCTATACTTTATACAAGGTATAATTCCAACCATGGAGCGAACACGCTGAAAAATGATATCTGAGACAAATAAATCTGTCTCAATCGTGTCGAAAGCATCACAGTTATGTTTTACATTGCAGTTACCGTTGCAAACCTGGGTAAAAGCACTTTTTATAAATATATCGTACATCACGACGGTATTATCATGTCCTACCTATTTTTGTAACTTCAGCTTTTTTATCGCATTTTTTTCTGTTATTATATGTACAATAAAACTTACGATGACCGTAGATAATGGGCAATGCGTTGTACAGTATAGAAATATCGCACATAGTATTTTATGGTTTTATTTAAACGCTTAAAAATTCACCGCCCCCTGAAAAACTCAATAACAATAAATCGAAATATCATTCGGAACAGTTGAAATTGGGTAACAAGTTAATTGTTCCCAACATTTTTTATCTTCAATTTTTTTTTATCTTCAAATAATACCTAAAGCTTTGTCAGTTATGAATAATTTCTTTCGACAAATTTTTGTACGTCAAAAAGCATTCATGTCACTTGAAAACGTAAATATATTACTCGTTGAAAAGATGGTTAACTAAAATGAAATATTGCCAAGTCTTTCCCATTAACGGAACGTAAAATATATGCATATATACATACATGTAGCATACATGGTAGGTATGTATCATTTACATATTCAGGAGAAATAAAATATGTATTAATGGTCATTATCTCTAATAAATTGCAATTAACTCCAAACTGTATTATTTTCGTATTATTGGTGGAATCATTTTTAATCAGCATTTGTTTGCTTTCCGTTAGATATTTCATCCGTCCATTTTTCAATCGAAAACGTATTTTTACACACAAGCGTATAAATATCACTGCCTCATTATGACGCCAGAAATCGCAATAAGTGAAGCTACCTTTATTACATTGGATTGCTTTCACTGCGGCAAGATTTCACTATGCAATTTCAAGAGTGCGCATATCGTTTGATTCTGACTTTTGTGCGCGCGGAATGTGCAATCTCGACGATCAGCCGATGTAACGTTTATTTCTTCGGAGTAGTAGTTTTTCCGTAAGCTCTTTCGCGTGGTCCATGTTATGGCCGCGGAACTGCGCAGGATCGCAGATAAGGGGGAAAGGTGCAGGGACGGGTTAGGCGTGGGGGTGTAGGTTGGCGGGGTTACTATAAAGCACATAGCACAAGTCAGCCGTGGCGAGACTCTTTGTTCGAGTAACAATATAAGGGTGAATCGCGGTCGTGGGGGGTGGCTTGCGCATCGTGCCCGCTCGGGCCCGCGGGTGGGGTTGATTCCACCATTTATTACCGCGACATTCCAACCTGATAATACTAGGAATACGACTGCTAACTGGAATGCCAGTTTGTTCTCCTGTCCTCGCGGTTGTATCAAGGAACACCGCTTATTACGAGGGTTGAAATATTTTCGACCCAAGGAAAAACCGTCTTCTCGTATTAACGTGCATCCGTATCTATCCGGCGCGTAACATAACACACGACAATAAGTTATACCGGCTGACATGTTTTTTTCAGTTATGCCGCATGAAACATTTTTTATGATAGTTATCAAACTAACTAGGCTTCTGTTTATGCTGAAACATTAAAGGCACCCGTCTGGGATTTTCTTTTCAAACTTTAAACATTATTAATATGTTATCTGATACACAAATGTTATTATGTCTCACAGTTGCTGTTTCAGCTGTTTGTCATTGAAAGTGATGAAATTGAAAGACAGTCAAGTAATTACTTTACACGAGTATAAATTACGGAGTGATATAGTTAGGCAAATCGTCACATTAATAGAGCATTAAATCACTTTCAAATCATTGTTTGAGAGATAAAATGTTTAATAGCCAAGAACGTAGGAAAATCGTGGAAAAACGTGGAAAAGATTTTGAAACCTAGGAGTTCATTACACTTGGATATTGTAGCATAAATTATTTACAGTCCCTTATACTACATCTTGAGATGAGTGTGGAGAATAAAGGATCTGATTTTCATTAAAACACACAAATTTTTTATGTAATATAATGTGTTGTATTCCTCTCCAAAGACCCATTATTTCATTAGCACCAATCTAATAATTCTTGGTAACCACTAGTATAAAACCAATCTTTTCTACGATACACGTTCAAGTGCACCTTTGAGACTGAAATAAAGCAAGGATGTTGCATGTAAACCCCAAAAGAGATGACGGAAGTATGTAGTCATAATGGGACCCGAGATAAGACGTACCTCGGCCGGAATTGAAACGTCAAATCTATGTTGGAATGAACGTAGGGTGTCGATCGTAGAAGCACTGCATTGTACTACGCGAGCCGCGGTATCATCGGTTGTTACCTGCGTGCCCATTAACGATAAATTGACAGGCAAACACGGAATTGATTTTAACACCGCAAAACTCGGTTTCCGTGGTGTCTCGCCACCCACACTTAACCGCTCGTGTTCAGTTTCCGCCGCAGGCTAGCCGCACGTTACCGACGGGAACAAACCCTCGTAATAAATCGATGGAAACATCACGGTCGTGAGGACGGAACTGAGGGCGGCATCGAGGACCGCAAAATCACGGATAACCTAAAGATCAACGGCAAGAACTCTATCGATAGACCAGTTCTGCCTTCCTTAAGTAAGCGAAGCTTCAAACACACTCGTCATCGCCTCATTTATCCTTTAAATTTTTCTCCTGGTATTTACCATCCTTGTCCTGTATCTTACATTTTAAGTATTCACCGGAATAACGCACTGAGCTTCCATCTATAGTACTAAATTCTACGTATATCAATCTATCCAAAAGATCAGCCAGTTTATTCTAACAATAAGTTTCATTGACACTGATACATCACTGAATGACGTTTGGTATGTCGTTGTCTTACTGGTAGCCGCTGATGTATTCATAAACATTTCATTCGTTAGATCATAACAATGCGCCATCAAGAATTTTTAATACTGGCTACATTACGATCGTAGCGTTGAAAGGCTCAACACGTGAAATATACACGAATATTCGCCACTGGCTGGCCATTTCCCACTGTGGTGGGCTTTTCATTGAAGATTGCGGAAAGACGGCCGAGATTTACGTGTCTCCCCCTTCGTCTTCCAGGAGAAACTAAACGACGCACAGAGCACAATAGCCCACGATGATTTACGCGAATATAAATACCGACTGTACGCCGGCCTGGCCCGTCGTATTCTTTCCTTCTACTTTTTATCGAGCGTACAAAAATGTTTTTACTAACACTCTGTACAGTGTAATATTACTGCAATATATACACTGTCTTACAGATTCCAAACACTAATCCACCTAAAAGATGAAGAAATACTTTTCCTGTAACTTTGACAATTACATAAAAATATAACGACAAGCAAAATGCGCTTTGCACCTAAAATTAATTCAATTTGAATATATGTACAGTAGATTATGGGTACCGTATTTATTATAGCCGCGAACGGCGATATTTTGGAATATGTGCACCATTGTAACCTTCTTTTTCCCGTATAAAAATTCTTTTAAATTTCAAATGTTGGTCATTGAAGAAACGGAAAAGGATATAAAAGTTTGACATAACGATGTACGAAGTGGCGGCTTTTCGAAAGATGCAATATCAGCCAGTTATTATGAGGGGTTCGTATTTTCGGGAGGGGCGGTAGGATAGGAGAGGAAAAATTGCAGGGAGAAAGAAAGTCTCATCGGCCATCCTCCGATGTCCCTTTCCCCGGCGATCGCAGTATCGTTAGCGCGCACCGCGCACGGTACACACATCAATCACCAGCATTTTAATATCGGCCAGCGCACAATACCAGCACCGCTATTCCATAGAGCGCCCCTCGAAAACCAGTTTTTATGGCGAAATTCATCTAATTCGTTCCTCCCACTCTATCTCGACGGATTCGCCACAAAGTGCCCTGCCGGTTACACTTTATACTCGTTGACGTGGACTCCTCTTCCCGTCAATATTCTGCATTCGAAGAAGCTCCGTTACAATGTACGTCAAAATAACGTTTAATCTCGCTGTGAAATTGTATAACTTATGCGTAACATTTCCGGTTTTCCCTTTATTCAGAAATAAAAGAGTATAACCTTATATTGAAAGAAGCGCTGAAAGAACATTTTTCGAAATTAGGTCTTCGAATTTCGATATTCAATAGCGATCACAAGAGAGCGGATGGATAATCTTTAAAAATTGTGATCTTTGAGTTGTGTCGTTTCTCTACAACGTGAGCGATATTGGTACTCCACTTGTTTTAACCGTCACTGTTCGGCACTGTATAATAGCTTACAAACTCTAGATATTTCAGTTTAACAGGACATGAGAATTTGTAGCTACAATTTTCCGGCGGCCAATCTTTTTCTGCTTTGTATGATTCAATTATAAGATCACAATGCCGCGAGCATGATGAGAAACTGCGAATCAGAAAGAGATGATAGAGATCGCGGAGTTGATGACACGTGAGCGTGTGCGATTTGTATGTATTGGTCCGATACACGTGCTGTCGTTTTGCCTCGTTGACGTCCGCTCCGAGAGGATTATTCCTCCATGAAAAAGGGATAGGCGCCGTTAATCGTACACCCATGTACGGCGATTATGCAATGTTCCCCAATGTGGATACTAAAAGATAGTACGTGTGCGAAGCTTGCTCGCAAAACATGGAGATTACCGGTTTCAGAGCCCTCGGCTGTCCAACCTGGCGTCACTAAAATCTCATTTTTTTTCGGATTTTAATCATTAATGCCGTAACAAACCCGCGCCGTGCGCGTTAAGAAAAATCATTACCTAGATGTAAAGTACGTGTCGTACATCCCCGATTTTCGGCATGAAAAAATTGTAATATCATTCAATTTAAATGAGTAATTCTTCTACTAAAAATATTTCATTTTTCACTAATTACACGTAACATCGGGGAAAATGTACGCTTTATCAACCATGTTTTATTCGATATGAGCGTATTGAATATAATCGTTATAAATACACTCTATTCTAAATTTCTCATACAGTGTGTTCCTATACGTAGAATTAGTAATCCCGGATTTTGTGCCCTTCGAATGACAAAAATGACAGTAATACTGAACATACTTTATCACACTGATTATTACAAGAAAATACGAAATGAAGAGTTAAATAGAAATAGTACTCAAAATGTACTTCCACTAAAAAATATTATAATGAGCTTCAAAAACATTAGGTTGAAATCGAAAAAAGACAGTGAAATAACGGCAAACAGTTGAAATTTCTTCGCAATAATTTCTAATACTTTCACACATTATGCATAAATTACAGCCTGCTGACAGTATTTGTATGAAAAAGTGTCGCATAGTAAGAGGGTACGGAAGTACTGCATCCTATGAAGGAGGATAAGATCGTGCGAGGGTATGCATGGTACGAGTAGGGTGCAAATAACGTAGAGGAGTTGGGGACGAAGTGTTGCTCACGCGGAGGGTAGTAGGGTAAGATCAGCGGATAGATGCGTCGTTTCGTAAACGCGAGAAACGACCCGACAAATACAAATTTCTCGTCTTTTTCCGACAGCTCGGGTTACGAGGGCGTTAAGCCGTCTTTACCGCGACATTTCCGCTTCCGACTCACATGTTTTCACGCTCCTCCTTTTCTCTCTTTTTCATCTTCCTCGCTCTCGTTCCGTTCACAATAGAATTCATTCAACCGCAGAGAGACATAACCGTATATCTCGATTCGTCTTCATAAGATTCCGTTTTCTCGAATTTTTCGACGACTCGTCCAAGCCAAAATTAGAAGGTCCTTTCGACTTGTCGGAAAACCGAAATAGATCGGTCGTCCGTTTTCTACAGGCTGTGGAATTGAGCAATTTATTTCTAGCGTTGCCGGTGCTCGAGGAAAAATACAAAAGGGTTTTGTCCGACACTAAATGTAGTCGTACATCAGTAGACGCTTATACCATGTAGACGACGTTCAATGCTTTACAAGAATTATTTATGTCACATACTTAGCGCCGAACAGCTTAAACGATTAATGACCCTCTTTCGCCTTTTTTCGTTCTCCCTTTTCTACTAGAGATTATTTTATTGAGCTTAACGTTTCCTTTCGTGACTTTCTGTTTCGAAAGTTTTTAGTATATACACTAGTGTTATTGGAAGAATTATATCAGGAAATACGAAATGTATTCAATGACGAGGTAGTAGGCGGATCTCCTTTCACAGCTCGCAAAATATATTTTCATATGCTTTGAATTTCCGACAAAGTGGCCTGTGCTAGCCGATTTTTCACTGTGGACGAGAACCGACCGGATATTTTAATTAAACCGGTATTCCCTCTGGAAATTCCAAGTTATGGATAATCCACGACCGTATAACGACGCGATGGGCGAGTGAAATCGCTGAATTAATATCTCATTTGGTGACCGATGAATAATCCATTTTTATCATTTCTTCAGGACACGTGAAATATGATTGTAACATTAGTACCGTAATTTGTAATAACGCTCGGCAACGTTTCAAGAGGAATAATTAAAATACTCCATTCTAGTTGTCCAAGTACACGTAGTAAAAATACGCGAATAATCATAGCGGATCGCTTTGTCCTGACATACCCTTTCCTAAAGATAATGGTGTCTAAAACATTAGCAAATATTTATAGGTATTATTAAAAAATACTTTACATTATACAACCTCTTGAAAAATTTCGAAATGTTTATTTGAAAAGTTAGTAAAACTGCAATGCAAATAGTTTTGTGCTGCATTAATTCTACGGATTCTTGCGTTTGACATGCATGGTATGACAACTATTAAACATTGCAAATTATCGCAGAAACATTAAATGCGGTACAGTTTGTTTCTCAAATCTTTTCCAACGAGTTTCCACAATTTTTTTTTCAAAGAGCGCCCTATGATCGACGATGGAACAATTCAAATTATGACAATCGAAATCTTATGGTTACATGAAACACAAGCTGAGAGGGTTTTACGTAAGAATGCCTGACATGAGACATAATATTACCCGCAAGGTGATAACATTAAAGTATAGCTGTTATCAGCAATTGTATTAAGAGAAGACACCAAAGGTGGAGATATCTCGTTTTTGGCGAGAGCGTAACAGTGATATTTTAAAATTTCTTGGATTTTTTGTTACATTTATAATAAGGCTTTTAAATTGTGGTAGTCTGTATCATTGGTTAATTTTCGTAAGAGCATTAATGATTTTGAAGCATCGTTGTCGCGCATCAACGGTCTCACTGTTGTTGCTGTGGCAATAACGGCCGTGCGTATCACGTTTTCGGCATTTGAAATACGCTATGGTCAGACGAGGAGGATGAGGCAGGGACAGAGAACCGCGCGATGTTGCGCGTCGCGAATCAGCAACGGCGATACTTTCGACCAAAAGCTTTCCTCGAAATATAATCCAGCGTGGTGTACAATTACAACCGCGGCTCGCAGCACGCGACAACCGCGATACCGATATTTCAATTGACAACGTTATTCCCAAACGGTTACGAACCGAAAGCCGGCACTGTCGGTCCCGCAGTTCGATTTACGGCATATGAATTAACCGACAAATTCATTTCGTCTTCCGTGCCTTTCTCCTCATACTCGAGCTAAACCGCTTATTTACACCAATTCATTCGACGTATATCAATGGATGATAAACAGATACTTTGACAATTTTCTACAAAGAATGCGTCCCATAAGAGTCAAGTACGATACATTCGAATTAACGTTTTCCTTTAATCTTGCGATAGATCATCTCTCGCTAAAATGCGTTGGATCTCTTAATACCAATAAACTATACTCTCGTTGCTCACATTTTACATTCAATTAATCTTTATCTACTTTTTCCAACTCTTCAGGTTACCAAGAAAATAATTATGCGTAGATTATAATGTGTCCCTTGTGGACTGTAAAATATTGTAAAAAGTAAGATTAGAAACGATTGAAAAGTAAGACGGAAGAAAGTATCGGCTAACGAATTTTACCTTTAAACGATTATTGAACGTACGGACAAATGTTCAGGTTTGACTATACATGCAAGATATATATTTAAATAAAGTTGCCCAAAATGACGGTAGAAATAGATTTGTTCGTCTTATTAGTAGAATTATGGAGCTATGTGGTACGTAGAATTAGTTGACTTTTCTGCGGGCACATGCGCGGGATTTTGATGAGTAACGGAAAGGTCGGTATTGATGGGGGACGTGATACGATGACGACGAGTGAGCAAGCACTCCGGGAATGCCCGACAGGGATATCATTTTATTCGCTGTTCGACTCATTCCAGGATACATTTGTTATTAATTAATAAAAGCCAGCGGTCGTGTCGATACATAGCTATCGTATTTAAAGCGCGCTCTCTGCACCCACTCCCTACTCCCCACTCTCAGCTCCCTCAATCCTCGATAAATCCCTGCTCATTTGGCATTTTATCCACTACGGAAAATTCGCAAGTACGTTTTCACGTTCCAAATACGCATTAATTCCACTGTGTACTTTCTCGCAATGCTCCGATATAAATGTGAAAAAACAGAAGACTCTGACATTAAAGCGATCTATAATATTGTATTTGACAATTAGCAGCTTTCGTGAATATGGCGCGATAACTTAATTGTCTTATAATCGAACAAATTTATGTTTCATTAAGAACAATGAGTTTGTAAAAAATCCATGCTGTTTAGAATTAACAACAAATAGAAATGGTGTTCAATTGTTGGGGAGTTTTGTTTGGTATTGCGTATTATAATGAACCACGCAGCAGTCATTACTACAAGTAAATTTATAAAATGAAAAATTATTGCGGAATAAGGCGTCTTTATTTCGGAGGACATTTACCATTCTCATTCTCGATAAAATTTCAATCTTAATCCGTAAAACGCGGTGGCACGACGGGAAACCGAGAACGGCTATCGACGTCATTTCAAATGCAAAGAACCCAAGCGAAGCTCTCGGTTTCCCAGGTGTTAGCTGAAATCCCAACGGACCAGTCGTACTTTTCGTTAATTACTAATAATATTCAGACACGAAGCGCGGCGGGTCGACAGGGGGAGGGTGAAAAATGTTGGCGCTCTCGCGGCGGAACGCGAAAGAGCGGAAGCTCGACGACGAGGGGAGAGTCGGCTGTCTCGCATTTACATAGGCAAACAGACGGTCGCGAGTTGGCGCTGGCTGGCAAGAAAAATGAATAAAATTACAAGAGGAAGGAAAATTTTCGACGGACAAGGAAGGTAACGGCCTGTCGTACAGATCTTTTTCTCTCTCTCGTATAGAAAATAAGAAAGGGCCGATAAAAGTGCGAAAAAGAGAAGAGCCCACCGGTGTCAGTTCTTTGACAGACAGACAGCCAGCCAGCCAAACGGGGGATGAAACGGGGGATGAAACGGGGGTGAAACGGTCGGTGAAACGTGGCGGAAGAACGAGCACATGAGAGGAGAACCTAGACCTGGCATACCATTTTCACGCGGAGGGTGTAAATCGCCGACGAAGGAAACACTATGCCCTTCACGTCGATGCATCCTGCCTCTTTTTTCTTCCCTAAGGTATAGGCACGTCCTTCTGACAAATCGGTTTAATACGTGTTAACACACAAACTTCTATTAGCTATTTTTCATTTTGGCCTGTTCATATTGTTTCTGTCAACATGTACTTTACCCTGCTAGTAGGAATAGTTTCCTTATCATTATCAATTTTTACCAAAGGTTCCATTTCTGAAAATCATAATATACAATAACAATCATAATGCAATAACGCGTGAACAAAATGTGTTAACATTGAACATAGATCAAAGTTTTCGGCATGTTAACGCGTTAATACGAGAATTGAGAACAGTGTTCATCAACGCTTATATTTTTGACTATGTTTCGACACGTCATGTGCGGAATTTTATACTGCATGAAACACTCTTACAATATATTGGCTGACGGTCACTTTAGAGTTTAGACATTAAGTTTTTCTTCAGTACATATGAGATTAGCAAAATCCGGAGTCATTAGGGGCGCAAGTTAATCCATCCCGCATGCCGTCAGAGTCAAATCTCGCTGTTATCTTACCCGTACGTCCCCTCGATGGTCAGCGATGCGACCAATTACACCACTAGAGCATTCCAAACCTTTCTTCTCAAACTTCAGTCACTGTGCGTGAATAAAGGAACACAAACGGATAACAATGTTCTTGCACCAAATATGTTTATTAAAAATTACAAGCACATCGAAGGACTTCAATGTCCTAAATGGTGCATAAACTGCAAAATTAGTTGTTTCCATAATTAATTCGAACTGGAAATTATTTATTGTAAATGGGAACAAACCCAAAGAGCAACAAACATCATATTAACATAATTACATTTTTTAGTACGGAAAATGTAATGTAAACGATATGGGAATGTTACTTAACTTTAAATTAATTTCTCTAATTTCCAGATATATATATAATCATTCTTACACACCGATCAGTATTGCATTGCAGAAATTAATAGCATCGCATATAAGTGACTACCGAAAGTAATGATTCTTTCGAAATATCCGCGAAATAGCGCGTTAGCTGGCGAAATATATTCTCCGGGAATACGTATTGATGTTGGTTGAGATTCGTGTGGCGGCTGTCGAACGTGTAGAGCAGCCGCGAAAGAGAGAGAGAAACGGAGCGTGTCGAGAAGGGTGAGTCGACGACGGGGGTGAACGATGCCTGGTATAAGTCAGAATGCGGACAACCGTGTGGTTTCGTGGGGTGAGAAGTTTAAATGGCTCGTCCGTATGGTGCTTCTCCACCCCTTTGTCCGTCGTCTCATCCCGCTGCTCCTTTCCCTCCTCGCATCTCTCTTCGTCGGCCAATCCGCTTACCTCTCTGTCTCGTGCTTACTCGCGCCGATTACGCTTTTCATGTTCGAAAGTGAATTTCCGCAATACTTGTCTAACCATTGCTCAAACATGACTGAGAATTAATTGGTCGACCTAATTACGCGAAAAACCGTTCGCACTCTTGTGAAACAAATATTTTACGTAATTCACGGAAGTATGGTTCTACCTTTATCTCTGAAGTAAATTGACGAATCGCATCTTTTATTATATTCTTGGACATTTGATCAATCATTTAGAAATGTCAATAGCTGTAACGTAAGGTTTACGCCTTACCTATTAATAATTGGCCAATCTAAAAGATCGAAGTTGGTATAGATTTGTGAATTGACCTGCCTGAGGGATTTTGTTTTTTATTTCGTAGTCCCATTGGGATTTATCTAATACGAATTATAATCTCATATTATTTTTCCACTGCAAATTGTGTAAAAACAAGTAAAATGATTTGGAAGCAAGTTTTTGTCAATTTTTCAAGGACCTAAGTACTTAGTTTTAGCTGAAATCTGCTGACAGCATAGTATTCTATGTAATAATGACAGAAAATCATGCGCGTTAATCATTTTACACGTAACATTAATTATTTTACATCTCAAATCGTTCGTGAGTTTCTGTCAAAATTGCAAGTGCATATTTTCCTTCTAACAAAAGTAACACCATTGAATAACGGATTGTTCATCTCCGGCTTAGTCTTTTTGTCTTTTGGACAGGTATTTGTTGATAGTTAGTGATGATACGGGCAAGGAAGGCCGATTCACGATCAACAATACGTGTCCCGCGCGTGGCAGCCAACTTGGCAACGTAATAAAGAGTCTCCGGTGTCGGTCGTAGACTTGGACGGTAGGGGGATGAACTTTCGGTGACGAGGTTGTTTGAGGCGACACTCGCCCCTCGTTCGGCAGCGCTCAAACCCTGAGAGTGATTTAAGCGGAAGGAAGGATAACGTAGTAACTTCCTAAATACGCGCAGATGCGGCAAATCGACGGAACTTGGCCGCATCGTAAGCGCCATGTCCTGCCGTGCACATTCCCCCCACTTCCCTTCCCCTCCCCTACCTCCTCCCGCACACGCTCAACCGCTGAGTGATTTCATGCCACTTTCTACAATTGTATTTCCTCCTCCGTGTAATGCTACACCAAATTTTACCTCTCCATCTACAATCTCTATGTCATTTCAACTCCTTCTAAGTTTCTACCTTTCTAGCTTGATAGGTGGCTTTTCATGATGTAACCTTTATTCACCTGATTGAATGTCCTAGAAATTAAAAGCACGATTAACGAGCAAACTGGTCGAAGTTGAAATTCCTAACGGTCAGAAAAAACAACAACGAATTATAAGTACTTTTCGCGACAAATTCATCTCGAGCAAAATGTACGATTGTCACAAAAAGAAGGCAAGATACAATATACAAGTTAAAAGTATTTAAATGTATCATTTTAATCACTATGATTTTCTACTTGAATAATCACACCAGAGTTTCAGGAAAACACGTTTTATCCATAGCACAGTATTTAAAAAAAATTAAATGTTTTTCGGCGGCAAGTTAAAGTGAAAAATATGGGTTGACTGAATTATTATACCTGCAAAACTTTTAGCATCGTCCTAATATTATTTTTTAATTACCTTCTAAATGTATTGGATGAAAATATTCCAAATAACTGCATCGCCGTAACGTTCGGTGGTTCCGGAATAACGTGTTCACGGTATGTTCGCGATTTTCAAATAAAATTTACCGTCCTTTGAAGCGGAATCCGGTAAATCGACGATCAAGATCGCTCTAACGAACGCTTACGTTTACAAGAGTCGGCCTGTATATTGATCGATTGCAATATCGTGCATTCGTATTCGTATGCGACAAAGCCACTGACGCGTTGCCTGCGCTCCGGGGGTGGATTAAATAAATTCCATAATACTCTCCGCTCGGATCTGTGCGTATAATACGCGCCCGTGCCGTCCTCTGACATGCCCCCATGCCCGTCGACCTTTCAGTCGTCTATTTATTTCGCCAGTTTCGCATGTATACACGCACTAACCTATGTACCTTAATTAATCGATCAACCTACTCACCGTGCAGGCATCCGCGCATTATATTTCGCCCAATGGCGAAAAAATTAATACGATTATTACGGTCATAAATGCCAACTAACTTTCCTACATAAATCCAACCGACACATTTAAAAACCGACAGAATTGATATAACCAATATGTTCTTGATAGTAGAAAGTAAGTGAGAAGTTTGTTACAAAGCATGAAATTTGTAGAAACAAATATCCATACTGTCATCTACGATATTTCTAGTTTAAACATGCACACGCAATTATTTCTTAAAGTGTTAAAGAGAGAAAAAATTTGTTTAACGAAAGGCTCTTTGATTCGGAGGTTTTGGTATTTTTATGAGATGATTATTTGCTTAGATTATAACATCATTTTCGTTTTTCTTAACGAAGCCGGACTAGTTTACAAATATTTTACAACTTCTTATTATGCAATTACAAGGGACAGATTGCATATGCATAAAATTCATGGAACCGGGAATAGAAATACAGTTAGTATTATAGTTACAACTCGTCGACTGGCTTCGCTTAAAAGTTAGTTGGTTAATATAGACAGGTATGGTCGGCTGGCTTAGTTCGTAATAAGCTTCGGAAAGACGTGTCGAAGAAATTACAGAGAGAGTTAACGAGTTCGAAGGATAACCTTACGATAATCTCAGTTGGCTAACGTCCTGAAATCCGAGTTCCCCCCAGTTCTCCGACGTTCTGACTTATCGCTCGGCAACGGTTAGTCGACACGGCTCTTATGAATGACGTTGCAAAAACTGACGGTCCGGCCGAGCAAGTTTCGAGGGGATTAGCACCGCTGTTGGCCCTAGACGAACCATGTCCAGAAACGGCAACCCCTCACTACGTTCACCCGGCATCTGGCTTCCGTCTAATCTTTTGTCGATTACGCGGTCCAGTGTAAATCGCAGCGAAAACTCCGCTGTCGGCAAGAACATTTGCGATAAGGATTTAACTCACCGATCGTACTGTATATCAAAGGAATCGATACACCAGGCCAAAAGATAAGTGCAAGTAATCTGCCTGTAAATGAGGAAGTAAGATGCGAAATCTGCGGATCATGTTATTGCATTTTCGACCATCGATCGCATCGAATAATTCTAGTGACGTTGCACTATACCTACCGTTCTTTCGGTTTGAATGTGTTAACTTATTTTGTGGTATCATGAAAATGATGCCCGTCTCTTAACTGAGACGAAAGTAAATAAGAACGATATTACATCATTGTATTCCTTTTTGTTACATAAATTTTTGTCTTCTTTTTGAGATATCGAAAAACATGTGAACCATCACCAATAACGCAATCCCCATCTCAATCTTTTACTTTTATATCAAAGATTAACTTTCAGTACAATCCTGAGAGTGCGATTAAGCGTAGAGTTTATGAAAATGTTGTCAGAATTTAAATTACACTTTCTCGGAAAGTTCGTTTTATAAAAGTAGAAAATGTAGATGACGAGATGGTACGATCAAACTTGATTTCAATCAAGTAAGCATTTTTGCGTGGTTCGATATCATTTAAGCGGCCGAATTCGAATCTTTTACTGGAAGACCTGCCGTTCAATGAATCTTATGTTCGTTCCCTTGAACAATTCGTCGTTTCTAAGCTCGTTAGCCTTACTCTAATCGAGAAACAGAGGCGTAAGGCACTCCATTACACGGCGCACGACACATCGGATGGAAGGGTGGAAGCCAAGCCACAAAAACAAGTTAACCTAAACCCTCTTATCCGATTGATCGCCCTTCGAAGGGCCATTCACCTAATTGTTCTTCCTTACCGTGTTCCCCTTCTCTTCGGCTTCTTAGTATCCACAAAACGGTCTTATATAGGGTCAGGAAGATCCCCGCCCAGCAGTTTCGTGAAGCTTCGTTTGGATAGCTCGTAACTTCCGCGCAATACCAAAACAATTTGTAATTGAGCCCAAGTCAATTGTTCGGAGACATGATGTTCATTAAAAAAAAAATACATTACATGCAGCTTCAGTAATAAATGTTGGATATCGTGATAAAGCAATCAATTTATTTTTTCTAAGTGATGTGTGCCATGAACCACATGAATTCGCAGTCGCTAATAATAGCTGGTTAGAGTTATAACAATTTATATAACACATTCACATTTATACGTTCAAATACTAAAATTCTTAAGTAGATTAGTACACAAGAAATAACCATGAGAATGCATAACTACTAGGTATATTACGGTAATTGAAAGTATACATGATATAAGATTTTGATCACCCACAAATATAATATTTCTTCTGTTGTTCATACTGGTTATATAATTAAAATTCTTTATACCAATACTTCCATAATCTCGACTTAACCTCGTCCACCAGATATGAACATCGCGATTGCCATGACGCCAGTAAAAGAATAGGAGTAACAGATACGCAGGGGCAATTTACTATCTACACCGAATCGAAATATACGGGCTACGATAGACAGTCCAAGTTGTTCTTTAAGGGTGGCACCGTCTGTGCGAAACACCTAGTATAATAAACATAAGAATAAAAAAGCTTCCCTTAATCATTATACTGAGTGAGGCTATTTTTCTTGAATATAACTATATTTTATACGTAAAATAGATTGTTTTATCAGTAACTTTAATAGCCTTCATATTTGTCGAAAAAATCTAAAACGGGCACAGAAAAGAAGCTTATCATCTTTGAAATACTCGTCTTTTTATAATTAGAGGCACTTATCCTGAAGTATTACAACGTCTGCGAACAAACGGCACACCGCCAAAGAGTGATGTTCTAAGTGTAAAAATAAATAAGGAAAGTCGGCAAGGAGCGGGTGGGAAACGAAGAGGTTAGTGGAAGGGCGTCTCGATGATAGGGAAAGACCGTCGAGAAGCCGTCGTTTGTCGAATCGTTTCGGCGTGAAACGAAACGGAAGCTGAAATCTGCCCGAGGGCGGTGGGTTCTCCCTGGAAGAAGGCGAAAGAAGGGGGACCGAGTGAACTCGCTCGCTTCTGCTACTCAGAAGCATATCCCGAACATTCTCATCCTCGTCCTCGTCCTCGTTGTCGCCAACGTTGACTCTAACGGCGAGGCAAGCTGAGGCGAGCTTAAAAATACGCAATCTCGCTACCACGTCAGGCTGAAGAATTGAAATACCCGTGCGCAGCCGTCGCCGCTTTGATATCGTTTATCCATAATCATTTAATCTTCCCGAAGCCACAGGGATCCCTATTTTCACCCGAGTTCTTTACAGCTTTTTTTACGCTCCCGTCGCTTCGCATTTTCTAAACTCCGCCGTACTCGAATTTCTCTCATTTCAGACTACTAGCTATATCAAGTTCATCATAATATTTCTATGATTCTATGCGATTTATAATGTATTTATAATTAAGCTTTTAACTATAGATTTACATTAAACTATTGATTTACATTAAAAAAAGTAATCAATTCACTGAAAAATAGTGTATATTTTGGGCTTACCATTGATTTGTCCAATTCATCATTCATTTACGAGTATGGTATACAGATTCCTTTGATCATTGTAGAAAATATTACGTGAATGTACATATATATTTCGGTTGGATAAAGTGTCCAATGAATAAAAAAAGAACGATGATAGAAAATTCGATGGTCGAAAGCCAAGGGAAAGCGATTTTTCGGTTGGTCCTTGTCAACAGAGAGGGGGTTGTAAAAATCCCCCGTTGAAAGAGTGAAGTGACGAAGAATGGAAAGCAAGGTAGGGAGAGAATAGCGCGAGAGCAAGGGAGACACTTTGGATGCAAACTACGCGACGACGTATTTCAAGGCGAGGCAGATCCAAGCCGATCGGTTATTGAATCGTTAAGCCGCCGCGGAATAAAGAGATCCGCATAAGCGCCCGACACTTCCCATTCTGTATTTCTTCGTTGGAGACTTTAACCCCGATTCGTCGCTACCCTCGATTCGAGCTGCCTTCGTTTCTTAACTCCCCCCCCCCCCCCCCCCGCGACCGCTTTTCTCCTCGTCTCGGCGGACGACAACGGCGGCGGTGGTGGTGGAGGGAAGAGGGGGGAACGTGCAAATAATATTTTGAGACGCTAAAATGTGTCAGGCCGCTGATCCCGGCTGACATTTGAATATCCGGGGGTCGGAGTTACAGAGGGATGAGGAACACGGCGCCGGGGACCGACGACGAGTTATCCCGGGAACCAGACAATATTTATAAAGCTCCCCGGATGCGGACGTCGATATTTCTTTCTTTCCTACGCTTACCATTTCCAACGCAACCCAAAC
The DNA here is from genome assembly GCA_963989215.1 of Hedychridium roseum. NCBI lineage: Eukaryota > Metazoa > Arthropoda > Insecta > Hymenoptera > Chrysididae > Hedychridium > Hedychridium roseum. The sequence goes on along the minus strand of OZ022313.1, from coordinate 8,468,200 downwards.
CTCTGCCGACCTGCCTCGCAAATTTCGCGCCAACCATTCCACACCGTTATTCTCTAAACGTCATAACATTTAAGAACCTAATTAAGAATGCTTCTCGGATTTTATCACGGATATGAAATGTCCAGGAAAACTCAATACAGCAGATATTACATAACTATGCGTTCTAATAACTGTTTTTACTTTTGTACTCACTACTATTGGCATTACCCTAACTTGAAATTATGTCCTTTTACAAAAAACAATAAGTTTGTTAGAAAGCAAATTAATTACGGTAAATTAGGTCCCTGTCAAAATAAACTTATACTGGATGTAGTTTAACGGCCGAACATCAGTGCCACATAGCGGTTCAATATTAACGTAATTTTTCTAATAGTTCGACAATAATTCCATAGAAAACGATATAAAATGATGTTTTATGCACGAGTAATTACATTTTCCTTTGCCTAGGACATTGACAAGTTTCATAATCACCGGTATAAATGTGCGTACGTACGAGTGCGTAGTATAAATTGAGTAACAAGAAACGATGTATGCTCCAGTAGGTAGAAATGTTATCTCTCAATCTCGTTTGACGAGGTGACTACGTACGCATTACACGAAAGATACGCAATTTCCATCTTCGTCGGCATAGGTTTCGTCATCATCTTACTTCAGGCATAGACACTTACTTGCTTCATTACTAAGGTGCTTAGCATATATTTCAGAATATATTACAGATACCTGAAACAGAGTGCAGATAAAAGTGCACCAATAGAAATGATGAAAATAAACGATACAGAATTCATAAGCATTTATCCCAGTGTTATACAAATTAATTGTGTATGTTACGCAGAACGAGCTACATTACATTTATTAATGTAACAATGATCACATGTTGCAACTGAAAAATGCAGGGTTTCGTAAAAAGTGGAGGAATATGTGGGCAATTTCTGTGGTGTAGGTTTCACATATTGCAAATGAAACACTTTGTAGGAAAAGGTTCTGCACTGGAATGAGTTTAAAACGCTGATTTGACATGGCAATTAATGGGCAATAAAGCAGGCGGTTTAACGATCAATTCCTAAAAGGGGCTTCTTTATCTCTGGTTATGGAAGAATTGGACTAACAGGATATTTATCAATAGCGTTCATTCAATATGTATAGTACACATAATCGCGAAAAGTGAAATATGTTATGGTTAAAAATTCAAAAACGTGTTGTTTAAAACGCTGCGTGTTCGTAATAAGAAATCTTGACAATGAAAACCATTTGCTTGACACAGTTTTACGATTCAATATGTACAAAAACGATGATAATTACTTATATTTACAATACATCGTTTATCGTTTTGTTGATTTGAGTTTGGCATTAATTTCACTTAAATAAAACATAGTAATAATACTAATTTTACAAACTATTGAGATTGAAATTGTATTATTCATTAAGTAAGTAATGAAATCTTTTGAAACCTCTCAGAGGCATGTTCTAACTGTCCTCAATTTGCCATTTTACCGGTAATGTGCGAAATGGTTTTGTGCGAAACGTTTTACTCTATGAAAGGAACGCATCGTCGTAAAGTGAGGCATTTTTTACGTGACAAGTACGTTTTTTTTCGACGGCGATCGGGGGAAGGGAGGCCGAAAGATATACCGAGAAATTTACTTGGAACATAAACGAATCTCGGATTTACAGCGGCTGCCTGACCTTAAGCCAGATGTTAAATTATATGCGAACCGTCCAAAGCACGCCGTCTTTATACGAGCGTTTCTCGTTCGGCGCTAAATCTGAAATACAACGAGTATAAAATTTTGAGTGCTGACCCTTCCTTAAAGAAATATTTAAAAGGTCTTCGCTAGGTACATTGTTGTTTGTCCGCTTTGCGTGTACGCGTATATACCCGTTCATCGTTATATTAAAGCCTTCGTTATCGGCCGTTCGATGATCAATTCTCCAGGATTAAATATTCTGTGATGATTGTACGTAACATCTATCCCGTTCATCACGTAAAATGCGCTATTCAATAGCAAGACCATAGCAATTTATCCTGCAAAACTGTCCTGGAAATAGTATTAAAAACGAATTCTATTAGACGGGGAAAGATTTTCGAGATATATTCTCCAATTGAAGACGTAAAAGTTTAAATGTTTTCGATCACATTTTAAAATCGATGTATTTCAAACTCAATTATTTATGCGTTGTTAAAAAACACTTTACAGGGTAGGAAACGATATACAATAATACGACACTTTTATGTTCCTGCAATAACGAAATATATTTTTCTTATAATTATATTTCTGAGAAATGTACAGAGAGTATGAAATCCGTTTGTTAACGAACTTCGTATCCTCATTGAATCCAGTTTTCGACTGTCCGATTGGACGGATCACCCGTTAGATAATAAGAAGGAGAAAGAAAGCAGAGTTGAGAGTTCGCCATTCCATAGACACTTATACGCATGCAAATTCGCAAGTTTGTTGGGACGATGGGCGAACGGGTTATCCAGGTTGTCGCGCTGTCGTGCGGCGTGAGATGTGGTCCGTGAAAAGGCCGTAAAACGAGAGGCGAGAGGCTCTCTCGGTGCTTTCGAGTTGTAGAATCGGCCGCTGGCTGGTGGACACGTGGAGAACAGCGCGTACATACCTCGAGCCACAAGGTATGTGGGTTTATACCCAGGAACGGGCTTACGGCGTTTCGCCCCAGAGATAATAAAAGTTCAGTCTCAGCACCGCCAGGAAGAATCGATCGACCAAAACTCGGACGTTGTTCCTTCTGGTACGATCAATTCATACGGACCAATAACCAATAACCAATGACAATTCCCTCCCTTAGCGGCCCCTCACTGGTCTGTGGCCACTTACGCCGATTGTCACGCTCTCGGCGTCGTCGCACTTGACATTTATAGTAATCCGGCGCGTAAAGAAACATGTGGAAAAAAAGAAGAAATACGATGATCGAGCTCGTATAGGAGGACTTAGGTCCGCCTGGCCGTTCCGGGGAAACGAGAGGACATAGCATTCAAGTAGACCATAGTTGGGTTTCATCATTTTCCGCGGGGTGGAAAACAACGAGGGTCGAATAAACGGTCTTGTCCGCGCTTCCAGACGGGCCGATGGATCATCCGGCATTTCTCCCTCTCTCTCTCGCTCTCTCTCACTCTGTGGAGGTCTGTTGGCGCTTGTACGGTCCGCGTCACCCCATCCGGCCCGAGTATAATTTATCCCGTTATGCTAATCGGAGCGATTTGTCTAAATTAAAAGGCGCTCCGAGGCTTGATCCGCGGTCACGCGCGTCCCCATTCTCGTCCGCAGGATCCCCACCCAACTATCCTCCCCTTTCCGCCGCGTCTACACGCATTCTCCGTAGATCCGTGTCCATCTCCGATCCTAGCCGACACACTTGACTGTTTCGCCCTCCCCCCTCGGCGTTCTCGCCACGGCAAATCCACGTGGATGATGAAACTTCGGGTTTATCCTATGTCCCGCATCCTCCGAAGCCCGTGATGACAGGACAAAGACCGAAGATAAACCACGCGCGCACGTCCGTCGACGGACTCGAGAAGCAACCGGTCAGCCACAAATCCCGCTTCGGACGAGGCCAGCCTGCCGGATGAGCTTCCCTTTCCTATGGAAAACGGCCGGGAGATAACTCGCAAATTTCCCTATATTCCCGCAAGAATCGTTTGCCGAAACGTCACGCCCGTGTAGGCTATCCTTCTTTCGTACATTTTCGTACATTTTACTTTACAATGGATGACAAGATTGAATGGATGATTACAATGGATGACTAAATGCATGGCAAGAAACGTAGCTTAAAATGTACTTTTTTTTTTACAAAAATCTGCTCTAATACAGAAACAGTAATGTTGCAGGGAATTACTTTTTTTATCATTTTTCGCATACGGTGCAAGATGAAAACAAATATATTATCTCAGACGAACTTTTCTTTACATAAACTAATACGTTAGTTCCTGAAAGTGCAAAAGTATGGATTACAAATTAAAGAAACAGATATGGTATGTTGTGTGAAGTCAACAAGTAAATCCAGATTGCGAGGAAAATAGTTTTCTATTAGTTCGAAATGGAGCAGAGAAACCCAAATTGTTTAATGAATCAAAAATCAAAATAATCAAATGTATAACGTAAATTGCAAATTGGCAAAGGTAAAATTCATTGTCCTTTTATTCATTTAACATTTTCGCCCGCGGCGTTGTTCGATAAAGACAACATTTCGAAATATCTTTGCGCTTACATTTGGCAATGTTCGATTTCTGTCGGTCAGCTAGTCTCTTTCGGTGAAATCGTCGATTTAGCCGGTTAACCTCGGCTGCGGCGAGGCCCACTGACGACTTTATCGCGGATTAATTATGGAAAATTAGCGGATCGAGCGTAACGCGCTGGAGGAAGCTCCGTGATTGGGTATTATGGGTAATATGGGAGAGGCAGATTTGCTCGCTTCTGTGGCTCGAGAGCCCGCTAGGGACGTTGGGAACGCTAGCATCAGCCTCATAATCATCGCGTCCCCGTGTTCGTCATCATCGCTCCGACCTCTCCGTCATCCCACGGGAGAATAGAAGAGACAAGAAGAGCAAGGAGGGTGGACGGGGGAACAGATGCGCATATATACATGTCAGAACGGCAGAAGGAGAATGAAGGACGCGCAATGCCCCGTGTTAAGCCATATAAATCTGACCGTCTTACAGCGGCATAAGTCTGCGGATTAGCCGGTATTCTCACCACCGCCCGCTACAACCGTCCCAACCAAAGAGAGAGATTCATCCCCCTCGCTACTCTACGTTCGCGAGTCAACCGGGCGCTCCTTTTTGCGCCTCCAAAGCCTCGGCAATCGTGCCTAAGGTTCCTTAAGAAAGAGATTTTCAAAGTGGTTACGTTGCGGCCATTTCCTTTCTTTTTTCTCACCTTCCGCTGTTCATTCCTTTGCCATTCTCGCATTTTTCTTCCTCTTCTTGCTTCCTACTTAGATTTACAGATCTCTCTGTCCTTTCAACGGCTCGCTGCCTTCCCGAGGAACGTTAATTCTTCCTTCATCTCCCTCTTTAAGCCGAGTCTTACGCGTCAAGATACCCGATTCAATTCGCTCCCTTAGACGCTAAGAAAATCTCTCCCATACTTTCATGAAAACTCGTGCCAATGATCTCCACTTTGTTCCTTTTTTCTTGGCTTCACCTAAAAAAACTCAACTTGTTTACCGCACCATGCATAAATCGTAGGCGAATTTCGAGGGGCTCCACAAGGTGTTCACCTTAAAAGTAGCTCGGGCATTAAAACGACACTTTCCAGAGTCGTAGTTTTCGATTCTCGATCGCGGTATTCTTAGAGGCTAGGTGTGTCGTTGGCAGAAAATTTGTAGGTAGATTTCCGTTCGGCTTGGCCTGTCGAAGGGCCGAAGCCGAACACCGCTGTTTAGTATTCGCGACAGCCACGGGAAGGGGATGTTAGAAGAGCGGTTACCGCGAGAATCGCGCTCTCCGAATAAGCGAGCCAGGGGGATAGGTACTACCGCGAAGTGAGACAGAGCGAGAACCGGGATACAGGTTTCCCAGGACCGGCTGATGAGGTATTGATGATAGGATCGCGTCAACACCAGCTGAGCCAATTACACGGCTAAATCTCCGCTCCCCTCCCCTCTCCTCTCACCCCCCCACCCCCGTCTATGCAGACCACCTACCATTCCCCCTTACCACATCTTTCTTCGCTCTTATTTTTCCACGTGCACCTTCTTTCCCCACATTCTATGGCAATTTGCATGCTTCATCGAATGACATAGTATCGAGGTTTACTTTCTGAAGACTTTTTTATCTACTTCTTATGTATCATGTTATTGCAACTTGAACTAAGAAATCCTTTTTCTACAAACACTCTGTACAAAGAATGTTAAGCTTGTTGTATAGAACATTTTTGCTTCTTTAAATGACTATAATACCACGCAGTTTCATGGATTTAAATTCTTAACCAATGTGAATGATGAATGAATGTGATGAAACGCGTGAGTAAAATCTCTCACGACACGATTGAAAAAAACAACGTAGGTCAAAAGTGTAGTATACCCGAACAAAAAAAAATTATGTCCGGAACGATAGTTATTACCGTTATTTTCTGGAATGTATAGTATTTGCCAAGTTCTCGTTCGTAGTGCTGTGTGAAGACGCGCATCTGGCAGTTGTAGTTACGAGCAGCGATGAAATTCACTTAATGCGAGGAAAGAGACAGTTCATGCCCGCAGGTACGTCTTTCATTGGCGATCTTGAGCTTGTCCTCATGCCTACGTAACTGGTTATGGCGGTACTTGCTCGGTGCCCGGTCAAGTCCCATCGGCGTGTTATCGACTTCTTGCGATTTCGTCGGCAAGGTTCTCCGCGTAAGGACTCCTCGGCTCGTAAGAACAATTTTGCAGTCGGTCAACGCATTTATAACCGCTTCTATCGTGCAACTCCTACCATCGATTCCCGTCTCGTAAAATCGATCGGAGGGTCGAATGAGTTCATCGTCGTATCGAATCGTAGTCGTTGACTCGCCAATAATTTCTTCTTTTTTTTCCGTTTGTTTCAGGTAAGTGCAGCTTTAACTCCGGCTCGTACGACCTGCCTTGCTCCGAAGCAATAGATATCCCGTTTAACCGTGCCGACGAGTTTATCTTTATACCTCAAGTATACACCGGCAAGTAGGTGGAACTCTTTGAGCGAAGCCTCAACGATAAGGAACTAAAAAATCGCGACTGGAATGCCCGATTAACGACAACCGGCGCGAATACGTCCGTGTTCTCCCAAATAGAAATCCGGTTTTACGATTGACATATATATTTTTTTGCATTACGTTTCATGGCAAACGCGTCGGCGTGAAACTTTGTAAGAACTTTTCTCCTCATTCGGACGACGATTCGTACACATTCGAGATTCGGATTCGTCCAAGATTTTATTGCACGATCGTCCAAAGCAATCTAAGCGCCATTAGTACACGTTAGATAAATATTTTTTTTTTCGGTTCAAGTGTCCTTCCTTATGGCAATACGGTACTTTTAAAATAAACGTAGGTGTTTAATGTGTTCGTGAATACGTATCTTGACGTTGGTCAATAAATTCGTTGGGTGATAATATTTGCTCTACCTCTAATAAATATCTCGCAAATATTACAACGTTTTTCCGTCACAGTAAATTACCCATGATTTTATCGTACACGTGACGAAAGTTCGTTCTATTTGTGCGTTAGTATTCGTACATTATCAGTCCTTAAAATGCTACACTATCGTTTATCACACTAATAATACATCGGATATATTTTTGCCCGCGGTAGTACCTAACAAATGAGAGAGTTATGAGTTTCTAATTTCCTTGAAACTATCAATTTCCCTGCACTATCATTTTCATGCAATCGGAAGACATTCCGTCAGACAAAGCAAGTATTATTCTGGATGTTTGCAAGATGAAAGAGGACGGGACACAAAGAAAATAGCAATTTAAAATAGCGCGACGAAAGGGAAGGAGAGTTATGAGGTATACGAAACGGGCATAGAGCGTTCGGTCAAGGGAAACGGTGTTTTCTTCTTGCGGCAAATCGCCTTCCAAATCTCGCGTGAAAATTACCCTATTGTGTGAACCACGACCCGTCTTCCGGCCTTTGCGTCCTTCCCTCGTATTTCATCCCTCGGTTACATAATCGGCTTTTTGTTTCACCTTTTTATCCGAGGATCACGGGTTCCCGCAGCTATCTCTCCTGGGGCAAGCGTAGCGAGCGAGAAAACATACGGATGAGGAACGAACAAAACTTTACGCCGGGTTTCTCTGTATATGAGAGGGAGGGTGAGCGAAGGTGGGGCGCTGAGGAGCAGTTACCGTAAACCTCCACCCCACATAGATGCGGACGATTTGTTCAGGGTCCTTCGCGGAACATTCTCTCAGCGTCCGACGATTTCAAGGATACGAAGATACCCTAAATCGAGCGGCAACAACGAAGGTCCAACCTCCCCTGGTCTTAGCCTTATCCCGATCGCCCGCGGATTCATCGCACGTCCTGCTGAATTCACTTTCATTTCTCATGATATAATCGGAATACTAAATCGAATTGCTTGATAATTTTACCTCTGTTAGAGAAGAAGTTTCACATCTGGAAAAGTTGTTTCTGATCCTAACAATAGAAAAGTGACATTCGGAAAGAAGTATTTCAGGTAGATTTTTCACGTTTTTATTCTAGTTCAATACATTCGATCGACTATCTGTACGACTTTTATATAATTTCCCGATTAGAATGACAACGTGTAAGGTAATCGATAATAAGTGAAACTTTCAGGAAAACTGTACATGATAACTGTACATGTATCTGAAGAAACTTGTATATAGCCTGATAATAGTTGCAAAAATGGATTATAGATATAATATACGCACACTTCCAATGGTTTGTTCGATCTCTCTTGTTTACTCAAACTCCTTATTACTTTAAATTTTCTGTACATAAAAATGGGATAGATGTAATCGTTCCTGAACACTCTTATCATAAACTTAAGACCATCAGATAGCAGTTGATCCTTTTTCGCCATTTTACTTGGCGAGAGGTTCGACTTTGTATGTCGACATATATCCATACATATGTGTTATGTACTGGTTATAGCGAACAGCTGAGTTTGATGGTATGTCGGCTGTGGCCGTTCTGTTTCAGTGGCAATGCGTCGGTGCAATTTTCTCATCCCCGCTGTACTATCCTCGATTTTCCTCTCCTCTCGACCGTGCGTTTTTTTTTCATAGGTATTTTTACACGGCTAATCTCGGGGATAATCGGAAAACCGTGAGGGGAGAATGAAGCCACGGTATTTAGAGGGACTCCGGTGTGCGTATGGAGGCAGAAAGTGCCGAGAGCGGACATTATCGGGGGTTATCGGTATAAACCAACGAGGGGGTGGGGAGAGGTGGTCGGTCGAACCAAAGGGAGCGGAGGGAGGTAGTCGCGGACCATATGCTGCCAGTATGTTTGACGCACACACCAAGTCTGTCTCACTCTCTCTCTCTGTCTGTTACCGGGACAGAGTTTGTCCGGTCCTCGAGTGGAGACCTCTCCTCATCGGTGTACACGTCGAGCCGCGTGCAATCGTGTCCGGTGCCCTCGATCGTCACTCCTCTCGTCTCCTATCATCATAATCGATATATTATTATACCGGCCGCGCGCGGCTCATTCGGTCAACAGAGACAGCCGGCAGGGAAAGAGAAAACTCTTCTCTTTCAGCAGCCATCTATCACGTTCACGGATATTCATCCGATCGTTCGATCGAGTACACGTTCGTTCCTATCACTTTTTCTCTTTTTTTTCGAATACACCCTTTTGTCTCCTATTTTTATGATAACTAACCAGAATGCCGAATACCGATCACTCAGCGTAGATACAGTAGGATACGCAGCTAGGATTTACTCTAATAAAATATATTCGAAATACAATGAAATGAAATTCAACAACTACTAAAGGATAAGAACTGTGAGTGCTTCGGTTATTTATAATCCATTTACCCCCGTTCGGAATAAAAACTACAAAAAACATTGTACTTATTATTGACAACTTAGCATATATTCATACAGTCTTTTCATAATTAATTGTACTCTATGAAAAAATGTTGGTAAACCATCAATCATATTTAGCACTTTCTAATCACACCAGAACGACTGAAATATTGTTATCCAACCAATGACTGTAAAGGCGACTCGTAATTTACGGATATGAAATCATTCAAGTCAATTAACGTTACTGAAAATGATACGTTTAATTAACTAGTAGGCCAATATATCATGTATATGTATAAAACAGTAATTACGTTATATCCGTAATTGTTAATTCGAAAATTTGATGTATCTATGTTCGACCAAAGAAACGACAAATACTAAGAACTTTCATTCTGTAATTAATTCAACGTTATGTTGATATAGTGAACGTAGCTTCCTAGTTGTAAGGATCAACATTGAACTTTTGAATTATCACAGTGGACGTTGATAACTTTCATTAAATAGTCAACATATGGAGCAACATTTTTTATGGAACGTTGTTCGTCGTTCGAAGGATCATTTTGTATATCATACATTTTCTACCGTTCTTTTCAGTAAAATTTTTAAAAAAAGCAAAAAACACGTTGCATCAGTATTTTGTAAACCTCTTGAACATCCACATATAAACCGTTGTAAACATGATTATTGAATTCGTTAATTATGATAATGTTTATTTACAAAATGTTTCATCAACAAAAGTTCAAATCCAAACTTGACTGTTGCATATTTGACGTCAGTCGTGTGAAAGTGACTTACTATAGTTTCGAAGTTAGAGCCCGAGCTTTTGTCCTTAATGTCTGGAGGATCTAGGAACTTTTCGGACGGCCTTGTAATAACTCGGTCTCGTACATCAGAGTCTCCGCAGGAATGATCTTCGCAAAATTCCATCGAGACAAGACGGAACTTGCCATGTCCCTGTTATTGGGAAACTTGAGGACCCACAAGGTCGAGAATGATAGGGTCGTGTTCGGGGCGCTGTTAATTTACAATTTACGTTCATCAGCAGTGGCGGCAGCGGGTTCACTCGAGACAACGATATCGGCCATCTGCCGTCAATACACATCACGTTCGATAATTCCCCCGACTTACTAACTCGCTTTAGCCTCACTGTCAGCGCGGAGTAATAAAAAAATCTTTTTTATCGGATTTCACCGCCAATGACCACATTGATATCGCTGCATCTCTATTATCTTTCTCCATTATCGCAATGGTTCGTCTCGTGGATAATACATGGAAAGAATGCATTGTTTACTTTGCTTGAAGTAATAATGATGTAAATTTTGTAATACGCGAATATATGTCCCAGAGTAGTTTAGTTTGAAGTTTAATTTGAAGTAAAATATAATATAAACTTTAGCAATATTTGCTACAATATGTTTTCTAAATAACAATAATATTATTGTATGAATATTGGATAGAAATTTACAGTATGCGACATATTCTGCAGCAAGTAAACTTTCTAAAACGAAAAAAAATTGATTTCGAAAGAATTACAGCAGTGCCAGGTTTATTGACTTTTTCCAGGTAAAAAGGTTGACATGCAATGGCTCAATAGGATTTTAATGTGACAGGTTTATGTCGATCATAGGTTCGTATTGATGGTCTCAGTTTCTGAAAAAGGAGATATGAGGATCTCTAGCAGTCGTTGATTACACGCTATTTCAAGTATTTCGACTTTTGACTAACAATATGATGGCCACGATGGCTGAAGAAGAGATTGTGTTATAATTTATAACTCCAATTGAGAGCCTCGAGCGTCAAAGAATTCTCACGACCGCTCATATTTCCTGTTCACCAAATAACAGCTCTTTGTGTCATAAAATCGCTCGGAATGACGACGGTGTTCTCATAGAGGGGTCCAATAAAAATGAGAAAAAACGAGAACGTAGAACCCGCCGGTCGTTGTATTACAGTGGCACGTTTCTTGACGTTTGTGCAGCTATAGAAGATTCGAAAACTGCGGCCACATCCTTACGAATGTTGCCAAATGTATTTCACTACGACAATCTCAGCTCCTTACGATCTTCATTCGGAGAATAAACATTTCTCTTGCTTGAAATCGCCCGTAGCGCCATTTACGTGTGAATTCAAATAACAATGGAATTTATTTGTATTCCTTTGCATAGTGTACACTCAGCACGGACTAATTCCGCGACCGCCCTAATTTTAAAACTTCATGAAAATCCAGGGTATCAAATCTTACTAAAGTACGGAACTCGTAGATTCATGTTTGGAGGATGCAGTATACATATGTATATGCACTGTAGGAGATGTCACCGCGAAAGTGAGCTCAATGCTCTCGTAGGATGGTTATACGGTAAAGAATTGTGTACAGATCAGTTTGTTTTAGTTCACTTTATAATTGGATATTTTATTCTCAACTATTAAATAAATCTGATTATTAAAATGTATGGAAGAAGTAGTATTCGTTAACTAAGTCTTACAAAAATATAACATGCAAAAATGGTGAGTCGTATGAACACTGATTATATGGATAAACATATAACAATTACAATTAACAATTAAAGATAACAATTAAATTACATGCTCACGTTTTTAAGCCGTTTGCTGAGAATATTACACTTCATTCCCTTTAATGATCACTATATTTCTTCGACGTATTCCTGTAGTGAATCCTTGAATAATTTCCGATACGAATGAACGTACACGTACGTGTACAAGTTTTTCGTAAATAAATAATGATCTTCGACAAAAATTGTAAGCACTGGTGTTGACGTAGGATTAAAAATGTTTGCAAACCATTGAACCCCACACGAGTAGTGTCCTTGCAGCTGAGCACTATGAATGCTCTGCCGCTTAATGTAGACGTGAGTACTCTCTGTCCGTGAAGATGAAGCTGCGGACAGGGCCCACCGTCAATCGTAAATTTCATTCTCGACGTTTACGCGCTTAAACCGAACAATATGAGGCGTAAATAACTTTGTCGCAAAGTCGGATGGATGTTTCTTTTTTGCTCGAGTCTTCGCGGGGTTAACGTCGCGAGAAATCGATTTCCTGGCCTTTCTGCTGGCTACTCTGAGGTCCTGAAGAGCGCGACTAGACTCGGCGGGACGCGAGGTGCTCGTACGTCGGTAAACACCTAGCTCAACCCTCGCTGTAAATCACCCTTATAACCTCGAGCTGATTGCTTTTCGGATGATTTACCTCGTACCGGGCCCGCACACAGTCCCTTTTCCTCGACTATCCGGTCCAGGGGAACCTGGCCCAGTCCGTTTTTCCCTTTATACATAAGAGCCACGTGCGTACGATTGAGTACTGTCCGGGAATGCCCTCTATATAACCCTTATATGACATTTTTCTTGGGGAAACCACGGGGAAATGCTATTTAGTTACTGCCACTTGTCAAAAATATATGTCCTTAAAGAAAAGGAGGTAGACAGAGAAGGAGAAGTTGAATAAGGTCACCGATAAACGTACTTGCGTTAAATATGTTATTACAGCGTTCGACTGAACTATATTTTGACTTTTTTTAGAAACATCAGTACTGAGGCAGTTAAAAATTAAAACGATATAACGCAAAATGTATTCTACTGCTTTCCTGCGTTTCGTTGATTTTCTTTCCTGTTTTGTGTTCATATTTTTGTGATTGTTGCCATACTTCGCAGTGAAACGAAGCTCTGCTTACAGTTTTCGTTTAATATTTAATTTATCGCCTTCCTGTTTGTCGCAATAATTTTCGAATAATTCAGTACTGTCATTTTTTCATAAAAAAAAACTATTTTTCGTTAAGTCTCTTCTATTATTTAATTTATTTATCAATCTCTGGATTGATATCCCTCGAATGAATATCTTTTGAATAACCAACACAGTCTAAAATATTGTTATAAAAAACGGCCATAAAACGATAACCATTACTGAAACAGTTGAGCTCATGTACCGAGTGTCAAGTATTGTTTATTTTACAGCTATTTATTTAATTCCCACGTAACGTTTCTCTCTCTGAAATAGAAAAACCTTTTCCAGTTATAAAATATAATGATTTATGGACGAGATACAATCCCGCATTAATTTAGTACTTTTTTTCGCAAACTACATTTACAAATTTACGTTCTACCTGCCCTTCTCCCTAACAAATATGCGAATAGCAACAGTTGTAAGTTCGTAGATGTGTATGACACGTTTCAACAATATTTTAATGAAACAACACCTACGACAGTTAACGCTGACTTTACATAAATAATTCCGATGCATGTAATTTTTCTTTGCAATCCATGTACACATCTATCGTGTGTACAAAAAACACGGGGACAAATTTTCGAGCGTTTTTCTGGCGCAGGCAGAGAAATGTGTAACGAGGTTGTGAAATCTCATCTCCGTCTTGAAACATCTTGTTATGCCGAGTGGGTAGCTGTGTATTCGGCGTGTTACCGCGACTGTATAATCACGTTTGCACGCGCGTCAGATGCAAGTGCGGACGATGCATCTGCAAGGAGGTGGTTGCGGTCCGTTAGTAAGCCTCCTTAAGTCCGTAACTCTGCCATGATTTCTACATCTTCCCTCTCGCTCTGGCCGTAACTCCGTCTCGGTTCTACAGTCCCTCCAACTCCCACACGGCCGTTTCTCCCGCTTCTCCCGCTTCTCCCGCTTGGTCCGCGTCCCTCCTCACCTCGCTTGGCTTCGCTCAGCCTCGCTTGCCTACCGAGCAATTAACAAGTCCCCCTCGAGAGCTAATCCCGCTAATCCCTTGACTGATGCCATCCGCCCGCTCCTTACCGCACCTCGCCACGCTTCACCTTGTCGATGACCCACCGCTCTCCACTTCCCCTATTCTTCCGGCACTTTCTCCTCTTCTCTTTTTCTCACTAATTCTAAAGCTTCTTCGTGTACCAGCATCGCCTTAGCCATTGCCTGGCCGATAGCGTCCCGCCATTTGTTCATCCACTTTCGCTCTGTCCGAGGAACTGTTTTATGATGCTATTAATGACACTCGTGCAGAGAGATTGTATTTCCCAGATTTAGACATACATCAGGTTTTCATCAGGTTTTCTTATCAATTTACACTTCTCTTATTTCGTATTTTCGTGGTTCTATTTGTCGTACTTAACTCCATATAATTTCCCTTGTTAATGTAGACTTTTCATAAGAGATTTTTAATTATTTCCTATCCTATAGATTTTTAATTACATATAGGAATGAAAATTCTATTAAAAATTCAATTTGTCGAACATGTTAAATGTGATATTTATACTGAAGTATAAGCAATCTTAATTATGTGATATATGTATACTTGTTGATATATGTAAACATTTAGATTGATCTTTACTCAGCGTAATATTATCCATACACTGAGCCCTTTAACGGAATTTTAACAACTTTCCGTTTTATCCACTTAAGATAAAAATATTTTTTCGACTGCAATCGACATGGATTTTAAATGATTTATCATTGTTTCTGTTACCGTCAACCGCTTAACTTCCACCTGATTTTACAATACTCCGCTAATATTTTCACGTTGAAAAGTACTTGCAATAAAGACCACAATTGTCCCGGTTGGGGAATCACGATACGATACAACAATCAGCGCTATTGGGATCGCCAATCGGGGGTTATTGTTATCGAAATAATTATTCCATTATGTTGCAAAGGTTTTTTTGTATTTCATCTATAAGTGGTCGATAGGTCGCGCGTAATGGTGCGTGCGTGAGGACGTTACGTACATATGTATATAACTAGCGTAACGTGCAAAGCCGCAGCCGTACATCACGGCTAAATCGCGATCCAAAAAATATACAATGCCTGACAGGGGTGGTGGTCTCTCGTCATGGCACGCCATCATCCCTTGCCCCGCGTGCTCCTGTCGGCGCGTAACGCGCAACGCGCTAACAATGTGTACCACATCGCTCGGTATAAATGACATTCACTCCACGATGTAACCTATACCCCTCGCTCTGTCTATAGGCGTGTATACGCGACCCGTCCACCCATTCCCCTCCCTTCGTCTAACCCCCTAGTACTTCTCTTCTCACTCTATTTCTCTCTTTCTCTTTCTCTCTCACATGTGCAGTACCTCCGGGATAATACATCGAGAGCGTTCTTTTCAGGCGAAACGCATCATCGTTATTCTACTGGGCTACTGGACTACTCTACTGGATTTTGCTTATACGCAAATCTTAATCGTATTCTCGTGCTAAATTGTTTTAAAGACTCAAACACTATATGTTTATCGTCTGATAGATAATTGGTTTTAACGATCGATCTGCTCACTTGTGTGTTAAGGGGACTCGGACTTTCTTTCTGAATGATGTGATATCAGTAGTGAATTTGAAGGAAATTTGACCACTGAATTTATTGTCTTTAATTTATATCGTAATGAATATTAGTAAACAATTGGGCGAATGTTTCATTTAAATAATTTCTTGAAGCTCAAAGTATTTCAAACACATGCCTATCAAAGCTTGCCGGAAACAGAACATTGTAATCGACGGGACACATTTTGATTTAATAAATCATTAAACAGAATATGTTACTTAAATTTTCACAGAAGAAATTCTGTAAAAAATGATTTCAGTTTAAATGCTTATCTTCAATGCCTGTGAATGACATGCAATACTGCATAGACACAGTGTAGCGTTCGATTTCTTCAACAAATACGTATATGACGTATAACAATGAAATTTGATTGATTTTGGGTTCAACGCCTAAAATGGGAATTTTTAATATTCGTGGCTGAGTCGAGATGCCCTAGGCCGCAGGAAAATCGTTCGAAAGATGATCAATCATCGTAGGGGCGACGAGAGATTGAAAAATTACAAGGTACATAGACAGAATCGAGCGTATTATGGAATTAATGGTAAATCAAACATCCCCCCGGTGTTCCGGTGGTCCCCCTCGTCTCTCCTCCCGCGTGTGTCAGTGGTCTTGTCACGTTATTACAAGGCTACAATGGACCGGGGATCCACTGCGAGCTATTATGTCGCATTTCGTTACGTCTCGAATACAAATACCCCCGGGGTGCGAGGCCAGTGATAAATCAGACTTTCCGTACTGATCTGCCATTGTATGTGCGCGCGCGCGCGCGCACGCTATGTTTCTCTCTCGCTCCCTCTTTCTCTTTTTCCCTCTCTAGCGCGAATGGATATATCGACTGCTTCCACTGGTTTTTTTGACGCCCTAACCGGTCCCATGTGTTCCGCGAAAGAAAAGCACGGTCCTTAACGGGTGCGGCACTTACGAAAGCAGCAGTTTTGTTCTGCGGTCACATGCGTCGATCGATGCAAATTAAGGGATCCACCGACAACCAGAGACGACCATATTTCACCCAAGTCGTAAGCGCAGGTTTTATGGCATTTGCACCCCGCTACTCGTGTTGTAGGATCAGCGTAATCTGCTGCTCAAGTTTTGCCAGTCAACTCTTTAAGACTCATTTATACAGGACTTTTGAAACTATTCTTTTTCTAACATAATTCTGCGATAGGCGAAAACAAATTTTAGGTACAATACATTAATAGTAACAAGACTTTGTCAGCCCTGAGAATCCGTAATTTTAATCCATATTCTATGATTACATTTTACTTGCTTCATGATGCAACTGAGAGAATTCTAATGCGGATTCGAAAACAAACATGCAGTATCTAGCAGTTAGTGAAACTACGACATATCGCTTACGCTTAAGGAAACCCTATGACCAGGGAATATTGCTACTCGAATATGCTAGCTGGATCGTCTAATCCGAGCTAATGACATACGGAATAGTGTAGGGAGCGGACTAGTAGCTGTCAGTGCTTGGTACGTCACTCGCCGTCAGTCGGTCCCAGTCATCTATTGTTCCGTCACTTTTGCTACTCCACTTAGCCAACTGTCTGACTTGTCTGTCACCTTGTTCTCTGTCCCCTATTTCCCGAGTTGCGTACTTAAGTCAACACTTCGCTTCATCTCTGTTTCGGGCAAAAGATAACGGAAAGCGTTAACAAAAATTACGCAGATTAACAGAGGGAATACATGTATTTTCTCTATAAAACATTGTTATTTTCATTTATAAGCTTACATAAAGATGGATTGCCCTCGATCCAATCCGAAAATGAGCGATAATAGAATTTGTTTAATGTTCTATTATAAATACCAGATAGGATTTAGTGTAGTATAAATGGTTCCTTCTGAAAACATGAAGAACAATACGTTTATGATCGATTAGAAGCTAAGGTTGGAAAGGAACTTGGCGCAAATTTCCGGCTCTGTTTTCCGATTCCGAAATTTTTGGAAGAAATGGAAAATCAAGACAAGCGATTTCAATTCAGTTGTGACTCTTTGTGATGGAAAATTGACACTTTCAAAACACGGGATGTTCTGAAAAGTCTCGTCAACGAAGTCCCGAACCTTAGTCGACAACGGAATACCCAGCTGAGAAAGATCTTGGTGACTGTTTAACGGTCTTCAAGTAATATTCTCAACTATTTCTTTCTACAATCCGTGAAACGATAAATACCTATAAATTATGTAGAAAATTGTATGAACAACAGGATTCGTGATAGGCTAGGGATTACAAATTTTTCGCAATAAGTTTCACAAAAAATATCGGTTATTTGAAGTGAAATGGCTCACCCACAGATTCAGATGAAGAAGACCTTAAACAAAAAACAAAATAAGAGTCAGGAGAGATAATATTACGACTAACGAAGCAAATTGATCGTATAAATATACAGCATTATTATTGCCGAATAAAAACTGGCCGTTGGTAAGAATATTCATTTAGTCGTCCAATGTAATACATTGATTTCAATTTTGAGGTTTCTCGCCTCTTTCTTCTCCTTTACCCGGGAAGAAATCGTAAGAACGGTTTGACGTCGTCTTAACACGAGGGTGAAACGACCAATTTATTCTGTTGAGCGTGCCGACTGGTAGAAGCTCTTGCAATCATGGGCTCGTCCGACGAAGTTTGCCCGTTTAAATGCCCGTAGATCCGAGCTCGAGGGTGGCTAATCTTCCGGCGAATGAGCACCCACCGGAGAAGCTGGAAGCCAACGAAACCGGAGTCGCTGGCCGAGACCAGCAAAGAGAAACGAACCCACCGAGAACGGAAGAAAGGCGACCCCTCAACGGCTATAGAGTATGGACAAAAGAAAACTCGTCTTCCCATATTACTGCAATGCTTGAACCTTGAATATTGTTTCAAATCATGTATACTGTTTCGAACTGGCGATAGTTTGAGCCTGCACTCAATAGTCACTCTGTTCTACGTATTTAGAGTGTAAAGTTTAGGTGAAGATTTGAAAAATAGAGAAATGGTGTAAAGACAGTAGACATTTAAAATTCAGACGAAACATAATACAAAAATTTCGAATAGTGGTCCGGTGCTACATTATAGGTGACACGTGAATCTTTGCAAATTAAGTTCACCGTGAATGTATAAAATTTTACGGTAGTAGGGTCATGTTTTTGCTGCAATTTGCTACTAAAACAAATCACTTATACTAGTAACGGTTAGTCCGTAGAGAGGCACAGACGCGTTTATACATTTTCTGTGAAACACTATAGAATCAGAGTTATTTATTTACGTTCATTTAAGTACCGTTAAGACATACTACGTGAAAATAATGGTTAAAGAAGTTGAAATTTTCTAACTTAGGGGATACAGGAAAATATATAGCGGTGCTTCAGAAGTAGTATGTACATACGTGAATTGAGTCAGAGAAACGATGAGCGCGAAAGTGAGGCTAAGTGAGAAGGTAGATGAGTGAAAGGGGCAAGCGTGGCCCGTGCGCACCGATAGGATTGTGAGAAATCGAGTGAGACGCAATGGAAGAGCAAGAGTAGCGGGAGCAGGAGCAGGAGCAGGAGCAGAAGCAGGAACAGGAGCGGGAATTGCCGGGCGATGGTGTGCGGCAAGAGCGCGAAAGAAGCCGCAGGCTATTAAGACGTTCGCGTCTCGAGGCAAAAGGAAGCTGCTCGAGGCAGGGGGAGGTAGAAAACACGTCGAGCGCGTAGGATGAGGATGCTGGCTACATAAAAGAGCCACGGAGAGCCATGAACCACGGCCAGAGCCGTTGGTGGGGCAGAGTAGAGAAACAAATAAACGCGGGAGAAGGGCCGACCGAGTCAAAGAGGTGGAAGGACGGCCAAAGGGACGTAAGGGGCGAAGAGGGCACCATTAAAATGAAAAATGACATTCCCGCTGACATCTTCGCAACGTAGCAGCGATCTCCGCTTCCTCCCCCGCTTCCCTTCTTCTCCTGGTGGTTACACTGGGCTTGCCTTCTCGGCACCGTGCCGAGCCGACAAAACACGACCCCCTCGCGGAATTATTGGTGATTTTTTAAATCCGTTAAACGGCCCACTCGACCGCAACCAGCCCAGGGCTCTTTTCCATCCTTTCACTCGCGCACAGGACTCTTCAGCTCTTTTTGCCCGTCCTCGCAATTTTTCTTTTTTCTTTTCTACCCATTGGAACCCTTCCTCCTTCATCGGCTCTCGGAAGATCCCCTCAAGTACGAGCCCTCCGCTTAACACCTTGTTATTTATTTTTCAAACTTTTCTCCGTCCCTTATGTAATGCAATCATCACCGAAACGAACCAACATGCCCAGCCATTTCAATCACTACAAGATACAATCTATACATCAAAACATGCTCCGTCCACTAAACATATGCTTTCAACTTCGCATATTGCACAGCTTACTCGTTATCAGGGTGGTGCGCTATTTCTTTAAACCATCAAATACAATATGTCATTTAATACTCTATTGTCCCAACGAGCGATTGCTCCCATTAAAACTACTTGATGATGAATTTGAAAGAAATATAAACATTTTTTTATACATCCTTATATTCATAATATTAATGGAGGTAGGATTATAATATTAGTGAAGTATTTAACGAAAAGGAAAAAAATATTTGGACAATTTCTTGAAAGGGAAAACATTTAAAGACGAAGAATCTAAAAAAATTACATCTGTTCCGAAATTCAAGATTTCTTCTAACATGGAATATATTTCCAAAAAAATCGTTAGAACTAAGCCCATAGATTTCTTAAGAAATGCAACTGTTCGATTTTTGCAGTCCGGAATTTCATGGCGGATCAATTTAATATTAAACCAAGATAAATGTCCGATTGGTATTTCCCCGGCGATTGAGACAGTGTCGTAAAAGTTATGACACTTTTTCGACAAGGCCTGTTATTTCGATGGGAACAGAATCGAAGCTTCCGGTATAGGAAAAACATGAAGTTTGAAACCGGTGATGTGCGTTATAGCGGCGAAACGCCATCGGGACTTTTTACGGAGTAACGTTGAAGGGACAAGGGCGAAAAAGGGAAGGGGGGAACTAGAAGGAAAACGGGGCGAGACGCGATCTTTCTTATCCGGTTTGGGATCCGTTGAACCGGTCTGTCCGGCAGTCCGCTACTCACACGCACGTCACTCAATCTATCGGCAACCATGAGACACGTCAAATCGAGACAAGACCAACGGCGGCCCGGTGGAGACGACCACTGGCTTCCAATTGCGATCATTGCCGCAAAAAAATGTGTGCGGTGGCCCTTTGCCAGTCGTTGCGAAGCTTTTCGTGCATACCAGCACGCACCATAGTATTCTTACGAATATAGAAACATACCAAGCTTTTCAAAGTTGCTTTTTTTCGCTTAAATTTTTGTCAAAATTTTGATATTTCAAGCAAAACTACCGGCTTTGAAAAGTTGTAACTCCTCAATGCGTTGATCAAATTGAATGCGATTTTCGGGATATGCATAACACGATGTACTCTACAAAACGTATATTTCAGATTTTTGTAACAGGGGCTATAAAAAAAGTTGAAAAAAGTACAGTTTACAAATTACATTGTAATTTCGTAAGTTTTGAAAATATCGAAAATCGCTGAAATAGGTCAACAAGCAAACTCTTTAAAGTAACATCACTAAAAATTGTTTCCTGTTCCCTAAAATTATTCATTCCCTAAAAAGTTATTCAACTAAAACATGGTGTACGTCAACTAATACATCTGTCATTGGTTGCTCGCCAATTTACAGGCGTTGAATAGAGAGACAAATGGATCGGAGAAAGTGACGGACCTTTGCCTGAGATGGTTGGGTTTTAAAAATAAATCAAAGTTCTTCACAAAACGATGTAATAGCTGTTTAACGGAATGTCGCGAGGAAGTAGTCATACGCGTCACAGTATTTTCGTTTCTACTTCTTTCTCGTTTTTTCACTTTGAGTCGCATTCATTTTGTTCACTCGCAAGTGCGAAGTTCCCCTAAGAACGTATCATGTAAAGAAACTGACAGATGTTTCCCAACGTACTCGTAACTGTCTTGCACGTTTTGTACGTTTGATTATTTTATTTCGTTGGTTGTAATTTATTGTAATCAAAGTTTTTGGAAACTTTAAAATGACTAAGCAAACCAAAGAAATAATGAAAAAATGGTAACAATGAATGAAAATTCATTCATGATCTATTCAGCAGGTTTAGGAATCGTCATGAAACTTTTCGCAGGTTATATGTCGCATTTTCATCACGCATCATGCAAGTAACGGACAGATGAAAAATAGTTTTCTAAAATGAAGTGAGAAATTTGTATTCAGAATCTATACTTGTATAGGAAGGATAAAAACCCGCATGATCTCGCCTAATGCTTTGTCACCTGTTCAATTATTTATATCCCTTTCGTTTACAGCAATTATGTCAAATAAATGCTATTTATCGCTACTGGTGAACAAATATAATATTATATCAGGCGAAAATAACATAATCAAATTCCATGAGATCTTTTCTTAATTTTTCATATGGCAAGTCCATAGACAGGCATACTTTGATTACTTGGAAATTGTTGTAACAGAATCATCAATTAACGATAACTTTCTGGTTGTTTTGTTTGATTTCCATGGATTGGCTGTTCGTAGTGGTTTTTGTGCGCCGCCTCCTGTCTCTGTAACGAGTTCGAATCGACATGCGTTATGATCGTCGAACCGAAAGGAGATGATTCCATTTGAATGCGCGTATGCGGCTTGTTTATCGGCCCGGTTGTAAATACCGCACGGAGAATAACAGGACGCGGATGGAGATATCGCAGGAGCAGAACGATCGAACGATCGCGAAATTGGATCGTTTCTCATACCTTGTAGGATCCAATTGGTAACCGACGACCCGACGGGCTGATGCCAATGGCAGATACCACATTTGCCCCTGCGAAATCTGATACCTTCCGCGAATCCTCAGAGGTCTACAGAAATCGTTCGTCCGGTCCGATACTACGATCGCGCGGGCCCTCATCCTTTTTTTCCCAGCAATTAATCTCAACGTTGCTTCTACGAATCCGCAAATTTCCCAATGCATTTCATTTTAATGAAGGGGCTGTTCGGGCACGCTGATACACAATTTATTTGGTTAAAGTCAATATTTCGCGGACTAAGAACTTATCAAAGTTCGTCGCAGTTGGCTAGTACAATTCAGTGAGGTATCTAGACAAATTTCTCTGGGCAAATGGATTTAAATGATACCTGCTTACCGTTCTTTTGCCGTACACTTTATTCACCTAAACCTGTAACATTAGCCTACAATGTGATTGAATCTACCTTACTGGTTGCATACCGTTTCCCTGGGGTATATAATGATTAAAGCGGAAGAGCGATAAATAGATGTCATTAAAATCCATCTGTTTAGAAGGTGGTACCTGACTAAATTTTACAATAGATGGATAGGATTCGTCTAAAACGACTCGCAACCATTTTTCATAGTATTAAAAATGTATATTTATTTATTATTTTACGGGATTCGTTGCACAACCTAAAATAATAACAATTCGTCTAAAGAAAGAGTCAGTATTATACGAAAAAAGAGAATGAAAAAAATGTTATAGCATCGAAAGTTGTTTGATTTAGTAAAGGAAATGTTGAATTTATTACGTGATGATTACTTCAACATATTCCAACGTTACCTTCATTTTCATTAAGTGAATTAGAAATTTGTATTACTTCTATTTTGTAGTACATTTAGTGATGCATTAAACTACATTTGAGATGTGCTCTTGGTCAGTCATTTACTAGTTATCACAATGTATAATAGCGAAAAAATTCAGTTTAGCTGTCATTTTCGAATTACAATATTGTTAACTTAACCCGCTGATCTTTCGTCGTTGCTAACGTTCCAGTATTATATTTTATTTTCTTATAACGTATTTTATCCATAAACATACGTAAATGTTAAGAGACTCTCACAAAGAAAAAGTGCAAACAAGACGGAGGAAATAATGATTACAATCAAATTCCCTCTAACGTAAATGAAATAATGAATTCTACTATTTCTCCGTGGCAGTCAGATCTTTTGTTTTTTACAAATGGACAATCACAGTCGATGACGTAACGAGGAGACGAGGGCTGCGCGTGCTGCCTGTTTAAAATTGCACGCGAGCCTTTTTGTCCCCCGGGTGAGACGATGCATCGAACAAGAGCGATGTTAAGTATCGACTTCTGACCACGAAGTAATTCGAGGCAGTCCCTACAGCGAGATTGAGTTTCCGAGCTCGGTCTTCGTTCCTCTTGGCTTAGCCAGCGTCTTCGTCTCCTTTTCTTCCCTTGCCCCCCGTCCCCTTCTTCGTCGATTCTCACGTTCTCGGTCACTCTTGGTCACTCCTCGTTGCTCCGTCTGCTGCCGGTAGAAGCAGTATATCAACAATGATAGTTATACACGTACGTTATAATCGTAAATTAACCGCGGTAACGTAATATATACGTGGGCTGGTCGGTTCGCACGTATCTGTTTTATGCGGTTATTATATATGACAGCAGCAGTCATACCTGGCTCGGTCTCTTCCCGCCATGCGCCATGCAGCTTCTCCGCCTCCTCTGGTTCCCCTGGCTTTCTTCCATCCTCGCACCCCGGCCACCGACTTGGTCCACCCACTCGTCTTTGCATTCGTTTGTACTTCGCCGAGAATTACTCGACATTCGACCCACCGGCAGATTGATCTGCCGATAACTTTAATGGGTCAATATTAGAAAGAGCCTGAAGGCTTTTCGCAAAAAATTACCTGTCATCGTATTCTCGAGGACTTATTTGCGCACACGTGCGATTCTTAACATCGACAAAAGCTCTAACTTTATCAATTGAGCAACTGTCCCGCTCTCTATAGAGGTCGGAATGCAGTAATTATAATTAGAAAGTAAAAATCACACCACGAAGAAAAACAGGACTAATAATTGTAAGATATACTTAAGTAAAAAAATGTGGAAGAATATAGCAAACGAATTTTTTTTTTTTTGGTCTCGTGAAAAGCAGAATTCTCGTGGAAATGTTATATTCTTCGGCGGCTCTGCAAAGGAACAAATCAAATGCCACGCAAAAAACCGTGCAAACGATCGGTATAAAAAACTTAGGATAATGACCCGTTGGAATCTATGGAACATGCAACGCAATGGCTATGAGCGGCTCTGCCTCTCGTTACTATAATTACCGTGGAAAGGGGAACGAAATAATTAACGCGGCGATCGTTCGTAAACAACGTCGCGTACACCCTCGACTCCTCGGACTCTTCTCTTTGGAGAATTTTACACGGGATTTTAGCCCGGCGCGTACGATCGCAACACGATCGCCGTGTTCCAAGCCGAGAGGAACTTCTTAATCCTCCTCTCCATGCCGGTGAGAAATAATTTGCCGGGGAAAAAGACATCCTCGAAAGTGTACGACGAGGGAGAACGAGAAAAGGAGTAGGGAAGATGGTTTGCATGCACACCGTCGTGCTTTACAACCTGCCTTTCCTCTACGTAGAACCACGAAGGTCCCGACGACCGGCGATATTTTAATGGCCCCAGAATGGTGCCTTACGCGAGACTCTATCCCTCTCTTAAATCATGCGAGATACTCCCCATCTCCCTTTACAATTTTCTCTGTCTCACGCATTCGATATTTCTGCCTACCTCGTGCCTTGGGCTATATAGGTCAGGCATTAGTTCGATTAAAGATGCATACCCTTATCTTACAAATGTTCGACTGGACTTGTAATTACTCATAATTAAATATAAGAAAAAATGGAAATACCGTGAATGATTTACATACACTTTACATATTTCCTTATTTGTATAAAAACACAGCGAATAGTTCGTAAAACAAATTTTATAATTATCAAACATTGGTCGTACCCTTAATTCAAAAAATAAACCGTATAGCGAGATCCCCATAAAAGCGTGTAACATCATTTTCTTCAACCGTAAAAAACGAATATTTACTGAATATCTGACATTTATTTCATCACATTAACATGAAAACAGAACAAGGCTTTTGCAAATTATTATGTTACATAAAACAGTGGAAAATTTTTGTGTTTATTCCATGTTTGAAATAATTTCTGCATAAAAGTACTCAATGCCTTCAGAATGGTAAACGAGAGTTGTTAAAAAATATGTTTTATGTACCTGTAAACATAGTAATTTATGAAACTCAACCCGGCAGTTGTACAGTTGATGAGAGATATAGAAATATACTAACGAGTAAATTGGTTTCGTTGGATGTAATTAAAATGCCGGTAATGGGGAAAGAGTGAGGAGAAATGAAGCGGACCGATGATAACTCGATCGCGGTAGTGCAGCAAATGGTAAGATATGATGTTCGTAATTCCGCAAAGCCGCGATAACAAGGAAAGGGGTACTCTTGTGTACGTTAACGAGAGGACGAATATAGTTATATCTGCGATACGCGCTGTGAGTGCAGGCTGGTACTAGGTGGACTTCACCGATCGATAAAATACGGCTGTCGATGAATAAAAAACCGAGCACCGTATGTCGGAGTCTTATTCACGAGTTAGCCAAAATCTCGAAAACGTAATTTAAGTCGAGCCCGTCAGAATCACAGAAGTGTTTCGGTACAGCAGGTTTCAATAACCAATCGCTTACGGTATGTTTCTGTAAGATGCATACGACTCATACCGTCTTAATAGATTCTAAATATTCTTTTCTTTCGCGCGGCTTTGATTATACATTTATAGCATATTCGTTATTAGCAACGACGACCTGCGATCGCTTTAACTCCAAATGAATATCACACATAATATTTTCAATAAAATTACACAGTACTATCAATAATAGCGACATGTGGCGGGCGTTTCGGATCACATTACAGAATTTTACTATTACAATGTTCAAAACTTATTCATTAATTATGTGTTTAATGTGCTTATCGTTGATCTTTAAGTTAAAGTATCTGTTCTAATTATTATCTTTGCAAATATGATATATTCATTTTTGAGGATAGATTTATAACATTATACTGGTGTATGGCAGCCCGAAGAATTTATTACGAAACAGAATTCCGTTTCACATAGGTTTTACTAGATACATTTTCGTCGGTATTATGAAAATGGCGAGAATCACGAATATGGCAAAATAATGTTCACCACATTGTTGAGCACTTAGAAAAATTATTTTATAATTATACCGCTATGTAGCATTGTGTGTTCGGCTAGTAATTAAAACTCCATGCAGGAGCCTAAGTAATTAAAATGAGTAAATTAGTAAATCTACATATTGTTTATAACAATCTATTAAGCGACAGAGAAGGAATATTCAAGCCAAAATCTGATTCATTATTAATTTATTGTTTTATATGAGTAAATTTTCTCATTATGTAACTGATTGAAATGCTGAAGGGAAATATTTTACGTATATCCCGCTAAATCGAAACACCATACATTACGTCATTACATTTGATTAATATAAAAAGATTCAAATTTTTCATTATGGAACAAAAGGTATACTGGATAGGCCAGTTTCGTAATAGCTGGCAGGTTTGTTTGCCATTGAGAGAGGAAACTAGCGAGGATAACTGGATAGTGCGATGGCGAAACTTCCGTAGTCTACATCACATACTCTGGATATCCGTAGGATACTCCGGCGCAATTAATGTCAGCGACACCATTATCGGCGAAGGGTGCACGGACGGCTCGGTGTCCGGTCTATCGCGCTTCGAAACTGACCATTGCGCGCCCTTTAACGAGAACAACCCGGACGAATACGTTCGCCCGGCAAAAGTAAAAGCGGTAGGTATACACTGACCGGGGCATAAAACTTACGCGACTCATTCAGGACATCCACCATTTGTCGCTGTTCAAGAGCATATCCCATCTATTTTTACTGCATACAGTAATCTACCTAATGATTGCATTTACATTTCGCTGGCATGTAAAAGAAACAACGGAAGGAAAAAAATGGTAATTTTACAAAAGGCATACTTTTGTTGTTCCGGTTTAACGCAGTGAATTTGGCAAGATATTACCTAATTATACTAACAAAAATATTGTGTAAAAACAGCATTGACTTCCACTGACAGTACTTATAGTATAGAAATACGAAAGTAACAGTTGCTTTTACTTGTATTCTTTTTCCTAAATCCTAATAGTTAATTAGCTACATTTCCACAACGTGAAATAATGTCACTCATTAATAAGATTATTGAGACGAATTTTGTTTTTGAATTCGGATAGGTTTAAGCATTTTGTTCCCCAATGGCTACTAACCATCAGTTTTTCGCCATCTTTATTTATAACGTTCAAGCTATTAGAGTTGGTCCACTGATCTGGAAAGCTATGATACCGCACGGAACTGCGAGAACATCGAACAAAAATGCTTTCCGTCGTAGTTCGTTCAATGATACGACAGATTATTAGCAATTTTGCGTTTAAAAATTTGTTGAAATTCTTCACTAATATAAAATACTTTAAAAAGGAAAATAGCCGTTTTTTCTACAAAAAACGAAAGCAATCACGTTTGAAAACAATTTCACGGAAGAGCGCTCAGAATTGGCAGTTTCATATGCACCAAGCTAATGTATATTTACATTGTGACGTACACCGTACTAACAGGATTTATCAGCTTCTACATATCCGTCATTCCCATAAATTTTCGCCAGAGGTGATCGTTGAAAAATGAAGTTTAGAATACGAGATTTCTTGAAGCGCGAAGCAAAAGGACGAAAACTTTCGAAATTGATTGGTGTCGAGCGACGATAAGTGGGGATAGAAGACGACAAATCTCATTGTCCCTGTATCGCGAAGCGACTTTTTCCTCCGACGATAGAGAAAAAGTTGTGCGAGGCTCGTCAAGTGGAATTCGTCTCGCGCCAGACAAATCGGTCGAGGCACGAAGCACGGCACGGATTATTAATCGTTCGTCGAAGAAGAGCGACGAGATGAGTGCGTCGTCCGTCGAGAAGTAACGGCCCCGACGAGATTCCGCCGCTCGATTTATTTATTAGCCGCGTTCACTCCTGATGTAGCTCGAAAGCAACGCGCCGGCACGGGGATTCCATCCTGCCTCGTGCGACGCGCCGCTTCGTTTCTTCTTTGCTACTGCAAAAAAGTACCTAGCGATACAGGTAAACACCGTGTGATATCTTTAAGCGGCAATCGAATCATTTATGTGCCCCTCGCTGTGTCAAAGGGTTATTTTTCTCACTGGCGAACAAAGTGAATATTTGACAAATGGACACGAGTAGCGAGGCCAGGGTAGGCAGTATCTAAGTAAATTAGTATTACAAGAGGACATTGTATTTAATTTTTTATATCGTTCACTCAGAATCAATGATATCAATGATTTCGAGACTGAACAGTTTTACGTCTTTATGTAAATTTACAAATCGAAAAATTACGATTGAATTACTATAGAAAAAAGTACTGCTTGGATAAGTAAATTTAGTAAAAACCAAAGATAAACCGAAATTTTGTTACTGTTTTCCGGAAGAGAATAAAAAAAAGAAATAAACGAACCTTTTAATGTTGCACCTATTAATCGTTCAGGGTCAAGAAATATTGTTACAATTCGGTATTAAATCTTTCCCCATGACCTCGGCTTTGTTACGGAGAGACGAAATAAATCTTAGCAAAAAATTAGTGTTTTCATTTCCGCGCGACATATTACGGCAAAAATAATGACATTTGCCTTAAGTAAATCGTCGGGCCGATAGAGCGGTCGAATGGTTACGGAGCGAACAGTTCTCGAAGAAACAGATTGATATTTCGGGAAGTCGGAAGGCAGCCGGCTGGAGGCCCGTTATCGATTTAACCGGCGATAACGCGAGAATTATGGGAATCAACGCAAACTCGTAAGCGGCAGCGCGATAATTGTCAAGCGACGCACAGCAAGTGGCAGTCGGTGAAAAGAGGAGGGAGAGAGGGGCCAACAGTAGAGTTGTGGTTTGGGGGAGAGCACAGGGGTGCTGAGGGGGAGGGTGTTATAACAGACCGCAGCGGCAGCCACACATTTCGGGTGTTCGGTCGGTCGCGCGGCTCGCATTATTTCGTGATTGTCGCCCTGTCGTCGGGAGAGTGAGAAGAATGTGTTAATTTTCTAGCCCTCCCGACCGTGTGCGTTCCTCTATGCTCTCCTTCATGCCACGTTCACCTTTCAACTTTGACAAAGCAGCAAAAAGTCAAAACAAAGAGTCTCCATTTCCTTAAATATTTTCCGATTATTCCAGATACAATGTTTACTCGATACATGTTTAAAAAACGCACCATATCTTTTTATAAATCCAGATATTTAAGGAGTTGAATTAGTTTATAATTACAATAGATATCTTTTTATTTTGTACGTCAGCGAAGAAAGACTTTTATTTGGCACTAATTTTGTTTAATTTTTACCTACCTCGGTGTTTCTTTATTGTTTCGTAGGACCATTTTAATGTTTTTAACTCTGCTTATTCTTCTAATTCTAAACCCTACAGAAAAGGGTAACATTGATCCGATTGAGAGCTGATCTGTTCAATGCCTGCCATCGCAATACCAGAGTAAATGTACATTGGCTGTTGACGATATCGCAGTAAATTCAATTGAATAGAGATTATGCACCATTACGAATGCGGTATTGCATCATTCAGAATTTTTTATGATTATTCAGTATTTCAAAAAATCATCTTTTTCAATAAAGCATCACAAAAATTGTCAAACTATATTTTTTCGAACCACAGAAGTGTATTTTAGATATGGTTCATTGGGTAAAATTGTGTACAGCTTTCTATGTTTTGTGTACTTTAAAATCCTGTCTAATTCTACAATATCGCCACAATTATGTACAATTATATACATCAAGGCGATATACGTCAACGTATTGTTTGGTAAGTACGAATTCGAGGTAATTACGATGTTGCGATCAGCGAACTGTTCTCTTCTTTGCTGAAACTTTCATAACGCCGTTAATTAACTCATGACGAAACGTGCAACCGCGTGCAGAGACCGGCTTTTCCGCCCAATTGTCAATAATTAATCCCTGACGATCTGCCTTCGCCGTTTTGAACTTGTGATCCTCTATGCCTCGAATTATTCCAATTACTTACAGAGCGTTGCGATCAATCGTATGCACGTACTCCTGAATTATTACCATTACACGTTGCGCACTGAATTTACGTTGCTTGCGAATGTTCGTGTGTCAAATACGCAGCAAATGTATGTACATGTATGTGTTCTAGAGAAAGTGTTTCATGGAAATTACTCGATCACCTTTACCTATTTACTCGAAACAACCATTTATCCATCAATTGCATTTGACATAATAAGTCGTTGGTGTATATCAAATTCAGGATTTTTAACGGGGAAATTGTCATTCTCGCAATTCAAAAAATAATTTAATGGAGCTTTAAGTTTGACTGTAAGAGAGTTTGCATTTTTGAATATTTTATTTTTTGAACATTATCTGTTAACATTTGAAGTTACCACGGCCATATCGTTGCCGAATTTTACGTCGTACAAATAAATTACTGGAATTTCTTTCAATCTGATTATCGATATCAAACAGTTTTAAAAAAATACTGAAAGAATCTCACGAAAATGGACGGCTATAATTTCGGCACAGTTGAAAACCGATCATGTAAACCAACTTAATATTACGATGCACCATCGAAACTAATAAAAAGTAATAAAGTGGGAATATAAGTGTTAGCTGCGTCATGGAGAATCTTGCAAGAATGACTCTCTCGAGATTTCCTGGGCAGAAATTACATGGGCGTCGTTTGTGAGGAGATTAAGGAGCCTCTTACCTCGATGGAGAATCGAGGCGAGTGTCGACAGCCTTTGTCATTGGCGCGCGCCATTCCCGTTAACTTCCTCGGGGAGAGGCGGACGATTTTTAATAAGCGACAATTAGCTAGACAAGCGCACCGCAGCCATTGCCCTTCTGAAACGACAATAGATTTGCCAGGAGAAAGAACTTTGATATAAAGGCTAAGACAAGGAGTAAGACTGGGGAGCAACAGGAGGGGAGTCGAAAGGGGTTAGAGAATGTGAGATATAAACGGAGACGAAAGAGAGAGAAAGTCTTTTCGTCGCACGATAGGGAATTTTGCTTGCGCCAGGTCGTTGTCGCCAGGTATAGCAAGCGTTGAGGTGACTGCCTCGTAAAACCCATGAAATATAGCGTTTGACGGCGCAAAAAGAGAGGGAGAGGGGGAATAGAGGAGTGAGTGAAACAGAGGTCTCCACGATCTTTAACCTGCCAGAGGTACAACCTGTGGGAAAATGATCGAAAACTTATCCCCGCCGGCTATCTCGCACAATCCTCCCACCTTCCTTATATCGTGAAACCTGTCGTGCTGTTTCCCAGCAACGTGTTAATCACGTGCAACGAAAGGAAAGGAAAAATGATTAGCGCTTGCTGGTGTAAGATGAAGATCAATTGCTCGCTCGATATCGTTCTAATCGATCCGGAAAAGTACCACTTTGCAGAGACTAATGCTATTTGTATGGGCGACGAAGTATGCGGAAAGTGAAACGGATCAATGCGCTCGGTCGATTTCACTCGACACACCCAGTAGAGTGGCCCTCTATCCTCTCTGCCGAGTCGGCTTTATACTTTCTTGTAAATTGTATTAAAACGCCCGTCTTTTACGACCGTGCCAAACTACCTACACGAGAGTGTTCTCAAGAGAGGCCGAGAGACAGTAAGAAGGATAGGGGTGGGGATGAGATCGAGGAAGAACGCAAGAATCGACATCTGGCCAACTGGAAATTGAAGAAACATCTATGCATATGAGACGTAGACAATCAATAAATGAGAAAAATGTTACTTTTACATATGCATTCATTCGAAAAAATGGCAATTGTTTTCAAAACTATGTTCATGTAAAGTAATGTTCATTGAAAAGTTCCTGAAATTTTGTATTGACATTTTTTTATTACTTCGCGATTATTAAAATGTATTTTCCTTTACGGTAAGTTTGAGAAAATAAGAATATGATAGGAAATAAACATAAATACGTAATTACTCATTACGGTTCGCATATTAATTATATTTATACGATACACATCGTAAGACAATTCATAATACACTTTATAACCCCCTTTTACGTGCTGGTCACTCGTCAACTAAATCTTTTCTTATTTCTGTAAATTGGAGTAACTCATCAGACGCGAACATGTGGGGATTACTAATTAAACCCGCGTTAAAGTTGGGAAAAAATGTCGTTTTAAAGTCGCACATTTTTGTAGCAATGTAAAAAAAGTACGATTTTTACAAGTTCCGTTTAGGAGGCATGCTTGGCGATATAAATAAATATCATTCTCCGCGTGGATCACCGGCACATACATAAATACGTGCATTTTGCATACATCGGGGGTTTAATGCGATTCTCCGGAAATCCGTGAATGCGCATCTCGCATGTATAGGGTTACGATCGCCCCTTGACATCCGGCCGACGTCCTAGTCCTCTCCCTTCACCTACTATCCGCTTACGATATTGAATCCCGATTTTACGACGCCCTCTTGAAATTCTCACCGCCCCCCTCCCCCCCCCCCTTTTTCTCTCTCTCTCGATCCGCCGGTCTTTCTTCGGCGCGAATCCACGCGGACGATCGTGGTGTAAACTTTTATTCGTGCGTTTAGAGGAAAATCAGGGGGAAGTGGGAGCAGCGAGGAGCCCCCAGAGAGGCACCCAGACTGGTTATGCCGTTTTATGCACGCCCCAGTGTCTTCGATGCTATCGTCCATTCTGAATTACTCCGGATGCTGACGCAACGGGAAGGCGCGCGTTTTAGGGAGATGAGCACCGCTCTCACATCAGTCTGACGTTCCAAACACCCGCACGATACGTTTGTCTTCGGGTATACATTTCTCGGGAGCTCACAAAAAATCGGCTTAATCAAACAAACGTCTCTCGACAGTCCGGGAAGATATATTTTTATTAAGGGAAGACCGAGTCGCGATGAAACAGCTGTCTAATAAGCACACTTTCAAACTTTCAAAATATCTTGCCGAGAAAAATGTTTCAATCAGACGTACTTATGCCATCTCACTACAACAAAAATGTAACCATTAGCTTATAAAGTGGGTATGAAGTGGGATTATTAACCGGACGTGTTTCTTTTGTGAAAATGAATTTAAAGTGCACCGTTGAAAATAACAATTACAGCCAGTTGTATACTGTACAGAGTTCGTCGAAACTGTATAAACATACATTATGCATGTTTCTCTCTTTTAAAGGTATGTTTTAATTTGTGTCACCTGATACAGAAAACCCTTGAAAAAACTTACATGTTGTAAAAGCCCACAGTCATAATTAGCATTTGTCAACAGAAATACGTTTCGTCGCTTTAAAACATGTGGTGTGTGATATGTGTCACTTGTAATAACTCTGCTTGTTTTAAGAAATACCGCGAATGTTTATATAAGACGAAATTGAATAGGAAACGAGACTTCTGAAGGTTTTCAACATGATTATGAACTCAACTATAAAAAAAAAGCTTAATCACGGATTATTTTGCTGGATGGAATATTAAAAATATATTTTCAAGTTGTAAACTTTAGTCTTTCCGTACAATCACACTTAAAATAAAACATATATTTTACTGATGATATTTTTTACTGAACATATACTTATCATATGACTTTTTAAGCGTAGCAATTTATAAAACTGCGTTTCTCCATATTTTCCTCTTCCTGTTGCTTCCTTTTAAAGATAGTACATTTACATTTAGCTGCATTTAGATATATTAAATATAGCAAGAATCGTCCTTCTATGTACTATATAATTTTTAAATTTGTCTTTCATCGCACAGTTATATAATGAAATGCCATTAGCAACCTAAAGCCGCATATAACTTCAGTGGAGTATCAATTATAACTATATCGATCTGCGCTCGTATTACTGCATTTTTTCGCTGTTACTCATTATCCGCAATAACATTATGAATTATTCGAAAAACACAAACAATAATTTTACAGTCAATAAACTTGCCATGGACGGTACATAAAAAGCCACTACAAAAAGAAAAGTACTACCTTGAATTGTACAAATTTTTCGGTATATTCCGAAATCATGTTTTCGCAAAACAAAAAGTTTTCGAAATGTTCAAGCCGCCATCCTTTGCTATAACTAGCGTGAATATTGGCGGAAAACTCAAGCGTAGGTTGAAAATTAGGTGCAGAAGTTTAGTGAAGATTTGACAGATATGTCGAAAAGTAGAGTTAGTTGAATAATTTAGGAAAGGGAGACGTGTGTCGTGCTTCTCGCGGATTTCTTGCCCCCGACGTCTGATTTACGAGCGGCCTCCGCCCTCTGGCTAACCTTCCTGCCCTTCCCGCGGTCTTCCGAGTTATGCAGAAACGACTCGGACATGGGAGCTCGCCTCTCGTGGGTTTAGTAGCCTCGATTAGGGGGCTCTTAGAGGGCTCTAGAGCCGCCCCATCACTGCCTACAAAGTGAAACCAAGAAAATTCGAGCGCGCTCCATGCTCCTGCCACCACGGCTTCTATATACTAAGGCATTAATTACTGGAAACTACTCCTTCCCAGTGGTAATAAAAACTATAACCGCGCCGTGGCTTTCGTTTTATGGTTACCTTGCGGGAACGCATTCAATGCGTATCACTCTTTCTTGCTGAGCCGTAAAACTTGTACAAGACCGAAACTTAGTATACCAGTGTTTCTCATGTAAAGAAAAACATTTGTGTTACGTTAAACAAGCGTAAAAAAGCGGTGATATATTAGAGAAACCTTTTTTTCGACAATATCTTCTTTTGCGCCATATGGAAGGGTTTAAAAGTAATACGCGAAACCAAACTTTCTAGATTCCGGAATAATCTTAATTTCTCAACTATATTGCTGAATAATTAACAGTCAGATATCAAGAAATTTCATACACTACTTTTTTGGCTGGTTCATAAATATTTAATAAGATGACTATATAATTTCAAGCTCATTCTTTACAGATTGTAAAATAAGCAACGTAACATAAGCAACTTTACAGATTGTAAATGAAGACAATGTAACTGATTGTGAGACAATAAAGAGTAAAAATAGATGTAGTATAACGGTGTCGAAGAAATAGTAATGTGACGAAACACCTATAAATGAAATCACTTCGAATAATGCACTTAAAATGAAGAAAAAGAATGTTAGTAAAAAGTGACAATTTTCAGAAAGCACATTTGTTTAATTTTACATTAATGCAATGAACTACCAAATTTGTATTCTCGACCGCTTTCTTAATTACTAATTCATCTATAGTAATTGAAAGTTCATCATGTGCTATGTTTTAAAAATAACTTTCCTGTTATAAGGAAGACTACCAGATGGGTTTGTATTTTCGATAAAGCAGTCAGTCGATTTTGCGGCGTGTTTGGAACGTGCGTCACACTAGTGGTAATAATATTTTACCGATTAAGTACATCATCGTGCAGCGTGGTGTAGATTTTACGGTCAATAATAACCAGGAAAATCTGTTTATCGATCGGAAATTCCATACAGCGTGCATTATATGATATTTTCTGGTAGATTAGGTTTGTAATGACCGCGCAATGAATAATATCAGACTCGAAACATGGAGATTCTGATTGTGGGCCATGTCATTTCATCATCGCTAAATATCATTTAACTGGGCGATAAATACGTGGCAACAAGCAATCCTGTCATTGGCATTATCGTAATTTCGTTTATTCTTTGTGCACTAGAGCCCTTCCTTTCGACGTATCCCCCGATGAAAAGGACGAATAGAATGACGGGAAAATACCTACCATCTCTGACGAGATTTCGTAGCACAGAACGGAAACGGTCAGGATAAAAGCAAAGATTTCGTTGGAGAGCCAGTGGTGTAGATACGCGGGGGCTGTACGACTTTCTTTTAATTCAGGTGGTCAGACTAAGTACGTGTCAGACACAATTCAGTCAGATAACAAATACAGACATGAAAATTTAAGCCTATATTCTGAATGATTTGCTACACAATTTATGAAAATTTTGCTTAAGCCATTTACGTTCAGATCAAAAATTATCAAAAGTACACTTTTGCCAAAGTGAGGCTTGACCCTGTCTTAACGAAATCTCTTTATTTCACTAATGAACATATGTATATGTCCGAAGCAAATAGTCATTTCAGATTGATCGCACCATATATCATATACATAGATTTGAACAGCATCTACTTACTACTGTTCTACTGTAGTTGCTACATATTATTTCCTTTGGCTAATTAATGGTTAAATCGAAAGAAGAATAGTCAACTACCACTCAAATCTATTTGCCTAGGCAGATAACATTGAATGGATCAACTTGAAATAAACATTAACCTGTAACATATAAAAACTTTATTTGACACTAGAGACTAGACAGTAAAAAAGGAAAGTACTTTTCATTTTCGCATTCGCTTCACAAATTCAAGTTTAGCGTTATTCCTTAGATAAGAGAGTCGAAAAATTAGTCTAGCTTATACCTCTTGGAGAACATCGTTCACAATGAAATTCATTAAACGGTAGCTTCAAAACGAATTACCTTGACACAAAACCTTAAGAGCCTACGTCTCCAGGCATTTGAATTTGAAAAGCAAACGGTAGTCTTTTTGTTTAAACGCACTTTTTCTTCTCTTTTCCTTAAAGCCGAACGACGGGGAGCCCGGAAAAATGTATATTACGACGTGAAACATGTCAAGTTGGAATAAAGATGAGGAGCTCCTACGTCACTGAGGGTGCTCTTGTCATCGTATATAAATGGACAGGTGTTCCGAAACCGGAAGCCTTTAGACGCGCCGCGCATATTCGGCTCAATGGACCGACAAATTTCAACTGTGACTTTTGACTGTATAATCCCACCTTTGGTCCTTTCATCGGTACACCGGGAAAGCTCTTTGTATAGGGCCACAGGGTTTTTCGAGGCAGGTAATCCTTCGCAGAGAACACGTCGCGTGGTCGCTCCCAGCGTAAATCACCTACTCAAATAGATCTCGACTTTTTTCCTTACATTTTACATTAACCAGCCTCATGATACATTGCGGTTTCCCAATACTTTTTTTTATTCTCCCTTGTAAATAGCTATATACATATGTACTATTTCTGTGAATTGTCCTCTCACTTCATGTTAGTTGGTCAGATATATTTCCGTATTATTATGGTATTATATTTCTCACTGCCAATTTCATCCCGAATCAGTGGCATGAAATTCATTTGGAGCCTGTAAGTTATTGCTTATGTCTATTTGTTTAAAGATAGTCTTAAAAAATGAATAGTTAATGTGAATAGGTAATTTATGTGTATTACCTTGTACAGTGTCAACTATATCAAGTGGTATATGCCAGATTTGCAAATAGAATAATACGTCAAATGTGTGATAAGGATGTTATACTTTAAAAGCGTAAACGGTTAACCTATGTGAATCTTTCCTTTTGTTCATTATTTATAACTTATCGCAACATTCCCATATACTGACAGATCCTTATATTTCCATAAATTTGTATAAACGAGATTATTTAGTGCTTGGGTAAATGATCACACACAAAAGCAATCCATTGTCCATAATATCTCTTAACACTAGGT
Source organism: Hedychridium roseum (assembly GCA_963989215.1). Classification (NCBI taxonomy): domain Eukaryota; kingdom Metazoa; phylum Arthropoda; class Insecta; order Hymenoptera; family Chrysididae; genus Hedychridium; species Hedychridium roseum. The sequence goes on along the minus strand of OZ022313.1, from coordinate 8,429,962 downwards.
TTATTACGGAACCCGTCAACTTCACAGATTTGAGATTTCATACTTAAACTTACCAGAATCGAAAATATTATTTATTAGCAATTCCTGACAACTTTGATTGATGTAATGCTATGAATACATATCCCAATTCATTTTCTCTTCATTGATTAGGTAAACTGTTACACGAAAAATACCGAATTTTAATGTTGTCGTCGATATGACGGATTTCAGTAAAAATATATAAAACTAGATATCCAATTAATGGCTATAAATCTATTATTAACATAGCAACGGAGAAGAATTTAGTGAAACATATGAAACATGGGTAGAAACATATCAGACGTGCAGACGCGTGGCTCAGTTTAGCTAACTTACATTAGCCGCACGACACTGACAGCTGACTGCAAAATCCTTCGCGGTACGTTTACTCCGGACAACGCTGGCAGAAGCCCGGCCCTCGAGATTCTTCCATTGTACATTACGTATCACGATTCTTACGGTTCGACGCCGTTGACCCTCGTCATTGCACAAACGTGCGCCACTGTCGAATTAAATGTCAAGCAGACTAAACCGAGAAGCTAAGTGGCTCAAGATAGTACGTAAGAATTTTTTCAAAATTTTCGTAATAACCCAATCTTACTTCCCCGAAAATGTAACGATGTTTCGATTATAACAGATTAGTAAACCTACAGAATTTGAAAAAATTATGTCTCTGTCAACTCTATTGCGTTAAAAATATCTGATGTCTTGTGATAGCAACTTTAACTGTTACAAACAAACTGTGAAATGTTAAATTTTTAAGGATAATATAGAAGAAAACAATAATTTCACACGCAGTTTGTATTCATTTAATTATAAACAGATCGATCGGCAAAATTCAAGACAGTCGGTGCATTTTGTTTTCCGATTGTTAATATTGTTTCGTAATTCCTTAATTATAATAAGTTATACAACTGGGTGCATCTAAATAGTTCTAAATAGTGTTCACTGCGGTTGTGCATTCGGTAAGATAATGTAAATCTCGTTACCCGCAACTCAAGTGAGGCGTACAGATGCAATATACTCGAACAATCCGAATTTGCCACTTTTCTGCAGCTATGCCGGGAGGTTCTTGATAAACAATGAGCGGATTACATTTTCATTGGCAAACAAAGTCAGGGTTAATCCTTCGTATATTTATAGAGTAAAGTTCTTGTGTTCTGTCGGTCTTGTTCAGGCAGGCAAAATAACCCTTACCTTGTAGAACGCAGGCAAATAAAATAGTAAAAAAAGACAATGAACACCGTTTTAATAAATACGAAAAATTATACTCCCAATTCTTTAACAGTTACACCGAATAAAAATTGGGCAGAAAAACCTCTGTTTGGAACGGTGACCTCTTTGGAAACGAATTAAAGTAAAATTCTCATATTCAGTATTACGTAAAACATTTCCCTTATACAACTTTAATATTTTTTCATGTAGACTTATTGATTTCGAGCCATAAATCGTTAAAGTTGTATCGAACATTGCTATCTTTACAACACTTTAATCGTGAGTATATCTTTTCTCGATTACCGATCGTTTCAATTAACAGAAAGCAGTTGAGTGTTCGACACTTTCTACCTCTTCATTTTCTGTGCGAAATAATTGAATGTAATCGACTATAGGCAGTTTCACAGACATCTGTGCAGGACCGTCGGATGATCGAGCAGAATGGCCATAACCACCCCTAATTTGGGTTCCGTGAAACCGACACGACCGGCTCAAGGGAGATCGCTAAGGGAACGACCGACTCTGACTCCCGTTCTCTCTGTCTCTCTCCTTGCCAGCGCTTTTCTTTATCCGTTCGTCTACGTCTCTCTTTTCTCACTGCGCACAAAAGCCTTGGCTTTGTGCGTGCCTACAGATTAGTCGACTTGTACACAAAGTCATTCAGGGCGAGCTCCTCGTTTCCCCCTTTTGGCCCCTCCCTCCCCCTGTCCCTCATCTCTTGAGCTCGTCGCAGTCGTTCACACCTATTCCATGTTCGAAAAACGGCTGTGCATCACGTACGATCCGTTCGCTCTTGTGTCCCTCGTCTCTCTCTCGCTACCCGTCACGGAAACAACCCCGTTATAATCTTGCTAATACAGATGTCAACGGCGTATACGCGCGTCACTGGCGGCCCACCCTTCGACGTTTCGCCTACCTCCTATTCCCATTGTATCTTTCCTTTTTCTTCTCTTTTTCGCCTAACCCCGCAACTTACGCTGTCGTATTACGATTAACATATTTGACTAGTGAAACGAGACGATGTCACGATCTGATCACCATGTATTATGTTTGTGAATGTCATTCCACTGAAACGTGTTTATTATTATAAAATCTACGCTTGTGTAAATTTTCGTTCGATGCGTGGTTTTCGCGTGTTCTAAACTAAATGAAAAATGAAAAAGCAGTAAAGTAAATGGATTCAAAGAGTGCATAAGTTTATTCTTAAATAACAGCTGAAAGTTTCGGAATTTTCATTTTCTACAAGGACGTGCAATTAGCTTATATTTTATAATAAAACACAAAAGATTATCCGCGTTTGCTTGAACATTCAAAACACTGGTTTTAATTCTATATAAACTATATTTATCAGTAATTACGTTTCATACGTAGCTTATGACGAAAAATCAGTTATTATAACTTATCGATCTGATAAAGGCAAACATTATCAAAGGGTATTAAGAAGCAATAAAATTCCCTAATTTAAGTAAATAACTACCAACAGAACATACTCTCATTTGAAAAAACATGAACGCCTTTGTCTTCAAGTAAAATCGTCCAAAGGATATTAGTATTAGGTTTTTTGTTGGCTATGCTAGGGAAGAAGGTGCGTGTATAATAAAGAAATGAGAGATAAGGTGAATTAGGTGTGAGCGAGTGATTATGAAGCCGTCGTTGAGGATAGGCATTGGGACCCACAGTCCTGTTCCCCCCTCTACGTCCTTCTGAGCTTGGCAACCCCGGGGCGAGAGTTACCCTGACAGTCGACCCCGTCGGAGCATCTATTAGTTCGGTTTCGATGGTGCGGTAGTCAGTTACCCGCTAGGACGCTTCCGGCTCTCGTCCTTGCGTTCTCGTGTTATAGGATCGTGCAAACGCCACTCGGATGGCCGCTTAAATCCTTGGCGAGGGCTGCGATCGGCCATCCGCGCGCGCACCCCTCTTCTTCGCTCCAGGATGTATCACAACTTCAATCTAGCCTTCTTGTGGAACTTCCATTGTGAGTACCGCCGAGACTTCGACTAAAAGTCCCCCCTTTAGCGACAGTTGGGCACTCGTTTATCCGGGCCGATAAAAAAAAAACAAACGTACCTAAATACTGGTAAACAAGAAATGACGGTAATTGTCCATTGTTCCAAAAGATCATTTGTTTTTACTGTGCTATGTGCCTAAACGTAAAGGCGTATCACTTGAAGCATTTTATAGTATCTCAATGTTTAATATCCTGTACGATCTTGGATATACACGCAGATTTATTACGGAGAATTTGCGGATTATTCGGATTTTCAATTATCTGATCCCATCAACACGGGAGTCATTTAATGCCGAAAACCAGTTTCTATTACACTTATTTACATGCAATCACACGGAGACGATTTCTCGAAGATAACTCACATAAAATACATCAAGCAGAATCTATATCAGTGTTTAAGAAAAGTGTAGTTTTTGTAAGTTCATATATTCTAACATAGACCATTCGTTACAGCAGACGTATGCAACGTGTATACTAGTTGTGAAGAGTGGGTTATAATAAGATTACCCACAATATTCCTTTACGTTTACCCCCTGACTCGAATTATGAATTAAACGCGAACCTGTGAGAAATCACAAATTTTTCTCAACTGTGCAGTGATTGAAAAAACCGACAAAATGTCAGCTGTATGTTGTACAAACACAGTGGAACAGATCTAAATATTCGATCGATACAGATCTGGGATTGTCAATATTATGCACGAAGAAGAAAGCTTACGAATCGGGGAGTATCGAATTCGAGAGTACCGACGGCTACTCAGTACGGTTCCATGCTACATGTAACTGAATCACCCATCTGCCCATATCTCACGGAGAGATTATGTTTACGTGTTCATTTACTTCTTGTTACATAAGTGATAAACCCTGGAAAACAGACATAAAAGTTACATATGAGGCCTTATATCAAAGTGAACGGTGACAAAAATTATTTAGTAAAATACAAATCTACTTATAGGATCAGTATGAACAGACATAGTGGTAGACAAATTGGGTTCAGAAAGTAGAAAGATTGAACTAGTTTTGAGGTGTATTTACGCAATGAATTATTCTATTACTTTATTATAAATTTAAAAAAAAGTAGTTGCATATCACGGAATTTCCGGTATTTCTCTTAGTTTGGAAGAATGTATTTCGCAGTACAATAACTGGATCAACGAAACGTGTATTAAAAAGATGTCACGAAATATCGGAACACGATAATCGGAAATTCCATGCGAGATTGACGAGCCGTCGAATACTTCGATGGGGTATTCAATAATCCGTTCCAACTGGCTGTGAATCGCAAACTATAAAATTAACCGAAATACCGCACCGTTTGTGATTTCCATCATATGCAACTTTTTCGTATTCTTCATACGTAACATTTGCAATTACAATTATGGAATCGTCGAGTTTTTGTACTACTTCATATGCGCGTGTTATTGCAACTGGATTTGGTGAAAAAAGTCGGACTATAAAACCGCGCTAACATAAGTAACGTCGAAGTGTGTATGAAAAAAAAGATACCGCAGTATCGAAAATTTCAGTTAGTTTAATGATGCATCAGAATTATACAGTCGACACATTTCGTCATTCGAATGGTATTTATTACTCTGAAAAAAATTAACCGGGAAGGTAAACGTTAAAGGTTTATGAAAGCAACGTGTTATGTGAAATAGCGTAGATTGTACGCAATCGATCTTTACCGTTCACAATATTAAATACTGTCCCACAACTGTATCAAAATATGCAAAACATTTCATTTTTCGCTCAAATTTTATTCTACATTTATATCAACAGGAAATCATAGTCGACCGAATTTGCTACGAATTTCAGTAGCAGCGTGAATGATGTACAAATATAATACTGATAAAATAGTATTATAGCAATCATTAGATTGCCCACACTAATTGGGGGACATAATGGATAACCGAATTTTCTGAGGAATCGAAGTCATATTTTTACATTAAAAATAATCGTACAGTACTTAATAATTCTTTAAACTTCTTTTCTCACTCGAGTATGTAAATTCGCATATTTTTCTCAACATCATTGTGTCAGTAGTATTACTTTAGTCAGTTAAAAGTTGTTTAGTATTAGGAAAATGAATTTTGAAAAGATAAGTTTGAAATTGACGATGTTCAGTAAGAAAGAGGAAGACTTAAGAAGCGAAAATCGCGAGCATTCGTGGTATTTATGAGGGGTTATTCCTGCTTATGTATCGACGCATTATAAGATCCTTTCATCAAAGAAGCCGCCTTTACAGCTGGTCGTATACTGTTTACGGCGTCTGAAATCTGACATCTATATAAGTGCGCCACAACTGAACATCGACTCCTTTCTTCCACGAAACACATCTCGCTATACGAGAAATACTTTCGTAGTGATCACAACAAAGGGATTGTAAAACTGGCAACAATTCTATCCTTCTCCGGGGAATGGACATTCTTCGTTAATAAGTTATTGCCGTTGATCGAGAGAGTTACTAGCGACTGCTATATCAAGCTAAACTTTATTAAATGCGTGCCAAAATTAGAATGAAATGTGCGCTGGCCAATACTGCTGGGTTAGTCGCATTTGACAACTGAGTTATATTACTCGAAACGATATTGTTAGGGTTGCACTTACCGTTGAAATTTCATAGCGATACCTGTTGCTACCCAACCTCTATTGCGCTACCAGGCGACCTTAGTAGCAAGGTGTTTTCAGTGTACTGTAGTTTCCGGGTTCACTGAAAATGTATTTCACGAGAATCTATCAATACTACGATCTCAAAGTTTAGAGTATACGTATTACGTAATGTTCTACTTAGTGTATGTTTTTATTCCTTTTTCATTAGCCTTTCAACATTATTTCATAATTACAAGCTATCTCTGGTAAACAAAATAGGTGAAGTAATTCAAACATGTGTCAGTAATTTTCTGTATCCTAAGTATCTTAAATTCCATAAAAACAACTAAAATTTGAATTTCTTCACACGTATAACTAGACTCTTACATTTTCAAGCTATTTCAATTATAAACGTCGACACGATTTTGCGATGTTGATAATTATACCGAATCCACATCACTTTATTCTTGATTAAATACACGTATAGATATACAAAAAGGTAACTGAACATTCACACAGTGTACTTCATAGTAAAGATGTCAACCTTTTACCTAATTTGCCCGAGTGTATTTGGGTCACATTTTTACTTGAGTGTAAAAGAAGGAAATTAGGCAATAGGAAATATGACGTTTTATCATGAACTTTCTGAATGAAATAACTAATATGAAAGTATTTAAGGAAGTTGGAAATTTACTAAAGATTGTCACTTTTGTATCGTAGATTCGTTGGGAAGAAGGAACATTGCAGATGCACAGAATAAATATCTATTTCCCGCGCTTATGTAAAAATATAAGGATACGATACATTTGATTATGTTATACGTGTGATGTATGGACTCATAATCAGCAACGCACGTCGGTTTCTCCCTTTGGAGTGGCGATTGGGGAAAGCGTTACCGTTCTATCCCTTGTGCCTTTCGCCTATTATCTTTCTTTCGGCATATATGTGCGCTATTCAGGCGTAACGGGGAGTTTAATTAATATTCGCACAGCGGGTTAGCCCGTTTGATTAGCTCGCAGTTGCGCGCGGCCTGATGGGCAGGCAGGCAGGCAAACGAGCATGCATCCACGTAGAATGCACGTAGAGAAACGAAAGGAACAGAGAGGGTGTGGAAGATGGGTAGTAAAGAGAGGAAGCGGAGAGACAGAGAGAGAGAGAGAGAGAGAGAAATGCGAATCGTAGGAGGAGGAGGAGGAGGAGGAGGAGGAGGAGAAACGAGAGGAGCGAAGGATGGCAGTAGTAGTAAGGGAGGTCGCATTCCGGCAGCCTACGGGCCAACTGTAATATCAATCCAGAATCATAACCAGCACCCCCCTGGTCGGTGCGCTCGTGTCCGTCCATCCGTCCGTTCGTCCGCCTGCCTGTCTGCCAAAACGTCCTCACGCTTCAGCGATATCAAAGAAATGGCCCATCGCACGTGACGTTCGCGGTACCCGCAGCATGTATTGCCGTACGTGCGCAAGCGGTGGCCAACTCCCCGCTGTCGACGTTATAACGTAAATATTTGTCAACGCTTGCCTCCTATAATAAGCCCGAAGACCGTGGCCTCTCGAAAAACTTTGCTCTTTCACTGGGACCACTTTTTCCACGACGTTTTTCGTTGCGCCAACTAAAGAACAAAACAAAAAAATGACAAGCTGTTTTATTTCGAAGGCACCAAAACTGTTGCGCGCTTCGATGAAACGGGCAATTATCAATCAGTCCACGCGCGGTACACTGGCCCTCTTGTATTTCCATATTTTTTTTATTAAGTTCGTTGTTATATCTATCAAAGCAATGTGGCTATGTATGCAAAATTATTGATAAGCGAATGAAAGAAAAACGGTTTATTTTTACGGGACAAAAAATTGAATAAATACTCAGGTAAACACGTAACACAAAATTGGGTGAAAACCTGTCACTGGCAATCAGATACAATCATAATCGCTTTACACGTCTCCTTTTGTCGAAATATAAGCGGCTTTTAAATTTTGTAAGCCGAATAAAAAGTTATCAGCCACGTTTCTATTCACCGGTGGAATTGCGTGCTAGATACATAAAACAATGGGAAAATCTTAGACGGTGAACCTACGAAGCTTTCTCCTGCGAAGAATACGTTTCGAATGTTATACATTTCGATGGGGATCGCGCGAAGATATCAGCGAAATGGGCTCGGGAGTCGCCCTATTTGAGTAGACAGTAAAAGGAAAATAGTCGGGTAAGCGCGAATCTTTGTGTGGCGAGGAGCATTAACGGCGCGTCGACGGAACACTTAACTGTCCGGCGAGTAGAGTAAACGCCGAAGATGGAGATAATGCGCTCTTGCCGGGTAGAACGCGAGACAATTAAATTTTTTCTCGCGCCATGTAGAGATAGAACGACGCGGTCCGCTAATCAGTAGGGCAAGACTCGGCCGGGAGGAAGATAAGCTGCGTCTCGTGAATTAAATCTATGATCCCGATAGTCGAGCGAGCCTCAAGACTCTCTTACGTGCGTTCGGAGTAAAATAGATTACAGTCTCGTAGGCATACTAAACGCAATAAAGCAAGCGGGAAAGAGAAGGGCAGGGGCGGGAACGAAGGAGGAGCGGTGCGTGTTTCTTGATAATGTAATAACGTATCTCTCGTGAGAGTCTACTTCATAAACTTAGCTGCTGGGCCGTTCTCCTCGCGCGAGTACCTCCCGGAGGTACCTGCAGGCCTCGTACGTTCTCCCGGCAGTTCTCTCTTTATTCCCCTTTATCTTCTTTATCTGCCGTGGTGGCCGACTCGCGCTGGAGAACCTGGAGAACGGCGCACGTTACAGCCGTAGATCGAGAGTGACGGAGAAACGGAGAAAGGAGAGGCTCCTTGAGAAAGGAGGGAGATGTTAATAGAGGAAGAGAAATTCAACGATAAAAAAATGGAAAGGAGCAAGCAGGTAGGGACACGAAGGAAGCTCTCGCGAGATTTACAAGGTGGCCACCTCGACTCACGGTGGAAAAGGTAATACGATTCTGCCGGAGACAGGGAGACGGAGAAAGAGAGAGGGTAGGAAAGGGAGAAAAGAGGAGCTTCCGCGAGATTTAGCACGGCTAGGGAAGGACTCGTTTCGGGTCAGTAAATCCACGAATTTTTCGTCCTGTCTCCCTGGCTTCCCTCGCTCCCGTAGCGCACATCTTTCGCCCTTGATCGCTTTATACTCTGCCCTCCGGCCGAAATGACCACCGCGCCAGGCGGATATCCTTATTTCATTGCGTGTTCACTTCGCTCAACATTAGGGATTTCGCTAATGAAGATCGCGTTTAACCAATATTTCCCTACTTTCTAACGCCAATAAATCCACTTCGTACACTCCTTCAAGCAAGAAAATTGAACAGGTACGCAAAAAGTGGCCAAATTTATGTACGTATTAAAAGTAAATTAAATAATGCACATACCTCCTTCAAAGAATCATTAAATTATGTTAACTGATTAAAAATTCATAGTTGTATAAATTTCTCCATGCTATAATGTTGTCATGTAATACTGTTTACTAAATCATCCTATTTTGCCTATATTTTGAACTGTCCGGTTTTATGTTTATAAAATCGGTTTATGAAATTGCCGAGGAATATCCTTTAAAAATCATTAATAGAATAAGTGTTTCTGAGAAAAGGATTCAAGGTTTAATTTACAGAGAACAGCATATGCATCCGTCAGATAAGCTGTAATTATCGCTGATGGTTAAATGAATTGTATACCACTTTTGAATAATAAATTACAGGAAATCATTTAAAATTTTTTAAATTTGTAATGGAGATAACGAATCATAATTTCGTTTCTTCGAGTTATAGTCGTGTCGGAATGAACGAGCAATCGTTCGTACGCGAAAAAAAGCAGCTGAAAAGCTCGTTCATCCGCGTAGGAGTTGTTGGGTTGAAATATTGTTGTCCGGCGTGGTTGCTTCCGTTCCCGTTGTTGCACCTATGTTTATGAATATTGGCACGATCAACGAAATTGTCACAGACAAAGTCATAAATCCGGAAAACGATGCTAACAGAATCTTCGTTGATGGTATGATACATCAATATTATTATTTAGTAGGTGTTTAAATTTTGTTTATCATGACTCGGAGTTTTTGTTGCTAATCCTACACAGGAACTGTTTCATCTTCTCTATATCCTTTGCTGCACGCAGCACATTTACCTCTAAACAGTTGACAAGGTTATATTTGTAAAAAGATTAGTCCCACGCGTATGTTATTTCCCCTAAAGAAATAAACACTGACGATATGGATTTAATAATAACATAATACAAGGTACCAGCTGGGAAGTTAAGTATTGCGTTAATAAACGTTTGTGATGGCGGTAATTAATGTTTTTAGATGAGTTTGTAAATCTTACATTTAATTCTTTTTTTGCAGGCAACGTTTAATTCTGTACAGGACTCATACGATTGTAATAGTGCAGTCACAATATGAAAATATATTATATCGTTTCGCCAATCATAAATCACTGTAAATTAACAAAAAGATTAAATATGTTTCTCTTTATTCTGGTAACAGCGTGTTAACAAAAATGTATATTGTCTTCAAGAATTACTACTTAAGTCAATATTGTTTTTGCACGATACTTTTATAGTACATAACATTAAGACACATCTCAATTCGACTTGCATCGAAGGAAAATTAAATAAATGTACCCGCTACAAAATGATCAGTTTTCACCGCTCTTGTAGACACCTTCATGTTGCCCAAAGGGGTAGAATATCTGCCGTCTTTTACGACAGATTCTCCGTTTTTTCTGCTCTGCACTGGTCTCCTTTCGATGCCGCTCGATTATTTTCCTTCTGCGAGCGAGTCGACGTTCAACGGCCCCCAGACGCTTTAAAAGGTGCTTACGAGGATCGGATTGTCAGATTATTCCCAAGAATCCGTGGCAGGACTATTAAAATAATTTTATTTCACGAGAGCCAAGTCTCATTCTAAATGGTGTGATAAAACTGTTGCCGTAAGAAGGAGCAGGTGCATTCCTCTCTTATATAAAGAGCCTTCTGCCCGAGCGGCTTAATTATAACAGCAATCATCGTACATCGTTATGCGCCAGTATAATTTCATAGTTGCATATAAATGAAAGGATACATTTCAAGGAAACACATTAAATTTATGAGAGCCATACTTGTATGAGCGTACAAAGAAGTGACTCGGATTATGTATATACTTTTTTAATTAACAAAGTAAGCTAAAATGGTGGTATGAAAATATGTCTTTAAACCGTTTGATTGTTATCGCATTTGTGATTTTTTTGCTATTAATTCAGCTGTACGTGTTGCAAAAATAATGAGTCTTGCGATGTCGCAAAAACTTAAACAAAACTTGCAATATTCTTTAACGCTTTACCTGATGATACGACCTGGAAATAAACTGCCAGTAAAAAATTTGAACGTTAATTATTTACTACTCAAATCTCATTTGTCATGTCGAGAAAATGTACGCAAGGTTTTTACGCTCTGAATTTTGAATTTTCAAAGTATCGTACAAATCGTACAGGAACACGAAACTTTGAAAAAACAGCAAAAACACATACATTTGCTTTACGTTTCTCTACCCACAATTGTTGGTATTTTTCATTCTGACGCTATTTATACTTTTGGAACCTCTCTGCGACAAAAAGAACACTGGGCAAATTCTTCAAATTTCGGCATGTTCTGTGACTTCAAATACATATAAAACTGCAGATTTAAATAAATTGCAAAGAAAAATGTTTTTCTCCAAGCTCGAAGGTGATATAATCGTTTAAGTGAATTGTACGTAGGAAGCCCTGAAGAATTGTCGGGATCGGGTGGAATTGCGGTTGAATCGAAGGATTGACGGGCGCTGAGAGAAGGGAAGAAGTGGACGCGATGCGAGAAACACAGTGCGCGGCAGTCGTTGTTAAGTGGGAAGGGCACTTATATAAAGCGGCGCGATGATATATAAGGGATTTGTCTCCGGCGGCACCGTCGTACGTCATGTCGCAAATATTAACTCTGATACAGGCCATTCATTCGCTTAATTACAAACAGCCGGTGATTTAAGGGGAGCCGAACGGCAGGGGGTCCACCGGACGAACCCACCTTCGTTCCTTTTCCTTCTGTTCCATAGGTGTCCGAGAACTGCTTCTCCTTCTCCCTCTCGCACCGTTAACTTTTCTTTACGATTCCTCATTTACACAACAGGATCCGATGCGCGCTGCCACTTGGTTCAACTGCAACGTCTTCCTCTCTTCTTACATGTCTTCTTCTTCTTCTTCTTCTTCTTCTTCTTCTTCTTCTTCTTCTTCTCCTCCTCCTCCTCCTCCCCCTTCCCACAAACCACCCTAACGTAATTTTCACCTGTCTCTTTTGTATTACTACCGATGCAACTAACGTAAATCTGCTAAATCCTCGAAAAATTAAACTCCACGGGTAATAATGTATCACATGTTCCGTAAAGTGTGATATGTATAAAAAAGTTATATCAATCGAATGAAGTTTTTTAACCTTTTAAACAGTTGTAACTATTGTAATTTGAAACAAGGTTATAATTTATGGTATTTTATGTAACATTGGAATTTGCCATTAGATTGACATTCCTGAAAAAGAACAAAAACTATATTCCGAGTTAACAATATTACACCCTTTTACAGCACTCGAAGTGGCAAATTTAACAATAGCTTCAGATTAAAATTGAAATTAAAACTGTTACGATCGGATTACAAACACATTATACATCACTAAAACAAGTAAATTTAATTGGGGTAAATTTAAATTATTAAACTATGGGATTTTTAATTTTACTCAACTACGAAATAAAAGAAACTCCCCTTTGAATTCTATCGCAAAAGGTATTACCGCCGCAGCTAATCGTTAGCATTTTTTTGCTTAATCATATTTCATGTGCTGATACCGATGACGGTCCGAGGAAATGGTAAACCGAGTAGCAGGAGAGGGATATTTATTAAAACCGGCGGGAAGCATAGGGAGAGATAAAGATGGAACGGACGGGGTGAAAAGGAGAAAGGAATGTCTATATGAAGGACGCGTAGGTCGAGCGAGCGCGGTGACGCGTGATTCTGCACATCGGCCAAAGGAAAGATTACCATCGTCTCTCGAGCTTTTTCCCAAAACGCCGTGCCCTTTTACCCCTCCTGCCCTCTCTGTTGTACCCGTCGTCGACTGCGAGACCCTTTGATATTAAGCGTTCGCGGAGCCCAAGGGTCGGAACTGCCAACGAAAACAGCCTGCGACCGATGAGCTCGGATTTTCCACGGAGAAATCTCCAATGGGGAATGCCACAACTTCTCTGCTTTCGGTTAAAAGGATTATAGATCTTAAACAATACTCAAAAGGGTTACAGATATAAGACTGTAGGAATTGGTACGATAGGAATACTGACAAGCAGTTTATAATTAATACTTTACATCCATTCGTGTGTGTTAAGTTAGTCAACTTTGATGTTCCGTCACACTAAATATGAGTTCCGTGGTTTTTTAACATCAGGATTTTAAGTTTTCTTTTAACTCGTGGTCTTCGTGTCAACGACTATTTATTTTGATTTACAAAAGCAAACGCATATTTTGTCCGCAAATATGTTTTTATTGTAAGTTGCTTTTCTTATCGTAAGATTATGCCGAAGGAATGGACATTGTCTTTCGTTTGAATGTCGACTACAAGGCAGCCAGGTGCCGCCTTTGCATTCTCTCGATTTTTTATCGTACCCTGTCGACAATTTCACGACGCTGTAAAAGGGAATTAGGTGACTCTTTCTTCGTGAGCTATACAAAAACGTTGGCCGTACGGCCATATACTGGGAGATAGGAGAGCGAATTCTCAGATGGGATGGGTGAGTCTAATCTTCCAAACTGAAAAGGGAAAAATGAGATATGTATACATATCTAGAGATGGACGTGCACAAAGGTAAACAAACACATGGCGGGGACGGAGAAGTTAGGACAAAGATCTGGAAAAGGGGGTTCGGATGGAATTGTAAGAAAAACTCGTGCAAGTATGAGGAATTAGACGAGTACAGAAAAATCGCATACATCTGGTTGCACTAAATAAATAAGTAATAAAATAATCTTTATTTATGTGAAAGTACAACAACAATATTTAGTATAAAAATAATATAAAGTTTACGATTTCAGTGAAAAAGTGATTGCACTAAATCAGCTACAAAGGAAAGGTTCACTTGGAATTTATTGTTTTGATTGAATAGTAGGAGAATAGTACATAGTAAATACTATTTTTTAGTAAATCATTTCATAGAAGTACAGAGGATAAACAAACAAATTGTGAGCATCCTTCAATTTTTCGATGTATCTTAATAATATCCAGCAGATCAGAACTACCGAACTCCGAATTAACAAAAAGTATATCTACAATTAATTTTCGTATTCTTTTTTTATCTGAGTCCTGCTGCCTGCTACTTTTCACTGTATTCATTATTTTCGTTAGCTGCAATTTGATATCCGTTAATTCTTCCTTATGTCTTAGTTCCATTTTTCGTAGAACGTTAAATTGATCTTCAATCATAGAGATCTTCAGAAATTGATCTTGAATTATGTACGGTGATTTTTCAACCAAATCTTAAATTTGAAGAACACCATTCAGTTTTCTGTACAAAGTCTAAAAAACGTCTTATTCGGACATTTATCGAATTAGACGGAATTAAAGATCACCTTACTGAAAGCTCTGGACCTGTTCACTCGTCCGATACAGCCTTCGCTTAGTTTTCCAATTACCCGTTGAAGCTTTCCGAGGCGAAGCGTGCGAGAGAAGACATGCTGATATAGGGAAGAAAATGGGATAGCGGTAGACCGAAGAAGACGCGTACTCGGATATGCATGAAAGGTCGTTGATACACGGATGTAGATATGTAGGTTGTTGGCGGGGGTTCGGTACTCGACGGCACGAAGGCGCCCTCGTCCCTCGCATCCTTAACTGCCAAACTTACGCTTCAACGGCGAACATAACCGGAGACAAGCTCGCCCCACTCGGCCTTCGCTGTTCCTTCCTCCTTGCACGCTTTCGCCATCGTCTTTGACGACGAGAGAGCATCAGGCATTCCCACACAGAAACGGATTCCCCTCGTGCCGTGTGTGCGTGCGCGCGTATATTAATTCGGCCTCTTATATCGTAATAATCGTTTTACAGAGTCTCCCGAATTGCTCGGGACCGTCGTCTACGTGCCGCCGTTTCATTAAGTACGTTGCTCGAGCGCTCGTACAGATTACCACTAACTGTCGTAACTTGAGTGAAATTTCCGTGAAATCGGATTACTCTTCCGAAGAGATTTCTTCAAATCTTCGCTTTTTATGTTTACGAAGAATCTTAACCTCATAAGCTATAGTTGTACGTGACAGAGAAGTTACTGTTGCATTTACTAGCTTATACTTAATATTTCCTTTACCGTTCTTCTGCAATGTAAAAATTGACGATAGTAGATGGAAATCATTCTGAAATGTTCCTCGACTTGTGGTATGTTTCACTGATTCAGCATTTGAAGAGTGCAATTCACAAGAGAACATTTCAGACTGTCCCTCCCAGATTTCGATGAGCTTTGAATGTGTAGTAAGTAAAGAGGTTCAAAATAAGGGACACGTATTTTTTATACGTGTTCTAAGGCGAATTTAAGGCTAAAAATCAGCCTCGGAAGGAAAGCTGCGTACCAAAACGAAAAACGTTTCTAATAAAATTTGTACGGTTTCAACAAATTTATAAAATGACCGCAAGAAAAGTTAAAAAATTTACCCCCACTATTTTCATTTCTGAAAATTGAGGAAAGATGATGAGGACAAACAAGAAAGAGCCTGAATTTAATGGTATTGTGAGAAAGTATAGAAAACTGCTTTCGAGAATACAAAATCGCGATCGAATCGTCCAATTTACGTATCGACCGTAGGCTGTCATTCTGAATTTCATAGAAAAATTCCTAATTCCCAACTAAAACCAATGAAAATAACAGTTGACTAATAAGTAAAATATTACTTTAAATCTTCCTGCAATTATTGAACATTATGTTACTACAATTATATGCTAATTGCATCATGTATATTTTGCTAAAAATATCCTGGAGTTCTAATGCGACGTTCAGAAATTACTTTTCGAACGAATATTTTTCTTGATCTTTAATTTAGCCCTTAATATTTTCCACCATTATATTGGCAGTTTACAATTATAACGATATAATTTAATGAATTATGTGGAATTCCGCTTTGGCTATTGAAATCAGAATAAAATTAAGGGAAGAGAATGGACAGAAAAGGGGGATGTGTGTGAGTGATTGAGCAGAAAAGGCGGAAGCAAAACGTGCCGTTATCGCATCGTTAGGCGTACTTAAGCCAGCTAATTGTTAAGAATGCGCTCCTTCATTGTTTTGGAGCTCAACTTATTAATAAAACGGCAGTTTCGCCGCAGCCGTTCCACCTCCGGGACAAACTGTTATTCGCCACGGATAGTAGAAGCTCGTGGATTCCGCCTAATCCCAATAACGACGTGCGCTCACGCTCCAAATTTGCCGGAGTGATTTTACTTAACCGAACGGATCATAATGGAGATTTGTCCATGCCAGAACAGCTGTTTCTCGAAGTTTTCGTGAAATTCTGAAACTGTTTGTACCAACCTGGAGCAATAATGCGTTACCATACGAACAAGTGTTACCTTTTCCATTTTAGCAAATGAATTTCATATATTTGAACGTTAAATCAAATCCAAATCTACTGTTTTACATTTATCCTGCCATATATTAAGACGATTTTTACAAAAATCCACCGAAATAGTGTAATTTCAATACCATTTTTATTGTGACAGCATCATTGCAATGAGTTCAAAGTGTTTGCACAAGTAATTTCTTGTGTATATTTTTCGAACCGGTCAAAAATATTTTACACGTGATATGCACAATACGCATATACACATTACATCTTATTTTAATGACCTCGATTTCCTTAAAAGCATACCATGACTAATTTATGTTAACCAGCCATGTAAAGTATAGTACAGGATTTTATGATTGAAACAACTTTTTAACGAAAATCAGTTGAGTTTTTTATGCTAATTGTTTGGAACTACGAATTTCAATTCTACAATTGCCATCATCTAAGAACCTGAGTCATACATTAAAACAAATCGGCTCTGTTATAATTGTTCTACTTATTTCCATAATTTAACTAGATTCAATTGGATAAAAATGTTATATATAAAATAAATAAATTTTGTAGACACTTTCCTTTTATGTGCGAAATTGATCTACCAACCAATGAAATGTGCCTGAAAAATCACTCTGTATGTGCATGTCTAATGAAATGCAAATGGAGAGATCGTTAGATTGTTATCTAACCGTGGAGTCGAAACACATAAACGTTACTATTAAAGTCATCGTGCACGTCTTAATATAAATAAGACAACATACTTTGCACGAACCTGCCTTTGGTTATCTCCAAAGAATCGGTAGATATGACAGTTTCTGATATGTTTATAGACTTGCATGGGACACGCGTGTTCAATAGTGAGAAAATCCCTTAAGATATTATTAATGTTGGCAATAAGCGCTTCCCGATGACCGTTATATAAAGGGCTATTACGATTAATGTCGCACGATTTTCTTCAAACCAGTCCTTAAAGTTGTCGCTGGAGTTGCGAGATGTAACACGCCGAGGTATATTTAAAGACTGGTACAAGACGACACGCGATAACTAATCGAGTTTCTCATTATTGCTGATGCTACATCGAGTTTCTTTCCTGCCAACTGCAGTTATCACAAGTACGCCTGTATTCTCGGCCCAACTACCTGTCTGGATAATCAGCGATCGTATTCCAGGCGTGTCTACCAGATAAAATCCATTTACTTCTCAAGGCTAACATTCATCGATGATAACATGAGTGATGCATATGAAATATCGGATTTTTAAGAAAGCGATCAAACCATCGTATCTTCTTAACAAAAAACACTTTTGTTTTGTTACAATAAGCACTGTTACTTTTAATGTACTTTTCAAATTATTTCTTATGAAATATATTTCATGTGTGGAGAATTTATGGATTTTAGAGTCAACGCCACTTTGGACAGAGTATTCACTTTTAAACGCCTTATTTTTCAGGGAATTGTCCCGATTTAAACTTCACCAAACACTCTATTAATTTTACGAATCGAATATTAATATATTTCTCGTATTTTTTATAAATTCACAACAGACATCAAATAGTTTAGAAATACCAACAAAACCTTTGTAAATTTCGTGAAAAGGAGTGGCTGATATTTTAAAACAGAATAAATACTGGATTTCATAGATAGATCGAAATCCCTATAGGTTAGATCGTGCTGAAAATAAAAACGTCTCTGTAAGGAGGAGATGTACATGCAAATGATTTTTCATATTTTGTAGAAACACGTACTTGCAACAAAAGTCTCTTTTACACAAGTATGTTTATAGCTTTTTTAAAAACTTTCCGCAATCTGGTTGCATGTATCAAGTGAATATAACTTAGAGGTTCATATTTTACCCATAAAATAATAATAACAGGTGGACATGTATAAAATTTAATTTCTGTTATTAATGAAAGTAATATTTAGCTCCAAGCTTTCAAAAAATGGAATAATTTTTATGTAGTCGAGCGATGTTCTTTATAGGCCACAGAAGACTTTGATAACCTTCGTGCCTACAAGAAAACGCGAAAATTATGAAACGGGACTAACTTTCTCTCGAGGAGAAAGACGAAAGAACGTTACTTTTACGAGACGTTAAATTTGGCGGGACGATTTGTACTCCGCGCACATGGATATAACCGCATAATATGAAACTGTTGAGTCGATGAGTGGAAACGAGAGAAAAAAGGGTGATCGAGCTGGTAATCCGAGAATACAGCGCGGCAGCGCGGCAATGAGGGGTAAAGACTTTAATTAGCACTTAACGGTAGATTTACATCTGTCGTGAGGCTCTTCTCTTCTATCTTCCGACGAAAACGAAAGACCGTCGAGGGTATAAAAGGATACTGGAGTATCAGCGCGGTAAGGTTTTATTGGACCTGCCAACGTAAAATACAACGAAAGAACCCCGCGCGGTTATTGACGCTTTCCTCGGAGTTTTCAAGATAATTTTACGTATACGCACTCCGCGGCATAAACGGCATAACGATGCCGATAATTACGGTAATTAAAACAGCCGACGGAGTGGACGGTAACTCGACGTCGAAGCCTAACTGTTAGCTATTCGCGCTTCCTACTTTTACAGACGGTTTCACTGCTATAAATGACAAGATTATCACACGCCTTAACAAAATGTACAGACTAGCTTGGCTTCAAAATACCGATGCAAACAATGTCGATGCTTCATTAGGCGTAACGTATGTCCTTAAATGAGTTCTTATGCAATACAAGGATAAGTGATAAAAGTTACAGTGAAAAAAGCAATTGCAGAATCATATTAACCGATCAAAATGAAATCTTCCTGATATAAGCTTCTTGTTGAAACAGCTTTTTGTACGGCTGAAAATTAATGTTTTTATCGAAATATAAATGATATGTATATGGGAATCTGAAGTAGAAAAATCCATATCACATTTTGCTGTTATACTTGCTTGTTAAACTAACAACAAACAAACATGGTTATCGAATATCTTCCAACTTTCATTTCATGCGAAACAATCTGGATATATTACGCACCACTTTTCGCCTTTCACAGTACCATGCCATTTTGAGAATTATCGTTCCTCATAGTGTAACTAATTGGCACATAAATTTTAATGTTGTAACAAAAATAAGCTTACGGTAGTAATGAGAATCGAACTTGGAAACCGATTCAACAATGGATAATGAAGTGAAATTGATGATGTCAAACTTGATAATGATAAATGCGTAAGATTCATGCTGATAATAATGCTACTCTCTAATTATTCCTGTCACTGTACAGGCATATTGTTAAATTGCATTCAACATCAATACAGGCCAGACTGTATCGTATTAGTAGTTTACAAACACAATTACGAACAGCGGAGTTTCGTTTCATATAACATTAGAACTACCCGCATGATAATGTTTTTAAAACAATGTAACAAAACAATGTAACAGTTATTATGTTAATTTAATCGCAATGCTATCCTTAATTTAGCGATTAACGAATTTGTGCAATTTGTTTTTTTGTCAGGGCACTTTTGATAACTCTGTTGGTAATTAATGAATACTCGGAGGTCATGTTAAATAAGTACATTGCATAATATTTAAAAAGGCCTATACAAGGAATAATATTTAACATGCATAGGATTTAATAAGTAAGTACGTACAAAAAAATAATAGGCATGAAAAGCATCATAGATTTGCAAGGCATATATTCGGACAGCAAAATCTAGTTCGCTTACTGTACACTAGGTTTTCATAATTCTATGAATGATTAAAAGGTGTATTACAAACGTTGCAACTTTTCTTAAGTACTTGAGGTCAAAATCCAACTTGGAGCGAATAAAATAGCAAAGCAAAGGGAAGACTGTAAGAGAATTTTCGATAGCCTCGAAAAGGGTAGAAGAGTGGTTGAATCGGGCCAACTCGCAAAACCCATAACCCACCCCATCGCGACGACAACAGTTGCGGTTAAATGCCCGATGTTCGACGTTCATGGATTCACCCCCCCATTTCTCGTGTTTCCAAACCCTTCCCTCACTCCAACGTATGGCACCGGCTCCGTTTCTACCTTTCACCTTACGTCCTTGTCGTCTTTATCACATTTTCAACGCAAAAAACTTATTGAATATTGTTTGTCATTACAAATGTTATCAAAGTGATTTGTGCTAAACTGTTTTCACTGTTTTATTCTCGAATACGTACAAGGAAAAATTAATAACCACAGGAGCACTTTCTTTAATCCTTCATAATTATCCGTAAAGACGAAATAGTATACTTAACAATGCCGAAATAATTCGATTTTTTATGATTATCAATCTCGGCTGATCGTGCATGAACTGCCCCATCGATCATATAAATGACAAACTCGCATGATCATGTATGGGGCTCGTAAAGCTTGAATATTACCCAGCTGTGCTAGATTACTCCGTCATTAATTTTAAAGAAATTATCAATAGCAATATGCAATAAATATTAGTAATAATAACAATTTACTTGATTTCATACTGACTATTTTAGCTGAAGATAATATTTTCATTCTAATGATTTTCTCGTATTTTTTAAACATTTTTTAGTACTACAACGTTCCAAAGTATTTAGTGTTCAACTTTGAATTGGGGGCATTTAAGCGTGAAAATTTGGTGGCAGGGGGCAGGGAATTAACCAATTTAAGAGATGTTCTAAATGGAAGAGTCGAGTTCGGTTGACAGTGTCAACTAACAATTGAACGGACCTTTGCAAATCTTTGATGTAGGTGGTTCGCGCACGGCATTAGGAAGGACGAGGGGTAGGGTAGGCAGGGGACGGAGGTCCTCCGGGGGTTACGTGGCTCGCCGCTTAGACAGCCGGTTATTTAATTAAAAGCGGATTATACGTGGCAGAGAGAGCAGCCGCTCTCTAACGACTGCCTACCGTATTGCCACCCCCTGTCTTTACATCTGCAACCACCGACCTGGCGCCATCGATACCTACTAATTGCTCTATCCGGATTAAATGGCTACGAATGTCGCGGACGCGACAACGGGAAGGATCTCCTAATTATCCCTTACCATACGGCCCCTCATTCAAGAGAGCCAAACTATTTTTCGGATTTTAGTGAAACTCTACTCAACAGATTCTAAGCAAACGGCAGTTTTCTCATTCTCCTCTTCACAAAACCTCATATTATTTAAATTGCGCGTTCTTGTGAGGAATTGAAAATTCTTAACATCAATAGCTTTATAGCATGACACGTCTGTACTGCTTGGCATCGATTTTTGTACAAGTTTCTGCAGTGGACGATAATTCATTCTTTCTTCTTTAAGATATTTAATTAAAATTACGAATATTATGAACGAAAATGAATAATGTAAATACAAATTACCACGAAAGACATATTGCTGAAGACAAACAACACATACTTATGAATAGTTAATAGAATTTCTTAGTAGTACTACTTTATAGAAAGGATGTACGAGGAAATTTGCCACTCGGCTTGATAGCCCCCGCCTTTCTGACTGGCGTGCGCTCTTGGAATAAAAATTCTGGCCGTCCTCCCCCTCTGACTGTCCGTCTGCCTCAGCCCTTATTCGGTTTAGTATATTTCTCTTTTCCTCTCCCTGTTGGACAGTGCGCCCCGTGGAGAACGCACCCTTCGAGCACGCGTTGATGTTCTCTATTAAATCAAAGAGGCATTCAGATGGCGGCCGATGCGGCTGGAATCCAAATCGGCCATAAAGCTCCGAAAGAGCGAGAACTGGGCGTTCGCGAATTGCGGGCAAATGCGTGTGTCTCCCGGCCGGCACAGGCCGTGCTCGATCTGTCGGTCTTCCTGTTCGTCTTGCCCCCTCCCCCTGGCCTTTCCACGGATCTCGTTGGCGTCGGCGCTGGCATTAAACCCGCCGACGGTTGCCACCGTCGATACCGGCGGAATATATTTTTCCCGTCCATCGAGGACCGTTCGCCTCGTAAAAAAGGCCCACTCGAAGAATTCGTGTACCGGGGTTGCGGGAGAAGAGAGAACAGGTTGATTCCGCTTGTTCGTAAATCGGGAATAAAATTCCCATAAAGCCGGGCTTTTTCTTTCGTTTCTCCTCGTGCGTTTTTGTAGTACGTCGTCGCGACGATACCGAGAGGTAAGAACGTTTATGGCATATCGTGTCTCGCGCGCCCCAGCCTTTTCTCCGTTTAATATTGCGATAGAGCGAGCCTTGCTTTTATTCCTTTCTCTTCAGGTGCCGCGACCCGGTAGGCGCCAGTACTTTTCTCTTTTAATTAAAGATACGCGAGCGTTCTATCTCGCCGTGAAGTAAGGCAAGTTGGAGACACGGGGGGAAGGGGCTGGGTGTTAAGTGTAAATGATAGCGCAGTTATGGTCACCGGCGGGGAGATAGAGTCGCTGACAAAAAAAGCAGCATTGAGAAAAGCAAAGGGGGTGGGTAAGAAAGATGCGTGTGAAAAAAGGACACGGTGGCTTAGCCATCTCCTTCCTTCCGGTTTCTTCCCTTCTAATTCCCTCATTCTTCGGCACCCCCGCGGTCATAGCGAGCCCTCTTCAGCGACTTCCGTTAATTATGTCGGTAGACGACGGTGGTGGCGGTCCTTAAACGCGAATCGTCCCTCCAACGGCTTTCCGGCCGTTGATAGTAAAGACGATAAGGTTATCCGACAGAGAAATGACTTCGTAAGATTCCAAGAAGCTCGTCCGCCGATACTCCGACCTTCCGTGGAGGGTCGAGAAAAAGGGTTTAGCTCGGGGACCTTTTGACTTTCAACGACGGTGTTTTTAATTAATTCGTAAGGACATTCCTTTCGATATAACAGACTATCTCACTCCTATTCCTCGAAAGACAGATAAAAGGAAAATATTTATCAAATATAAATATGCAATAATCACAGTAATTGTAGAAATATCATTCGTTCGAAAAGAATCTTGCAATACTTTTCCCTAAGTCCATTGTGTTAAAGCAAAATTAAACATCTTTCTTATATCACTATCACTATCAACTTAAGTCCATTTCCTTAATCTTTAATCAATCGCTAACATTACCTATGCAACATATTTGTCACGATCTGGACGCTCATTGCAACATAGTCCAATGGTAAAAATAATAATAATAACATTGAAATGAAATTTCGCCGATCGAAAGGATAAAAGTGATTCCCTATTTGAATAAACGAAATAGGGAAATAATCCCGACGATGTTCATTGTCGTATCCCGCGCGAGACTCAAGGAACAAACGAAAGAAGCGCGTCGTTCTCGCCGCGCGTTCTTTCAATAAGCGACAGAACGGTGGTAGGGGGTGGGGGAGGAAATTCGAATACAGTGCAGGCGCGGTCCGGACATAAATTTGCCAGTCTACTTAATTGAAAGGGGAAAAGAAGAGCGCGGACGCGAATCGAGAAGGAGTGAGGGGACGGAGGAAGGAGACGAACCGCTCTTCCTTCTGGTCCTTGGGTGGCACGGGGGTCAGGACAAAGGGGTCAGATGGGGTTCAGACTCTCTTCTACTATAGACCAACTGCCGAATAACTGTACATGTATATACATACGTATGGTAAAACGTCTCCGGAATGTTACTCCCGGCATTCTTGATACTCACCGACGAGAATCAGGAGAATACAGCACGTGACCTAGCACGCGACTGAACCTCTCGAAATCACAATGCTTAAACCATCAATCGTATTCAGGTATACGTAAATGGTATGTATAACAGTACATATGTATGAGTAGTACCACTTGGAAATCTTACATCTGAATCCTACGAAATGATGGACCGTTTATTTTACCTGCTTACAAAAGCTGGATAGATTCTGTGATTATAGATGCGACCTTTACGATATTAAAGAGATTGTTTACAGTCGTAAACCAGCTACCTAAACACATCAGTGGTAGAACTATGAGCCATGAATTGAATCAGTTTCACGAGAAATGCTAATGGTTATGGCCAGTTTATGAATTGCGTTAAATTGAATAATGGATTCGGCATCGTAACGATGGATAAACCGTCAAGGATTAGGCATTTTTTGAAAACAAGATGCCTTCTGGGACAGAAATCTGGAATTTTTGCGTACATTTGAAATAATTCTTTTCGCCGACTAATCCAGACGCAAATAAATCAATTTTAAAATTTAGATATAGTGGCAGAAATTTCACTGAACAGTATGCCAAGTGTTTTATGTCAGAGCATATGACGTTTGGCTGTCATCTCTTTTGCTGCGCATATCGTTGCCTTGAATAAACTTGTCAAAATACACGAGGAATGTGACACGAGTCGGTGATTTCGGGGAAATACCAGAAAAAGTAGTTCGATGAGACATCTGAGGGCGGAGAAAAAGAGCGGTTTCCTGTGACAGCTTCTCCTTCTGTGAAATAATTAAGGCATAAAAATTGTATAATAAAGTAAATTAGCTTTCTTCGTGATCAGAAAAACACTTTACAAGTGTGAACAGTTCTGTGCATAGCTGAGAGAAATTTGGAAACCTTCCTGACTTTGTTAGTGAAATATCACTAGAGTTGATTGTAAAAATCTTGATGAAAAGTGTGATACTTTACAATCATAAGCAAACAGCGTGGTACCGGATACCTTACTTTACATTTTTTATGCATCCTAACCGAAATGAAGGTATTGGTCTATTTCTGCCAAGACCTGACTGAACATAGTGGCAACAACAATGATTAATCTGGACACATGACAATACACGGGAAGAGTATAGATGCAACATGTCTATGATTCCTATACAATCTATCGAAACTGTTTGAAAACTGTATGTATATATAATGATAAAAGTATGATGAAAGAAGAAAGAGACAAAGAAACCATGAAATGCTGTACCTACTTATAATGAGTAAAAACATTGTACAGTAAGATTGTATCTATTTAGTAAAGATTATTCTGCTGTAAAATATACATGGACGTAGTAAAACGAATTTTATGATCTGGAAATTATAACACCTGTTGGATATCATCTTCTTATTAGTATTTCATTCACGAAGGAAGTAACATCCTGTTTATGTAAGAAATTCCTATGTAAACAGTTTCCGACAGAGAAGCATACAGGCAGTACTTGGGCAACTATGGAAGCTCAGTAACGTACAAACTTCTTGATACCGTTTGACATTTTAACATATTCAAAGGTTATCTACTGCGTAAATTCTTGGAGGTTTGAATTTCGAAGCGCAATATGTCTTTGCTTTTCAGCAGCAACTCAACCCAAACGACTACCGAGAAAAAACAAACGTTTCCATGATGCGTCGCACCTGGGGTTATTCTTTGACTATGATGCGCCAGCAATGTTTCACAAATTCAACGAAATTTCCAATCAAAATTCGTAACAGTGTAGAAGTATTAACAGCATTAATAAATATTCGCGGTTTCTGATCGAAGGATTATTTCAGGTAAAGGGATACAGTCCCTTATTCCATACATTACTTTATTCCATACATTATTATTCCATACATTACTTATTTTTTTAGATATTTGAAGAAATCTGTCATTGAAACAACTGTAATCTTTTTTTAAGAATACATTGTTACATTGTTTTGAATCACGGTCTTCTTCACAATATATCATCTTATGAAACAAAAATGCTAGTGCATTATTAGAACCTATTGATCAAGACATCACAACGATACACTAGTGGAAAAAAGTGTTTCTATTTTTCGACGTAAAATACTTTTTCACGTATAAGGGTATCCCCAACTGTTCATTCTGTTTTAAATACATGATTGAACGAATTGAGGAATTCAATTGCAGAAGTTCAGATCCCACATTTTTCGCCAATAAGGCGTTTTTATTAAAATTTCTTTTTGTTCGTCAAAAACCCGTTCTGCCACTCAGATTTGTCATAAAACTTATTTATCTGAAATGAACAGTATCTGAAAAATCTTCTTAAATTACCTCTTTCGATCCCGGATAATTATTAAAATAAAAAACCGCTTACTTCTCTTTCAAAATGCTACAGTCTTTTCTATTCGGATGATGGGAGTTCATAGTGAAGTAGCAAGTTGGGCTGGACAATTTGTAAGTGGCTCTTACGTTTGCGATCGGGACAGATGGAGGAGACAGATACCGAAAGTGAAACTTCACTGTACGACATGTAATTGGAGACGGAAGGCCGTGGCCACTGTTGTCGTTGCTACCGCGAGTTGCTACCGCCTTCGAAGGATCTTTCGTGCAATAAAAGAGTCGTATGACACACGCCTTGAACACGAGCGGCTCTCTCGGGCCGGTAGCTTGCCTGTCGACTACCGGAAAATGCAAACAAACCGTTGCCGCCGCGACAAGCCGCAGCTGGAGTATTATTTTTTTTTCCATGGCTCGCTTGCATGCACGTAACACCGAACAAACATAAACGTGGAAGCGGAAATCTAGCTGACCTCCTTACCACATTAAAACAACCAAAACGACGTCTGCCTTCTTCGATTCTTATCCAATCCTACGAAGGATACTAAAGTCTAGAGTGATCAAACGTGATGATTTTGTCAGTACAGTACTGATTTTTAAACACCCATTTCGATTAGAAAAGTGAAAATACTTCATTTTCAATAAAATGCCGATATCGCAAGATTAAATGAATCTTTTGTCGACTCCACTGAAGGGGTACATAAATTTTGTTTAGTCCTTTTTTATAACCAATTTTTAGTTTTGTACCGAACTCACCGCGATAATAAATGATCACTCTAGTAAAGCCTTATATTCATAATTGAACGCTTAAACGAAAATTAACGGTTTAATTGTTACATTTCAAATGTCCAATAATCTGCTATCGCAAGTAAGTTTTTGGGAAAACACAAAAAAGGAATTTAACGAATTTTTCACTCTTCGTGTGTGATTAATCGTGACACACTCTTCAAATTTACGTAAAATATCTTATTTTAAACATTATGTGCGACACAAAACATTAATGTTTTTCTGAATAATGTACATAAAGTATAAACATTATATGTAATATCAGAATTCCGGGTATAATATTTCTGGAACATCACAAATGAGGACAAATTTGAGTTCTGGACTTTATCATATAACTCTAATAATATTTAGTAAACATCGTCCGTGCGTAATTTGAATAAATTGCGACCAATATTTACGCTGAACAGGAAATAAATAGAAGAACTAAGAGTTGATCCCGTAGGCATTTCGCATCTAATAAATTCCTAAAACGAAAGAACATAGACATACGTATATGCAATAGGAAATGTCGGCATTAGCTACTGTGTCCCGGGCTGTTTCGCAGAATCGTCGAGTAACGCGATTCAAAAGGCATTCGACTGGCGTAATTACTTTCCGCAACGAGCCGTCGCATTATATTAAACGTAAAATCGTAAAAAACAGTGTGGAAAGTGCCCGCGAATAACGCGAATAGCGGTGATGCTCGGATAAGGGGGAAAGGGGGACAAAGATAAACAGGGAAGAGTGCGGAGGGGAGAGGACGGGGGAAACGAAGCGCCTCGGCTCGTTTACCCGCAATTTATTACCCCGTAAAGTACGAAGATAAAAAAGAAGCATCCGTCGCGGTAATCCACGCTGCCGGCGGACGGCGTGTCGTTGAGGTTTAACGGCAAATACGAACGCGTTCTGCTCGCTCGCTAGCCGACCATCTGACCATCCGACCATCCGACCATTCGACCAACCGACGAATCGACGGACCTGCCGACTGCTTTACATTTTTTCCTCCTCAACCCCCACTCCCCGCCCCACTACACCCGCGCGCACTTTCCGACGTTTTCCGCACTTTTTTTAACGAGTGGGAAACCGCTCCATGTACGACGATTTTATGTGCATATCCCTCGACACGGGATATTTAGACGTGTACACATGTACTGACTAAAAAAATCAAGCTGTTGTACATTTCTTCGTTAAGATACGGTCATGTGATTATTTCTACTAGAACGATGGAAATTAGGTAACGATTATGTTGTAGGATTGTAAATGGAGTAGCAAAGAAATGTTTATGTTTATCGATTAACGGTAAAACCCTGTAATAGTTAGATTAGATACCTTAATTCAGATATTTTTATAACTTTTAGGAAGGGTACTTCCTTTTAGTATTAATTAGGGTACTTCCTAATAATAAAAGATTACTTTTACACAAACTGAATTATTATTAGCAAGATGTGTAAAACATTTTAAGCACATTTTCATTTACTATCCTAAACGTTTTTCTTATCAAATTTTCCGTCTAACGTGTTGGAGTACATCGGTACACCTCAGTAGTGTTTAACGGTCTCTTGTCAATCGTTTTTAAACCTCGAGATAATCACTGTTTCCACTGAGTTGCTGATCGCAGAGTTTAATAAGTATTTCATTTTGTGATTGCAGGCAAAAAGAAGTTCTCGTCGGACCCATCCTGTTGTCCGGTGTGCGGTGTCACCGTCAGGCCGCAGGAACTCGAGCAACATTTTGCTCAGGAACTCGAAAGGCTTTACAAGGTGACTGCTGCCGGTACTCGACCTCGACCACCGAGGTCGACTCTGCCCCCTGGTCATCCGCAGGATCATGGTCCCCATGGCCCGATGATGCATGCCCCCTCCGCTGCTGATGGCACACCACATGGCAGGTGGGAGACTTACAAGAGAATCAAGGCCAATAGACAGGTAAGATTGCTCACTTTTCGATGCGGCAAAACCTCGAATGCCTGAGCTAATTGAAGGACACGATCTTCCAATAGTCCAACAGTCACCTTTTAACGTAGTGAACGATGATTTATTACATCATGGTTATTACTTCAAAATACTTTTTAAAGATTGCTTCAAAATGTCTAGGGATATCTTTATTCCTCTGGTATTCTTCATCTTCGTTATGTTCTTTATTTGAGTAACGTCTTCGTTTACTTCTGTTCAATATTAAATAGTAATATGGATATTTTGGAGAAATAACTGTAATTGTATAAAGATTTACTATGTATTTCAACTTTTTAATTATGAGTCTTACCATGCAATAATAACAAATAACTTGCAACCGTCATCTATTATTCATTTACGTCTTACATTTTTCCTCATTTCTCTTAATATTAACACAAAACGCTAATTCCAAACTATCGAGCAACTGAGTTGTATATTACACATCTGAGTCCCTATCTCTTAATTTCTCTCTTAATTTTTACTAGTTAGCCAATTGCAATATTATTTGACATACATCGCCTTTTACGAAGTCAAGTCTCATTATTAGCGTGAATTTCAATTTTTTTTTATACTTGCTGGAACTTGCTTGGTGGAGACTATTATGAAAAGACGGATGCACCTGGTGTTTGCAGGCCCGAATTCGCGTGAAGAACCGGAAGAGGAAGGCCGACGATCCGACGTGTCCGGTTTGCAATGAGAGACTAAGCGGCACGCCGGAGGAACTCAATCAACACGTCGAGCGCTGTCTGAACAAGCACAACAATGGTAACACGGCCGGGCAGAATGCGAACGCCGACGAAGAAGAGGTCGACGTCGAGGGTGACGCCGAGACCTTCGAGGAATACGAGTGGGCAGGACAAAGAAGAGTGCGAGCCACCTCGATGCTCGTAGGCGGCTTTTCAGGTGAGTCCTTTAACCCTTAAAATCGTAACGGATGTGCAGTTTCGTAGAATTAACACATTAAATCCGAATGACAAACAGAAGAGGAAAATTACGTTTTAAACTACTTATATTGACACGGATTGAAGATTACCTTTGTAGTCAACTCGCGTAAATCGTTTTATCTAAGGATAAATTTTAACGTCTATTCTTGATATATTTTGTCCATATTTGGTCAAGTAATCTTTCGAATACGCTAAAATACAATAGCAACATATAGATCGAAGTGCTGCTGTTTGCAATAGCTTGTCGCTCTGTTTTTCCAAAATTATAAATAGTATAAAAATTTTGAGTCATCTGGAAACAGCACGATGTCAACTAAAAACATATGATCCACACCGGGGAGAGGGGTTTTTATAAATCGTTTCTCGATTCTTTCATTTTAACGATTCGTGGTATATAATAAAAGTAACCGCAAAAGTAATGATTTCTAACATTAAAATTCGCGGTTCATTTTGTGAATAACAAAACCGATTCTGAAAGTGTGATCAAGCGTGGATTTTTAATATCAGCTATGAAATTTGGAAGTCATTTTTCTGGAATAGTGCTTGTCTCAGCATGAGGTTAGAAAATAGCGACAAATTTCGACTTTGCATTGTCAAAAAAATCATTATACGAAAATTCGTGCGCAATTGTAACGGGGTAACCCCCTTTAGCCGCCGGATTGGCGACATCATCGAGTAACCGTAGTGGTGGCGGCGGGATTGGGAACCAGGAGGAAGACGATGTGGACTTGGTTGTCGATGGCGACGACGCAGCGGAGTTTGGTCCGGCTCAATACTCAGAAGCCGACTGCATAACGCCGAGGATCGAAGGGACACCGAGGGAACAGAAGGAGCGCGATGCTCTTCGCGAGGCGGTTATCTCACCCCATGCCCCCCATACTCCCCATACTCCCCATACTCCCCACACGCCACACACCCCACACACGCCGGAGCAACCGATCGAGATCAAACCGGAGCCCGGCTCGACGACGCCGCACGCCCAGCAAAACGAGGCCGACGATCGACTCTCTTCCCCTTCGAGAAAAGATGCGGACGCGCCGGTCATCGAGGCACTTCGCGGCCGCATTAGGGAACTCGAGGCGGAAACGCGCGGACAGCATTACAAATGTCTTATTTGCATGGTGAGTCCACGGAAGATCGACTGGAAGCTACGCACTAACAATTCTCTCGGGGATCGGGCAACGGACTTAACCCGTTGTCTAAAACTGTTCATCTCCGTCGGCTTGAACAGTTTTAGACCGCGTACTTGACCTTCCGGAAAGGCTCCGAGAGAAGTTCGTGCGGGGTCAAATCTGTGGCCCGTGTGTGCTTACTAATACGCGCACTTAAGTGAAGTATGCAAACCAAACTCGCGATGAAATACGCTAAGGTATGGCAGGAACAAGACGGATAAAACGTATAAGATTCGTTTATATGGCTAAAGTGAAAGATACAATATTTTCTGTTGTGATCTTTTTTGAAGTAACAACTGTTCCAGCAACTGGACGGTTTTGAAAGACATTTGAGTAATTCATGTTATACCAGTTCCAACTGTAAAACGATCGGAGCGCAACCCTTCCTGTTGTTTATAGAATATTTCGCGAAGAAAAATTTCTTGACGAACAAAATGTCTAAAGAAAAGGAATCTATGGAACCCACGATCCATTTTACGACTAACAAAATTCTACAAACGCTGAATTTGGTTTCTAAAGATTGTAAAAGACATGCATTTAGGCTAACAAAGCTTGTTTCGATTACATACGTAGATACGTTGTTTAAAGAAATGCGACAGTTTGAATTTTCCCTGAAGATTTACTATTTATTTTGCATAAATTTCATACTTCATTGCCGAACAGTTTCGTGCACGACACACATCGGGGATTTTACAGGAACTGACTTTAAATCTAAAATGTCCCTTTTCTGCATGTGTAATTTAGGAGCCATACAAGAATCCAGTGACGTCCGTTTGCTGTTGGCACGTACATTGTGAACAGTGCTGGCTTCATACTTTGGTAAGTTTCTTTACAACACAGACCTCTTGAGCGGACCATGATATATTGAAAGAAAATATTTCATTGGATTCCTATGTATATTTAGCTAAAGGTACTTTTCGTTGTAATAAATTATTTGCCGTTAGGGCCAATATTTTCAATTCTTTATGATCCTACAAGTTATTTTTGCATCCTTTACACATTTTCTTCAGAATCCTATCAGTTATTTTTACGATGTTACGCAATCGGCGAAAGTTATATGCATTCTGACCTCAAAAGAACAAGTCGTGACATTTGCTTTCATGCCGTATGCTATTTGTGCTAAATATAGTTCCAAGGAAATGAACACTGCACAGCTTTAATTGAATAGCTCGAAAAGCAACAGAATTAAATATAACAACAGACTTAAGTTAATTGCATTAATAATGTACATATGTATTCGTTTGAAGTATGTGTTTTGCAATCGATTGATCATTATCCATTGATAATTACAAATATGAGGAAGAAAAAAAGGACAGTGATAAAGTAGCGTCTTTTTCTACTTGTACGGTAAGGGCAACGAAACGAACGTTGTTTTATGTTCGCAGGGGGCGAAGAAGCTCTGTCCTCAGTGCAACATGATAACGTCACCGGCGGATTTGCGGCGCATCTATATGTAAAATTGTCGCCCAACTCGCCGATCGTATTTGCCCAAGTTTTCCACTTCGAGGAGGTATTATCATCACCCGGAAAATTCTGTCGAACGGTCGGCTTCCAAGAACCGCGATTACGTTCCTTTGAAATAGCTTTTCGTCGAATTTCCTTTCGGCCATGTTTGTTTACTTCTCAATCATCGAGAATTAATGTCCATAGAAAGTTGCAGTTTTCCTTTTACAGAAGTTCCATGGAAATTAACACGGTAAAAATTGCTGTCTCAGACGGCGATTTTCTGTGAATTATGTATTTGGACAGAGTTATCGAACTGGTTTGAAATTATTGCTGGAGAATTCAAAATGAAAACTTGAATGAAAACGCTGTACAATGGCGGATTTGCATGTTTAGCTTCCTTTTCCCAAAAATATGACCATTGACAACAAACTATTAGCATGAAATGGAAGAAAGGGAAAAACAGATGAAAAGAACAAAATTCATTGTGAGTTCACAATTCATTGTGAATTCTGTTGCAATCATTTCCAAGTGAGCGAATAGTTTTCCAGCGGTAGCTGCGTATATGAAATGGGAAAATTGACAAATTTTGACGCGAAACTATTTCAAGTGCGAGTATCCAGCTCTAATAGTTTTAGCGACATGGCGCGACACATCGTCAGTTTGTACATAATTTGTATATTTACTGCGTTGCGTTCAATTAGATTCCTAGATTGGTGAATGTATGACAATGCGCGCATCCGTAGGCATAGTAAATAAAATTTTCGTGCCGTAATGAAATCGCAGATTAGGTGCTACACCAGCGATCGTTCTATTTGCGGCACGTAGTCTACCGACTCGACGTTCCCGAATGCCAATAAAAGAACTAGCGGTTGATTTGTCGGTCCCTTACCACCTTAACGTCCTAAAACACAAGTACACGTGCACACGGCGAACCCGATAACGTACGATCGTGATTTTCCGTCGCTCATGAATACGTTAGCGGTATTTCAGTGTGAAAGGACAAGAATATTTTTAGGTATTACGTTATTGCGCTGGAGCAGAGTTGTCGGTTCGTGGAAATTTCAGGATTTTTCAACCATTTGAATTCGTCGCAGAATTTCTGAAGTCTAAGAATATTGCTGAAATATTTGCAAATGCTTCAAGGGTATCATGACTTTTATTGAAAAGATATTGTCAGTGTGGTGCCAGTCTGCATGATCATCCGCCTTTTGCTATCAGTTGAATAGCTTGCGAAATTGTTGCTAAAATATTTTTAAACGATTCGTCTGCATCGTTATTTTTACGAAAGAAGATATTGTTAATTGTAGGTGGATAAAACCTCGTTCTGACAACACTGCGCGAGCGTTAGGCAGTGCGAAAAAGTGCTAAAAAAGCTTTTTCCGAGATATATAGATACATAGGTTTGTCAAAATAAGGGTTAGGTAAGGTATAATGGAGGATTCGTCGGGAGGTAAACAGTTGCATCGATTATGCATCGTGTTTTGGTAGGATATCGAGACGGTCGATTGGAAATCAAGCACGGCATGTCTCTTTCTCTTTCTCTTTATCTCTTCCTCCCCCTCTTCCTGCGCGATAAGTGCGTAGAGTGGAGTCCTTAGGAAAGTAAATAATGAATTAAAGGTGCTGTCGATTTAACGAATATAGCGTGTGTTCCGCAAATTCACCGTGTCGATCGTTACCCACACCAATGATTTTTCTCCCCTTTATGGCGAGTTTATTTATTACCGAAACTTGTAATCGTATTATACTAATTTTCCAACGTCTCCCCCCTTTAACGCATCACTCTTATGTGTACTTAGAGCGAATTTTTGTTAAAAACTCGTGGCGAGGGTGCGTGATAAAAAAAGACGGTTGATTTGATCTTTTGACGGATAACCCTCCCCAGAGAACATTTCTTTCTCGTGTTTCTTTTCAGCGAGCGAAACGTCCTCGCAATGCAATCGCACCTTCAATTAAGTATTACGCGATCGACGATTGTTCCGGGAGAAGCATCGGTTTACATCAATGTGGCCTTTCATCGAAACGAGTCTTCATCGACCGAAATTCGCCTGAAATTTCTCTCTCACAGACCGGTGCTACTCCGTCTTCGCCGACTATACTTAATTACGCGATGTTTCCTTGTAAATACGCGAAAATGATCACAGCTACGGGACATTAGCCCGCTGGCGGTTCTGTATTCGAAATAAAACGACCATCAAATGTATAATAATATAAGAGACTCGACTTCTACTCTATTCGAAAGACGACCAAGTCCAGACGACCAGTCCTGTCACAGGTACGTGCTTATCAAATATTAACACAACTGCTAATTCGAGAATTTCGTTCCACCGCTGTACTTTGTAATCGGGTTGTTCGGTGAAATTAAAGTTATTCATTAAAAATGCTTCATTGAACAATTTATTTGTAAGAATCAGGTGTCAAAATGGTCTTTGTTATTCCATTGAATTTTAGTTGAAATATTGTAATAAAATATATATACATAATTGTACGAAACGATGTCTGTGTTAAATTTTATTCGATTCAAAATACACGTCCATTTCGCAAAAAGTATTTATCAGAAAGTAAACGGAAAATCTTGTTAGCCGCAAAAAGAAACGAATGAATGGGTAAAATGCTGGTCCTGCTTATAAGGTAAGAAATATTTAAGGTATAAGAACATCTTGCGAAAGTAGTTAAAAAAGTCTGATTTTAAAAAATGAAAAAATAAAAAGTGTATGTTGGCCTGTAATAAATTAAATTTACAATATATATACCACATTCTTTAGCATGCAGAGTTCCCTAAAAACAAGGTAAATACTACCAATGTAAATTTCGTTAATAATTACATAATTACCATGCAGTTTTCGACAGACTCCAAATTTGAAATTGGATGATAAAAGCTCTTTTATAAAATGAACGAGTAAATCCAACCCTCGCAGTGTTTTACATTTATTATTATTTTCACGTACACGAAAATATTCACATGAAAATATGCATTTTATAAAAAGGTTATGCAGGTCTCGTGGCCGAGTTTATCAACACGTTGAATATCATTTCATGATTTATATTACTTAAACCATTAACAGGAAATATTAACTTACATATAATAGCTCGTTGCACAAAAGCAAATTTGATTGCGGAGAATTCGGAAAGAAATGAAGTAAACAATTGTAATAGCGCTGATGATTATTTCGACTGCAGCATCTTATCCTATAATAAAATCACTGACGTCCTTTATCGTAAAGATATAATAAATATCATTGGTTTGTAAATACTAAGGTCTAGTGAAATAATAAACAAAAAATCAAAATGATTATGCCCACTACTGAATGACTTTTTTTACTTTAACCTTCAAGATGTACTATTTTTACCCTTGGACATTTTGAAACTCTGCTCACGTGTAATCTAAAGTTACCTACGAATCTTTTTCAAGCTGTGAAAACTCCATCACTGACGACAAAATGTCAAATTTTTCCAGCATTATTTCTTTACATCATATAAGAACATTATATAAGAAATCTTCGCCGTTGTGTCGGACACAGTGAGAAATTGACAAAGAAACTATCCATCATTTACAAGGTTCAAGGCGTTACTGCACAATAGAATTCTTGAAAATTTCCCACAGAAAAAAAGATTGGCCGTAATGATCATGTTGGTTAGAAATGTCGAGTCATTGTCACCTCTAGTAACGTCCGAGAGAATGAAGTGAATATACCGAATGCATTACGCAAATGGTAACGATGTTCCTCGTTTTTCCTTTTCCCCTTGCTCAGGGCAATATTGGTCCAGGCATTAGACTGAAAAGCGGCGGGGCTTGGGCGTGGGATACTCTTTGCCGAGGTCGTTTGAAAGTTGCTGGCGACGGTGGAAGCATATCCGGCAACTTGTAAATACATTGCCGCGTTTAATTTCCGTCCGTTATCTTGCCGACGCTTTGCGGAAGGAGCACACCGCATAAGAAGCCTCTGATTAAAGCCGGTGCACGGCCGTTTTATTGATGAGCTTCTCGGCGGAGCGGTGAAGAGAGGAGAGGAGAGATAGATAGAGGGATCGGGCAAAATGGCAACGAGAAAGTGCTGTTGGAGGTGGAAGAGACGGTGAGGTCAAGGTGGAGCGCAGCGGGGAAGGGGAAGGACTTGCTTCGAAGTCGGCAGCGACGCAAAGCTCCATGGGGGTGGGGCTACGTGGTTTGCAGGTGCGCCAAAGGAAGGCGCGTATGGATCCGTCCCGGATCGACGACGATGACGACCGCCGCGACGTCGCCGCCTTCCTTTCGAGGGGGAGGGGGAGGTACACGCCTCGACTAGGAGGGGATGGAAAAAAAGAACACAGAGCTGGCCGATGGCTGAGGTTCGCGGGCCGGGGGTAGGAGGATTCATGTATTCAACGGCAGAAAGACCAGCGAGACGCGATCTTCTGTGAAAGCGAACAAGTGGAAAAGAGGTCGAAAGCAAAATGTACATGTATTTTTAAGAAAACTCTTCCAGCCATTCCACGGTGTACACAAACATCTCTTTCACTTACCGACCGTGAGAGCTTCTTCGCTCAAGGCGAAAACATCACGGTTCAATAAAAATGGAATATTCAAATAAACTTTGCTTGGACACCGTCCGACTTATACGACAACTTACATTTGACATATCAGTCAATAGCTTCGCTAAACCTTGCGGAAATCTACGATTCTTGTTTTTCTGCTGCATCAGATTATTCAAAATCTCCATTTTGCGAATGCTTATCCGATGAGTGAGCTCGCGACGCATACTCGTATGCAGACGGTGACATCGTAGGAGAAAGCGCGATGAACTGGAGTAAGAGAGGTGTGCGAGTCCGCCCAGAAAATCTCGCGTTAGACGCAGCAGCGAGGTAGTAATACCTTTTATTACGCGAGACTCGTAGGTGGAGGCGCGGTGCTAGGAAGCCCCGCCTCTCGTGAGCGGACTTTTCGAGATTCAACAGCGCCGGTAGGTATGCCAGCAGTTATAACTCTGCAGAACCGCATCTCCGGAACGCTCCCTCCCCTTCCCTCTCCATTCACTCGGCGCAAGATTACCCGGAAACTCGGTCTTCTTCCTCGTATACCCCTGACGCGTTATCCAACTCAATTCTCATTGCGGTAGAGCGAGACAAAGAGGGTCGAGCTACTCTTGGTCACCGTGAAAGGAGTTCGAACAGGCTGCACTGTCGATAAAAGATGAGGTCGTTGGAACGGGAGGTGGGTTCTTACTTAGCTAGAAGCGCCATGTTAGGCAATTCCAACGTCCTACCTACCATATATCGCGGAAACTGCGTCTCTATGGAGATACCAAAGTGCAATTGGATGACGCATCGTTTGCTCCCGCTGGAATGTTTTGAGAATTTCAATAATTGCCATTCCGACATAATGCGTTGTAGCTGCATTTCTTGTATTGTAATGAAGAAATGTGGATAAGGAAATGATGTTGTATAATAACGTCAAAGTGAATCAATAGACATTATTTCCTAAGGATTTCAGTAAATCTAGTCTATCTGGTCATCAGGTACAATTGAAAAGTTCACAACGGCAAAGAACTTTATTAGAGATCTTTTTAGTACAAGAACAGTATGATTTGTATTTTAGCAATTTTAAATGTACTTAATTACTCGTTTTCCTTCTATTTTCATTGTATCTTGTCTACTTCTATTTTTCCTTCTAATCCTGAGGTACATGGTGAAATTGTTTTCTCAAGGAATAGTGAATCTAACTCAAATCTAACGTTTGTATTCTATGAAAGAAAATACAGAAGGTTAAGAACTTTGCCAAAAATTCCGAAGTTTCCACTTAATTCTGATCTCTCCTTCTAATTGTTGGTCAAGTAAAAGTAGTTGTCAATGATACGTGTTAGCTTAAGATATTAATCAATTAGATTGAAAGTTTGATCAGTTCAGGTTGACAATTATTTAGTGAAATACACATTTAGAATGTAAACTGTAGTCTGTATAGATCATGGTAAAGTACATTTCACGCTAAAATTTCTCTTCAATGAATCAATATGCACCTGTAATGTTCCAGTTAACTTGCAGAAAGGCGATTAAATATTTTGATCAAACCGTAATCATCGATTTTTTCATTTAACAGTTTATGATTCTTTCGTAGCATGGGTATACGAGTATAATCACGTTAACCATTTTTTCCTACTAAAAACTGCTTAAAGCTTATATTTTTTAATGGGTATTTCACGCAATAACTGCTTCCTTATGTTCGTAATCAAAAACGTTACTAAAAAAAATCATGTAACCATCTACACAGCAATATGTGCCACTTTCAAATTAGTTTCTAAGGGAGGAATGGATGGTAAAACTGATTGTTTGCAAGGCTACTTACAATT
This sequence comes from Hedychridium roseum, assembly GCA_963989215.1. NCBI lineage: Eukaryota > Metazoa > Arthropoda > Insecta > Hymenoptera > Chrysididae > Hedychridium > Hedychridium roseum. The sequence goes on along the minus strand of OZ022313.1, from coordinate 8,391,075 downwards.
ATGTACTTATTAAAATAATAATGAGCACGTATCTTCCGCGAATTTCTTGATGTGTCCTTACGAGGACAAATCTTTCTTGGAAATTTCCCAACTAACATGATTTAAATGGAAACGATCGGCACAACTAAATCGCAGATTAGAAAAAGACATGAAAAGCTTTTAATACGACACTTTCATACTTCCGCATTTCAAGAAAAGAAATCTGTCCACCTCTAAAACTATTAACTTTCGTACGTATGTTTATCGATGAGACTTTTTGCATCTCTCGACGACTTCTGCCAGCCTGTAAAGCGCGTGTCCGCAGTTTCTTTAGTGCCTATATTCCGTTGCCAGGGGAAAGAAATCCTGCAAGCATAAGAACATTGGGAGTTGGTGCGGCGGAGGTTCTCTCGCATCTGAAAGTCCGTAAGCGTAACTGAAGCATCAAACCTTGAGGAGGGGGTAGGAGAGAAGGCGAGAAATGGGTCAAACGTAGTGGTTTGGGGAGGGGGGTGGGAGTGGGCGAGGGCGTTTCCGCGTAGGAGGTTGAAGGGAAGGGATGAACGACGGCGCAACTCGTCGGGGCCGACGCCTGCGAACTCGCTCGTTCCCGCCTACCATTTTGTCAACCAATCAGCTAAACCCGTCTCAGACGTTCAACCATCCACGCACCTATCGCCGCGACTCACACTCTCGCACGACTCTTCTCCTTCTCCTCCTTCTCCGCCAACGAGGACGCTCTTCATCGTTATTCCCATCCTAGACTCCGCCAAAAGACCAGGTGCGTCGAAATTCTTCCGCTCGGCGTTGCCAAATTATACCATTTTCTTTCCATAGAATTTTCTCGCCAGAGTCGCTGACGTAAAAGGATCGCTTAATCCGGCAACGTCGCCACGACTCGCCGCTGTTGATGGGACATGCTTGAACGAACCTATCGTGCCAGGAAATGCACTTGCTAGCTTTTAAAAACGGAATGGTAAACAGCCTTGTCAAAGTATACGCCTTCCCTCTAGCCAACCAACGTTTGACGGGTTGCAATGCTAATACAAATATGCATTCGACACAGCGTAATCGCGTACTTTACGATATATTTTTTACGCCATTCTAAATTGAAAATAATGCCCACTAAATAATCGTCTTGCAAGTGTTAAACTTAAGAGTTAAAAACAGGTATTAGAATGAGTTGATGATTTATATTCCACAATAATAAACGTTACGTTACATTTACACTATGCTGCAACATTTTCTTTTGTAGCTTATTACCTCCATGCTTGAAAAAAATCAGTACTTTCATAAAATTCTCGATATTAAAGATGCAACTATTGTTACTTTTGTACACAATTATAGAAACATTCTGGTCTAGCTTGTCGCATATTTACTGCTATATGTTAAGATCATTTCATATTTTATTGTTCTCAGAATTGTGCGAGCGTTCTGGAATACCGAACATTCGTTAAATCCAAATTATTAACATTCAAACTGTCCATGATTATGAATACTACGATTAGTTGTGTCATTTGGGTCATTCACGATTTCCCCAATGCTCAAAGATAGTTTCTTAATCTTGTACAATTTCAACGAAATATTGCGAGTATACTGCTCCATATTAGTGTCCGAATACATAATACGGAACGAGTTACAATTGTATACCTAATAGATTGCTCCAAGATTGCACATTGAATGAGATCAAACCGAGAACAAGGCCGATTACCAAAACAATTATTTGCAGGTACGTAAAATTTCTTGTACATGACGTACATTTTTATTTTTTGCCGCTTCTCCGGCTTTCAGTTTCCATCTTCAATTAAGAATATGTGTATCCGGTACAATTTCGTTATTATTATTGCGTTGGAAATATCATTTCAGCTTATTTTTTAATTTTTCCCTTTTCTAAATCACACTTTAAAGTACACGGCAAATTTACTAGAAAACACTGCAATTGTGAAGAACTTTATGGCAATCACGTTGCCCACAATTCTATATTACAATACTATAACGTGAAAGCATATTTATATAGAGTATGCGGATATATGTTAATCAGGGGAAAATAAAGTTTTTTTAAACCAGCTCTGAAGTAGTTTTTATTAACAATAAGTTTCAATGGTGCATGGAACAAATAACAGCCGATATATACCATAGCTATGCCAATAAATGATACCCAAACAAGAAGATTCACATTAATAATTTTATCGTAAACTAACATGTTCTTGCACGCGTCATATTACTTCCATGTGAGAAATAAAAACATTAATACGTATTACAAGGCATAAATCCGAATTTAACAGTATTTGTCATATGTTTGCTTTTCACTTCAATTAATCGTCGTCTAAAACATTGCGAAAGAGAAGTTTCAGTGTTAACACGGTTTCAACAAATGTCGATCTATAATGATTCATTATTTCTGATATGTCAAACATTTTTCGCTCACGTAATAAACGTCGGTTCTCTCGTGTTTGCTCCCAATCCCCTGCGGTAAAACTCTTATCTCGTGAAAAAAAACGATTGGGTGTTAACACGATTTCAACAAATGTCGATGGTCGGTAATTAATTATTACAGACATTTAAGGCGTTTTGCGCTAAGTGAATAAAAGCTTATCCCGAAAGTATCGTAAATTGGTCGCGAGGAGTCAATTGTGTTGCGATAGCTGCACGCAAGCAACAGGCCGGCAACTTAATTAATTTATTCAGTGTATAGTGGCGTGCAAGAGCGAGGGAATGCAGGGGCCTCGCAGCTTGGCGTCGTTATTCATGGTTACAGGTGCGATGTAACTAACGACGACATCGACACCGAAGACCAGTTACATATGGCCTTCTTCCTGCTGAACGTAAATTAATTCGATGGCATAGTAAGCATTAAAGAACACGACGTATCGTTAACTCGTGAAATTATCCTCGCGTCCTCCCCGATTCGCCGTCGATCTTTCAGCTTGGATAGTCTTACGACCTCAGCACCGTTGTAACTCCTGCTCCGGCCGAATATAAATAATGTCATCTTTACTCGCAATGCATTTTTTGCTTTACCTTACGAATAAAAGCCTATGGAAGAGGCAGAACCGCTTTAATAAGTACCTTCGCGCCTCGGGCCAACTCTGCAGATTTCGCGCCACCCGCAGAGATTTCCCTCTGCTCTGCCTCCAAGCTTTTCCGTTATCGGTAAAGCAGTATTACCCAACTTCACTTTCTCTACCTTTACGGAGCACTTATCACATTTTTGTACTTTCTGCGAATTTTTTTAACAACCGATGGCTTGTATCTGAATTTTGATGAATTTCCGTATACAATATTACCGTCTAATGGACGTATTTCAAAGATTATCGTTCTTTATTGAGTCAAAACAAAACATGTTTTTAGTAAAAAGATTCACCATTTACGATACTGCTATGTCATCTTTCATTATAAAAGTGTAAAACATATATAATGTTTATAAGCTGTTGAAAAAGAAACTCCTAATAAATGTCAGCACATGCAGATTTCGTATTCGGTCTTTCGTATTCGAGACTATTCAATTCATACACAATACATTCAAACATAATATTACTATATAAACGTGGAAAAGAGAAAGAGCTTAAATTCAGTTGGAATTCATGTGTCTTTTAACCAGTTAAGTGTGTTTGACGACTATATCCGTCATGGAAAAACGGCAGAATTTTGTATCATGACGACTATATTCATCATGGAGAAGTGGTAACAAAATTTTACGCATGACGGATATAGTCGTCACACACTTAACTGGTTAACGACCAACCTAAATTTCTGCTTTATGTTCAAGTTTTACTCAATTCAATTTCGAATATTTAGTGCCACAGCTATAGCCGGTGTATATTCAATGTTAAATAATTCCATGCTATTCAGTAATAATATATTTACAGCAAAAAGTGAAATCAATTGACAAACAATCCACTCCAATTCGTAGGCAATCGTACTCATTACGGCGAATTTTTGGATCCGAAAATAAATTAGATGGGTGATGAAGAAAATACTCAATTTATTTAATAAATATATATATTTTTGTATTTAATATCTATATTATTGTATAATGGTCAATCGTAATACATCTATACTTGGCCATTGGTAAAATAATAATAATATCAATAATAATAATAATAATAATAATAATAATAATAACAATAATGATGATAATGTAGTTGGGTTTTCGGTTTGTGTACTATAGTGATTGTAAGTACATGTATGTTTCTATGTACCAACAAAGATATAGGATAGCGTGAAATCGCACATAAAACTAAATAAATGTGCAGTCAAATACGTTTTATATCTGCCACTAAACATACGCAATGGATTTAATAATAGCATAATGAGTTAATGGTTGGGTACGAAATGAAACTTTATACTGAGCAACATATTACTGAGATAATAAAATGATTAATTATAATAACCAAATGATTATCTGCAATATTAAAATTGCCCCAATAAAATCCGCTTGAAATATGTCGTAAAACGTCTAATCGAAATAACATTTCAACGTATGTAACGGCACATTTATTTCAGTTTATTATTCATCATTTTGTAAGGGCATGTACGTATTGGAAAATACATTCTATTAACAAAAGTAGACACTTGGTTTTACAAAACGTTCTTTTGATACCAAACATAGTGAGAGAGATATCCCGAAATATTTCTCTAAGCAAAATAAGAAGGCACATTGGTATTTCATATGAGCGAATAATTGACTTACGATTGGAGTTTTCTCCGATAGTTACTTAATCCTAATGATTTATATTTAAACCATTTTCAATATCGCCAATCGTCGAACTTCTTAGACATTTTAATACAGTTTTCCCATCACACAAACCTCTTATTTTTTTTCTTACATTTGATAAAAATTTTAAAAATTCTTGGAATATTTCCAAAGTTCCGAGAATTTTATGACGTTTAACAGTAAAAGGAAAATAATTGACGGCTAAAGACTTCACAACACTGACGAATACAAACGTAGATGAGATTCTCTGTTCTGCATCGACAATGGATACAATTAATTAGTTTCGAAACTACGCAAAAACTGAGCCAAACAAGTTGATAGTCTAAATTTACGAAACTCATTTTCTTATAGATCATGATGTCATTATACAAATAAACTTGTCATTAAATTACGAGACTTATTAATAGCGCTATAAAAATGTAACTAGTTCGCGACATTGACTCATTCTTGCTTCTACGTTGTCTTGAAACATTTTTTAGTAGGAAACGTATCAAGGATGAACACTTTTCACAATGCGATTAGGCCGCGATACCGTCCAGAAAGCGGCCCATGCCGCTGACTACATTTCGCCGGAGATTTTGAAAATATTCGATGTAAAGAAAAGCGCACAAGGTTTCTGAATCACGTATATTTGTATAAGTACCGTTGCTGAGTTTTCTATCCCGTAGAAAACCATTATCGAAGAGAAGATTTCTTTGACGAATCCTCTCTTTGAACTTGGATACCGGAGGAAGTTACGATGGAGGTTTCGTTTTGCGATCCAAGTCGTTGGAGAACTTGGGAGACGAGGGCGTATGGGAACAAGGACTCGGTTGTTTACTTTCTTTTCAGAGTATTCGATGAAACGCCGTCCTTGTGGGACTTTAAGAAACTTCAGTGGCGTCGGTTCATGGCAGCAGATTATTTTCCCTTAAACGTCGACCTTATATGGCGAGCCGGGAATATGGTCGTCGCCCCACTTGACGATCACGATGTACTCTCCTCTCTCCCGCACGAGGTAACTCACGTTGTAATTATTCCGGCCAGTGTGCTTCACGTAAACCTCATCGCAAGGTCCTTTAGGTCCATAAACCCCCACGTACAAAATATTGTTCCCTGAGAATAAAATTGAAAGAGAACCTTGCAATTATATGTACATTTCACGCATGAATAATCACACTATTAATATTTTTGCACTGCTTTGCCTATATTTGCAAAATTATGAACAAGAACGTTTAGTTAACTTTCCCTTATGCGATAAACTTAAGAAAAAGATGATATCAAATTCTTTGGGTATTCTGGTTTCGTTACAACTCGACATTCTTAAATCGTGTTCTTTTTCTTAACTTCGAATACAACACATGAATTTGAAATTCACTACTTGAATGAGTATTTGGAAAACAAAAATTCAATTGCTAAGATTTATAATTTCGATAATTACCGGCATCACCAGCGCTAACGGTAAACTGATTCTGCTTTCCCATATAGGCCTTCTTTAATCCCATTCCTTTGCTCGTGACTTTGCTAGCATCGGATTTGAAGAGTGGCAGCACCGGCCCGGTTTGTTTGGCTTTAGAAATCTTTTGCACGGTTTCTACGACGATTGAGCTCGTTTCCTGAGCACCCCTTTCAGCAAGGTCCGTGCCTATGACAAAAAAATCAAGTTTTTACATTTCTCGTGCCGGTGAAGCTAACAAATATAATATCGCATTTTTCTAACAACTACTAAAAATGTCTTTCTATGACATTTCTTAATTTCCTTGCTAGTTGGTTTCTTTGAAAGTTAAACTGTTGCGTTAGACAATCTCGTAAATAAAAAAACGCCAATAAGTTACAAACAGGAATTGTTGAGCAATTCCTTACTTGTAAATGTCATATGCACAACTCCAGCTGGTAAAATTATAAAACTGTTAAAACAATGGCACTTTGCTGCCTACAATGTACAGATAAGTGGTACAATATCTCTATAGATCAGGAATAACACACCTCACGTCAAGTGAGAGAAATGTCGTTCTAAATTTCACTAGGTAATGTTGCTGATGTTAATCCATAGCTATGTGACTTAAAGTATATAAGCGGTTGATAGAATTTAAAGTAATCAAACAAAGTCTGTAAGCGAGTATTATTCAAAATGTTAAATATGTATTGTAAAGGAATACATATATATCCATTCAAGTGTATAAATGTATTACTGAATCTCCCTAAGCATAAAATTTATTTCATAATTCTTAACATTTTATAATCCAATCCTTGATATTAAAGCAATTTTTGAAAATCCATAATTGTCCTCGGGTAGTTCTTAAAAGCGTGTCCGTTTCTTCAATTTGTAAAATAGACTTGTATAATTGTTATTTACACGTTTACATTTCCCTAAGATTTTTCATCTATGCTACACTATGTGTTTGTATTTCCATAAGTATTAGAATATTAGTAATTCCAGATCGAAAGCATTGTAACCGTTCTTAAAACATTCTCTATGACAATATCTATATCCTTTGGAGGGATAGGAACATACCTGTGCAAGGAACCTTGAAGGGCGAACCGACGATGTGATAACCATTGTATTTGATGCTGATGTAATAATCACCCGGCACAAGGGGTGTGTACCTAACTTTGTAACCCTCCTCGACCTCGGTGCAGTCCATGGCCACCTTACTGGGACCATCGACGGTCACACCAAGTGCACCACAGCCAGCGTTGCAAGTGTCGATAATGAAGTCGGTCTTCTGACCCGTCTTAATCTCCTTGAGACCGTTGCCATAAGCGTGTAATGCCGCCGGATCGGCGTCGACTTTGCCTACTTTTACACGGTAAGGACTGCCGTTGATGTGAACGCCGTTAAACTTCATGTGGATCTGATGAATGCCGTTCTCGCGTGGCATAAATCTCACGGAGTACGTGTCCGAATCGATCGACTGGATGAAGCAGTCATCTTCCACGCCGCTCGGTGAAACGATCTGAAAATTTCCCAGAATCAGTTAAAAAAACGACGGTTAAGATTTCATACGATACAGAACGTGTATAAGAATTTGAATGGTTAATCCAGCAATTTGAATGCTTTTATTGTTGAATAACAGTAACGCTCGATTGTCTTTTCCACCAAGATGGTCCACAGTTTTCCTAATTTATGTTCACAAATATAGCATACAGGAGACTTCTGTTAATCATATTGTTGCGAAGAGCGGTGTTTTAAATTTTAATTTGTAAAAGTCGTTATTGTTTCACGCCGCATTTAAGTATCTGTAAATGTATCTGATACCCACCGCATTGTTAAACTATCCCAAGCGAACATACGACTATATTAATAGTCGTATAAAGGATCAGTGAATAATCTTAAAAAAGCAGCAAACAAAAGCCTTTGTCTATTTTTCATAAAATAAGTTTTGCCGAGTTACCAACGTTTAACGCTCTGATACTTTCAATCTTTGTTACTTATTTACTATAATTTCGAAACTGCCGTTAAATGCCCTCGGCACATGACAATAATCATATTTCAAAACATTTCAAACCCTTCGACAATTCTTGCGGACAAAAATGTTCAGTGGGGAACATTAAAATAGCCCGACATTTTTCTCATTATTCATCGCGATGAAAATAATTTCTCCTCGGCCTTGTTTCGTTAGCGTTTCATGGGGAGAAGGTGATTCATTGGGTTGAGAGGGAGTGAGGTGTATATATGTATATATGCGATTTTGCCTTGCTTCAACCCACGCATCGGTAGTTATGCGCGGCGATCTCGTCGTTTCACAAGTGCGAGTTATTTTCGATGGGCCTTACGCAAGGCGCTCCTCTTCCCTTCTCGGTGGGATTATTTAAATGGCCTCCGGCACATCCAGGTCTTCGCGAAACGCGAATACTTGTTTTGGCCCCTAGGGATGCGTCATGTCACATCTCTTCAGCCTCCTTACGCCCACTCCCTCACTTTATAATCGTTCATATTTTACGGCAAAGAATTTTCGTCCAACATGATATTACTTAAATTTCTTCGAAGAAACCCAATATCATATGCACTCATTTAGTATGAAATAAACTCTGACATTTCCTTATATTTAGGTTGTCAAGCAGATAATAATAAACATTATGTTAATCCACAAAGTCAGACTATAGTATGTACATTGAAAAAATCCTCCCTACAGCGGTGTAACACAATAGAACGGGTAAAGCGTGTAAAAGAGAAACTGGTGTAGTGCCTTTGTACCTTAGCGTCAAGCTCGCCCTTGGCGCCGTTCTTGCGGACGAGGAAGGTCGTAGGTTTGTCCGGTTGTACCCCGCTCTCCGGGAACTGGGCCACCTCCAATTTGTGTGCATCGCCCATAGCTGGTGAAATGTACACCTTGTGGGGAGAATCGGGAATGTGCTGATCGTTGAACTTGATTCCCACTCGATACTCTCCTGTAAAAAATATTCAATATTATTTAATTCATGCTTATGGATGAAGGTGCCGAAAAATTAATGCATAAATGTTTTGTCCACATCGTTTGGACCGATAAATAAATTCTGTCTGATGATAAAAGGGTAAATGTTTTGGCTGACTTTGAGATCCAAAAATACTTATAATTGTTTTCAGTCTTACACTTTTCAAATAATAACGAAAATTATGGACTCATTCTAATACTGGACCTCGCCGAGGAATAGTCATACAGTCATGTGACATTTACATAAATTTTATCAAACGTAACAATCACGTGCGTCGAAAAAAAATCACTGCTTGGCCTCTTGAGTGATCGTACAATAAAAGAAACTAACCATCCTGGCCGTCCTGCTGTTCATTTCCGGTAAGAATAATCTGTTTAGAAGCAGTGAAGGTGTTCATCGTGGCTGACGAGTAATACCGTTTCTCCCGAAAGATCGAATATTTCCAGCGGAACACTAATAATTCCCTTGCTCAAAGTTCCAAGAATTGTGCCGTAGAGGAATCTCGAAACGATATTGAATATATTTGGAAGAGACTAGAATGAGCGGGATATCGTCAAGGGCCGTTTTCGTTATCTTCACTGAAGACTTTGAAGTAATGGAGCAAGTGAAGTTATAAAAAAACCAAAGAGTGACTATAGCGGGTGGTTAGAAATAGGGAGAGTTAAAGAGCCGAGGACTGGAAGAGAAAGAAGTGGAGAGGTGGAAGAGGGGGTCTTGGTAGAGGAAGAGGGAAAAGAAGGGAAAACCGATGGAGAGCGGTGAGCGACGAGTGGCGAAGAAACGCAGCTGTAGAGCCGTGAGTCGGTCGCGGACCACTACCATTTCCTCCGCGGCAAAATTCTCACAGCTGATCCGGATTCGTTCGCCTCCTCCACCGCGCCAGCCTCGCCCGGTGTCCCTCATTCACTTTATTTCTTACTTCAGCCCTCCCGCCGTTTCTTACGCGCGCTTTGACCTTTCCGTCGTGTTTCTTCTGTATGACGTTTCGCGATTCACAACATCGCCCGGCCAAAGAAAATATTAGCCCGGTGTACGTGAAATGTCGGATTTTGTCTATGCTGGAATACGAGCCATCCTTTCTTACGACTTTTTTTCAGGTTTCAACGTTGTAATATTACTTGATAGACGATAATTGTTCCAGTTCTGTATTAATAATTTTTTATTTCAAAGTATTTCTAGCTGTTGACGAGTCCGAGGTAAATCTGAGTAATTGATTTCTAGGAATTTAAGTTGAGAACTGCAGTGCGTTCGCGGCAAGTCGTGATGGATAATCCATATTAATAGAAAATTGGACGAAGATTACGTTGGCATAATTCCTTGAGTTATAAAATGTTGAAAAACGAAGAGTCTACAAAAAATTCCATCCACTAGATATTTCAAAATGCTATTTGCAAATAAGTTACAACTGTCGAATTTCTCCATAAAAAACTGTCATTTCGCATGAATCGATGTGATACTATTCACCTAGTATAATTTATAAAGATAACAATTTTCGTATTCTCAAATAATCTTGGAATCCTATAGCACAGTACTGCTCTTTTATATTCAATTTTTAACTCTGAAAACTTTTTCTGGACTTCTTGATAAGTGTTTACCATGTTACATTAAAATTACTATGATAAGTTCGTAAATGTTTCGTTTAAGACATAATGTGTGATTAAAGTCAAATTATAAGCAATGGATATTAATAAAATATACGTTATCAATGACCAAGTTTTTATAGTAACTTTGGTTGACATTCTTAATAGAAAGAAAGAGATACGTCACGATTGTGTTTCCGTTTTCAATGAAACAAAGTTTGTCATTAAAAAAATAAATTATATGCCGTAAATTTCCCTATTTTCTGGGGCCTTCATTGGGATATTATTGCTGTCGTCGATTTTTCTCTAGAACATTCCTTGTTTTTCCACCCGAAGTAAACGAGCTAAACATATAACAGCGATCTCGTTCACCAGGGCAGAATATGGAATCACCTTAACAAATATAGCCAGTGATATTTCTGGATGAGCCAAGAGTGGGCGACCGACCGAACGAATTCACGTTGAATCAACATCAACCCCTTCCCTGCCTGCATAGTCTTCTATTCAGGTAATTCAATCTTTCTCACGCGGATAATTTCACAGTTTATTCATAATCGTTTGAAGAGTTTAAAATTATAGTGCTTGCCAATAAGTTCCACTGACTATCAATTTTGTCCATAGGTGTATTATATATAATGTACCAATGGTAAATAATTAATCAACTATTTCAATATCGCAGATCCTTACAAAAACGGCCGAATTAAACAAAATTAACTGGCGATGAAGGAATTGTTACAAATGAATGCAATACTTGGTGGCCTCTATGTTTGAATTTTCTTTACAGTTATTCGGTCGTGTCGACACGTCTAGTTGTGTTTATTAACTTATTTGTTAGTTCAATAAGTCTGTACTATCAAAAAGGGGGTAATTTACAGTGTAAGAAGTTTGCAATCTTAAAAGCACGGACGACAGAAAGCAAACAATAAACAATAAATTACATAATGAACAACAGAACAAAAAATAAAATTCATGATTTATGATATTTTCACGACTTATCAAGTGCCCACCATTAAAAAAAAAGAACCTAAATACAAAATCACAAATTGTACATATAACGCAACTAAAGAAAAATACAAATACTGTACATTTTTTTCTTTACTTTAAGCATTTTTAAATGACAGAATAGGAGTAATCTTGATGTGAAAAATTGTGCTGGAATACAACAGACCAAAAAGAAAATATAATAAAATAGAACCATGAATCTGCCACCATTATATTAAAAGTTTATTCGTTTGCAATACCTCTGATATGACAGCTTAAAAAATGGAGAATTTCGAAAAAAATCGTAAATTCGTAAAAAATAATTTGAACATTCTACACTGCGAAGGAGCAATTCTGAATCCATTACAATCATTACAGTTTAGTGTTAGAAGAGTCAGTGCTAGGAATAAGCTAAGCGTTAAATACCTAAAAAAGCAAAAAAAGTGCAGCACCTTGATGCTGGCGGTTGTCCATCGTCTTGAGTGAAACCTCAGTTAAGTCGATAGGTCAGTGCGTTTAGTGGCTACTTTGTCCGTCAGTAAATCGTTAATATCTTCTCGGTTGACAGAAAACAATCGTTACGGGCAGCTTGACACGAGGTTGACGTCAAACAAATGCGCCTACATATTATACCTCTTAAAATGACAATCACACGAGATGCTCCGTCTCGTTAGCTTCATGACATTATATTAATTGCCGGTGAGTTTGAAGAGAAACAAATCATTTACGTAGTGACAGAGAGCAGTGCGAAGTAATGCCGCAAACCGACAAAACCGCACATGTCAAAGACAAAGCAGCTATTATTCTAGCTGAAATGGTTTTGCCACAGTGAAGTGTAATGTTTGTGGTCAGTTATATAGATACGTTAATATGGAAAGTTAATATTTCATTACCATAATAATCATTTCATTTCTGCAATAATGTAAAATAACGTGTATGTACAATTAGATCGATGCTGTTTACTTTTCCAAGACTACATCGAAACTTTTTAGAAGAACACAACGATTTCCATTTTTGGCATTGTTTACTAGCAAATTTACTTATCTCACTGATTCTTTCCTGATTTTAAACTCCTCAAGTAATTCACTTAAATCTTATTCTAATTCATTCACATTTAATCCTACCGAAGAGGGTAAAAGTACTGCATTACAAGTAATCCTATTTTTAATATAAAAAGTGGACAAAAGTATGAAGACAACTCAATTTAGCCGAATAAAAAATCCCTCATATCCTTACAATTGGTGCCACAATAATTGGTCAAACATAAGTATTGGGCTGTAACACAAACAAGTTCGATTCGAACACCATACTTCAAATTTTTGCAAAATTACATTATCGCAATGTCTATTAAGCTGAAATAAAGACCGAATATTGGAACGTTTTGTACTGACCGGGTTCGGAAGCTACGTAACTGACGTAACAGCTGCCATCCTTGCGGTCCTTGAAGTCTATTTGTGCCTTGCTGGGTCCTTCGACGGAGATGGCCAGTGTACCGGCACCAGCTTCTCTCGTCCAGATGTTGAACTCACAGGGTTCACCCTGTTCGCCTCTCTCGAGACCTGGACCACCAGCGTGAACTCGGTGGGCACCGCCGTCCTTGAGGGGACCGACGGTGAACTGGAAGGGTGAGCCAGGGATGTGCATTTCCTTGTAACGAACGGAAACCGTGTGGACACCAAGTTCCTTAGGAACGAACGCCACCGCGTAGAGTCCATCTTCGACTTCCTTAATCTCAGCGTCCTCAGTGACTCCTCCGGGGGATGTGACTGTGGCGGCGAGGTCAAAAGACGTGATGCCAGGCATCTTGAAAGTCAGCTTACATTGATTTCCAACTTCGGTGATGGGAACTGCCTCTCTCTGCCTCTGAATCTTCTCTCGTTGCCTATTGCTACCCTCACCGCTTACTTTCACCGTAAATGGCGAACCTTCTACATGGTGATCAGCGAACTTTAGATTCATTATGTAGTATCCAGGCTCAGTTGGCTTGTAAGAGATGTTCAGAGTCCCGTCTTCGTTGTCCTTGCACTGGATTTCCGCCTATGCAGATCAACAGTAGATTCATTATAATCAAAGTGGCTGACGTTCTTCCCATCTGCATATCAGATGAGTTTTCCCGTAATAGTGTATTCTATATTTTAAAACAGTTTGCTAAATCAATATGAGTAATTCCGAAATTTTAAGTAGGAACCAAAGTTTTTCTCTACAATGTGTAAACATAAAGAAATGATACACGATTTATGTCACAGGAAAATTTTTAACAAAAACTTTTTTGCTACGTCAGAAAACCGTATTAAAGTATAAACTAAATGATATTATCTAAAAATTGCGAAATTCGCCTCAAGCTAAATGAATACTTTGAAATTGAATAGTTTTTAGGAAATGCATTTAATAATTTGTGAGGGTTAAAATTTGGAGAAAGAGGGCTGAGCTATTACCTTGCTAGGTCCCTCCATTGAAAGCGAGAGACCGCCAAATCCGGCATTCCTAGTATCTATGGAGAATGTGTTCTCCTGGTGAGTTTTGCCTTCCTTCAACGCAGCCCCAGAAACCTTCACTTTTTTGGCGTCTCCAACTTCCCGGTCTTTCACGTTGATCTTGAACGGGGAGTTTGGTATGTGTTTGCCCATTCGTTTGACGGCAACGGTGTGTTCACCGGCTTCACGTGGTGTGAAGGACACGCACATATTGCCACTTGGCATTTTCTTAAGGAAACACGGCTCCTCGAGACCGCTAGGAGCAGTGATCGAGGCGTTCAGAGACCTAATATCCGCCTCAGAGACTTTACCGGGTAGTTGAACCTCGCTGGATGATCCTACAGAAATCTGGTTCCTCTTGCGACCCTCACCTACAACAACCATTAACGTATCAGACAAAGTTCAAAAATACGTTCTCAATAAATATTTAATAATAATGCACGTGTTTCTAACGTAGTACACCTAAAATATTCACAGATTTCACGTTTATCATATTCTTTGTCTTAAAATTATGAAAAAATTCTTACTAACAGAAAATATTCTTAACACGTAATACTGATCAGCATATGTAACGCACATGTACATTATGCAATGAGTAATAGAGAGGATAAAGTTTGTGAATATCAAACTGATGAAATATTATCTACAGTAACTACGAATTTATCCGCTGAATAATTCACAATTACAGATAAGTAACTTTGTGAAAATTTCAAAGAAACTATCAATTGAAAAAGTAATACTTGATAAACCCACCGGTGATCTTAGCGACATAAGGGCTGCCCTTGATGTGCTTGTCGCCGAATTTCACGCTGATCTTATATTCGCCAGGTGCAGTGGGAAGATAAGAAACGGATACTGTGCCATCCTTGTTGTCGTGGCAGGAGATTTCAGCCTTGCTGGGTCCTTCGACGGCCAGCGAAAGTCCACCGGCTCCAGCACCTTTAGTTGAGATCGTGAAGTTTCCAGGCTCACCGCAAACGCCATAGATTAATCCTGGTCCGTAGGCCGTTACGTATCCGCTGGCCAGGGAGTCCACGTGGAATTTAAACGGTGATCCTGCATAATAATGGTAAATCGGTATTTTTTCTAAATTCTTCCAATACAGCAGAAATTTCATTATTCATAGCCTTATCTTTCCCCTCCGAAAAATTTATTATGTTAATAAGAAAGTAAAAAAAGGTTTTGACTTGTCAAGTAAATATTATATTACAATTTGTAAAACATTATAATATATAAGTTGCACGTAATAGCGGTTCTCCGATGCCTCAAAAATTGTATTGCTGTTCGTATACTTATTGTATTTTAAAACGTAATGTTTTGTTATTTAAAAAAGCATATAGATCCTTAGGGAGCGCTCTAACATTTTTCTACGTCCATATGGCTCAAGAGATAAAAAATTGGTACATTATGAAGAATTCCCAGCTACATGGATTTTTAATAATTTAAACTAAATGAACGGATTTCTACAGTATTTCGAAATATGTATTTAAAGGATTACGATTAGTGGCAACAAACTTTTGGTTTTGTAATATATATGTTAATATCACATGTATATGTTTCACTATAATTTTATCACCCTTTTTTATCATTTTTACTATTTACTATTACTCTCAAAAAAGACGTAACCTTAAAGAAATGTTAATTATGGTCCACACAGTATGGCATAAAAAGTATTCATAAAAAGTATGATAAAAAAAACAAAGGATATTACTGATAACCACTTCACAACAGATTTAATGGCAAAAGATCATCAAGAAAGGCATTCTGATCTCCTCTATGTTTACAAAAATCTAACTGATTTGTGTTGTTCGATTTTATAAATCAGACCTCACCTTGAACGTGTTCTCCATTGAATTTGACGTAAAGCTCGTGAAGACCTTCCTCTCTTGGCTCGTACTTAATGGATACCGTGCCATCGTGATTGTCCTCGATAACCGGCTTATCCACGTTACCACTCGGCATCTTAACTTCGGCTGTAAATAAAACGAATCGTTTTTCATATTTCTCTCACAAAATATAATCATCGAGTTGGCATCGAGTACCTTAAACAAAAATTCTAGCGTTCGACAATTCAATATTCATATGGCCTGACTTTTGCAAAGACTTCTTTAACGGTAACTGATTTACTCCAAATTTATGTTTCCTACATTGTACTGAATTACCGTAAAACAGTACGGAAATGTAAATGTTTAGTGTAAAAAAGCTCTTATGCGTGAAAGCTCTTTAATCCTAAATGTGGATGTGTAAATAGTAATCGCAGGAATTCAAATTAAATGACTTTTCGGCAAGGGACCCAAATTTCTGACTCGCCGAGCCAAGAATGTTGTTTATCTCCTCGTGATTCTTACTGATGAATTTGCATTCAGAGAAACAGTTGCGACGATTACAAAATTTTTGTACGGTATAGGTAACAGAGTTTCAACAACATTCACTATACGAACGGCAGCTTTCGAAAAACGTTGTATAAATCGTGCCTGCAATTAGTAAGAACAAAACTTCATTTGAAGCCTAATTATATGTAGAAGTTTGATATCTTAATATTAATAGCGAGGTTTAAAGCGATTTCCTTCCGACTTTACTCATTAAAAAAGCCATTCATGTTTGTGGCTATAATTGTGATGATTTGGACTGTATGTCACTCTGATTATTAAACCTTTGATTCTATTTATTTTCGTAGTAGTTTAGAATAAATAATTTAACTCCTGTGTAGTAAAATATTAAGTTGTTTATAGATCTTTATAAATACGTTTATAAATTGGTTAAACATAATTTGATAAGCACCAACTTTTATATGAAGTAGCCGTTTCGATTTACCGTCATTAGCACAAGATTGGAAATTTTTGTTTTGTTAGCAACCATTTTTTAACATAGAAAGTGAATTTAACACCAATAAGAAAATTCATGTTGACCAGAAATTCAGAAAAGAAAGATTTTTATCCGCAACAATTTTCACTAAATTCATTTATCCTGGTAATAAGTCTGACAAATTCTTAGATACTCTTTTTTTATTTATAGTCTCATTCTAGTCCTTCTAATGATATGCTGCCCCCACTAATCCTATAGAAACAAGTAGAGTTGCTGATAGCAGGAACAATTTTCCTCGATTTTCAGTATTACAAACGTCATTATCTACACCCAAATGGCATGGGAATGGCAACGGCAACCCTTGTACTTCTTTTAGCCCTGAATTTTTGAAATCATTATCAGAATTTTCTGCGAATTTTTGAAAAGACATCTGGTGGAGATGAACGAGGCTTATCGAGTGTAATTGCGTAAGAAGACCTTTTCGCGTGGCGATGTAGTAGAGGCTCTGGAAGACGAGCGGTGCGAAATCGAGGCCAGGTCCGTGTGTATCCTCGTCAATGTCCTTCTTCTCGTAACAAATAGGTCCGCGCTCGGCGTAATCAAATTCACTGCAGGTAAGACACTTGAGCCAAGCTCGATAGAAGGTCGACACCTCCTGCCACGTGGTCACGATTTCCTCGAGTTCCTCTTCCCAAACCATTTCTAGAGGGTCGCACGTTCACGTTCTACCACGGACTCAATCACTTATTGTCCAACCAAACTACGAAATTCATCGTTATGCTTACTCGCTTCGTTCGACGCTTTCCGCGCTCGACTTTTCGCGAAATCCACACGAAGTCAATTTTATAAGGAAACTGTTCCTGATCTGTTAGGAATATCGCTTTGTTTTTTCTTTATACGTGAAAAAATGGAAAATAGATGACTATAGCGACGCTGAGGTGGATGAAGAATGTATAACTATTTATCTTGTGTAAAGCAATCGAGAAATAAAAGATGTGATACTCATGAAAAACTTAATTTTTACAACAAAGTATGGAATTTAAATGATAAATTTAAATTATAAAATTTTCTCCGTGTTTTAAACGAAATCACGTTAAACGCATTTTCCTATTAAAAAATTAACGACGTTTCGTCATTGCTTTTATTTTTTGAAACGCATTTATTTAACTAAAATTAATTTTTTAATAAGTTGATTCGATGTTTTCTATTGCTTTTGAAACAGTATTTCAGCATATATTCAATTTTCCTTGAAAACCTCATTACGTTCGGTACATTTAAGCGTGTTTCCGTTTAATTGGATATTACGTACACTCGTTTTCCTAACTGACCGTAAAATTAACACCTCTTTTGCGGTAGCTGCGCGGCAATGAGGTACAGTGTGTTGGTACTGACGACATTTTACAGAGTATCTGCATGAGGAGAAACTTCGTTAAAAGCATCGAAATAACGAAATTAATACTGACAAAAGTTAATCTCAAATTTGTTGACTACTGAAGCATCTACAACCGTAAAGAAATTTCTATCCAGGAATCTACGACTGAAAGCTTAAATGTTAAAAAGGATATTGCAAATACGTCCTATGACGTTTAATGTTGCTTTTCTACTCTGTTAATAGGTGGATGAGCTTACTTTACCAACAGCTGGAGCTAAAAGGATTATTTGTGAGAGGCTGTTGCGAACCACCTGCACATCGTAAATCCTTCCTACCGCATGGACGAAATTTTTATAAACTCTGTACTCCCATTAGAAGCGTAATGCAAAACGGTATAGCAAGGTCAATTCTTTTGAGTTCCTAAGCAATTTAATATAAAAATATCAGAATTTAAAACACTTGTCATTACGAAAGTACTAAATGGACTTGATTAAAAGTAATAAAAACGACAGTGAAAAATAATGACATTATTTATTGACACGAATAAAATGTCATTTTATAAAACTAAGCAAATCCAAGTCGAATAACACTTAGGATAATAAGATCGTTTACGAGGAATCCTAATAAATCTTTCATAAGTTTAATGCAATTTATGGCTAGTATCATGAAAATATTGTTGCCAATTTCGTTTGAAAATCTTGTCTACGAGCAAATAGTACACGTGTTTGCCGAATTGGAATCTATGCAGAGGCGATAAGTTTAACCGGTCAGGTTTTCGAGTGAAAACGAGCTACGCTCTGAAACCGCGCTAAACCAGCCGATCTCGCGTGAGCACCGGATAAAATGCTGATATTACGAGTGGGATCTGTGGTTTCTGATGTTCGTCCGACAGTTTACGCGTTCTCCAGTTCGGCGTGGATATCAGTGGACCTCGCGAGGACGCATCTCCGGCACGACTGCCGCGACGATGGATACCAATTTCGGTCGAGAGCAGCGGCCAGCCAATGGAGAGCGAGAGAGAGAGAGAGAGAGACGGAGAACCACCACGAGGACCCTTTTTTTCCAGCCACGGCTTATATCATCAGGCTTCTCTCTTCCTCCCGTGCAGTTGAAAAGCGCGATTGAAGCTCGCGCAAGCGCCAAGATGACGATTATTCGTCAGAGAGGGGGGGGATATCTCGAGAGGGATGGACGACGCTGTTGACCAGCGGCTCGATATTATGCTGCACACCTGAACTAGCGAAATTTATAGCACAGGTGCTACGCGTCAGTAACCACCGCGGGAACTCATTCGCAAAGCTGTGCCGCCGACGCGAGGAATGTCACGTCTTTCGACGTCGTTTCCGACGTAATTTCACTTATTTTATTATTTCGGAATATTAAGTAGACGTGTTTCATAATAAGGAAACGTTCGATACTTTAAACATATTTGATTACATCGATAAGCTTAACAATTAGTAACGTTAAGATGGTACTTAATCTTCGAAAAATGTTTTTTTGCTGAAAATCTAAAATCTGACATAAGTTTGACCTTGCCGTAGCTGAAAATTATAATAATATTTTCGTACACCGCTATGTTCATAAGATTCAAAGTACAGAAAATAAAAGCTTCTATTCTAACATTTTGCTCTATGTATTTTTCTCTTATGGACATAGCTTGCTGCGATAACTTTAATCCG
The DNA here is from genome assembly GCA_963989215.1 of Hedychridium roseum. Taxonomy (NCBI): domain Eukaryota; kingdom Metazoa; phylum Arthropoda; class Insecta; order Hymenoptera; family Chrysididae; genus Hedychridium; species Hedychridium roseum. The sequence continues at coordinate 8,371,093 of OZ022313.1, read as the reverse complement.
TGGATCCTAGAGAAGTTGGAATCTGTAATTGTATACACCTATTACTGTTTAATTGTATACAATTGTATTTTGACATTATGTTGCCACTTTACGTATGCCATATGTATGTTAAGTGTACACTAATCGTATAGAGGGTTGTCACGCTATTACATTTAAAATATCACCATACATTTCAGATATTGTTTACTTTTACGATTTTATTTACACGCATTATCATATTACTTCCCATAAATAATATTTATGTGAATATATAAGCAAGTAAACCATACTTCCCGTGAACGATTTAATGCATTATCTGTAAGAACAAAAAAATGTGAAACATCTCATGAGCCGCGAATAATGTATTAACATTTATTAAACACGTCTATACATCTGTTCGAGTAAGGTATGAATATTGCGGAAAATATCTCAAAGAAAAGATAACTTTGACATAGCCCTATACTTTTTGAAATTTTGAAACTCATAACACAAAGTATGCATTCATTGCGCCGATACTCGTTAATCAATATAACGTCCACCACTGTAAGATGACACGAAAAAGCAATTTTGTTTGTTTACTTGGATTTGGGAATGGGCTCTGGGGTCTGGCGTTAATGTGAAACGGAGTTCTAGTATTTGTCACCCTAAATGTAGGCCTGCCCCGGTTCCTAAGAATTATAGCTTCGACTGTCGTGCTCTTATTCCACCCTCACCCTCACACTGGAATCAAAAAATTCTCTTAAGAATGAAAGTAGAAAGTAAAGTATTTCACTTTAATATCCCATAGGAATGATAAAAATTTGAATGAATACTATTATTATTATGTTTTAACATTTTTCACTATACAGTAACATCATCGTAAGATAGAACCTGAACCAAATAATCGAAAATCAGGAAATCGTTCGCGATGTACTTCTTTGAAACGATATACGCTTTTTGTAACGTAATCTTCTGTTTCAAGATACGTTATACCGAAAACAATATTTTGCCGTTATTTACTCTTACGTAACTCATTCGTGCCGCTTGCTTGGCTGATAACTTTTGTTGGACTCTGGCAGGCTTTTTGCATTCTCAGCATTCTTATTAATATAGTATTTTTTCTGTTTGCATGTACAAATTTTTACTAAATTTTCGCGGGGTTGCGCGTGCTCTCGTTCGAGACGAATTTTCATATGACAAAAACAAAGTGAAACGTGCTCGGTGCGCAATGAGAAGAACCTTCCTTTTTCCGGTTCGAATTAATAAGGTTACGTAAGTATTTCTCGTGGAACGGAATGCGTGCCGGAACTCTTAAGATAGCCGAGACTCGGTAGTAGTTGGCTTGAAACCGTAGGTCCTGATTGCTTCTTCCGTCGGCCGTTTCCATTTAGCGCAGGAAGTCGACTCGGGCGACGATCGCGCCAAAGCCAACACGATGCCACGCGGAAAGTGAAGCTACATGCCGAGCGTACCACCGCGACCCTCTGCTTCGCCGACTCTGCCTTGATTAATCGCGGACAACCGTCCTCCCGGGAACCGCGCGGTACTACATTTCTCATGAAACTTCGTGCACCCTGCCCGCACCTTGTTACACTAAATCCGCCACCATCGCCGGCAAATCGTTCACACTGCGATTTGCTTCGATGCAGATCCGACGATCTTCGTAGTTCGAAGTAACTCCTGTCCCCGCGATAACAAGGTCACAATTTATTTCCTTCCTTTAGATCCTCCTCAATGTACGTATGTAATATACGTATAATATACTGATTGTCCAAAAGTGGATTGAAGTTTTAATTTAAAATGTACGAATATATTTTTAAACACGGGATGTATTATATGTCGTGCTTATAATCTTCCTTAATTAATAGATGTAATTTCCATTTGTGCATGTTAAATCACAGTCTCCGTAAGTAATGCACAGAAGTATTAATATTCATATTTCCTATAGATTCGTAAATCTTATTGTTAGTCTTTTATATTGTAGAAAATGCAGTACGGAAAACTAATTCTAATTAACGACAAACTTCGAACTGGTAGCTTCCAGATCTATTTTTAAAGAAAATATTTGAAACGCTAGATCGGTTTATAGTTCCCCCACCGCTGGTGAATGATTAATCGTTGACTGCACGGTCTCCTATTTCTCCCGACGAGTTTGAACGTTGAAAAAAGGTCAACGAACCGATACCACCGACTTTAGCAACTGAAACTTTTTTTCGACACCCTCCTACCAACCAACGTTACGACTTAAATAACGTTTCTGTTCTTGTCATTTTTATAGTGACAAATCCATGCATGAATGGTCCATCATGGGCTTCTTTTTTCCACATGACTGTTAGGCTTATGAACAGGAAAATATTCAACCAACAAATTGATAGCAAAAGAACTGTTGAGTCGTTGCAAAAAATAAAACTTTACATCTCACCGTGAAAATTTTTGCGATCAGCGTCATGTATAAATCATACTTTAATGTCTTTTTAACAACATCATTTTATAACCTAAGCATGTTTCCACGGTTATAAATTTACTACTTGCCTACAAGCTTGCCAACGAATAAATGGATCACGAACGGACTTTCCTTACAAAACGCGTCTAACAAGAAGATTCTTTAACGATCGCTCTACAGTAAATGAAGTACTTTATTATACAGAAATCGCGCTGGAGGTCTGTCAAATATCGTCTATGAAGCTTTAATGAGCAGTTCTGCTTGTAGCAATAGGTATTTAACAATTACTGTGTCACAATTTTGTAGAAGAATATAAAATGTGTAGGAGTACACCAGGAGTACACCATTGCCAATTAAATTTTTTTAATATGAAAATTATCGCTTTCGTTTGGAGATAATAAACAGCATGGCAGAAAATAAAAGGAATTGACGTTTCACCATCTTATTGTTAGTTGTATAAAATGCAGAAGCAAAGACTGGCACAACATACTCGATAAAATCGATATGAAGTAAACGACAAACTAATTGCAATCTGAATTGATTAACATAGCAGTTTTTATATAAAATCTTATACTTTTTGGTCAATAATAATAATAGTGATAAACGACGCGGGGTATACAAAAAGTTTCCTTTTAATCTTAATTTTGCTTTTAATTTTACTTGGACTGGAATACCGTCTCTACAAAACGTTCTAAAAGCATTACCTTAGTATAGAATTCTTTTAACGGTATTGCTCTTTCATCCAATTAATTCACTACTTTCTTTTATTAAGAACATCGTACAGACTTTGCCATAACCGGATTCAAATAAACCTCGCACGAGATGCATTACATTTCCCGACAAAAAATCTACCGCCAATTGCCGTTTTCATGAAACAGCAAATTTAGCATGATTCTATAACTGTTTAAAACAAAGATAACCAGAATAATACGTAATTTTCTGCAAAAGCATACGAAAATACAGGGTTTTCTCATGACCTGGATTATGGTACCGGTGTTGCCCGGGGTAAAATAAGAGGGACCGTGTAAAAAAGGTTGAAGATCTTTTTCTGGATTATCCGTGGAGGTGCGGTTACTCCGGGACTCTGGCGGGCCGGGCGAATTCACGCGCATCCGGAAGCACTTAATCAGCCAATATTAATATCACACACGGGGACGCACGCACATAACAACACAGAGGACGCATAGTGCGTCTGTTCGGCCGTGGACCAGGGGAGAAACGAATCATATTTTTGGCCAGCGGCGCGCACACACCAAAAGACGAACAGCGCGAACCTGTCGCGTCCGTCAACTAGCGCGTCCTCGCCATGCGAAATCATTAATGACCGACAATTCCGTGAATTCGCTCGTTAATCACGTCCACTCCCGTCTAACCTGTATCACCGCCGAGAAATCGCAATTAACGTTGCATCTCCGCGCACGCTGGACAAAATGCCGGAGAACAAATGAATTGCATGTCAACCTTCTTGCCAGCTTACTCTCTCTTTTGCTTCGGTGCTCCACAGATACGTCATGCAGTCTTTGAAATCTTTTTTCAATCTTCGTCATAGGTGTACAATATTTTTCACGTAAAGGGCAGTGATTAACCGGCATACCCTAAGCTTTACTCGGTATCTTGATTATTTGTGTCAGGTTAATGGATTGGTAATATTTGATTTTTTACAGTCGTATTATTTTAAACTGTTTCTTTGTTTGTTCAAATAAGTTCCGTTAGATTGTAGTGTACTGCACTCACCGATTTCCAATGGAATAAATTCAGTGTTTGAACAACTTTTTTGCTTTAGAAACAATTGACAAGTTTTATAGACTGTTCTTTCCTAACATTATTTTTTTGAGAAACCTCTCAGATATAATCTTCATTCATTCTTTCTTATTTGTTCGAAATCTAATTATTAATGGCATACATATATGCACTCCAAAAGGGAAACAAGAACATCAGACATAGTTGCATATTACGTTTGTACGATAAAAGATTTCACCTTCGTGATATTTTAATTAGCATAACGTGTTAAAATATTATCATAAAAATGTTGAATCCGTTGCAAATTATATAAAAGAACAAAATAACTACCATTAAGTAAAAGGCAAGAAACAGATCTTATCTGCATTGCTCACTAATATTGTAATAGCATATATTATGTATTTTTCCATTAGACCATTTCATTGGCTAAATTGTATAACACGACCAATTGAGTATGTTGATTAAACAAATTTAGAATAGACGTTGACGCTTTTGACTTGAATCTAAACCGTGCACGTGTCAACTAGTTTTCTGCGGATCTACGCGTAAAAGCGATTGGCAAACTAGCGTAAGAAATTGTATTTAATTTCGTTAGCGACTTGGAAGTGGCGCGACAAGATCCCAAAGGACCGTGTCTTCCTATCGCACGGTATTTGACGGTTGACACGGTTCATGAAGGATTTCACCGCGTGGAACTTTCAATGAAAACGTTCCTTTTGGCAATCAAAATCGGCTCGATATATTTCTCATTAATTGCCTGTTCAATTAACTTCTTACATTCGGAAAGGTATGTTTGAAACATAGTATCTGTAATAAAATTTGAAACGTACGTTTCCTTGAGTTTAATGCCAGTTTAATCCCATCCTAATCCTTTAATCCTAGAAACAGTGTAAGTTTTAAAGTCCATTCTTTACTTTCTTGTTATTTTATGAAATTTGCAAAGTTAACAAATTTCTATGCAATTAACTTTCGTGGAGTACGTAGGCACGTATACTGATAACTGACTTCTATCAATCGTTTGATAATCTTATATTAATTATATGTAAGTCGACGTGATTTATGCAACTGTAATACAAAACACGGTCGAAAATAAATTCATTCATAATTATTACAAAGTATTCGTCAGCAAGTACAAATGATTTATAAATTTTTAATGGACAGTAACTTTTTAAATTACTGTTTTGTTTAATATTAATACAAATATATCCAATATACATAATGTATATAGTGCCATATATATTATGTATATGAAACATATTCATAACAATATGTAAAAATTTATTGCTATTTATGTCTTCAAAAGCCTCCATACTTTCAACTATATTCATGCAATGGAATTCAGTCCAAATGTACGAAAACACCTACGTAATGTGACAACATGATTTGTAAAAATAACATTTTTATAACAGAATCGTGAAAGATTGATTGGAAACATTCGCTCGTTTGTTTCATTCGCTCGCACATATTTCATATGAGCATATTTTTAGAAAGCCAATTCAAAATGATACATGGCATTAATTTGTATGTAATCATTTGTAAATGTCGAATCTACAAAGTATCACACCTCCTTTTAACAAGTCTTTAGCGTTAAGATTTTTTTTCATATCTGCTAATAAATATTTGATGAATGAGTTTTAGATGATACTTCGTTTTGAAGCTTATAAAATGGATTGTAAAATAACATATGAGTTTCTTAAAAACATGCACATAAAAAAAATATGTGAACACACGAACAAGTATGTACACGAATATTTACAATCAATCGAACTATTAAAAATTTAGTTGAAATCAAAGATACAGAAAATGTATAATGTATGTAAATGCATTTCGTGGCTTGTAATACGCTCATAAATTTTCACGGAAAATTCCGAAATCAAATCGTACGTTTACACGCTTCGTGCAAATGTTCGTACTTCGTTTACACGAATGGTGAAAGACCGTTTTCCTCCGTACCCTCCACGAGAGGAAATGAAATTGTAACGATGTGACGCAATGGTAAATGAAGTTTCTATGACGACGCAATTATTGTGCCCAAAGGGGTTCACAAATGCAAGCCGAAATTCAAATAAACGGAATTCGCGTTGTAAAATAAAGCCACGAGTTGAGCAGTTCAGCAAGCGCCGAGACTCGTCGGCCTGTAATAAAATGTGAAATTTATGCGATGGTGGCGACGGTCGTGGGCTTGTTAAAAATAGAATTTAACGACAACCATCATCGATCCGCTTTCCTTCTGCATGATGGCCAACGCACACGGTTGTTGATACCAATTAGCGGGACTTTTCGAAACGCAGCCATCGACTGTAAGTCCAGTGGCATCGCTTAAATAATCTTCATGCTTATACATAATAATAGCCCACTCTCGTGAATTTCTTCCAAATTCAATAATAATGCATACTTTTAATGCATAATTAAAATGTAATTATTGTCTTTACTACCTTCCTATAAAAAGTATGGTTATTACGACCAAATGTATATTTTGCTAATAAAAATTTCTCAATTACTTCTTAAAAAAGACACCAAGATGAGTATTGCCAAATCAAATAAATAGGATGATCAAGAAGATGAAACGTCTAACATTCAAGAAGCAATTCAACCACCGTATTTTCTTCAAAAAGTTAAGTTATTTAATTAAAGTAAGCATTGCTTGCTTAAAATTGCTTAAATGTTTAGTCAATGATTTTCGTGGAAACTTTCTACGGTTCCTTGTGTGTGTCAATTCATATCTTAAAGCAATTGTCCCTCTTGTACTAATACCGAGACAAATTTCTACACCTTTCTGAAATCTTAGAAATTTGTTGGAATATAATTTTACAGGTGTCTTTTTCTATAAAGTCAAATCTAATTGCTAATTTCACACGATCGTCCATTGTTATAACCGAAAAACTTTCGTGTGTACTTACCGTGAGGCTAAATAATGACTTAGGCATACGTATTCATGAGCAATGATAAAGACGCGGACTGTATATATTTGAAGGGATACTCACATGTGACAGTACCACCACTGGCCAATGGTAAGGGGATGCCGTTCAAGCGGATAGTATTAAACTTCTTGTTGGATAGCTCTTTGTGATTGGCAGCGGTGCGCTTAGTGGTGAGACTAGAGCTTTCCTGTAGGCTGGTGGTATGCTGCTCGACGACGTGTTGCTCCTGTCTTTGCCGGGACAACCTGCCCCGTTGAGTTTTATGGGTGCTACGTTCGCGGTATTCTTCCGATGCCTGAAATCAGTAACAAAACGGTCATGCAACGCAGTGGCTCATTTTTGCTCGGTTAAAGGGCGGCTTAAAGAATTTGCGACATCGTGGGAAGAAGGACGCTACAGGCCATTACGATCGGATCTACGTACATATTTTCGATTTGGTGCCGAGCCAAACGATGCTGCGTGTACAGAATTTATTACGTAACGAGACCAAGAGACTCTTGCAAAATCTTCGTCGCGTGAGAAATCCACTTCGACGGACTTTCCGGGGGGCCCCTCCACCGATCTCGTTTCAAGGATCAACGGGAATTTGCGCGGACGATTTCGTCGGTTTACAAAAGGAAAGATTCTTAACCGATTCTCTGCACGATACGTATATGTACATACTTATACGTTTATCGATTATCAATCGACACTACAACGCGCTTGTCACTTATGTGTAAACAATCTGTACTCCATAATTACTTAATTAGTGACCTAGAATTTTATGTTAACAAATGATTTACTATAACTCATTGAGGATCAAAGACTAATGATACAGTAATATAAAATTGCCATGTATTTCGCCTTGTGTTAAATTCATCTCTGGTAATGGGCACTTTAGCAAATAAAAAAGTCAAGCGAGTGAGACACTTCGTAACAAAAATTCTTTTTCCTTGCAAATATATTAATAAACGATTAATCGCCTTAATTTTTCCACGAATCACTTTTTGAATGCGTTACGTGTGAAATAATTTCAAAAAATTCTACAGTTTTCCAAAAGTCATTTATGAAACTCATAAAGGTTATTCTAGTAATAAAGTTAGTATGTTAATACGAACATGAATTATGCCCGACAACCACTCACAAAGTTAACGCGATTACATATAGATAACATCGAGAAGTTTCGACGTTAAAACGTTTTGTACGTTGTTTGAAAGTCGAATTGTCAAACGATCGTCATCACATCGCAAGCAGAAAGTGAAATACTATGAAAAATTCTTTCGGTGATAAAAGTTTAATATAGCATGTAGGTTCTAAAATTTAGTCAGCCATCGTCGTATATTTAGTTTCTTACCTCTGAAGAAAAGCTATTTTAGTGGCTGTTAAATTGGATTAACACTTATAGTTTTGACTTTCTGCTAAGTGTCTTCGCGTGTGAAATAACGTTGTTACCGGGCTGGAGCTGTCAAAAATTTGCTTTTGACAGGGCGGTAGATCCAGCTACGACGATGGTTGTCACGATACTCGCAGTACGCGGCTAACCGACCGATAATTCCGGCACAATACTGAATTCGATGTTACTATAATAGATCCTGCTGGGACCCCCACTCGCCTCCCCGACAAAGGGTGAAGGGTAATCGCCATCGTAACATTTGCCTACGTGCCATATTGTTCTCGATGAAATAACTTTTTCTAAGCAACACTGGAATGCGAGGCTTTCCGCCCAAAGGATTTATTTTCAGACTCGTGTATCGAGAGTGAATTCTTCGGAGCACGGCCATTTTTATAGCGCGGGCTTTGAGCGGGATTACAGATACCATAAAAAACATGAAGACGGTAATTTACTATTGTGTAAAATAGCGCGAATCTGCGTTGAAATTCTCGAATCAAAAGTTACGATATAAAAGCTTCTGTGAAACGTCGACTTGCATTAACATTTATTTGTAAAAATACGTATGAGAAGAGTGTAATATATTTTGCAAAAGGAATGCATAATAAAATGAAGCCAATGCTAAAGGATAAAAAATGCATGTAATGAGATTGGTGTTTGTTGTAAGTAGAACACATTTTTTAAGATATAACTGTATAAAATTTGGTCAGGTTTGCTTGTTTTAGAAAATATAAAGCGTAACTGATTTCATGTTTCTCTCATAGGAAGAAATGTTTAAATTAGTAGTTGCAATCGACATTGACAATTTCATTCAAATTGTCTTGACAAGTTCAGTTGATTCACAAGAATGCGTATAATCCTGTCTTAAGTATACGCAGATCCGGTAGGATTTAATGTAAATAGGAACAAAATTAAATTGAGTTCAAATTCTAATGTCTTACGTTGCCAATTTAAACGTATGTTTACGCAACAAGTGTTTTCCGCTTAATTCTATTATAAATGATGTAGAGCAAAAATATCACGAGCAACGTCAAAGAAAGTCGCGTTAAATACAGTCGAAGGTATGACAAATTTGTAACTGTCAAAGCTTAACATATCAGCTATATGTACACACGTACTGTTCTTCAAGAACAACGTCAGTTTTCTGACACGCTTGTCAGTGATTTACTGACAACAGTCTGATTCTTTTTACACGGAATTTATAATGCCGGAAATAAAAAACAAGGAAGTAGATGTGGCGATAAAAATAATATTTAATACAGCTGCATATTTTTTCTCAAACTGACTGGATTTGTTTTAAAAGGACATTCACAGGAAAAACCTCTTGAAATATTCACGTGCATTCATGTACATTGAAATATTCTGTAGTAGACTGGTAAAAATTAACTGCAAAAATAGGTTCAGAGTATGCGTTTCCACGAAATTTTAAAGTTAGAAATTCGATAATTGCTTAAAAACAGATTTGGTGATTTACAATTTTGAAGTGCTTGATTCAGACGTTATTTCGTATTCTCTTTCGTATTGAAATATCTTCGTTTTGTCGGCCATAGAAACTGAATAGGAAATAACAAATTTATCCATTTGCTTCTGCAAGGTCCATCGCCATGTTGTTCGTTCACAACTTCTTCATGTATTCAAGCCTATAAATTTGGGAAAGTCTGACTTGTACTCGAAATAGTTCAGGGTGGCGCGACTGTGCTCGAGATTCGCGGATTAGATTTCAAAATAGGCCATAACTTTTGCAGTCAGTGTCGAAATTCCTGCTGATGAACGATGACATCCGCGGGTGTTGATGAAAAATCAAACGTTTCAAAAACACTTATGAAACCGACAGATTTTCAAAAATTTACAAGTTAGTACTACCAACAGGAACACACGTACAAAAATTGATTAACATTCGTGTAATTATTGTGTAATAATTAATAATATCGAACCATAACTGTACACCTTTTGCACGAGATTGTATTCGACTATTGATATTAATTATACCCATGTTATTTAATATTCCGCAAGTTTATACTAGTACATCAGCCAATCGAAAAATTGTTACCATGCTCGAAAGTTCTTAAAGACCGTTAGAAATAATTCACATAAATAAACAAGGAACCCCTTTTTTGATGTACGATTGTCTTCCCTTTGCCCTGACACGTGAGCATGTTATCGTAAGAAATGACAAATGTCTTTTAGAATCGCATATATTCTCAAGCGGATATAAATCGTCTCGACATTCTACATCGAGCGTAGAATTACCGTGACGATGCACGTGCGATTCGCCTAGCGCGCACCAAGCGTTTAGATCACTGATTACGCCAAGATCGATCGTGTTCCTCGTATTTCTAATGATCATCAATGTCCATGAGCACTTTTGAAGAAAAAGAAAAGATTTTTTTAAAGCACCGGGAACTAGTAATGTTCGAAATAACAAACGATATTTTCCTTTCGATGCTTCTAATGGAAAGTTCAACTTTCCTCACTCTTTAAGTAGGTTTCCCTGTTTCGCTTAATACACTGTCTCTTCGAAGACCAAAAATACTACACAGGAAAATTAAAACACGTAAAACTGATACGGAGGTTCATTCCCTAACGCATTTCATAATAGTAAGTCCATTAAACTGATTTTCTGTATCTTTTACGAAGTTTATTACGAAAGCCATTGTTTATGCAATTGTTATGTTTATGAAATACCTCTGTGTAGAAAATGATGGTATGTATAGTATATGCGATATACACAAACAAATAAACTATTTTGAAAAACTCTGCACCATAATGCAACCAAAGTGTATAAGCGGGTAAATAAATAAAGATAATTATATACAATTTACTTGTACACATGTTGACTTTTAAATTATTTGATCTTGAGTTTACGCTATTAAAATTTTAATTCTAACTGTTTATATGATTGCTACTCGTGTATAAATATTATTTCCAGACAGATAAACACAGAAATAAATAAGTAAATAGATAAATAAATAAATACCGTAAGAGCAGTAAGCTTGGAAGTAAGAGAAAACGAGGAAAAAAGGGTGGTTAATAAGAGGACTCACTACTTGGCATTGCGTCACGACGCCCGACCGTATTAAACCGTTTCTACTGGCCGGCCGATACGTTCTACTGTTTTCTACTTGTTGCTCGACGGCGATGCTACTGCGCGAACGGACAATGCGCCTCTTATTGTCTAATTATAAGAGGAAGCCGAAACGTCAATTTGGCTGGCCCAGGAACATTCTAGAACGTCGAATTTCCAATTCACAAAATGATCAAAAATTCTTTAACGTGTCTAACGATACAACGCGTACGTCCAATTTGTCGAAGTTTGTGACTTAAATGGAAAGATTTACGCGTTCCAACAAAATTTTTATGTAGCATGACGGACAAAACCCACTTATAAAAAGGGGCATATTTTACGGTTAAGTGTTTATAGTTTGGTCTTTTTGGAGAAATGCTACTCGCATATTTGACAATGAACAAGCGATTTATCTGGAGCGATAGACTGAAAATATTATGATAATACTTCAATGGCATTTATGATTCCTAATTATGATGTATCCCTCTCAAGGATAGCACAGTTGAAATGTAATTAGGCTTTCTCCGCGAAATGTCAATTCATTGTGGCTTTACGCCAGGAATAGTATGATATATCCATAGCACTGTTCATGAATTAGGAATGTTAAATGAGAATTGAACGGCAAGATGGTTTGCCCATCACTCCCACCATCGAATACGAAATTACGACCATTCTGATCCACCCACGTATACACGAGGCATAGGATATCGCGGACGAAGGCGGAAAGAGAGGGGATTTAGAAGAAACAGTGGTGGTACTGTGAGATAAATAAAGACGGATATAAATTCATCTCGATTCCAGAGGTCCCACCCCTTCTTTTTCCCATCTCTCTCCTTCTCCCTCTCCCTCTCCCTCCCCCTCGGGCTCTATGCAGACGTAGAGAGAGAGTCGTATATGTTCTCTGGACGTTACTTGACCGTTAATATGCGTGCGATGATAGGATCCGCGTGACTGGATCGACGGGCACGATGCACGGACGTACGGACAAGCAGAGACTGACGGACTTGCTCTTTCGTGCCTGTGTATCTCTGCCTCTCGATGGATGCGAACCCGCTGAGCTTTCGGAGTGAACTGTGTAGCTGGAAACTACGCGACAATATCTCGCGCGGTACACGAGTAGCCTCTATAGTTAGATACACCTCGGTCCCCACCCACCGTTGCTGCCGAACCTCGCGAGACCGTACACCACCGAGAAAGACACGCACTGCGAGTGCAACACAGAAACTCGACAGACGTGAAACAAGTACTCCCATCCACAACCCTTAAGAACCTTGAGATATGTGGAAATCGAACGTCATTCACGTCGCACAAAGATGAGCAAATTTTATTCAAATTCTAGACTGCGTGCAGGAAACAATATGTTCGAGAAGTTATTCATGAATATGTAATTGTGTACTGGTAGAATTGAACACGTGGTAAACCTAAAAGGGTCAACATTTGATGGGTCTGGAAGGTTGTTGGTGAAATTCATTTAGGCAAAACTCGAATATGCTATGTAATCTGAACTAGGATCACTTGTAATGAATTGGAAACATAAATATCAAAAATTGTTTCCCGGTCAACAATTTTATCTCTCTTTACGGTATTACAAATGGAATCTGAATTACAAGGATTACTATGGAAGTATAAAAAGGTAAAATAATTGTTGGGGTAAGTAAACGCGGCGGTTAAGAAAAAACCAAATTAAATGTCAATTTACAACATGGTAGCGCCCTTGAAAAATGAAAAAAACACAAATATCCATCATACTTAGGATCCTTTCGTTCGTTCTTTGTCACTGCTGCAGATATATTCCAATCAATTAATGAGTGTATTTTCCAATTTCAACAATTTGGTTGCAATTGATCATATGTATTTTGTAAATTAAAACCGCATTTTAAAATACTTTGCCAGTATACGCATGAACATATATTCATTACTTGTAACAGTGCACTGAATTTATATATCCTTCTTATTGTTTAACATTAACTCAATATATAGGTTATAAAAAAAGATGTTGGGTAATCAAAACGTAATGTAGGAATAACGTCGTAACAGGTATAGTAATTTTAATTAACTTTAAATAACGAAAACAATGGTTTTAAAGCTAATAATACCTTCCCCCTCTTATTACACGAATATTATTTTACAATGGAATGTCAGAGAGTTTCGTAATACAGTGAGGAGGTCAATACCCGGAAGTCACAGGTTATGAAATAATCGACTTGGAAGTATTTGTATTTTTCGTGCGTAAGGTAGTAATCTGTTTAAAGAATTCATGTGTTAACCAATTTAATGTTTAATTTTTTTCCCAAAAATATTTCCTTTATTTTTTAGCTACATACATCTGACGTAACTAATTATTCCATTGACGTATGCAATGCATGTGCATGTCAAATGTTTAGGAACAGTGTTTTTTTATTCATATATTTAATTAGAATAAACTTCGCTGACGTCCTATGTGTTCCTACCGATGATTATTTAGAGAATAAATTTCATGGTTGCAAAACTCACAAGTTAGAGTCGATGGCAGGTTTGACAGACATTTTGTGTTTCATCGTTTCATCCTTTAAAAAATTACCCCAATATGATTTTCACCAAAAACTTGAACAAATGACGAGTTGTTGCTGCTGCCTCATTTAACTTGGGTTCTTATATATCAACAACACGAATTTTTTTATAATGAATCAGTGGTATTAAATATTTTGTAATGAAAGACAACAAACTTTAAAGCACAATAAGAAAGTTGATCGGTTATTAAAAAAATGATCTATCAAATAGTATATAATGTTTGACATTGTAAAACAATCTCGTGGAAAATAAAAGTTAATAAAATTCGACACTCATTATGCACCTACATACATATATTTTGTGATCATCATACGTGATCTTTAATCGTGGAAAAAATAATAATTCTTTTTGATATTAGATGTTTTTGAACCTCTGAACGGGAAACCGATACGCTTGACATCTGTTTCTGCGTGTTGAGTGTAATTCCGCTCGTTCGTAAGATAACTGCTAAATATATAACCTAAGTAAATAAACCCGGCAACTATTTTTCGTTTTCTCATTCATTTGAGTCGAAAGTCATCTTAAGACTGGTGTGACAGTCGAAATAGGTTCGAATATCCGAAACTCCCTGCGAGCACGTTCTGAATTGTGCTTATATTGTTTCAATGATGCCAATGATCACTGGCGGAAGAATTTAGAAAAAAACTTATTTTTGAAGATAAACCAAGAGACATACGTGTAATTAAAGTCCCAAAATATTTCTGATCAAGTATGAATTTCAGTTTGTTTAACTTCTATTATAATTGCGCGAACCAATTGCATTTTTATTCGGAAGTTAAATATCTTACTTTTTTACTCCAAACAAACGAGCAAACACAACGGGATAATTGTTAATGGACACGATGATGAAACACTACAGTCGTTATTTAAATTTCAGAAGCGGAAGAAAAGAAAAAGTAATTAACAAGTAATAACGAAGCATCACATCGTCAGGCCATTTTCTTGAAAATTTAACTGGAAACTTTTCGCTGCAAATACTTCCAAGTTGTACATGTACTTATGATATTTTTGGCTCAAAGGGGAAAACAATATTCATTTTCGTAAGGAATTAATGTACTAATAAAATACACGACGGTCAGAAAACGTGGAAGACTATTTCTTCAGCCTGCTGGGGATCGCGATTGGCCAAAAAAAGCCTCTGTATAGATACAGTGACTACAAAAAGTATTTGCACACGTGTTTTTTCGGAATAACTTTTTAAAAACTGAACATATCGACGTGAAATTTGAACTGAAGCTAGCCTAAACAATTTACTTCTTTACGTGTTTCAGCGATTTTGGAAATATTCAAATATTAAAAAATTACGACTTTTATGGCGACCTGTACATCTTATAACTTTGTTCATAGGCCCTGTCTCGAAAAACTGAGATATACATTTCGTAGAGTACGTCACCCCATATATATCCTGTAAATTTCATTCAATTCGAAGAACGCGCGGAGAAGTTATGATTTTTCAAAGTTGCTTATTTTGGTCGAAAACATAACCACACTGCAAAAACTACATGAAAATAGGCAACTTTGAAAAAAAAGTATATATAAAATGTTATAAAAAATGTTATAAGAATATAAAAATATAAATTTATAAGTTATAAAGTTATAAGAATATAAAAAATGTTATAAGATGTACAGGGCGCCATAAAAGTCGTAATTTTTTAATATCTGAATATTTCGAAAATCGCTGAAACACGTAAAGAAGTAAATTGTTTGGGATAGCTTCAGTTCAAATTTCACGTCGATATGTTCAGTTTTTAAAAAGTTATTCCGTAAAAACAGGTGTGCAAATACTTTTTGTACCCACTGTATGTCTAAAAATGTTTTATTAGATTACGTCTAACAGCAAAATATTCTTATTACGTTGCTAGTATAAGTCGCTGATATTTAAGTAGGGTTTTAAAAAAATTAATTTGTCGAATATTATTGTACCTCATGTTAAACCTTAATCATAACCTCTAAAAATGGATTTTTAAATATATGTATCTTCGGGTACCCTCTACCCTTCTATAAGCACATTTTAAATGTGTCATCCTATGTTACAAACCGATTCGTGATTTTATATTGTTGGATTGTTGGGTGACCACTTCGTTGTTGAAATATTTGTTACTTTATTAAATTGTGTGTGCGTGTGCGTGTGTGCGTGTGTGTATGTGTATATTACAATTGGTCCGGAAGTAACATTGAAATTCAACTAAAACTAGTGCATGGCTAATTATTATAAAATCTAACTACTAACTAACTAATTATCTAGCGGATTAACTGCAAACTAACTGACTGTGGATTCTAGATTTTTAATCCCGAAATAAAACTCGGAAAATTAAGGGTGACAGGTAATTGCGATGGTGGTTGGATCTGGAGGGAATGGCCCTTATGGGTTTCGGTAGTCGTTATCTCTATCTGTACATGTGGCTAATAATAATAATAATAATCATAATAGTAGTTGTAGAGAGATTGCGACCCTGGGATGTAATATCCTAATTATAAAAAAATATGGTACCAGAAAGGAAGAAAATTTTGCGAAAGATATCCCGAAAGACCGTTGGCAAGGCACATATCCTAGTTAAAGCTCACTTCGTGGCTCGAACTGAGTAAATAGCGATATAATTATTGTGCACGGCCGACGGCCATGACGCTTTGCAAAAGTCAATGCGACGAGTAATTTCACGTGCCAGTCGACGATCAGGGCGGCAATACAAATACGCAATGGCTTTCCACCACCGACGCACTCATCGATATTCGACGATAGTTCTATTTACTTACAGGATGCAAACAAGTCATTGGCCGTTTATTACGTACCATGATTTATGCGGCAACAATTCATTGTTCTCTGTAAACGTCTCCTGTATAGTTTATGCGACAGTAAGCGTAAATAGGCAAACCGAGTGTGTAGCTAAAATGTTGTAAAAAAGCCTTGAACTAAATGACAATACGTTATTGATATTCGCTTGTGATTAAGTAAATAAATAATTGTTTGATTAGATTTCTCGAGAAATTCTCGATTTTATCGATCTACCTCATTAATCATTCTATCGCGGTCAATAATGGCGATTAACCAAGAAAGCATCTAAAGAGGTATAAATATTAACGTTATGCGAAGTTAGTAAATAGCATGTTCGAGAAATGAATGTGTGACCTACCGTAAACGTGTAGAATCCATCAGGTACTGGCTGTCCTCCGAATTTGATGCTCAGCGTGTAATCTCCGGCGTCGGCTACTTTGTAATAAATATTAACGGTACCATCTCCATTATCCTCAATATCGATATCAACGACTTCGCTGTAACACAAAAGGTGCACGGAAGATATGAAACCGGTATTCGTGACATGACGTGAAATTTACTTTCAATATAAAATGGGAACCCGTACTTTGAATTTTCTTTTTTCTTTAAGTAACAGAACGTACATCGTATTCTACATAAAAAATTTTCTTCATTCCATAATTATATTAATTATGAAGCATTTAAACCGTTCATTATTTTTTAAGAAAAATGTTCATCTTTTCAGAGATACATTTAGACACTTCTTGAAACTAAGGTATCCAATCAACAGAATTTTTCATCAAATATCAATTAAAAAACATTATAAATTCAAGTTAATGAAACTTCTCTAACATAAAGGATTTCTGAATTTGCATAATCGAGAAATAATTTTCCTTGCACCTAAATAAAATTACTCTGAACAAAAAAACTATAAAAGGTAATCTCCAGTATCTTATGCGAATCTTGCTCTCGTCAATCCTATCGGAAAAAATTCGTTGGCAAGCACAAAGCGAAATTCCGCACGATAATGCAGTGACTAATGACTGAACAGCTGTTCACGATGCCCGAGCGCAACAACGGTGTCCTGCGACGTATCGCGTGTATTTCAAAAAACATTATTCACGTAATCAACTTCTGGCCTATCTTTGATATTTGAAACAAGAAATTACCGAAATAAGCCATTAATTAACGTTGCTGAGACCAAATATCGATGAATATGTTGT
This sequence comes from Hedychridium roseum, assembly GCA_963989215.1. Lineage (NCBI taxonomy): Eukaryota > Metazoa > Arthropoda > Insecta > Hymenoptera > Chrysididae > Hedychridium > Hedychridium roseum. Next base: position 8,353,073 of record OZ022313.1, on the reverse strand, counting down.
TCTGTTATAGTAGAAAAAGAACAAAACTACAAATACTCTAAACATGACTAAACAGAATACACAGAGAAATTAAATGGACCAATGATATATGTATTTCTTTATATAAACTTAGATGGAAATTTTAAGTTTCATTTACAGGAATGCGATTGTACAGCAAAACTATCATTTTTACACAATTAATGCAAAGTAAACGCGGCAGTTACGTACATTTCGCACTGGTAAGTAGTAATTGGTATAACAAAGTGGTATAACAAATCTTATCTTTTTTTAAATCGAAGTGGCAAATAATTGGAATCTTTAATACTGCCTATTCTATATAGTGTTTTTTAATAATATTCCGAAAAATTCCTATAATTTTGTATATCCTAATTTAATTAAGCCGAACTGTCCAAAAATATGCAGGTACAAAATACATACAATGTAGGAAAAAATATGACGTTTCAAATTAAAAGATTCAAAAGTTTTATAAATCCAAATTGTGCTTACTAGTGTATGTATATTTAAGCGTTAAATTAATAAATTATATCGTCGAAGCATTTCGTAACAACACAGTCGTTAACGGCATCTATTTCTGATAACAAAACATGCTCACGTTGGTACTTAATGATTGTCCAACGAGATCGTTTAATAGTTCAAAAAATATTACGATAACGTAAATTATATAGCTATTCAGTTCCTACATACATACTATCAAGCTATCAATGCGTACGAAATGAAAATTATCTCGGAAGAGATGTTACATAAGTGACTGGACAGCAAGTCTTAAATAATTTAAAAAGACACCGACTCATGTATAAATTATCTGAGAAAATAAATCTCATGAGAAAATAAGCAGGAGACAGATGAGAGATCTCGGAAAATACGCTCGCAGGAAGTCAGAGAAGCCGATTTTTCAAAAGTAAGACGATACCCATTCGTTTTGGCACCGTAACAATCCTATCCACGAGACCCACGAAGCGAGAACGACAATGAGGAAACCAATCTAGCGAATTTAAATGCCAAGGGAAAATACGACTAGACGCACTACTAAATGTACCAAAGTGCCAGCTGCCATCCTCTTCAACCGAACGGCTCGGTTTAAACGAGCACCGATTTACGCCCAGAATCGCGCCATTAAAAATCGGCTTAATTCTCGCTCATACTTAAGTCTTTCTAACATCTACACAATACCATATAGTAGGTTTCTGCAAATAATACTTTACATTTTGCAGGAGAAATTTATATAATACATTATTTAATGGAAACGAATTCTGATAAATGAACTTCTGCCAACTTTTTTTACACTTCCCGTTTAAAGAACTTTTGGATTCGAGAGTTGATGGTGCTTTAGACAGGCTCTTCGTATTTAAATACTTAAATCTGCAAGAAATTTTACAAGTACAGTCTTCGTTTAAAGATCTATTAATATTGCGAATGTACTCGGACGTGCTCGGAATGTACTCAAAATTGAATTCGTATAAATTAATTACGCAAATGTCTTCCGATTTTAGCAATATTAAATACTTTGAAAGGAAAACCCAGATTAGGCAAATTAGATTAGACAAATTATCCTTTAAATAACATATAATATATGAAATTTGGAAATAATGTCGCGGAGTAAGACTGCTAACAAAATTCAACATTTTATGTAAACAAACCCACTAATATTAAACGTTTGCAATTGAGCATAAGCTAAAGTTAGTCTTAAGGATGGGTGCATTTTACAAATAATATGCCAAGTTAATTACGCAAAGTTTGTTACAATAAAATTCACCCAAGAGAAGAATTCTTATCTTTATGGATTGTTAATAATTTTGGAAAATGAACTGAATATGAAAAATAAAAAATCCTCTTCGTGCTCGCCAAATTGTAATGAGTAGATATCTATCTCTTATATTTCTAAAAGTATAAAACTGTAGTATTCCTAATTTTATATTCTATTAACCGACAGTAACGTGATTTAATCAACGAGACTTTATTATAAAATATCGTTGCCAAGCGTCACTTATACGTCCTTCAGAAACACCGGAAGTCTTCCTATAATATAATATTCCGCTGAAAGAGCAAAGCCGCATAATCGCGTATCTTTTGAATCGTAATGACAACGATGACACACTTTCGTTGTCGTAACCGACCGACGAGTAATATCGGGATTAGCGATTAGCGTAACGCACGGTGTACATTCGTGAAAATAAGCCAGAAAGTGAATCCCCAAACTTTATGGCCCTAGTGGCAGTGTGCCATTATCATGCATATCAAGACCTGCCTGTAATGTAAGACAACAAAAACTTTTTGATTTACATGGCATCGAAGATGCAAATTTATTGTACGTGTTACGATATTGCAGAATGATTCATTTAAAATCAGTCACAAATTATTTCTAAGCTACAAGTAATTAGTGATTTTGTTTACTTATTCAATATATTGAATTACCTCAGAACACAGTTCACTATATGTGCGTTAACAGAACTGCGATAATTTTCAAGTATTCTTGTGGCTTTCACTTATAAAGAATTGCAATCAGGCGACTTCCTCGATATCAACTAAATTTAATTTTTTACTCGAATCATTCGGGCGACCGATTTTAAGCAATTTAGCCTATGTACAAGTAATTCACTGAAAATGTGTATTGATGCACTATTGCCATAATGAGAGATCATTTATTTAGAATCCTCGTAAAACATCGGTTGTACGAAAGCATCGCAATTACACTGCTCTTGACGTCTACGCTATTGTTATAATATTGTTACGCGTACGGCTATTTCGTCGCGACATTCTTTTAAAATATCACTACGTTCTTTTATAAAGAACTCTTATTCGTTTTAAAAACCACAACCGTCTCAGGCAAACATCCGTCACCTTCTTTGATTCTCTCGTCTCTGGTACGAACAACCTCTAAATCGCCGGACAACCAACAACAGACGGTAGCGGCACTATGTACAATATACTTCTATATTCGTAAGAATATGTTGTTTTTCTTACCTTCCAGAGGTGGAACGAATACGGCAGGTGACTGCACCACGACCTGCGTTTTCAGTATCCACAGTGATACAGTACTCTTCGCCCTGGGCCAAGGTTTGCTGAATACCCTCCTTGATCTTACATTGGTCCGCTTTACCCGTCGACACGCTTTGTACGTTAACTGGACTACCCGGCACTTCCTTGCCTCCGTACTTGACGTTTACTTTGTAACGTCCGCAATCGTCTGGGAGATAGGTCGCCTTGTACTTCCCATCCCCGAGGTCTTGTATTCCAACTCGCCTGGGAACTTGATCAGGCCCCTGTAACAAAAAATTCGTTCAATTTACATTTTAACGAAAAGATAAAAAGCAATGAATATTATGTGTTGTATGACCACCCGTAATCTACATTTAAATGTAACACATATCCGTTTGTCTTTTGCTTTAGGTATTAATGAAAGAAGATAATTCAAACACTGTCAATTTATGATTACTGCGCTGAAATCACAATTTTTTCCCGAATCCATTGCATTGCAATAGAAGCGCTTATATACCTACGCTTATCTGGACAATTATAAAATATCCATAATGTCATAATCATTAAAAATCGTTTCATCGTTAGTTAATGAAAAAAATCTTATCTTTCAGAAAGCAATACTTTTTCTTCGTGTAAGTATGCAACCATGAATTAACTGAATAAGTGTACTAACCAACACTTGTACTTCGAGGTCGGCGTAACCGGCTTTAGAGGTATCAACGACGAAGTCAGTTGGGAAGGACGCTGTACAAACAGAGGAAACGCCAGGCCCGGAGAGGACGACCTTGTTAGGCTCGACGGTAGGTAAGACTTTAATTTTGAAGGGGCTTCCGGTAATGTCTTCGTTCCCATAAGTAACGCCCAGTTGAAGGTTACTGCCGGCCGGCGGCGGTTGATAGGTAACCTCGTATAGACCATCCCCACGACTCTTGATTTCAGGTTTTTGAACCTGACCTTTGTCGGTTTTGAGCCTGACATCGAGTTGCGCGGGACCACACTTGGACGTGTCGACCATGAACTTAGCCGGCACACCCTCTCTGACCATTTCCGGCTCAAGACCAGGTCCATAAGCCCGCACGTTCTTTGCCTCCGACAGCGGTTCCACCTGGAATACATTAGCACAATGTCATTCAGAAACTTAGAACTTATGAATAGAAAGTAATGTGACAGTCGAAAAATCTGAACAATTTTGACACTGTATCTCCTTAAACCAGTAATAATACATTTTTGCTTATGGTATGGTAAGTGATTATACGTATATTGGCATCAACTGTACACAGGGGTCATGTAAGCTTAAATGTATACGCATAATTAGAATAAATTAGATAGTACATAATAATCGTCATACACATGACTTTGCATCCTTAACGGACATTATACCCACGACAGAAATATATTTTACCTGGACTTTGAAAGGTGAGCCGGGTATGTGCTGGTCGGCGAATTTGATGCTAACATCATAGTCACCAGGCGCTGTAGGGATGTACTCAACGCTGCAGGAGCCATCATAATTGTCCTTGCAGGTCATACGCGCCTCGCTGGTACCCTCGATAGCCAAACCTAATCCGCCGTTGCCAGCTTCTGCAAATTGACCAACAATAAGTTATATTGGCACGCGTATTTTCCATTGCGCCAATGTTGCGTGTTAACTTAATATATGTAGACCAGTATTTCATGCAATAACCACAAATTTGTTGGTAACTTATGACACTCCAAATTTAAGGAATTACAATAAGCTTACATTGGCATCTAGGAGAAGATATGGTATTTTAATTGAATATTCTTCAAAGGTGTTGGCAACACGAGTAAAAGTGAGTATATCTGTGTGGATATTTGATGCCCGAATATAAGATGTCAAGTCTCGTACATTACTTTAGCCACTTAATATACAAGATGTTTCGAAAATGATGTCAGAAAATTTACAAACATATTCTAGGACGGAGAAGCTACAAGAAAATCTTGATAAACAAAGGTCCGTCAACTACTTGTTTGCCAAGATATAGTCATTTTCAGTTTTAATTTTTAACATGTAATATTAAATGTCAGACTGATTCGCCAGTTAAATATGACCGTCTAATATTATTTCCTTAAAATTTATTTCATCTGATGTGCAAAAATTGAAACTATATATCGTAGAAATCATTGCACATTAGAAAATAGATGAATAGATGAATGAAGAAATTTGTTGTTGCTATATTTCATGATTCCTACATTTAAAACACCCCGCATTTCTATATATTGTACTCCGTCGATAATGTCGAACGATTAGATTAGAACCTCACCAATCTGAGCAAACTGAATAAACCATATTCGTTACACACGATTACGAACCTTTGGTTTCCACGGTAAACCTATTTGGTTTATTGATGTAGCCTTTCTCGAGACCTGGACCATAAGCTCGACACTTGCTGGGATCGGAGCTGCGCTTAACGTTCACGGAGAAAGGTGAGCCTGGGACTGGTACATTATCGTAGAGTATGTCGATGGTGTGACGTCCTTCCTCGAACGGGGTGTAACTCACGCGATATGTTCCATCGCCCTGAGGGGTGATCATTGTGTCGATCTTCCCACCACTCGGGTTATTGATGGTACAGCAAACCTTTCCGTCGTCGCTCTTTGTCTTTGAAACCGCTCTGGTGTCTATCGTAAACTCGGTCGGACGATTCACGTTCAAACCTGGGGAATGAAAAGGTACATCATTAATCTCCATATTACTCTTAATGAATCATTACTGGAAACCAAAAAAACACATGTGACATTTCGACAAGAGGAAATGCGTTACGCAAAAGACCAAAATCAGTTGGATGTAATAAGATCAGGTTCAATGAAGCAGTTTCCTTGCATTCAAATCTAACGAAATCTTAAGTCAACTTAAGAATAAGACAGCTAACCACTTACACTGTATAAATACTGTAGGCAATACGTTGTTATACGTATGAAATCGATGAAAACTATTTATCTCGGTAATTACTTTATCTACTATGCCAAAGTAGACTATGTCAACTACACATGACGTACAATTCATGCCGCGATTGAAAATGATTGTATCTTGAAAAAAGTCATTTCCGAGCTTATGCTAATTCTTGAAAAATCGTGCAGTATCAAAAGCCGTCTTTGTAAATTTCCTGTGTAAACTACTCAAACTGAAAATTGAAACAAAATGATCGTGTCATTGATAACAAGGTAAGTGGTCAAGCAGAGTTTTCATTACATTGTACTATTTGCGTCACAAATTGAACGGTATCTACTACAGAATAGTATATTCAACAGATTCTATGTGTCTGTGAAAGGTTTAATTGTTCTTAACTTGGCGAACAGAACAATAAATTAAAAAGATATAGACGTGTACTTTTTACTAAACTAGATATTCTACGCTGATATCTACAACATGCGTCGCATATGTAATTAACGACGACAGATTGTATGTATCTATAGATGAATATCCACGTGCCGACAATGTAAAATAATACGAAAGCGCATATGATATAATATAAATGAAAAGGCACTGGGGTATTCGAGCAGCACACACTGTTAATTAATATTCTCATTGGCAATTTAATACCGAACAACTATGGGTTATTAGTATTATTAAAAATACCACACAATCGCATTGTTAGACAGCATAAATTAGTAACTGGATAATTGTGGAGTCGCAATATTCACAATCAAATTGCAACTAGGAAACACATGCTAAAAAATCGTCGTGTGTCATAAGAAACGTTCTGGATCGTGTAATCATTTAGAACTCACGAAGAATATATTTTTATATGGACAGCTTTCGAATCCAAAACGATCCTAAACAGTAAATATCGCAGATACACGCGTATAATACACTCCAGGCATATTGGTCTAGTCGATCGATCATCCAGAATTCTTTTTCCGACCGCTCGACTTTTCCCAACGGTATTCGGACTGAAGATCACTTGTCATCCTAACAATATCGACACATTTCCAAAGCACTGAAAGGATTGTAGAAAATACGATACAAAAAACATCTGATTTTTTTGTTAATCAGAATTATTGGAAAGAAAAAAGAATTGTTAGGAATTAAAGTGTATCTTAAGTTGCCAACCTCCAATATGAGGCAAAAACACGATGACAGTAATTGATATATACCACATGGAGAAAAATGGATTTTCAAATCATAATAATAATACTATGATTGTAACGTAAATAATATTTTAGTAACGTCTGCCGTTTAATTGAGTAAGTAATCAGCTTAGAGTTGACACGACGAGAGAGCCTGACATGACGGAAGATTTTTTATTTCGAATGTGAATTTATATTAACTTTACACATGAATGAAAATTTATCTGTCTTCGTAAAAATTTGACTTCATACGGAAGATATATACACTATTATATCGTAATATTTTAAACATGTACGTTTCTAAGTAGCTAATCTTTTAACACTGCTTCAACATACAATCTCCTTAATATGCCGAAACTACTAGTAAAATATTAAATTACTGTCCATTGGGCAATCAGCGTACCAGAGGCACATCAACCAATTGATGGTAACCATTTCCATCCAATATTCTCCATGGATATAAAAAAACGAATTGTATCGACATGAAATATAATATTCGATTTGAAAATAAGATACTATTTCAGTGTCGTTGGCATGCTTTGTCAAATGATGCCCATATCGTGCTACTTTTACAACAAACGCAAGAACTCTGAAATATGCAATAGTAGAAACATTGTCCTTGCGGTCAAATAGTCTACATTCTTTGTACGAACAATAAATCAATGTTGTCAATATGACCTGTTGTTGTTAAGATGTGTTGTTAAGATTACCTTAATTCAACAGGTCTTGAGTAAGAAACGTAATAAACACTCAGTACCAATGAATTAATAATACTTAATATAGGTACACATAAATCTGTTTGCAACTGTATATCTAGGTATTATGAACTACCATATATGTTCCTAATCTTTTTAAAAAACTTTGTATACCTACATGTAAAGCCTTACTTCGAGAAAGGTACAACAGTAAACGAAAATATAATAATTTCTAAAAGGATTAGCTATACCGACTACGTTACAAGGATAGTGTTTCTAAACTGTAGCATACCTCACTGTATACAATTTTAATAGCATTCCTCTACACTGCAACATTTACGTCATTTTCACCGAGAGACGGTTGTACAAACGATTGCTTTCAAACTTGTACTTTTAATGTCCGCAAATTTTCATGAAAATTGTTAAAAGATTAAAGAATTCATTAGTCACCATGGACGTATGTGATAGCGACGGAAATTATATCTATTGCAATTTTATTAAAATCCTAATCACATACTTATGCAAAAAAAATGTTCCAAATGCAATTGAAATTAACCTTTCAATGGCCAGTAGTTGTCTGTCAAAGCACCAATTTAAAAATGTTCGATAAAAAGACGAAAATAAAGAATGGTGCTTGCCCCTTCTTCTATTTTAATGTAAGCCAATTAACTGTAATGTAATTAACAAAATATGAAACTTAAAAAAAGTAATTATCAACAATACAGACTTTTAGGTATATACAAAACATCTAACTTGGGTAAAATTGACTGATTATTTTCTCGCAAGACAAAAGGATCAAACGAACGAAGGTGGTATATACTGTAGAGACAACTGCCCCAAAACTGGCGTTCTCAGTAATCGTAATTGACGTTACAACAAAACTCGATTTTCGATTTCCGTTGAAGGCAATTTCTGTAGAAACGGTCTCTCAGTGTGGACGATTTCTGACAGCCAACAGTTCTCACGGGCAAAGAGGGGATGGTAACGTTTTTCACGCGTGCGTTATCGTCTTATCGCGATACCATGAGGTTGGATGCCATTCCCGGTGACCTTGATCTTGGCGGCATCGGCGGCACTTTCCGGGACAATGATGGCCTGGAAGGGGGAGCCGGGTACGTGTTGGTCGTTGAAGGTAATGTTGATGCCGTAGTCACCGGGTTCGGTGGGCAGATAAGCAACTGAGCATGTTCCGTCGCCGTTGTCCCGGCAGTTTATGGCGGCTTCGCAGGGACCCTCGACGGTAACGCCAAGTCCGCCCTGGCCGGCCCCGCGGGTGTCGATAACGAATTCTGCTGGCCTGTCGACGACGCCCCGGGAAAGACCTGGACCGGAAGCCCTGACCTTCCCCGGATCGCTGCCGTGCACGCAGGTCAAACGGTAGGGATAATTCGAGATGGGTTCCCCGCCGAAGCTGATGCCCAGCAGATACTCCCCGAGCTCCGTCGGCGTGAAATTCACGAGGTATCCCTCGTGGGTCGGCATGACGTGCGCCTTAACCCGGTTCCCCGAGGGTGTCGTTATCGCCACCTGGAAGTCCGCGGCCCTTCCCGCCTCTTGCGTGATCACGCGGAACTGCTGCAGGCTATTCACCGGAGCCGCTGCGAGGAGCGTTTCGTTTCCACGTGGTCAGCCATTCATCCAATTTCTATTTTACACTCCTACGCGCCGCGGGAAAACACCTTTGCGCTTGCTCCAAATTTTACCCTTCTACGACTTTCGCGTTGTCAGTTACGAAACGATTTATTCACAAAATTTCAGGTAAATCGATTCATCGCGATCATTTCCAAAGCTCTATTGTGGACAATTGGAATTGAATAACGATCAAAAACTATCGGATGACAAACAGCAAATCAGTGACATGTATCGTTTATGAGTTTTCAGAAAGAACCGTTTTTTAAGTGATTATTGCCAAATTTCAAAATTAAACATAGATACATAAATTGCACTGTCTTAATATTTTCCACTTGAATTTTTCTTTGATTTTTTTCATTCCCGATTTTCAACAATAGCGCTTTAAAACTCGCTCATTCCATTGACACATTGTAAAAATCAGGCAGAATTTTATAACATACATTGTTGTATGTATTTACTGGAAGTCCTTTCATATGTAAGTGAGCCTGCACATAATTCTGTTATCGAACGGAGTTGAATGGTTTGAAAATGGAGCGCACGCATAACTGTCAGCAAGGCGTAAGATACTTCGGCTATGATACACAAATGCTACCACGCATACAACTACTATATTATGCTCTCCTAGTAACCATCGTTTTTTGTACCTTTTTATCTCAAGTACGTAAGGTTGAATCGTATTTCGACGATCAACATAGAAAACTACAGTTTTGATTTAACTAGCAATTTTAGTAGTTGGACTGCATGGGCAGTTAGCTCAAGCGACTCGGTCGTTAGTGACACCAGCGACAATTTCTAGTTTATTAGTCTTCGCTTAAATCGCTAGTAAAGTGCTCAAAACGTTGAATTACGGCTAATAGCAGCGATCAGATCGTCAGACTTTAAAGATAAAAGAATGAGTGTATGAAGCTTCGTTGTACTCGAGCATTACATGTTTTCCAAATGGAATAAATGTTCTTCATTTTAAAAGTGTTTCAAATGTATGTACGTTTACGAAAGTATAAATAATTATTCATAATTACGCTTAAAAAATTATTTTCGAACAATCGATACATGATTACCAATGTTTCGAAATTATCTATCGATTATTTAATTTTTTCAAGTCAATCCAGGGAACAATTCAGAAACCCAACAATGTCAAATGCTTAAAACTAAAAAAAGTGAGAAAAGATCGTGAAAAGAATGTAAACGAAATCTTAAGAGCCTTCACATATTCTAAATCTAAATAATGTACGCTGTTAATTCCAGTCGTCTTCATCATTTCTTTTGTGTAAATATCATCTGTTTTTTAAATTTTTTAGTGGTAAATAGAGTCAAATTTGGTCAAGATAGATTAAATAAGTTGACCTATATGTACGTTTGAAACCAACAAGGAAAACAATGAATTTTCTGTAAACGCGTGCGGGTTTCACAGGAAGATAAGTTTGTCATATTTTTAGCAGATACGTGAAAGTGTTGACAGACCTCGAGAGTTCACACTGAAGAATCCTATAAATAAAACGCGCAGTGTGCTTCAACAAACCATGTACCGTATTAGTCAGTCTAACGAAGAGGAAAACCTGCATATTCATACGGCAGAAACAATACGTTAATGCCGAAAAATGAAAAATTAAACAAAGCTTTATAACTTTTTAGTACAATTATAATACCATCATCATACGATAGCGGAGAATAATTGCCACGATTTAAGTCTAATAATAATGTTTTGCAGGAATACGATTCCCAGAACAACAAAAAATATAAACAAAAAATAACGGCATCAATAGTGACAGGAAAACAATACTCTCAAGGATTTTTTTTCGTCTGACCACGTACGACTAGTGATTTGTGTATACTTGTGTTGTGTGTGTGTACTCACTACGTCGAAAAGAATGTAAAAAAAAGTATGCGCGGTGCTTAGATGGTCTAAAAACCGGGTATAACGAATGTGCTACCTTTTAATCATATTAAATATTACAAAATTGATATTATATGTACGTATTATAGCGTGGCAGATGAAGTAAATAAGCAGATACTGAATTAAGAGAGATTTCCTAAGCTTTTGTTCACAACATGTGCTCATGTTTATCTGACTTATCTAATTTCGTGATAATTTTCAGTATGTATCATAATACCACTATGAATAATGGAAATACTGTAGTTCTTGCAGTTACAATAGTGTTAGAGATCAAGAATTTTTTTTAACCAAAAGTATATTTGAAAATTGTAATAACGTATGTTGATTTTAAACTAATCGATCAATGTATACAACAATGTTTCAAAATAGCACGTGTACCCTGGTCATGATTTTTAAATGATGAAAAAATTTGGATATGCTTACGAACATACATTGTAAATGTGCTGACTAAGAATTAACCAACAATAATATAATTTAATAAAGAATAAAACTCTTTTCCATTAATTATATCAAAAAAACGCTTTTTCGAGAATTATATGATAAAAGTTCTTTAGAGAACAAAAAGCATTATTTTAATATTTCGTTTCCATAATTGTCTATGATTCATTCCGCCATTTCGTTATTCTAAATATTTTTATCCAGTTTCCACAGTTTAATATCTATGGATGAAGAAAGAAATTTCTCTTAAGGTTTTTGTATTACCAAATGCACAATATGGAATAAATGAAGTTACTTTTGATACTCTTTGATACCCTATGTTACTCTATGATACTCTTCAGTTGAGAAATTATCCATATTTTGACGATCCCTTGTAAATGGTCTCATATTTTACAATCTTAAGTAGCAAAGTATCCCCGTAGATGTATTTTCTTAGATTACTGCTAATAGCCGAGGAAATAAATTTTCGAAATATTCACTAGTCTTCGTACCGTTTCTTACAATAAGTTTACCGCTGACGATCCAATTGCATGGCTTTAGAAATGAATGATAAAAATTGAGCTTTCTGTAGTAATGTTGGTGAACGTTCGTCGTCATACTCGCTTCTCACAGAATCACAATAAATAGTAGATAATAATAAATAATTGCGGAGAAAATGTACTTACTGGGCTCAAGTCCATCAACCTTGACCTTCGACACATCGACGTGTGGCTGAACGTTTATCCGGAGCGGACAGTGGGGAACCTTGAGTTTTCCGTAATTCATATTGACGAGGTAATTGCCCGGCTGCGGAGCAACGTAATCGACGGTGTACGTGCCGTCTTCATTGTCGGTGAGACTGATCGGCAGGTCTCGTCCCTCCGGGCTCACCATAGAGATCTCAAGTTCACCGGGACCGGCTTCGCGGCAATCCACATTGAAGTGCGTTGGAGTGTTTGACTTTACACCGGGCTCTAAGCCGGGACCGAAAGCGGAAACCATCGCCGGATTCAAAGGCGAAGAGATGTTCACTCTGTACGGTGACTTCTTAGTGGCAACTCCTCCGTAATTTACCTGTAATATGAAGTATATACATATGTACATATATGTAAAATCTATTGAATAGTGTAGAATGCTAAAAATCCAGCAGCCAATAACTGTGGTTATTATGATGCCTTTCAAAAGGTAACATTAGCATTGATTGTAGTTTAAATACTTCAGTTGTTGCAGCAACAAAATTCTGCAACTTGATAATGTGAGCATTTCATTATTTATCTACGGTGAACTTTGTAATGAAAATTTGTATACTACCTTCACAATTAAGAAAACACAACGTAAATTTATATTTCTCAGAACTGATATAACTGAATAGAAATTTTAGAACCAAAATTGAAGACTGTAGAAGATTGACAAATTCCTTGATTCATTTCGAAACTTTTAGTTTCTATCTAGGAAAATACCTGCGTGATTTTTCACCCAAGTAATAGACATGTGTCGTAAATATCTCCTGAAGCATATAATTTAGAATTTTCTTATGGCATCAAATATTGTTTTTCTTGAAAATGATTTTCAATAAAAGCTGTTTTTTGCAAGAACAAGTACATTTTAGTAAGAATTATTTTTCGGAATAACAAAGAACGATTCAACCGCAACGTAATGGTAAGCAATAAAATAAATGTCTAACCATGACAACATGCTGAGAACCGGAAGTTGGAGTGTAATGCGCTTGCACGGTGCCATCTCGTTTATCGTCTAATCGGAGAGGCACGTCTCTGCCAAGAGCATCTTGAATTGCAACCTCTAACGGCGCCTGTCCAGCTTTTCTCACGTCGATGGTAAAGTTTGTTGGTTTATCTCTCGCGATCCCATCAGCTTGAATTCCAGGGCCATGTACTTCGACCTAAGCAGCATAATCGCGATTATCAATTCCATAGTTTGCAGGAAAAACTAGATTGTGAAAAGCAGCAACTGCTGTTCGTTGCTCAATTCTATTTGTTACCCAACTTTCGCTAAATTTTGCTACAAAATGAGAACGTGTATAAGGACAACTTAAGATAAGATATTAAAAATGGCATTCTAATGAAGTTCTTTACTCTATCTCTAACGATTGACGATTCTAAATTATTAGGCTGCGTTGCATTGACAAAGCACTACTATAACATATACATGTACATAAAATTATGTATAATATAACGTTATTTCCCTCCGCGAACAACAGTTACATTTCAATTGAAGCTTTAATTGGCATTCCAATAAATCCAGTAGCGTAAATGATTTAAGCCAACCTTGTCAGGGTCGAAATCAGACTTTGGCAGAATATGGGCGATGTACGGCGATTTAGGAATGTCCTCGTTGTTGCAGAGTATGTGAACAGCATAATGACCAGGTGCGGTGGGTAAATAAGAGACGTCAGCTGTGCCATCGCCGTTGTCGTTACAATCGATCTTCGCCTTGGAAGGCCCCTCGATGGAGAAGCCCAGTGCACCGGTCTCGCCATTGGTGTCAACCGTAAACCTGGCTGGGTGGCCGACTATACCTCCATGTAAACCCGGGCCGAATACCCTGATCGCTGACTCCTTGTACGGACCAACGTTCACTTCGAAAGGAGACTTTGGAATCTCCTTACCGCCGTAAGTAATCATTACGACGTGTCGACCCTCCTTCACCGGCGTGTAATGGCATTTATATGTTGTAGCATCGACTTTAGAGAGTCTGAAACAATTTTTACATGTTCAAGTATAAAGCAATTTTTGTTTTGTCAAAAAAAGAGTGATTTAATGAATGGAAGTAAGGTCCATTGATAATAACGCACTCATGCAGACAATCTTTTTGGGTAATTCATTCCATGTTTGAAGAACTTTGGCATTTCAGAAATAATGACTGTTCATTAAAATACGAAATGCTATAGTAACATTACAAATTCTTACTGTGGCAAGGATAATTTGAATACACAATAGCAGACATGGCCGCTTGCTAATTATCCATCAAATAACGTTTAATATTTGACATTTAAAAAGAATCAGGAACAGGACTCTTACTGAACGGGTAAATTAACTCCGCCGGGACCGATGACTCTTATTTCAGGTACGCCTTCCCCAGCATCCTTCGTGATAACTGTGAAATCCGCATCATCCTTGACCCGCACGCCATTCGCTAGAAGTCCTCGTCCATAAGCACGACATTTCTTTGCGTCTGAGACCGGAGCGATGTTCACACCGATTGGGTTGCCTGGTATTAATTTTCCGGCAAAGAAGACGTTGACGGAATGCAAACCGATAATTGGAGACACGTACTCGCATCTCCAAACGTCTGGCGAAGTTTGACGAAGTTTCACTGGTACTGTAGTCTTCTGACCCTGGAATCAAAAGATTTTGATTAGGAATTTATTTAAAAGATTTAAACCTGTTCCTTGTTACCGTTGCCAAGAATATTATTAGCATTCAACATTGTCTCTTGCGCACACGAGTCTCGAAATAACATTATAGTATTAATAATCGCGATAAGATTGCCAAACGGACGAAAGAGTATTATTAGCTTTGCGAACTTACTGTCTGCAGTGCGAATAAATGGTGCTTCTCACTACGAAATATTGCGATTCGTATGCTCGGTCAGACCGTTATTCATGTGCCGTATGTTATAGCTCAACATCTTTCCGGTGTGTACAATAATTTCTTCTTGCATTGAATTTAAACAGTGGCTCATTACCTGTGGGTCGAGGATGATGACTTCCGGCACACCGCGGCCGGCATCCTTGGTGAAGATGTCAAAGAACGTGGGTCTATTAACAACGTTACCGTCATGTTGAAGACCCGGGCCACTGGCAGTGACCTTACTAGGGTCCCCAGCGTGACCCTCCACGTTCACCATATACGGACTCTTAGGTATCTCCCTTCCGGCGAAGAGGACTCGCACTTTGTGCGGGCCTTCAGATTTTGGCGTGTACGATACGGAGTAGGTGAGGTTCCTGTCTTTGTTGAACCTTATGTCGACCTATCCAAGATATAATAAGACATGTTTTATCAAATTTTACGTGAATTATACATGCTCTCTTACTTTAGCTTAAATACTCTGTATATTTGACATAGTAATCATATTCTAATGTTCATACATTATGACTGTGATTACGTGTCTATGATTTTACAGAAACAAGACTTATGACAAAAAGATGAACAATTTGCAATATCGAAAAATGCCAGAACAAAAATGTTAGTAACAAGTGAAATTTAACTTCAATTCTCCTCCACGGAACTGTACACATTGCAACTAATGTCCAGGCAAATTCAATGACCTGCCGCAAATTTTGATCACATTAAATTCTGATACGTGAATTTTTGTCGCATATAGTTAATAATTGTTTAATTATATCCTTTGAAAATTTTATGTCATATTGTACCCGGCGTAATATGAGCTCACACATATTTCCACGGATGTCTGAATTGATTATTATAACTGGTTGGATGTAAAAGTAAGTATTATGTCATGCCCGTCTACTTCCTCACTCGCGTAATTATTCCGGCACCGATAAAAGCCACACAACTTCCTGTATAACGCACTGCCGGTCTGAGTATAGTCGCATGTCAATCCGCTTAAACGGATATGTGTAAGTATAATCTTTCTCTCGTTTTCGCCTCGAGCGAATCATTTTCTTATATGTACATTTTACTTTTCTGTAATTAATCATTCTTTTTTCATACACATGTTACAATTATTAATCTGCACAAGATTATTTTTTCAAAATTAAGGAAATACCGAAAGAAGGTTACTCCGTAAAAATTCAGACAAAATAGTATTTATGTGATAAAAGTAGACGTCATATTCAATACGTGAAAAGTAAGATTTGATTAACATAATGTTACCGGTAATTTGGTTCCCTTAGGATCTTCGACGGTGACTTCGACGTTACCCTTTCCCGCGGAGAAGGTCTCAACGGTGAAATTGGCCGGGGCCCCAACTATTGGACCAGTCGGCTCGATACCAGGTCCATAAGCTCGTACCCTGTAGTCAGCAGCATAACCAAAATATTAACACTCAAAGGTACACTGTCCAGCGACGCTTATCTTCTCTCACAAGATAATGTTAAAGTAAAGTCAGCCTGTCAAAAAAACTCGAAGCATTACTATTTAGCGTCTACTCCACTGTGCGACTAAAAGTCTGCTACACAACATTCAGCCATGTTTTTCCTTTATATAAAAGAACTTTCCATTACCAACTTTTCCCTTTTGTCCGTATTTTCATTTAGAGTCTGCAGGTTTACGGAAGTGTTGATAAGATGTTATGATCATTATATGGCTACTAATGTATACGTGTTATATATTTCAAAATCATTGACCGAACGTAAAAATTTCGGTAAATAAGTTACACTAATTATTTATGCATTCCATGTAGATCAATCCTCAAATGTCCTTCAACGATTCATTTTCTGGAACATTTATATCTTTGAACATTATTGCAATGGTGACCTAACTTTAATTATAATTTGTACTTTGAATACTCTTGTCGAAGTTCATGTAGGAGTCAGTATAACTTTTGACTGAATTCACTTTGAATCGTTCGTTCTTCGTCATATTTTTAAAGAATAACATAGATTTACAGGAATCTACCAAGTTTAAAATAATTATAGGCATTACTGTTTTACCTCAAACTGTGTTACGTCACGCCTTCACAGCAATATTCCGATCAGCTAGTTAATTGCCAAACGAAGATAATCAAATGCTCAGCGTGTTAAGGCAAATTTGAGAAAACAATAATAGAAAAAAAACATACAAAACGAATACAAAAATTTATTTCCAGTAAAACGACTCAGGCAAGATGTGTGAAATATTTTCCAAGGGACATCGTTATACATTTTTGACCTACATACTCTGTTATGGAGCAATTTTATAGTAATTCTTATTGAATTAAAAAAAGAGACATAACGATATGGTCTTTGCGTATGACAAGTTAGAAATGAGTAAGAAATAATTAAATGACAAATAACCTTAAATGCATTCTGTACTGCTAATTACATTTTTTTAATTCTGTATAAAAATATGAAAATAAAAAAACATTATAACCTGGTAAAGAGGTACTTAAACCACTGAAAAATGATTTCATTAAATCGATAATAATAATAATAACATAACTAGTAAAAACAAAATAAAATTTCTAGCTAAACTTGTTTTAATGTGAAGGTCTATTGAATAGAATATATTCAACACATTTTTTACATGCGACTTTAATGAACAGTTGCTTGCGCCTGACTGTTTTACTGGAAATATCGACTGGAGCGTGTACGACGCACGTCACAATTGTTTTTCAAGGATTGCGTCGATATTGGATTAATAGCGTAAAACCAATAACGTCAAAAATATTGATTATTGCGCGACTTACCGCGGCGGTGGAACGCTGCGACCGAGAAATAAAATAAATCCATTAGTTCAATGATACCTATCGAAGATCTAGATATGTGCATTCTATGATCTCGTAATCTGTCTATATCATATTGTACTACGCCAAATATTCTGCACGACAAACATCTAGTTCCATTACACAATTACAAGCAGTGTCATATGCATAGCATACGTTGTATTTATTTTCAGTACTTGGAAGAGCGTTACGAATTTCAACGAATTCCAAAAAACGTACACTATGTTGAAATGAAAAAGTTGTAGTACTATCAATGGTAGACATAAATAATGAAAAAGGAGAAATGCGAACAATGTTATGTATATAACATTTGTTCCGCCGTCAAAATCACTTCCTAATGTCCTAAAAATAAGGTATAAAATACTAGGTACTATCGAAATTTTTACATGAGGCAAAATGAAGCAACACCGTCCCTTAATAACACAAGTGATGCCTCCTTTACACTTACATTTCACGTTAACAATTTATTTCCTTCTAAAGTTTACAAGCCTCAGAAAAAAGAGTAAAAAGTACTTAATGAACTTGCTGCATTTTTCAAGCTTGAGTTTATTTTTAACATCATGAGGATTAGAATTTGTGCCCTTTCTTTATAATTAAGCATTTGAATAAACGAAACTCTCAAAAGCGTTCATGAGAATACTGGAAAACTAAGCGGAGAAATTTGAAAGTTTTCAAAGATCTTGGAAAGGTGTAACAACGTCCTCAAAGTAACGTTTGTTGCTTGGGAGACGGACTTGCTCCGACTCACCTTATTTTCTGACGCTACGATCTGCTAGAAGATAATTGTGCGCTGTACAGCCATACGAGGGTAAAACGACAAAAAAACCCCGCAGTGCAAACAACGGGTGCGTTGAGGTCAGGAGAAGTACCACTAGACATTCTCCTAACAATAGGTGAGAGTATGATATGAAAAAATCTACCTGTTCGGGTTGGTGCGGGCTCGCAGAGGGGCTCCTGGTTTCAGTTTTGCATTGGGATATTGCGAGAGATACGTCATCATAGACATCTCATCGATGTTAGGATTAACCATCTCTTCCGGTTTGATGAGCTATAAAAAAAGGACACATGATGAGAAACTAAGAAAAATGATCTGAAAACTCGTACTGCACAACGACAACCTTGCAAAAGTCTTAAATATTTTATTTGATATATTCTACTGTAGAGTAAAATTCAACAAGTTTCTGGTCGTCTTTATACTGCATGTTATAAAGAGTAAATTGCTTTTTACGTTTTATATATTAGCAAACTTTACGACAACACCTTAGTGCTAATATGAAGTATTTCCAGATCGCTTAATCAAAGATTTTAAGACTGTAAGATTGTAAGATTGTAAGAAAGAAGTAGAACAAAGTTAAATCGCATATTTATACAATTTTACGAAATATGTTTCATTAAATATTAAAAAAAACATGAATATAAAAGTGCCCATTATTTTACTGTGCTATGCAATATAGGAATCTATCTATGAAAATAACTATAATAAGTTCACGTTATTTTTGTATAAACAAAATCCCGTAATATTTGTCCGGACCTACTATATCATAGCCAAACTAAATAAATGTATATCCTGGAAAATGATTACTCCTATTGTCTTCCTTTATTATGTAAGGAATGATTGTTTTTTATGTTGAAACCCGGCTGTACGATTATCTGATCTAATGAGATAATCCGAGGGAAAGGACGTTCGAATAACCCATGATAGTCATTTTTTAGCCGCAAGCTGCGAGATTTGCTATGACTATCGGAAAATTCTGACGTTCAAGCATCGGTGGTCGCGCAATGGAACGAAGGAGTAACGGCGAACCTGTGGTATATTAAGCCAATCGTCAGCCAAGCCCATGGCTTCGGAGGCATTTTGCACGGCATCCTTTGGATTCCAATCCTGCCAATCCGGGCAGAGGCCGGGTGCAACGGCGTCGACGAGGGCACCGACGGCACGGCCGTCGTTCCAGTCGGACGTGAAATTCGTGATGGGCAGGTCCGGGACCTTCGACTGGATCCAATGCATCAGCCTCTGTTTCGGCGTCGCTCCCTTGTCCGGACCCTCGTCCTCCCCCTCCCACATTGGCATCGAGATCGAATAATGCAGGATCAGTGTCCATATCAAACCGAGAATCAGCTTCAACTTGCAATCCACGATATCTGACGAATCTGTAAACGAGAAAATATTTTTGTCAATCTGATGGGTGAATGTAAGAATTTTCGGATGGGGGTTCGTGAAAAACTGCGGCTGTGAGATTCACCTTTTTGTAATATTAACGGCTAACTGAATCGAAATGATATGTTACAAACTAGCAAAGTGAAGAAAATTCAGTTTAAAATTAGTCGTATTGATCTAAATCATGTTTGTTAATTCTGCCAGATAAAAATTATTATTAACTTAAATGTTGCATTTTATTATGTTTAAAAGGTCAATTTGGCTTTATTTATTTTCCGATAATCCACGGTTGGTCTGGTCCATGTTAACTCGGATTATTAAAACTTCACTGTGTATGCTTTACGCGCAACGTTATTACGTTGTTTTCAATATCTGATTAATTTTTAACATTAGTTCAACAAGTATTTTATAAGAAAATAACATATATACCATATTTTGCAAGACACACTGTGATATTCTATACATTTTCTGCTCCCCTTGAAATATTTCAACACAACAAAAATATTGTATTTTTTCTATAAAACATCAATTTCCAACGATAGTTTATCGACCGACCACTATTACAACAAACTGCAAGTACCTATTTTGAAACGTGACTCTTGAAAATGAAATGACTGTAGCAAGTAAATTATAATGTTTATAATCCTGTCCACCTAAATCATCTTCAGAATGAATACGTAATGCGCTGGAACGTCTCAAATCTGTGTATCATGTTTCACTTCAAACGTAAATAACTTAGGAAAAAGCTCAGTAGCGAATAAGTACAGTGTCTTTAGTTATATGGATGACCGATAAATGGTTATCTTGTTAGCAACGTGAAATGCTCATATTCCATTGCAAGTTAAATGCGCAAACTGCGATCGAACATATTAAGTTTTGATAAAACGTCCCAAATTTATGCGATATTTATGTACGTTTTTTCGTTATTAAGTTCCTTCTCTAATCGTTTATTAAGCACGAAGTGAAGAATGCAATTTTGCCATAGTGTTTATATTTATTTATGATTCTTAGTCCGTGCTTTTCAATTTTGGACGAACTTCCGGCCACTTTTTACAGTACAGCCTTACATTGACACTGAAATCTTTCATCTCAATCTCACACCTCAAATTAACCTATTGTTGATGGAGAATACTGTTGAACACAAACATAAATAAACGAATTATCAAGTTTAACATACAGAACAGAACAAAACAAAACAAAACAAAATGGTAGCTAATCAAATGTTTCTTCTATCAAAATATTTTTAGCCTTTAGCGATATTATCAATTACAACTATAAAACTACTTCTTTTAACAATATTACTCAACAGTCTCGTGTAGCTTTAACCTTTAAAAAGTTTCTCCTTCCTTTCTGCGTCTGTCCTTTTTAATATTTTTCTTCGGAGTGAATACTTTATTTCAATGTAGATAATTATATTTCTTATATGGATGGTGGAACATACATATAGGAAAGATATGTCAGAAATAATTGATATACTGGTGAGCTATCATTAAACACGAACTGATCGAGGTCTTCATATTACTGATACTACACCTGCTTATTCAGTAACCTCTTAATAGCTACTTCAACAGTAAAGGGTATGAAAGTACCCAGCGATATTTCCATATTCCACGCCTCTCAATGAATGATACGTGTATGGCGGAATAAATGCTTCCAATACATCACTGATTTCCAATTACTGTCAAGTGAAAACCGTGAAATCGTAAAACTGAACCTTTTAAATACCTATATGCATTGCATATTTTTCCAACTATCATTTCAAAAATTCCACAGTCATTCTTACAATTTGCAATTCTAAAACAATTTTCACAAATCTTACATTGACCATGATTTTTATTCGTATATAATCAAACTAGTTTCGATGTAAACCAGTGATTAATTAATTACTACTGTGTTGTGTATCAACGGAATAAAACTTGTGCTGAAATAATTTCCTATCACAATTGCTATAAGCTTAACGTTTTTTTAGTAATACATTCTGTAAATCTATTATTAAATTCTATGCATCATCAATTCACTGAACATTTTCTCGTTATATCGGTTGGCCATATTACAAAATCTGGCAAAGGGGTGAATTACGTATTTCCTAAAGTCGTCTGTGTTTACCGGTCGACGAGCTTCGTGTCGATTGGCAATGGCTCAACCGGTGAATCACTGCTGTAAGATACTTATTAGATCTTTTATCGTTAAAAGCAGACTGTAAGATCAAGTTCAGTTGGAACCCATTCTTTAAAGCAATTCTCGACAAAGGTTGGCACATATTCGTGGACCAACCGAATTCCGCGTGTGAGACGGAATCTTCTAGGAATCGATTCATCCGCACTACTTTCAGCAATTACTGGCGGTATACACGGGTGACGTCAAGCCCGAGTAGAGTATGTACTAATCGCTGTGGAACAAGGCCGGCGGGAAAAAAGGATGAGGTACGAGCCAGGGAAATGTTTGATAAGCCACGTCGCTCTTCATCTCCAGGAGTTATGTGCCCTTCGGCGAAACACGTGTCAGAAATTTTCATGTTGCCGATATCGTTCGGTGAACAATAGAATTCGACGCAAGTAATACGTATTGAAAAGGATTTTCTGACGTCACAAGATATAGATTATACCATAAGTTATAAGGAAAGACGTGAAATCTGTGGTATTGTTTGAATTGACAACGTAATACATATTATCGAATTCTTATGTGAGGAAAAATCAACTACTAAATACAAGCAATATCATTAGAAACTAAGAAAAAGGAATTCTAAGAAAATGCCAGTTCTTGTTACTACACTATCAAGTCGTAATTACTGATGTCATATTGAAACTAACGACCAAACCTTTTAAAACATCTACATACGTGAATGTCCTTTTTATACAAATGTAAGATGAACATGAATAAAAACACATGTTCAAGCAAATAAAAAAAGGTAGTGATGCCTTTTCCTCAGCCCATTGCAGATTTACACAAATATGTTGCCTTTAAAAATCAAATTTTACAATTCTGCCCTTTTTCTTAATTTTTAATTGAATTTAATGTTTAATTTTAATTTATTGGCGGGCTTAAGGAAACCCTTTAAAGTACAGTGAGTTAAGTTGAAGAATGCAGCAGTTCAAGTAAAGAATTAGATATTACAAAATCAGACGGAATGACTTAAAACATAGTAGAAGTGAATCAGCAAGTCAAACGATGGATTTATAACTTAAAATTATTCAATAACGTAGAGAAAACATCAAGCTGGTTACAATAGTTATTAGCTATTCTACATGTCCTGGTAGCAGGGTCAGTTGCAAGAAAATAGTTATTAATAGTTTAAGTATAATCATTTGAGCACAATAATGGAGGTGGCAAAATAACAATGAGCTAAATACTAAAAGTTCTTTTATATTGCGTTGTCATGACTTTCATTTATTTCTTCCAATCGTCCTATTACAATTTGCTACGGCCTTTATCGTTTCAATTATATATAACGCATTGTTGGAAATGAATGAAACGCATGACAATGGTATCGAATTTGTTGGGAGAATGCTGGAATGCCCTAACTGAAAGAGAGTATTGCATTACCATTTCCCCCAAGATGATCGCGTTCAATAACAAAGACCTATTATTTCTAGGCATACAAAAATAAATAAATATCTGTTGCAAAAAGCATATTTTTTACAATATCTACCTGTTGCAGTCATATGACCGCGTTTATCAAATCAGGTGTAATAAAATGTGGAAAATCTACTAAAATAAATTATGAATACAGTAGTTAAAGGAATAACCATCTTGTCTGAAAGCTCACTACAAAAGAATTTCTATTTCATCTTGTATACATATGTTATGCTTATTTTTATCGTTGATGGAAATCATCGGAGAGAATACAGTTTTGTTTAATAACATATTGTGTTTAAAAAAGAGAACGTGGATAAATTTATAATCGTCTGCATGACGTTAGTTACATGTATTTTAGTCAATATGAACAGTTTATTTGCAACCAATTTTAATTCTAAAAAAAATTGGTTGCAAATAAACTATGTGCGAAATAGCGCACGTACTTGCAAAATGCTGAATTTGCTTGTTTCCATTAAGTAGACACACCAAGCACACAGGATGGGAAGACAAAAAAAATTTCATGAAATTTAGTTAGTAAGAATTACAAAAAGGGATCCAAAATGAAAATATCAAAGCTATTAGTAGCTATTAAAGTCGATGATGTTGATGACATTTCACTTTGCAAGTGTTAACGAAACGTTCTAACAAAGGACCAATGCTACTGAGTTGTTTTTTTACGTATGTAAAGAAGGCAACTTATTTCGAGCGTGTTTAGACGGATGTCTCTTGTTGAAAAAGACGTATTTTCAAAATCCTTCGCAAAAGTGAATTTTTATAAGAATGACAGATAAATATCGTTGCGTATACTTATATCGATATTATAAATCACGGTACAAGGTTTTCTTATTTTCATCGGCTGTTTCTTATTTTACTGACACCGATGAATTCTGAAAAACATCCGGAACGTCAGTACTTACTTGAAATAACTTTAATTTGTTAAGCTTCGCAAGGAAATTTCTTAAACAAACTGACGATACGTCTTAACTATTTATTTGATATTAAATTTTTCGGCTCGTCATCAAATCACTTTTCTAATCGATTGATGAAAGTAAAGATAAGACGATACCCTGTAGAAAATATATACCTATAGTTCAGGTTGTCTACGTTCAAGGAATAGCTAAAAATGTTAATAGTGTATTCGATTATAGGCAGGACCCGGTGAGGAACTGGTCCGAACAAAGCCGAAGAATCGTCGGCTCAGCCTTTGAAACTAGCCGAGAAGAAATATCTCCTTAGAAGTTAGTCGATTTCGGAGCCGTCTGTCCTTGACGGTCCACTACAGATTCAGCAGATAAATATTAGCAGGGATTTGATGAATATCGCGATTATACTCATGAATAAGTGGATGCGTACGCTGGTCGAATTTGAATACGTTGCCTTATGTAAACGAAGCACGATGTTAAGAGGTCATCAGGCAAAACTTTAGTTCAAGCGAATAAATCATTGATAATTAAGTAACGTGGAAAACTGTCGAGTTTTTGAAAGATTGCAGTATTACACTTCAATATAGAAGATGAGAACTTGAAAATCACACATTGCAAGTGGAATGTAACGGCGTTACTAAAAGGATGAAGTTGGAAGAAAGATAAATTAAATAAAAATAGACGAGAAACACGTGTTTTCAATTTTCCATTAGATCGAAATATTGCGTTAATATTTTACATATTCCCAATTTATTTTTAACTGTTAGAAAAATAAGTCATTCTTGAAGCTGCGATTTTAATTATCTGATAACTTGTTTATCTCCAGTACAGTTTAAAGTGTGATATAATACTCGAGATAATAATGTCAACAAGTACACACAAGGGAAGTAACAATGTACATAATGTAAAGTGAAATTTGAATCTTAGTTGCAAAACGCAGGTGAAGGTTCTTATTCGTCTCAAACAATTATATTTAAGTGATTGATTCGATCTATTCCTTTTCAAACATTAGAAATGCACGTGATCAACATTGTACTGTATTACATGGATTTCTTGAATTACGTATTTTATCAATGACATCATATTTTTATCCATGTTAGTTTGAAGAAATGTTTTTAAATAAATCGCAATCTTTGAAACGTCTTAAAAAAACATTAATTCGAAATAAACATAGTTCTCCAAGCAAAAATTTGTGTATAATTAAATAACAAGTACTTCTGACATTTATATTTTGGCAGAATCGTTCATAATATGGCAAATCTGCAAACTCGCTTCCCATAAATTACATCCGAGAATTGCGATTTTAAGGAAAATCACTTTTTAATAACAAATAAATCATTCTTCGTGCTCGTAAAACGTGGATTTTCCGAGGTTGAATTCCCGACAGTCCTTGGATATTACGTATCGATTTTGCCATCTGTCCAATTCAACAAACGACGACCAGTAAAAATTTCACGCAATGCTGAAAGCAGACGTTTCTGAGCGCTTAACGAAAATAACCGTTCGATTTCAAGGCTCTCAACGGCGGTAAATCACGAGCCGTTTATGTCTCCGGCGAGTATAAAAAAGCCGATTACAGAAGCGTTCCATTTCGGTTACGTGTTTATCGGTTGCCTCGATGCAACAACAAGATGCGTATTTTTAACTGAGAAATCTTGCGAACGGCGAGAAGGCGTTTCTCGAAAACAGAGGCTGACTTGTTACACGGTAGACCGAGAATATTATATATGTATGTATGTGTAATGCTTCGACGCCCGCGGGGACGGTCGCTGATTCACCGGGCAAATTAATGCGTCCCGTCAATGACGGTCTTACGATTAAAACTTTCGGGACGTGTCCCGGTAACGCGTGCAAGCGCCTGACGTTTCCACCGACACGTATTTTAATGCATGCTTAGACAATGACGTCATATCGATAAAGCCAGCCGATTACCTCATCGGTAGGCGCACACCATCTCGCGCTCTTTCCCTCTCCCTCTTCTTCTCGCTCTTTTCTCAAGACCGTCGCTCGTTTAGAGTCCACTTTAAATCTATCAGAATCTCAATCGGAGCATAAGCTTTTTAAGGCATAGACCCAGACAAACAGATCGTCTGCTCGACCGATATTTGTACAAAGTTTACGCGCCAAGGAAAGGATGATACCAAAAATAAGGTGTTACACTTAGCATGGAAGATAACGCAGGAAATATTTAAAAGCCTAGCATTTACATAGATATGCATGTATGTCTCAATGACATTTTGTATCCTCAACATAGATTCTCTACAGTGTATATATTTTCGTATACGTAGCACTTGCAGTAATGTAATATTCAGAAAAAGGGTGTAATGAAAAAAAGACTTTTATTAAAAAAAACATAGTAAAACTTAACTACACTACCTCTTCCAATTCGTATACAAAATTACTTACACTAAGTAGTCAATAATTAACAAATATACGGTACCGTCCGTCTTGCATACGTTATTTGAACTTATTCTGTTTTGAAATCCGTTTAATATCAATGTCAGTGGTTATGCAAAAATGTTAATCAAAAATAGAAGCTCCAGAAAAAATGGCATCCTAAATATTCTTTAGGAGTATATTATATTTACATAAATATGTCCAACTATTTTACTTTTTACTGTTTGCACATTCATTCCAGATTCTTCAGAAAGTTGTTAAAAAGCACTCCTCGTAATTGCTTGTTACTGTAGCCCTTGAATCCAATTTTCCATGAAACTTTCAACTCTCTATAACCCTCAATAAAGTTTAAAGTGATTTTCTCGGTAACGAGCAACATGCTTCATTTAAAAACCAGTCCAAAACGAAAAAAGTACGGTGTACAAGCAGGAATCTCATTGAGCAAAAATAACGCCCAACTAACGCAGAAGATTAAGCCTCGCGGTGCCGAGTAAGATTTTAAATATCGGGAAAAATAGTATGAATTTAAAATATGTCTCATGTACAAAAAATCGTTATAGTGAATTTTATTGTGTAACAAATAAAATGTAATACTTTTTTCTTAATCTAATTTTGCAGTGTCACTTTAATGCTGTCAAGCAAAAAACAATGTTTTTCACTAAATAAGTTCTCAGTTAAGGTCAAGGTACCTTACAGCAGGTATACGTATGTACATCAGTGTAATAATAAAAGTATCTACTTAACTCTTTTTATCTTTTAGTCCTGTTAGATAAGACCTAGCGCCGAATAGGAGGCACGAAAAAGAAGGTACGTGAGAGATTGCGGGCCTAATTTGACATAGACCATTACAAACATTTCTTCTGGTTAGCACCTAAAATGTTTTTCGTGTCTTAACAAGCGTACAAAGAACACGTACATATCTAGGCCTTTTATATAGACTCTATACTATAGAGTATTAGAGGTCAATGGGAAACTGGGTCCTAGCGTTGGTAAAATGGTTAACGCATGTCGTAATCGAATATCAACGGAAGCTTTGGTCGCGAGTCCGGTGAAACTTGTTCGCCGAAGAGCAGAAGGAGACAGAAGTAGCCGAAATACGAGGAGAAAGTATGGGCGGATCTACGGGGAACGAGTGAAGGTCAGGCTTACCCTGCTATTCCCACAAAACGTAACGTCATTCCCGCATCCTTCGATACGCCGGTTCCTATTCCCCAATGGTTGCACGGGCAAAACTATGTTTTTCAAATATCGCTCATCTCTGCCATTCTACATAACAAGAGAACTAGCGTAATAATCAAGCTGATCGAACCGAAGTCAATTCGTGCAAGTACATACTATTTGGAAAAATGAATTGTTTTCTTCTTTTACGTAACGCAAGAGATACAGCTAATTTAAAGGAACTAACAAAACTCAGCTAAATTTTACTTCTTTGCACTACGTTATAAACAGGCGCACTTTGTTTTATAAAAAAGGTTGATTATACTAACAAGGTAGACTATTTATGGAACAATTCTGTTTGAAATTCTGTTTGAAATTGTTAACAGTCATCTAATCTTGGAAATGATGCTAATGATCGGTCATCGATCATCGGTCGTCATATCGTTTGTGAATAAAGTACTGATGAATAAAGACTCAGATTACCTGGGCGATACTATTATTAACACGTCGAGTGTAACAGGCAAATGACGTGGTGTGAAGATACAACGATTTTTCCCGTTTCCACGAGAAGAGTAATCGTACAATGACATCATAGTCACTGACAGTCGAAATTACATCACGATTAGTAACCTACTAGTTTTTTGGAAAAAGAATGAATCGAGAAATGTAAGTTTCGTATTACCGTGCTATAAGGGATAAAAAAATTCGTTTCAAGAATCAGTAAGTTATTAGGAAGTCAATATTACTTTTATACAACACTCTTCTGAATATTGAGAAATCTAAATAAATAAATAATCGTGTCTTCTAACACGTTATCAGTTACTCTTTCTTACTCTTACTTTTGCTTAAAAAACAGTATCGGTATCGTGGAAAAGAAATATGTCGAGCGACGAGCGTTGAAAACCGTATTGCTAGTATAAAAATCGGCGTATCAACAGCAAAACAGTAGAACTTGAGAATTGTTCGAGACAAACGGCAACACTTCGATTTACCGTGTACAAATTTCGTCAACAAGTGGTTACGAGTAACACGTGGTGGAAACGAGCGTGCGCACTACAACTCTGGAATACCATATCGTACGAACAGTCGGTCAGTTACACCAACGAAGTAAGAATTCATTGGAAAGGTGATTCAGTGCTAAAAGGATAGCCCTTCTCGTTAATATCTAACGGCTTGTGTGTTATGTTTTTTCCAACGTGTTTCTTTATCCTCTGTTCAAGGCTTATGGAAATAAAAAATGTATGTAGAAACACAATAGTAAACATTGACACCTTAACACTTGCTTTGACACGAAAGTTAGGCAGTGGATATGGTAAATTCTGAAAGATCTAAAAGAAAATTCAAACTTTGCGTAATGTGAATACGCGCTGATGTTAAGAAAAAAACTGCAAAGCAACCAAATGTAAACGGAACACATGTATATCTAACAGCACTTCGGGATTCTTATTTTTCTTACTCTCACCATCATCACTTTATTCGATAGCGATGCCTTTATTTATTACAGGATGTTACGTTTACCTTATGCTAATATTTAAAAAGTTTTCATAAATACGGATTGTATATAGAAAAACATATGAAAACTTCCAAAATGGTCACATTATTAATTCACAATTAATTCTGCAATACATAATAATCTCCACAATGGATAATTTTAGTTTGCCATCCAAATATATTGTTTAATTTTGTATTGCTTTGTGGGACAAAGCGGTACTTCACGATGCAAAAACGTATTCACTCGTCACAGATTCGTTTCAAGGTAGCATTAAACAGGTTATATCATTGAAAGACTCGTGTTTGGGACATGTAATACAAAGCTTGATATTTACTTTGAAAATAACCTCATTATCAACCTCAGTACGTCATACCTATTGTCGGTGCGCGATAAATAACTGAGAGAGTGAGCTCACGAATTCTGATTAACTCAATTTCGTGATGTCACTCGACGTCAGTAATGCGGTCATTACTTCTATATGACATTAAATAAATTACGCTTCAATTGTACAATTGAAGCCCTTTAAAAAAATTATTGGAGCCCCTCGTGACATTAGAACAAGATTAGATATTAAAAAATATATGTATGCACATAAAAATACGGTGATTTCAAAATCATTTTGTCAGAAAAAGCGAAACTGCAGGATTTGTGAAAATAGATTTTTTCCAATCAAGTCATGTTTTAAAATACTGTCTACCTGTAGCGGTGGAAATGTGAAAGCTACTATTGACCGGATTCACTGACTCTGTTCCCAAAATTTTAAGTAGAACATACTGTATATGTTGTCTGCATCATGTTCGATGTCTAAAGTTAACGGACCTTTTACACGGTAAATTCAGTTCTCCATTGAGTTATCGTTTCAATTAAGTCGTCATTTAAACAAATGTGTAAAGGATGAAACTAAAGATCGGAACTGAAATTGAAACTAATTTGTCGCTCAATAGGAAAGCCTGAAGTTATACCATGAGTTATCAGGTGAATGAGCATGTAAAAAGATATCCCTTTGTACGTCGGTTCAATTGTACTCTCCGAGACTTTGACTACAAAGTAATGTCAAAAGATGACGTTTTCATTAGCGATTTCAATGAAATTTGTCGTAGTATGTCTATGCAAGAAATCCAATTTACAGTATTATAATCTATTTTAAAGGGCAAATGCTTTTAAAGGTTCAAAGTTTATTACAAAAACGAAAACAACGAAGATCTGAACTAACCATATAAAATGCACTTAATACAATATCTTTATTTTTACGTCGTTTGAACTTTTGTTATCTTTCTTCTTATGATTTGTAAAAACATTCGATGATCCTGATAAGCGTTCAACCGGTCACCGTTGTTATCAAAATACCCACTTAATCAGATCGAAACTACACTGCAAAGAATAGAGTGACATGCAACAAGATTGGAAAATGTAGTAAGAAACAGTGGCGAATGGAAATCTTTTGTTGCTTCTCAAAAAAATAAAATAAGAGGCGAAGCCCCTTGGATTCTCGAAGAAGAGAACTTCTATTGTTCGAGTTGTGCGTAATACCAGGCTGGTTGCCGCCCCTCACCCGGGCAGCCAGGGCGACGATCGATCCGCGACTCCCTCGGTATCCTCTAGAATCGCTTTCATATCCCTCTGACTATTCGAGAGCGCGAAAGAGGGAGTAACGGCTACATCTACTCTATCTTGTAAAATTTTCGATTTTCTACCTCACGATCGGCCCGTTAGGTTCGTGTGCTTCTGGTACTTCGTACAAGATGAAGAATACAAAAATATATGAACAGAATAGAATAGTCAAGTTATTCCATAACATCGCCTTCGGTTGGTCCTATTATTCTTGGGGGAACGAAATTAAACTGCCACGCTAGACGGCACGACGCGCTCATTCTGTTCACCAGTCTGCTCGTGCAGTTTTCATAAGACGAATCAAAAAGCTAGCCGCACTTGAAAGTTGACTCCCCGAGCAGACTTTCCGCTATACGGAAGTGAATCGACATGCAAAATTAACAAACCGCGTTCTTGCCACCGTCTCCAATTCCGCACAGTAATCACTCTCGACTACACTCGACCGGTTTTTGCTTCATCTTTAGACACAGCACATCGATTTTTATCCGACACTATTCACGCACAGGAGCTTTGGTAGCTTTCGCTCGACTGGGCTAAACTTAAATTAAAGAGCCTATAAAAATGCACCGTTACATTTCTTTCTAATGTATGAAAAAATAACTATGAAAGAATTACCAATTTTGAAAAATTCACGAAAGTTTTATAATATATCTTTTTTTATAGTTCCTGTAACTTCTACCACATTAAAATATAAATTTGATATTTCTAACAAAGTCACTACAGCAAGCATTTCTAAGTAAGTATATATAATATATAATGACCTTTATACTTTTTTAACCAGTCATTTATTTATATATATTTCAAGTAAATCGACTTTGTATCAATTTTAGTCAAGTCCATTGTTTTTTCTGAACTATACTAACATACAATATCTTATACGCATCTGTTATGTCATCACAGAAAAAGCCATCATAGGCATTCGAATAACTGTTAAACTTATACAACAGACGGAAGCAAGATGAAAATAAATATCGACCAAATTCCACTGTATGAGTCACACATTTTCAAAGAATGAGTAAAAGGAATAACTGATTAATTAAGTAATACAAATTCAGTGTACGATCGTGTACGGTCTTTCCGCATTTCTTTGTCTCGTATTTCGGGAGCAGTCATATCTGATGTTATCGATATTAGTGTCAGTGTCAGTAACGTGAAATCCCACTCGACTGACATTTCGGTATCAAAGTGTCTGTTAATATTGTACGAATCGTGATACAACCCCACGGTTATACACGACTATCATCATTTACCGACTGAATACTGTTCGATCCAGTTTTTACTTCCGGTTATTGCATTTCTGTTCCATGTTAAGCTTTAAACACTACAATATTCACGAATTTTCAATCAGTATTTTCTTATTATTTGTTTTATTTGTTATTATTTGTTTAATATTATTTATTATATTTGTATATTGAATACGTATTTTAATGTGATACAACGTTTCACAAACTTTCAAATGGCTGAACAAAAAAATAAAAATAAAATATCGAGTACATTCAGCCATCATAACCTTTTGAATTTAACTTGATTTTTTGTATTATCTCTCTCAAAAAAATATTAGAAACTGTATAAGCACAATTATATAATAGGCATTATTTCTAAATTTTCCAACAATTTCACTTTTATTCAAAAGCAGTAGTTGTTATATAAGAACACGATTGCTGTAGCCGCGTAATATGCAAAACAATCTAAATCGCGTCTCCAATAAAAATGGCCACGGGGATATTAAAAGCCCAGTGCATCTGTTTTATGAAGAGCAATCGGTAATACGTTAACTCGAAGCTAATATTCAAACACTCTATCGAAACACGAGTGGCCCTCTGCACTTGAGATTGCCTTCTTTCGTCGCGTCTCTTTTCTAGTTATACCTTCTTGATATACGTCACTTTCTCTCGGCTCACTTCGTTCTGGCGAACCTCGCACGCACACTAATAATGCTAAAAATAAAAGTACTCCGACTACGTGTGTTCGCATGAACATGCCACTCAAGTAAGCAATGAATTCGACGACCTACACCGCCAGATTGCAAACGTTTCAACATGATTGTACCAGCTGTGGACCATGGATATATTGTTGACATTACCCATTAAGCCGGTGCTTTTAAATTCCTGATTTCTTCGAAACATCAGCAATCGAATCCGATAAGGCAAAAGTTTCATAGTCACTATTTTCTCTTACGTACTTTATGCACATCTAGTAACTTTTTTAAGAAATAAAAAATTATCCGACGATCTGAATAAATGAATTTATTGTTGGAATGTCCCATTAAACCGACGTTTCTTAAATTCCTGATTTGCCAAAAATATCAGCAAGTGGGTGCCGTCAGTAATATCTTTCGTAGTCTCTAACCTTTTTTGCAATCTTTATACGCCTCCAAATATTTTTTTTCATCAGGCCGAAAATGTTCAACAGTCTGGATGACAGAATCCCGCGAGAATTTGTTCATTGGTTACGTATTCTGTTAAGGTCTTTAAAAAACGTACAAAACTATTTGTAATGGGAAAGGTATGTATGTTACGCATCCATGATGCTCCCACTATCATATTTATGTCACCCAATGACATTGAAACAATTATGACCGTGCAGTAATCATTGCTGAATGATGCGGAGGAACTGATGAAAATTATGTCGACTGGGGAAGTTGTCATCGCATAACTCAAAGGACGGTGATGATGTCACAGGTTGCTTAGCGGTAAGAAATGCGTCACGTATTTATGAGCAATATTCTCGTTCTTCCGAAAGTTTAACGCTGGCCACACGTTGGATCGATATAATATATCGATCTCTGCTTGATTCTTTTGTATCCCGTTGTTTTCTGCTTTTTAAATAATAACAACTCAATTGAATGTTTGAAATTATTTGAATATTTGAATTTGCCACAAGAAGAAACATTAATCAGTTCATCATTTTTTTTAAATTTCATTTTTAGAATTAAAAAAATTTTTTTTTAATTTCATTTGATTAGGTAGCAAAACAGCCTTATGCTGAACCTCGCCTTTTGCATACAACAAGTCTCAGAAAACACTTCTTTTCTCCATGTTACTGTGTACTATCCTCATGTAATTGTGTGCAATAAAGACGTTATTAAATTAAATTAAATTAAATTTTCGTAATTCTCATACTGCAAAAGATGCAAAATTTATACGTGTAGAACATAAAAAGCATATAAAAGTATATGGACAATATTAAATAAATATCAATATAAAATAAGTTTTCACTGACAGCGATCAATTGCACCGTTGCAGTATACTTTCAACAAATGAGGAAATTATTTCATGACCATCAAATCAATGTATATAAAATAAAAGCTGAGAAAAAACTACGGAGTCCTTTAAAGGTGATTCACTCGATAGAATTGATTATTTGAAATCATTGACACATTCTGCAAAAATTTTGCTGTATCTAAAACTCGCAATGCACACGTTCATTAAAATTTAGCACCACACGTACGAAGGTCACATTTTTGCGAGATTATTCATATCAATACTTATTAATGAACTATTTATGAAATTAGTGATATAATTAATTACATTAATGAAATATTAATGAAATATTTTACTTCTGCAATAATTTGTAATTTATATTTAATCATCGATATTACTTACAATTAGTAGAAACATGAAAACGTAAAAATAATCTCATGTCTCTTTAAAAGAGCAGTTTTCATTGCACCGTAAATTAAATTTTGTGATCACTATAAATGCCCACTGTATGCACGTAACATTCGAGATAATAATTGTCTGAAGATCTGAATTATGACAATATCATACTATAGTAACTTTACAATCGCTTAGTATCAAAATACAGACCATTCAAAAATATTCTAATACATAAAAATGATCGCGAATAATAAACGATATTATCAAAAACGGAAATGATAGTGCATGCCAGTACTAATAGACGTTTAAGGGTTTCAAGATTGAACGGATTTGCAACACATCAGTGTCATGCTTTTAAGGAACTAAGAAAATTACTGGGGATTATTTGAACAACTATTACAGTCCTCCTATTAGCATTTTAAGGATGTAGCTAATTGATTACTTTGTCGACCTAAAAAAACGAGTCGCCTTTCAGCCATCCCCTCTCCCTATCTAAAAATTCCAATTTACTCGATTATCGTACAAAAGAAACACGCGTACAGGTGTCATCCAAATCACTACATAGGCCGGTCAAGATTACTAAACTGTGGAAAAATTCACAAGAATTAAAGGATTTAGTTCCACATGCCTTTTCAAGTTTTCAGCAAAAATGGAGT
Organism: Hedychridium roseum; assembly: GCA_963989215.1. NCBI lineage: Eukaryota > Metazoa > Arthropoda > Insecta > Hymenoptera > Chrysididae > Hedychridium > Hedychridium roseum. The sequence continues at coordinate 8,317,395 of OZ022313.1, read as the reverse complement.
AATGCTTATATTGTATGAATTTCTTATGTTTTAAAGCCGTTTATAACCTTGAAACTTTCAAGTTGAAAGTTGACAAAACCATTTTTCGGACGAGGAATTTTACTCGTCTATACAATATTGGGAGACGATGATCTAGAATAATACCACCAAACAAAAGAAGAATGACTGAGGGAGGTAGATTTAGTGAAAATACAGTGCACGACTAAAAACCGTATTCTTCTTCTTCTTCGAAACAGTTAAACGAAACCTCTGAGGCACCTACTAATTGTAATCCCTAGAGTTATTAGCTCCCGTACTGAGTGTTAGTGAAAAGTTTGACAAACAAACAATGATTCTTGCATGAAACATAGCGGCAGAAGAACGTATCCTGATAAGAATTTGCCGGTCATCAGGATCTATCGCATTGGTCGAACGATGGAAGGTAATGAGTTAAATTTTTCGCCTGAGCGGAATGTGTATAACATAAAACTCACCGATGTTGACGATGCGTATGCCTTGATCGTCGAGGAACTTTAGGGCCACGGACACGTTCTCGAGTTTCTGGGAACGGAAGGTCGGCCTCTTGTTGTGTTTGGGCAGCTGCTTTTGCGAGAGGACCTCGATGAGCCCGATGAGCCTGAGCCCGTCGGACAGGTCGCACTCGAGGTCACCGATGTGCTTGTTCACCACTTTCAGGTGTTCGTTCGCCCATCTCGTGAAGGTATTTTGCTGAATACGCTTCCACTCCGCGTCCTCGGCCAGTTCGCGCTCGAACATTTCGTCCTCCTCTTCCTCTGCCGTCTCGCAGTTGACTGACTTATCATTCTCATTCATTTTATCGGCCGGCTTTGCTCTACGGCGCTACGGGATAAACCTTTCCTTGTGGTCGTGAGAACCTCTGCACTTGTGCTAGTTACTAGCGCGATCACCCTGGAATCAAGATTCCGTATATGGATATGTTCACCATGCATGTGGTAGTAAAAGTGATTCTCCCAGTGTGCGTAAAACATCGTATGTGTGTGTCTACATCGTCGTGTGAGTGTTTTTTCACGTACAACCTGTGACTACGGTAACGCCAATGTATATGTCTTCTTTCTACGCATGCGCCTGTTACTCCATCGCGCCGGTCAGCTGGAGAAACGGCAATTGCGCGATCTTCAGAATAGTACTGGAATTTTACTTGAAGTGACACGGTCGAATATGTTTGAGGTACGTATCGAAAACGGCTCATACATTATCCAACAGAATGACAACTTAGACTTTCGTCTGATCTATCAAGCCTGTTTCAAGAAGGACATTAACTATAGAATACAACATGGACATGTTGGCATGGTAGGGCACATATCAAGTTCATAATTAGCAAGTGTACCATATCAAGGTGTACAAATCTATATTCGTGCGCATACAGTGGGATCAATTGGATTAACATTGTCAACATGGTAAATCCTGCCACGCGTCACACAGGGTACTTATGTTAGCTTTGACTTTGAAAGATATCTCAGCTTGAGCTTAACATGCTGGCGCTTGCAGCTTTCACACTGTCGAACGGTGCAACACCACTTCCCGAAACCAACATGTTCGACACCAACGTGAATAATGTATGAGCCGATAAAGATACGACCATGTAAAAAGTACTATACAAAAGCGTTACGTCTTCAGTTAATAATAATGTAAGTGGTATGCACGAGAGTTATCCACAAATTCATACCAATGTCATTCGCATATTATATATAAAAATATTTCGAATTAACAGAGTTCCAAACTGAAATCCACTTTGCGTACAGCTTTTTCTTAGTTTCCTTGTATGCTGACAAAATGGAAATACAATTTTATCTTCCAATGTATCTTTGTGTTAAATCAAGTACATACATGTAAATATTTCGACGCACGGCTTAAACTTTTTAATACGCATATGCTTTACATATTTTACTATACAAATCACAGTGCACTTCTATAAGAAAACTGCCACTAAGAAAAGCGAAGCGATAAAAATAAAGAGCAAGCACACATCGATTGTACAATAAGTATTTTCTGAAGAAAAAACTCATTGCAATTAACTTGCAACTGAATTGAAAGTTAAACATATCAGTGAAGAGCTTCACTTCAGAAGCACATTTCAAAAGTACATTTATTTAATTCTGATTTGATGTAATTGATTTAGAGAAAATATTTTACTATACATAAATATGTGTACTCATTCTAAAGGACTGGCTTGTGTAAGTTTCCTGGTAGTAATACTTTCTAGCGCATTAAAACAAAACTACACTGTTACTACTTGTTAGTAGCCATGTCCTGTACCATATTTCCTGTATACATATACGTATGTAAATAATTAGTTCATAGGAAATGTATGTGTAATACTGACTGGTATCAGGTGAAGCTGCACTTGCGCGATCTTCAAATAAACGTTGAATATCACACAGGATCCCCAAGAATCCAAATCTTTAGCTTCCTTCCTCCTGGCGAAGCTCTACAAAAAATCAACATTTTTTATTACTAAACAATGAAAATATAGCATGTACCTGAATTATCGCTAACATCTTAAATATCTCTGTTGTTTTTGACAATAGCTCAAAATGTTTCGGGACAAAGTCGCACAGGTTGAAGGAGAGAAGTCTGTGATACAAATATTATTTTTTTCAATGTTATTTATCTCGAAATACCCAAGGATGTCATTTTTTTATTCAAATAAAACTACATATTTTTTTTTATAAAACGTTGCAACTGAGACTAACATAATTTGGATGATCTACAACATGATCATAAAATAATCTTGGGCTCGAAAAATACTCTACTTTCAGTGTGTATTTAGGAGATTTTAACTTTTTGCCCGTTTGCCAACCTTCAAGAAAATGGAGGTCTTTAAGATGTTTATGAATAATGGGACATTTATATAACATTTTAATTGTCAACACTTAATATAAGTATCAATAGTCAGTTTGATTCTAGTGCTTAGCAACAAGCCAACAGCCTACCAACGGATTTGTTGTTAAAAAGACTTCAAGATACTCAGAATTCCGTTCCCGACATGTTACAAGAAATTTTCCTTATTTACTTATTAACTTTGTTGTATTTAACGCGAGTAATGCGTGTTAAACTTTTGGAATCAATTTGAAATTTCTTCTAAAAGTCGCAATTATTGTTGTTCGAAAGAAAAATATCTTAATACTTGTTTTATTGCAATGCTTTTAAAGGCTATTCTATTGTCTATTCGCATTTTTTGTTCGAGGAGTGCATTTCACCATGATGTATTATCAATTTCCTGAGGAAGTGGTACACCTTATTGTATAAACGTCTACAAATACAATCTTAAATTATCTTCGACTATTACACATTTATAACAAAACTCTGTAACAAATTAAAAATTATGAACGTTCTAAAAAATCTGACATAATATAAATTATGTAAATATGATCACACGTTTACAAGTGATGCACACGCTTTTGATCATTGACACCTTACTAATAACATGTGTAGTACACAGAACAATCATAACCAGATTCAACTGAATCAAATAATGATTGAACCAAATCATATTTAGTTCAATCAAAACTAAAATATGAAATTTAGTTATGTGATGATCTACATCTAATGCAAATTTATGCATGTAACGTGAACAGAAAACCGACATACAATGTTCAATGTACGAATCATTATAATGTATTACATCATGTCTATATATATTGTAATTTGAGTAATATTGTTTAAACGCAGACCATGTGCAAAAGTGACAAATTCGATATTTTCAAGAATCAAGTCGATTTATTCTTCAGTCTAAAGATAAACCATGAGCGAAAGAAAGTAAAAAAGATTGTTGGGTTATATTACATTTCCCATGTTTCAAATCGACGTAACATTAATATTTTTTCATACATTTTTAACTTCAAATACCAAACTCAATAATTACACTGCTAATTTGGTGATATATGGAAATTAAAGCTGATTGGAACTTATTCACCCAATATTATTTGTCTCCATATACGTGTGCTTATGTTTAACAAACAAGATAAATAAAAATATATCAATTAATAGTTAAGCTTTTTAATTTCCAAAAAAATTATTCATTATTAATTTATCATTAATTGACTGCTTGTCATGTAAAATAGTTATAACCATCAATGTTTGGCTGACGAACAGTCTGATATCCTTTAAAAATGTTTAATTAATGATCTGTCACAACACACTGACAATTTTGTGGTGTACTTCTTAACGATGTGTAAAGTAGCGATAAATAGTTGCTAAATGCATTGTATTATTTTCATCGTATTGTGTATCATTATGTTTACATGAAAATGACATGAACAACGTTACGTTCAAGTTCACACACGTGCACGAAGAAACTGCCCCACCTCAACGTCTTCTGCGTTTAGCCTATCTATAAATAAAATTACCTAATTATAAATAGTGACGCGATTCAATAAATCTCGCGAGAAGCAACATTTTTTTCCGTGCTTTTCGATCGCCCACGTTTCGGAATTTTCCCGAAAGTCGATTTTTATTTTAGTAGAGTTATAAGAAGTGAATAATGTAGAATTAACCGAACTTAGTTTGTGATAGCGTAGTATGTATTAAGCGGTGATATTATTATATTTATCATTATTCCATGTAATTCCATGTGTATAATTATTTTGCAATGCGAATTTTAAAACTACGATCGTAACTGACAAGTTTTATGAAACAGTATCTTCATAGGTACAGGTTGTTATAGGAATATCTATTAATGTTGAAAGAAGTTAATGCACATTATAACAGAGGTAAAATATTCAATATTCACATACTAATATAACATATTTGAATATCCCGATTGAACAGGTTTGAGCAACTAGATTCACATAAACAAATTTATAAGAAAATCGCACCAAATTTGGAAATTTATAGTTTATCAAGGTTTTCTAATTACTCTATAAAATTTTGATTAGCACAATACTGCTGTGGAAACATTTCTTAAAGATATTTAAAAAGAATGAATCCTTCTTCAGTAAACGCGTACTTCCATTTCATGAATGATTTATTTTTTGATATGTTACAGAAACTTAAGGGTTATGCATAATAATTGAAATACTTCGTAATTCATAATGCGAGGCAGATATAATGAAAGGTGCGTAACATTTTCTTTCGCAGCCCGTAACTGTGAAAGCAGACAAATATAACATTTTCATGCATCGCAGCGCACATGGATGGGGCTCATTGCCAAAGTATTTTTGAAATCATTCTTTTCCCCTGTTTCTTCGGCTTTACATAGCTGGCCTACATTCCCCTACCCGATTCGCAAGAATATCGTTCCTCATTCAACAAAATCTCGATCCTACGGACTAACTGTCAATATATAAACATTATAGTACTCATAATGTTTGTCAAAATATTAATTTTTATGAGTTACCGTTAACGAGCATGCAATACTTTAGCTATAACGTATCTAATCATTTTCATAGAAAATTCTCATTAATGTAACTTGTAATAAACGTATTATGTATGACTACACCAAAACTATAGTAACTTTTCTTGCATGCAGAAATTAATTCTGCAAGAGAGTAATTTACCTCGAGTTTCTAAAAAGCATTTTTGTTAAATCACCGCAGTTTTTTAAACACTTTGACGATTCTGCCGTGGATCAAACTATACATCAAAATCGTTGTACAACCGAGAAATTTGAAAATCTGTTGGTCCTACACTCCATTCAATACAATCGTTGAAATAAGGAAATGTTTACAAATAGATGCTATACCGTGACTTCTACAGGAGCGTGAAACATTGATTGAAACAGAAAAGTGTGATCCACTTTTAGTTGATAAGCTAAGTTAACGAAAGTGGCACGTAATGATGTTTGAGAAATAAATCTCTCAACATACATAATAGCATTTCGTTTTAACACCTTATCTTCTTGGAGGCTTATTTTTGAAAATTTGTCATATACCAGCTTGATCCACTTAGCTGCTGGTTTAAAATTACCTGTTAATCCGAGATGTTCGAAATGAGATAAACAGTAGAACCCGACGTGTCCAGCACGCGCCGACTGTTTCTCCGTATCTCCTTCGGGGATTCTTATCCTCAGCGTCACGACACTCAATGGAATATCTCACAGTGTATAGCGGCGACTGCGGCGCGCACTTGTTGCCATCGATGACACTCGGTGCACGATCACCGGAAAAAAAGAGACGACGGCGATTTCTCGGCGTAAAAACACGTTTGATCACGGTGATTTACTGACGTTTACTGGCGCCGAAAGTCCGCGCGGGAGAGCACACATTCAACTCCCTTAGAGAGCGAGAAACTGCCCCGTGTGCCTCGTCAACTCCGTCCAAGAATAGTTCGAGACGTTCTGCTCCCTCTTTACACCACTCTCCTCTCTCTTTACTTATATATGTGACTCGCTCCGAGGAAGGGACCTTATGACTAAATTCTCGATTTTTAGAATTTCCCACTTCTCGTATCATTGAACTCTACTTTTAGATAAAACACGTCACAAGTTCCTTATCTTTCGAATTGCAGAAGTCATAAACCATTGGCGAGAATTAATTGTGTTACAGTCATTTTACTTTCTCAAAAAATGTGCAGATGTGCTTGATCTTTAAATACGTTCTTTCTCGAAAAATTGATATTGGTTATAAGTCTCCGTTATTTCAAGTTACTTATAAATAATGAAGTTTTATTACAGCGATATATTGATTTGCTCATCTTCATACTTGTATATCAGGAATGCATAAGTATGTCTGACAATGAGTCTCATATTTGCTTCTTTATCGCCCTTTTGTAGAATTTTTTTATTTTATCTCTGTTATGTATCTTTTCTTTATCCCATCTTTTGCGACGCATTAATTTCTAGTAGTTTCTAGTAGTAGTAATTTCTAGTAGTAGAAAGATTTAAATCTTTGAAAAAAAGGATATAATAGAAATTACCAAATTTGTGTTATTATTGTATCAAATAACAGTTTTGGAAATCTATCGGTCAGACTAACTACAAATGTAAATCAATGTCACTTTTGTACAATATTTTTCAAACATAATACTAGAGAATATTTTTTAATAAGACCAGTGAATTAAATAAATATGATCCTACTGAAGTTGTCATTCTTTTACTCATATCCCCTTTCTTAACCAGTGAATTTACAACGGTTAATAGCAAATTCACAGAAACAAAGAGAAACTGAACATTGTATATCCTACTTCGTGTATTCAAATTGAATTTGTCTTACTACAAAAACGTAAAATATTTAAATTTTTTCAGAGATTTTCGATGGTTTCAGAAATTTGTTTAACAATACCTGCACCTTAAGGCAAATACTGCAAACTTTGGAAAGAAGTTTCAAATTGTAACTGCATAAATGACTTAACAAGCTAATTTTTATTTAAAGTCGAATTAAAGAAATAATTACCTGAAAAGAATGGGAGAGTCATTTAAAGAATTAAAATTTGTTATAGTTGTCTGCAGTAGAAAATGTTTCGTTCAATACATTTGAAAACCGTTATATGTGCTGAAAATGACGAAATATATTTTTATATACTTAGCAATTATAACCAATTTTTAAATTCACTTTTACAAAAAGCTATTAAGTTTCTCCGTGGTGGCTTTTTAATTGTGTTTTAATAAGTATGCCAAATTTTATTCTGAGAAATGTGTAATAAGAGAGAAAAAGTTATAGTTATTTTGTTCATTAGAAGAGATAAAGAAGTTTTATCAAGGTTTTCTATTCTTTTTCCTTTGTATATGCGTGGAACTATTTTGAAAATCTGTGAGGTTTGTTTTTCGCCAGCACCTTTCTTCTTCGTGTCTGACCCTTACTCTTTCGTAATCACTGATTCATGCCTGTTGCCATCTGTACCGTTTCGTAATCGCTTGATTATTTATAAAAGCTGTTTTTTTCTGTTTCGTGCATTTCTTCGCTAAAAATTACATCTTCTTTTTCGTTCACGTCATGTTTTGTATAAAACATATGGTCGCTATATCTTCAATTTGCTTTAAAAACAGGGTCATGATATTATAATAGTGTAAATATCATTGAATATTAAGGTATAATTATATCGTAAAAGTTTATTTAATCCTTATAATGCGCCCTTAATTATAAAATATTATCTGTACTAAAATACGTATATAGATTGGCAGTCAAACATAGTTAAAGTAGAAAAATTTTTTAAATTACAGTAGCGGTACAAAAATATTTTCAGGAGCGAACCTTTTACGTTGTTAAAAAGGTGACTGGGATTCTTGAAATTTATGAGTAATCAACCAAACCGAGGCATGCTTTCATCAGAAATTTAAGTTTGCGCTGCGATGACGACTCGCATCTTGCTTTGAAAGCCCATTTACAGAACAGTGAGATACTGCAAAGTTAGGATGTCGTGCACCACGTGTTGGAGCACTGTTGTGACCCAGAAAGAATCATCCGCAAGGTACACGCCGTTGAGCGTTGCAGATCGCCTTTGGATACGAGTTAAAAATTGACGACCATATAAGGATCCAGCCAGGTGAATCAAGCGACCGTCTGAATTGCCAATCGACTCCCCTTGCCGCGAAGAGCTCTACATGTACGTATCAGGCCTCGAGATTTTCCATTCTGGAGTGACACTCCAATTAACCGTATTATATTTGTTACTTCAATCGAAAATACATCCGCGTGAAAAATTCATTTAAAAGTTTTGCTAGAATGCACTTGCACGCTATCAATTACATGATGCGATATTATTAATTGCGATGTTCATGAAATAATACGTATATTTGTTTTAAGAATATGATTTTATAAAAAATATCGTATCTCATCTATCTCATGTAGCATAACATTTGAGTATAATTATTTCTGTTTCCTGTATTGGTGTATTTCATAACTATTTTCAGGCAACAGTAGATTCACGAGTTATCTGCACAATTTAAATGTGAAATAACTATTCGACAAGGATAGATATGAAAACCATGAAAATGGGAATACGTCAATAATTGCGATTACTCTGGAAATTAATGAACAATCGCTGTTGGTAATTTAGTTTTACGTAGAATATTAAGTCATTATCGTGAAAATGTTTAATATCTTACAACATGGCACTTTAATCACCTGTAAACTGAGTCATTAATGCGTCGGACGACGATTCACACGCTGCACCACTTTCTTAATTGTAGTGAGTACCGATAAGAGAAATACGAAAAAATATACCCGGTTTTATGAACTATATTCTGATTTTAAGCGCTGAATATCGCGTAAATCAACTTCTTAAATAGGGAATCAAGTATGATAAAAACAGACGGGACAAGTCTCAATACGGGCATAGAAGGTCAAACTTCCACGAAGCAACCATCTAGAAATAAGATGTAAAATAAATTCGTCATGCAACGTCCCGATTATGCATTACCGAACCAATGTACTAAATGAAATAAAATTCGTTATTCTTATGTGCTGTTTCATATAAATGTATTTATAAAAAACGAACGTAACATTTCATTACAAAGTATAGGTAACATATGAAAAGAAAGGATTAAGTAATGCAATAGGTACACCTGATCAACTGAATGCAGACAAATTTCTGGTATTCTTATAGCACGATCTTAAAGAAGATATTATTTGAAAGAAATATTGATCATCGCACTGAAAAGCAAGAATTTCAAGAATCTGTGATGCAGTTAATCCCGTTTTCAATGTGCAATCTGGCAAACATATAAACAACGTAGCTACAAAATACAGTTAACTGTAGTAATAAAAAAGTATTAATTATATGATATAAGTATTAATTATTTTATGTTATTTGACAACATTATAACATACCAGAGATTTGAACGTGCTATTCAACTATAGTGTAATGCAGAACCACAATACAAATTTGTAAGAAAAACCAAGAAAAAAACTTAAACATATACAAGATACAAAAACTACGTTAACGTAAACATGTGTAACAGATGCTTTTTTAGAAATACGAGATATCCGAAAGCGTTACTGTTTATAAAATTTACATCTGTGAGAACAACTCCTCGGAAGACCATGTCATGTCTTAATTTTATGAAATGTCTAGAAACAATTGCCCCCCTTGTATTGTACTATTTTCTACTCCCTTACATTCCAAGTTGTGAAATCCCCAGTCTTCAAACATATGTGTCAGTCATACTTTCATGACTTAATAGAAGCGACAGCTTTTTTTGCTGCTTCATCTAAGTCACCAGCTGTAAGTATTGGTAAGCCAGAATCGGACAGAATCTTCTTTGCTTCTGTAACGTTGGTCCCTGTATAAAATAAGTTACTTTTTTTAAACGTCACTTATCTAAACTATGGTCATGGAGAACCCAAAGTTATTATTATACTCGCCTTCTAATCTAACAACAAGCGGTATTTTCAGTCCCAAATTCTTTGATGCCGCAATAATACCCCTTGCGATCGTTGCACAGTTCACAATGCCTCCAAATACATTTACAAGAATGACTTTAACTTTCGGATCTATATAGAAAACATATAGAACATAATTATATAAGTCTTATTTATTATTTTTCAAAGCTATTTCCGAATAATACCTTCGCTAATAATTCTGAACGCTTGATAAACTTGGTCTTCTTTCACATTTCCACCTACATCCAAGAAATTAGCGGGGGAACCTCCATTTAATTTAATAATATCCATGGTGGCCATTGCTAAACCAGCACCATTTACTAAAAACCAAATATATGAAAAAAATTAATGTATGCATTTTGAAATACAACTAGCCTAACCAGCTAATATATCATGATAAACTGATGATAGGATAAATTATACTTGTATAACATTTTGTAGAAGCATGTACCATAACAATATGTACATTAACAAGTCACTTATTAAATGTTTTGTCATACGTATAAAGTTACTTAACATTTTTAAGTGAAATAATTTTTGAGAGTATACAATTTTCAATGAATGCTATTAGATTTAGAAAATTTAAATTTTTTATCCAGATATATTATGAAAAGCTGGAAAGTATTAACTCTTTCCTCTTTCCACGATGTTAACCAATTCTAGTGGAATACTTTTAGCCAAGTGTGACTTCCTAGCAAGATTATCACGTATGAAAATTATATACCTAGACATCCTATATTCCCATCCATGGCAATATAGTTTAAGTTAAAATGAGAAGCATCCACCTCTCTTGGATCTTTCTCACTGACATCCTCTAATGAGAAAAGATCTTTTTGCCTGAACTGAGCATTATCATCAAAGGAAATTTTTGCATCTACTGCAATCACTTGCTTATCTGTGGTTTCAACTAAAGGATTGATTTCCACTTGCAAAGCATCTATGTCTACAAACAGCTTCCATAAGTTCTTCAGTTCAAAAATAGCTTTAGCTTGAATTTCTGGATCGATAAAGCCTAAGAATTCACTGACATCCTTTGCAATGCTGTCATCAATGCCATAATAAATATCCAAAGGAATGGTCTTGATCAGTTCTGGCGTCTTCTCTGCAACAGCTTCAATATCCATGCCACCTGCTGGAGAAGCAATCAGCACAGGGCCATTGTGCGTTCTATCCATAAGAATACAAATGTATGTTTCACGAGCTATATTTACTGATTCTGCAATCATAATTTTTTGTACTAGAATCCCATCTTTCGATGTCTGTTTTGTAATGAGACGATGTCCGAGCATATTTTTGACACATTCCAATACAGCTAAACGACTGTAAAAAAAGAACAAATGTAGATAGTTAATCATGATCAAACTGGACTTATAATCTCATATCTTACACTAAAATGTTAAGCATTGTGTGTTTTGTGTAAAGTATATTTTCTTACTCTTTTGTCAGGTGAACACCACCCTTAAAACCATTGTCGAACCAGCCTTTTCCTCGACCTCCAGCCAGTACTTGTGCCTTAATCACATATTCATCTGCATCTGTATAGAATGTAGAATACTAGTTAAATAGTAATAAAATTCAGACTAAAAATGTGCAGAAAATGAACTCATCTGATAACAGTATTTATAGTTAAACCCCTGTAAAAGCCACAAACGCATGCAAAAAATTATGTAAATCATTAAAAATGCCGGAACTTGTAAATTGATTTTAACATGCAATAAAACAGTGTAGAATACTAACGGAAGTTATCCAAAACAGTATTTGCCTTGCTTAAATCATCCACAATTGCAAAGTTCTGTACAGATACCCCGCAATCTCTGAGAAGTTCCTTGCTCTGATATTCCAAGAGATTTAAATTTCTCACATGAGTCCTCGTAATTTCTGAACCTCTCTTAGTAGCGCGTACGAATTGAACAGGTTTACGGCAACATATTCGCAACATCTTTAACCTCAATATGTAAGTCCAAAAAAATGCTCTATCTGTTCGACAGAAATTAGTAAATCACTTATAAATAACAAATTTTCCTCACTCGATATTATGTTTCCCAATTATTACTTCGTATGAAACTGTAGCTGTACGAAACACTCTTTATCAAAAAGTGGAGTGTCTACCAGATAATTACCGGCTCCCTCAAGATCATCTACTGAATTTTGCTCTTTTTACAACAGATAAACTATTTTTATCACGTAGATATGATATGCTGAACACATAAAGCCGTTCAAACAAAGTTTCGTCTTTTAAACAACAATACACATCTAAATACCAGCGTACAATTTTAAAGTAATTTATATATTTGGCGATTTGCACATTATATGAAATTTTCGGTGAAATATGTTCGAGTTGTAAACGATCGTATGCTTCGTTGGTATTTTCACCACACAGTATACTTCCCAAGTTAGCTGCATAATCAGTTCAGTCACCTTATGAATGTAAGAAAAAATACGGTACATATTTTTCTATTCAACATCTACAAAGAAAATAAAGATATAAAATAAATTATCTTAGGTAAAGTTTAATCAAGTACAGACTACCTGTTGTATACATATGTACAATCATTAGAATATGCGTAATTGTAAATGTTTTGAAATTGTTCTATGAGTTCGATTACTTGTTAAGTTTCTGTAAAATTATTAAAATTTATAGCAAAAGGTGATTTGGATAAAGTTTTCTACAACTTTGGCCATGTCGTTCCTATCATTTTACTATTTTTTTGTATGTAGTACTTTTGTTTTGCAAAAAAGGCAGTTCGAATTCTCCGCGGTGAATAAAAAAAGTTTACGTATTTATTTTTCCATTGTCAGACATTAGTAGGTGGCAGTGGCATCGTTTGAAGTGACTCGCAAATCGCCCTCATCTGGAACATTAACCTAAAACTTTGACGCAGGTACAATAATTGAACTTTGCGTGTTTATCGGGAAAAAAATATTATACCTAAAGATATGCCTGAAAGCACAAAAACTGAGGCTAAGCCAGCTAAGGAGGTTAAAAATGGAAAAGAAGAAGAAAAGTCCGAGTTGGTAAGTTAGTCAGTACGATGAATTAACATTTGGAATTTCGGTTCGCGTTCCGACGAGCAGGCATTGTTGTCTTGAACGATTTTCAATTTAAAACATCATTCCAAAAATGTATTCCTGTTTTGAAGGTAATTTATGCACTTCAGGCAGTAATACGATTGTAATTTTTCAAAACTTTTATAGTAAAAATAAGAATATTTGCCTTCCTAATTATCGTACCTAGAACTTGTCATAAAAGCCGAAATAGCATGTTTATATTTTCAAGACTATCCTATGTATAAATGTTATTGTGTTTTTTTAGTCGGAAGAGGATAAACTTCTGCAAGAAGAATTAACTCACCTAGTTGAACGCTTACAAGATCCTAACACTGCCTTGCATTATCCTGCTTTAGAATCATTACGTTCTCAAATACGTGCATCGACAACATCCATGACTAGTGTGCCAAAACCTCTTAAGTTTATGAGACCGCATTATGATACTATGAAAGCAATACATGAAAAGATGACAGATAAAAAGTCTAAAGAATTGTGCTCTGATATCATTTCTGTTCTGGCAATGACTATGGGAGAAAGTGGGGAGTGTCTTGAGTACAGACTTACTGGATCAGCCTTGGCAATAGGAGAGTGGGGACATGAATATGTTCGACATTTATCAGGGGAATTAGCCAGTGAATGGGATGAAATTTCTGGGGATGATATTGATGCTACAAGTAAAAAATTAATAGCTCTAGTTCATGAAATTGTTCCATACAATATGGCTCATAATGCTGAAACTGAAGCTTGTGATTTACTCATGGAGATTGAACGGCTTGACTTGCTAGAACAATACGTCGATGAAAGTGCATACCAAAGAGTTTGCCTTTATCTGACAAGCTGTGTACCGTACGTTGCTGATCCTGAGAACAGTACTTTACTTCATGCTGCTGGTAAATTATATCGCAAATTTGGGCAATATCCTCAAGCTGTACGACTTGCAATGCAACTTAACGACCTCCCACTTATTGAAGATATCTTCTTAAACTGTAAAGATCTGTAAGTATGGCATATTACATTAAAAATGATCCAAACTATCTCCACTGACATATTACAAAACTGTTAGCAGATTCTAAATAAAGACAGTTTACTTGTTCCCTCATTAAAACTGTTCCACCTGATGTTTTTTACATTTTAGAAGTCTATGAATAAAATTTCACTACACAAAATCATTGCGAATAATTTTTGATATTATTAATTTCCAATATCTAGGATGGACAGTTGATAAAAAGAGTACAATTTTGAGATTAAAACAGTTAACATCACACATCTGAAATATATTGGAAAACGGGAAAGCGTATTCTGTGTAATATGTTTTTGGGTAGGGAATAGCAAGGATTATTCGTGTAACTAACCATTCCATTTAACTTGAAACAGACTGCTATAATTACACTCTTATTTTTCAGCTCTGTACAGAAGCAATTAGCTTTCATGCTTGGCCGGCAACAAATATTCTTAGAGTTGCCAGAAACTACACCGGAATATGACGATCTGGTCGAAATCATGTCCAACTCTCATTTAAACAACCATTTCCTCAACTTAGCCAGGGAATTAGATATAATGGAACCGAAGACTCCAGAAGATGTATACAAATCTCACTTAGAAAACTCACGACCACCATTTGGAAGCGGCCAAGTGGATTCGGCTAGACAAAATCTCGCGGCGAGTTTCGTTAACGGTTTTGTTAATGCAGCCTTTGGGCACGATAAGTTGCTAATTGACGATGGAAATAAATGGTTGTATAAGAACAAAGAGCACGGAATGCTTAGTGCTACAGCATCGCTTGGATTGGTCCTCCTATGGGACGTGGATGGTGGTCTCACTCCCATAGATAAATACCTTTATTCCGGAGAGGATTATATTAAATCTGGAGCTCTGTTGGCCTGTGGTATAGTAAACTGTGGTGTGAGAAATGAATGCGACCCAGCGTTGGCGCTTCTATCGGACTACGTATTGCACAGCAGTAATACCATGCGTATAGGAGCAATTGTAGGCCTTGGATTAGCTTATGCAGGCTCTAGAAGGGACGCGGTAATGGGTTTGTTAACACCAGTCTTGAGCGATCCAAAATCTAGCTGGGAAGTAATCGGTGTGGCAGGTCTTGCCCTTGGAATGGTCGCAGTTGGTTCTTGCAGCGCGTATGTTACCACAACCATTATGCATACATTGATGGAAAAGTCCGAGTCCGATCTGAAGGATACCTACGCACGGTTTTTGCCGCTCGGTTTGGGACTCTGTTTTTTGGGTAAACAAGAAGCTGCCGAGGCGGTAATAGCAGCCCTGGAAGTTATTCCAGAACCCTTCCGATCAATGTCCACCACGCTAGTGGAAGTATGCGCTTATGCTGGCACGGGCAATGTTCTAAAAATACAGCAACTCCTCCATATTTGCTCTGAGCATTACGAGCCTAGCAACGAAAAAGAAGAAAAGAGTGACCGCAAGGACAAAGATAAGGATAAGGACAAGAAGGATGACAAAAAGGAAGAAAAGGAAAAAGATTTAAGCTCCAGGCAAGCCATTGCAGTACTTGGCATTGCGTTGATCGCAATGGGAGAAGAAATAGGTGCTGAAATGGCATACAGAACTTTTGGTCATCTGTTACGCTACTGCGAACCAGTCATTCGTCGTTCCGTTCCACTTGCTCTGGGACTCATCTCAGTTTCGAATCCGAAACTAAATATCCTTGACACGTTGTCCAAGTTTTCGCACGACAGTGATCCAGAGGTTGCCCATAACGCAATCTTCGCGATGGGACTCGTCGGTGCTGGCACAAACAACGCGAGATTAGCCGCAATGCTGCGTCAACTTGCACAGTTCCACGCAAAAGACCCAAACAACCTGTTCATGGTGCGCATTGCCCAGGGTCTTACTCATCTCGGCAAAGGAACCTTAACGTTGTCTCCGTATCACAGTGACAGACAGCTCTTAAGCCCAGTAGCTCTAGCTGGTCTTCTTGCCACCTTAATCGGATTTCTTGATGTCAAAAATAGTAAGTATACTAATTATGGGAATTTTAAACACACCTCTTTTAACAATTATCTAATCACCATCATGTTCCCTACTATCCCAAACTGATACTGCATAACTGCATGTACGCAGTAACAATTCTAGTTCTTGATACACTGATAACTTCAGAATTTTTAATTATGATCAAATATCTTTTGGAAGGCAAAAATTTACAGTATGTAACTACATATTTTTGATAATGTTTACATCGTTCTTATCGTTAATTGATTTATATCTTTTTATTTTCCCCATTTGTGGCAGCATTTTAGTCATCAATATTTATCGGAATTGTATTGTAAATTCTTGTTTCACAGATATTGTAAGACTATAAAATGTGTACATAACAAAGAAATTATTTTTGTGCTTTATAAATTCACACCCAAAAATATTATTTCCGACTAGTTTATAAATAATTTTGTCGTTTTATTTTAGTCATACTTGGACGATCGCATTATCTTCTATACACGTTGGCAGCAGCAATGCAACCAAGGATGCTTGTCACATTTGATGAAGAACTCAATCCTTTAGCTGTACCGGTCCGCGTAGGTTTGGCTGTTGACGTAGTTGGCCAGGCTGGAAAACCTAAAACTATCACTGGTTTTCAAACGCATACAACACCAGTGCTTTTGGCGTACGGTGAACGAGCAGAATTAGCTACTGAAGAATATATTCCTCTCACACCTATCATGGAAGGTTTTGTAATACTTAGAAAAAATCCAGACTTCATCCCATAGTCGTAATCAGTTTTAAGATTATATTCTTTACTGTATTACGTAAAGTATGACGGAAATTTGTCTGAAAACTATGAACTGCGTATTATGTAAATTATGTTGCACATTTATAATAAATAAGTCCTTTCTAAAGTTTTGGATCTCACAAGAATATATCCATTATTTCGGCATCTTACTTCACAGTTTTATTGGGAATAATTTACCTGTGTATGATTGAAGTAAAGCATTTTCAGATGTGTAATATGTTAAAAATTACTTATGCATTTGCATACATAATTTATTTTTAGTAAAAGTCCTTAATTCACATTTATTTTATATATTTACGTTACGTAATTGAACTTTTATTCTCCCATGAATTGGCCAAATCTGTTGTTAGTTTTTCCAAATATTGCAGTGAATATGAAAAGATAAGAAAGTTATTCTCAATTTTGATAATATTCAATACTTTGAAATTACTCTTTTGTTCCTGTATATTAGTTGAAATATTTACCTTGAATATTATAATGCCAGAAAAACATGAGTAATTCCTTGAGAAATTAGCGGATACTTTTAAATATTGCTTAGGACAGGAGTACATCATATTTATATATTTTTTTTACATAAAACAACACTCTTTTCCTTTTACTGCATTTTAATACTAAAAATATTGGCGCTCATATAAAACTTTAAAAATGTAAAGTTACGGTGGTCGACAAATAACTTATCTACAATAAAATAATTAGTACTTAAGAGGCAGTAAAAACATTGATAAATTAAAGGTTGCCATGGTGAATACTTAAGAATTAAAGTCATCAAATTTCGTAATTCTACGGTATAAGGCGCATGAAAGATCTCTCTCGTTCTGGATTTTCTTAGCTGTGTTAGCTATTTGAAATTTTTACAGTAAATGTAATATTAAAATAACGATCTGTAGACAATTGATTTCGGCACGGCCAGTACACGTTTCGCAACGTGCAGTTTAAAGGACGATATAAAATTCTAGTAATACTTTTCTGTAATTTTAACATTAATGCGATCGAATCACACACATAAATTTACGTAGTCTGCAATCGGAATATTGTCGATATATTGCTTGAAATGTTGAGCCTCTAAAAATTCTATGTAGTTTGTACGAATGTCGATTTTGATTAGGATTAATTTCGTACCCGTCTTTTAAAATCAAACATATTTTTACACATAGTATGTACCCTGATCTGGAAACTTAAATTGTCTCTGCATTTTCAGTATGTGTCCAAAAGAATTATATTCGTACACATAACAACAGTAGAATTAACAAAAACATTCAACTACAATATTCATGCACAGCACATCACGGACTTCATTAAGTAATTATCGACAACTCTTGGCACATTGCATTAGTCACAGTGTACCTTAGTGTTAATTGGCAGATTTTCATTCGCATTAGTTATTATTTCACATTCGCTTATCGAACTAATCGTTATTAAAGTACTTAATAGTAAACTTTCTGACAGTACCAAATTGTTCAATGAAGATTTACAAAAATCTACTATTATATTTATCGCAATAGTGTTATAAGAATAGATATTTCATTGTGTCTGTATCACGTAAGTTTTTTGTTTCACCGGAACCTGGTAAAAAGTTTCTAAACATTAAAATCTCGAGGTTATTTCGTCGAAAATCTTAAGAATAAGTATAAAATCGTACGTTTATCTGTTACGATTTTCCATTTGATTTCTGGCAAGTTGATAGTGAACAAACAACCACCTGTTAAGTTTATCGTCAATTGTTTTTCGATCATGTAATAATAATTTTACACATTTCTTCGAAAGTCTATGATAGATAATATAAAAAATATAACTAACACCGGAATAATCAGTAACTTGTCCTGCATTCAAGTATCGGGTAAGGAGTTCCAAAAAAACTAGTCTTCATTGCCGGCAAATGGCATAGCTTCGCGAGGTGTAAGTATAAATACTCTGCTTGAAACAGTTGATTTTTCTAACAGTAATTGGCTTCCATATGACGATGAACCGTCACTGGTGCTAGAACGTGATGTGGAGAGCCAAGATGTGTCGTTGACGAAGGACTGTAAACTGATTGAGTCAGTAGATCTGGTTCTCCGTCATTGGCAAGAATAAGCGGTTCAACGAAGGTCTGTTGTTCAGAATCATCATGAGGAGTCATAGTGCTGTAACCGTGGTCACTGTCACCTCCAGGAGGCCTTCTGTAATTCGTTGATACCCTGTATGGCGATATTGGTGCTGCGTTGTCCCTTATAAGGGAATCCAAATTGTTCTTCGTTTGATTCAGTTCCATGGGCTCCGTATCGCCTTCCAAGTGAGTCATTCGCAGAGCATCGGGCGACGTGTGAAGATGAAGACATTGGTGCTCTAACCCTGAATGTACTGATCTCAGTCTATAGCAAAACAGTATGACACCTAAAATCAAAACAAATGCCAGAATGCCTCCCGCCACCGGTCCCACTGAAGGCCAATCTCGTGCTGATATTTCATCCGTTGCCTGAGAATCTGAAAATACGAAAACTTTCTGGAGAACATTTCCGATGTTTCTAAATCCCATGAACATCTCCCTGTACCGCGATTTTCTCGATCTCAGAAAGCGTAACTTTTATTACTGTGAAACGTGTCAAAACTTTTTAAAAATTCCGAAATTGGAGAGCTTTATATTTGTAATTTATGGCAGCAATTATGAACAATCACACTAGTATTCGTTCATCAGCTACTTGCTAGTTACATAAACTTCAATGTAACGTAATAATCTCCCTTTTCTACTGTAAACTTATGTACTACAACTGCCCAATTTGTGCTACTTTTAAGAGATGATTATTACCATTAAAATGTATTTATTGACTATTTTCGCGATACTCATCATGTAAAATAGAAAACATTATTATTGCACTTACTATACGGTCCCTCGCTGTAAGGTACAAAAGATCCGAAAATGCCTTTGAAACACAAGGACATGTCGGAGCAATAGGGTGTTTCAAGAGGAGTTTCTCCATCACTGTCTACGTAACACCATTGGCAACCAACAACTCCAAGACATTCCCCTTCGGACTGGTACACTTTGCAGTTGAATGTTGGACATAAATTCAACCTTGTACTTTGCATCCAAGGTGTTGGCGAACTTATTCCTTGTTCGTACGGAGCTGGACAAGGTTCCAAAACATCGCGACTTGGTTGCACACAGTCTGACGTGTAAAGAGAACATTCGCATGGACATTCGCATATGGTTTGTTCCATTCTCTTGCAGTTAAAACACAAGCGGTCCTTCTATAAAGTTCATGCATTAACGTAACAAATCATTATATTGTATATAATTAAAGGTTGAAAAGTATGATCGATTCATTCATTTATGTTAATGGTGAATAACTAGAATATTAAAAAAATATACAAATTATTTCAATATGTAAGATGTGTAAAAAATCACATCATTTAAAATATCTTGATAAAAAACTAGGTGGAGTTTTCTATTGTCTCCGTAATCGAATAAGAACTTACTTATTAATATTAAAATTACGTTAAAGCACAGCGGTTCCATTGTCGAATTAATGAGAGTCGGTACTTTAACACGCGATTTCGTAGTCTCAGTACTTCACAAATTATATGAGTGAATAGCTCATACTTATTTAAACGAAGTATTGCGATGATATTTACCGTACTACAAGGACAGAAAGCTCTGGTCAAGCTGCATGTGACATTAACAACACCAAGAAAAACATTGGTGCCAGGCACCGCAGCTACTTGATATTTTATACAATGCTCCCCGGGAAGGATATTCGTTAGAACTTCTTCTAGCGACGTATTAAACTGATAATATCTCTGTATAGTACCATCTAAATGGCTTGCGCACATCTTCTTTTTAAGAAAATATTCGTGGTTTAGTATATCATTAGCTACTAACAATTCCTTATGCGTTAAATGCTGCTGTTCTACTTTTCCAATAGGCTCTAACAATGATGGATGAGACACCAAGTACCCTTTGTCGTCCATCAAGAAACATTTAACCGTTGAGTCGTTGCAGAAAGGAAAATTTTCTATCAACAACCTCGAAATGTAAGCCATCGGAACATCCATCGATGTTACGGCCATTACAGGATCGTTAATTGTGTGCAATGCTGCAGAACGGCCTTCGTAAATTGTATGACTCAATGTTACGACGTAGCCCGCGCCAGCAGCATCCAGGTACGGAGTAGTAAAAACAATCTTCCCACGATGTTCTAATGCTGTTCCGTACCATGCTCTTCTCTTTGGATCTAGCCCTGGATCCAATACCATTCCCGGAAAAACTTCTAAAACGCCGCTTGCGGTAGAAACAATGTATCTACAATGAAATAGTAAAAGTAAAGTATAGTAGTACAAAGCGAAATGGTCATACATATGTTATAGCAATTCTAAACTAACAGAATGTATGTTTGCAAAGGTACCTCCTTATTATAAATCTGTTTAATGGACTGTCTATGTGACGTTTCTTGAATTGTTCTAATACTTGGGCTAAAGTTGCTACATCGGGCCTAACGGACTGATGCAAACCAGGATTCGCTAGAAGTCCCGTCAAATCTTTTATATAGGCCATATAACTTTGTACTGTTACGGCAGTGCCAGTTTCCAAATGTTTTAGTTGTTCCATAGGTGACTGGAAACACCATGGCGAAAGGTACACAACCCCGGTCGCTGAAATCATTTTCATTGTCCTTAATATTCCATGGGATAGCGTATATTGTTTTATAACTATTAACAGTATTCTTACACAAAGTCGTAATTTTGTTCTGGTAGGCACAAAGTTTATCTTTGTTCAAGACGGTTTGTAACATCAGGTCTAGGCGATGATGTAAAATATTTGTAGGCAAAGGTGGAACGCTTTTGACGATCGGAAACATGCCCTCTTCTGTTGTAGAGACTAAGCATATAATCAACTTACTGTTATCTAAATGCTTCCACTTATATTGTTTCTAAAAATATAACTTTTGATTATAATCTCTAGATGAAATGAAACAGTTTTGACATATACAGAATGGACATTAACGTACTTTTTTACCCAGTTTCGTTCTAACATCGAGGATACCCTCGGACTGATTGATCATTGTTATGACTGTTTCTTTATTAATATTTTCTATGTTTCCGATATAAACTTTAAGCGGCTGTTCTACCACCATTTCCATTCTGGGAAAAGCTTTATGCATCCAAACGATTTCCCTATTATCGAAAAGTATTGCATAAACGTCCGAACCAGCATTGAAGTAGGTAATGTCGTCAAGGAAGTCTTGCATTTTAATGTTTAATGATAAAAATGCAATATCTGAGATGTGACCAAGAGACAGTGTCATTGATTTGCTATATGGTTCAAAATAAGGATCAGATAAATAGTACTCTTGAATTCCCCCTTGGTTACATTTCAAACCAGAAAATAATTTGGCTATTTCATATCCAAGTATATTCTGTGTTGGAAGAATCAGAACAGTGCGGTTTTTTATTAGTTCACTGGTGTTAGCTTGTGGTTCGCGATCTGGAAGAAACAATAATTAACCCCTGTGGGTTTTAAACCGTTGTACGACCGAGTACATGAAACTTACCAGACGTAATAAGAATAGTGCGCAAATGAGCAATAAGGTTATTAGACGAAATTGTTTCTACAATATGATTCACATTTGATATGTCTTTTAATGTATTGGTCAAATGCATGATAACGACTTCTTCCTCTATGTTCTGGGTTAATGTTTTGAAATTTACTTCCAGAGTATAATTTGAGTCTGAAATTTACCAATTAGTAAATACTCAAACAAGTTAACTAATTACAGAAGTTATCAATCCTGTTATCTTTATTACCTATTCTTGTCATATTATCAACATGGCAAGCTAACTGATATTTGTTTACATCTGTTGCACGCATTAAACTGTCCTTGCAATGAACAGAACCACGACCCGCAAGACCAATAATGGTAACATAATCATTTTCAGACAATACATCAAGAATAGTCTTAGCTGTCATTTGAGCTAAAGCAAGGTCTGCTTCAGTCATAAATGTAGCATGCTCCATCAAAATAATCACATTTTTGGAAGAGCTACATTGAGAGAGCAGTAATGGTCCAATATTGTGGGCTAAACTTGGTAGTCCACACATTATTCCTGGTTGATTAACAGGTAGTACATATAAGTTTTTCCACTCCTGTGTCCTAAAATTAGCTGAAAGAGCTATACAAAAAATAATACATTAAGTAAGGTAGGATTGAGAAAATACAATAAAACAGAATTTCATTGTTTATAGCAAAAAGAAACGTATAACAAAAAGTATAGGAATAACATTCTTAGTCATTTGTAATTATTTTGTACACATTACTAACACATTACTTTTTACATATTATTAAGGTATAGAAAAACAGAATAGTATATGTATTAAATTTTAAAAATAGCTTTGTTTAATTTCATTTTTTTTTGGTAGCATGTGAATATGATACATTATTAATAAGAAATAGATAATAAACAGAAAAAACTCTTCTTGTTTTCTTGGAATGCAATATGAATTGTATCATATGTGGACATCTCTTATGAAATATATCCAATATAGTTATGAGCATTAGACACAATTTAAAAAACTATTAAAATAGTACATTAGCCAGTTATAGATGAGAGAGATAGGGGTAAATATAAAATTATTATTGCATATGTTAGTGACTGAATACATACCAGCTGTAATTTGAGCACAAACATCCGACATTCGATTTTGAAGAATATCCATGTCCATTATTTGACTATGGTAAATAAAATGGCTATTCTTGGTCAGTAAAATTTGTTCAACAATGTTGCTGCTTTGTCTAAGTACATTGGTGTATGATGCCAATTTAGTATTCAACTTATCTGCTAATGTATTGAGATGTACTTTGAGATTCTTAGAAATGTTTGTAAATTCAAGTTTGTCTACAGTTTCTTGAAAGGATGTTACCATGAGTTCTTCATTGGTCAATGAGCGCAGAGTGTTAGACAACTGCATCACAATATCACGTAAACACATTCTATTCAAAGGTTCTGCATTCACCTGCTTCCGTAGAGGCTTGCCAAACTGACATTTAGTATTTGTATTATTATTAGCTATAACTTGCAAGTTTGTCACCAATATAACGACTATTCCTAAATGTAATATCTTCTTCACGATCATTTTTTAAGACTTCTTGTCTGTTATATTTGCACCAACTTAGGAACTCATTTTTTAAATATTATTCATTGTTTAATAACTGCTTTTTATCGGCAAATTTGTTGTTCTCAGTCCGACGATCGTTCAGCATAATACAGAAAATATTTAAAAATATTGCTGTTCATCTCATAAAAATACATGAATTCCGTTTACGGCTTTATATACACAGAAGAGAACACTTTAATCTCATTATCTTTAACATATTCTTTTTTATATTTTGCGGTCAATTACGCGTCACTAGCGCAAACCTTTAATGTAAATAATCTTAAGTCGGCTAACCTTCACTGATAACCTGTATTCTGTTGAACTATGTATTTACTGGTATTTACAAACTGTTTTCAACCATAGAACTAACGAAGTTTACATAGAATGTGCGCGAGTAACTGTGCACTGCGCCATCTTGCGAGCCTACCAGGAAACTAACGTGTTTGTGATTTCTCCGTACGTTTTCTCACTATAAATGTATTTTTTATGGTCAACTCGTGTAACTAACACTGTCTCAGAAAAGTTTACAAATTTAGGCGTGTCCCATCCGTCATGAGTAGGGTTAACGAAGAGACTACTACACCAATTTAAGAACAAGGGAATTTGTAATACACAATACAGTGTTTTTGTGGAAAGAAAGAGTGAGAAATGTTTTTCAAATCATACGGTTTGCGTGCAATTTTAAAATGTGGAGCCAATGTAATAAATTAGAGTGACATATAACCTAAGTTTAAGGAGTAACATTTTTCTTGTGCAGATAAAACAAAATGAATTACGGCAAGAAATCGCCCAGTATGGGTACTCCATCCGTTTATTCTCATGTTACAACAACGCGTAGTAGCGCTAATTTAAGATCATCAAGATCAGTGCGAAGTGTCAAAATACCTTGGTACCAAAAACCGATACTAACAAACGCCTATGTGCTGGACATTCAAAGAGGGGCTATGGTGACAGCTGTATTTTCATTGGTGAGATTATAACATTTATTATATTATTATAACACAAGACTTGTACTTCAATTTTCACGAAATTGCCTATTCGTGTTACAGTGCCTAGCATTATTTACAATAGGCACAGCTATATTTGACATTTACTGCCTGTCGCAAGCTGCTCCTGGCTCAACACATTATGGCTATTATATCATATCATATGAGTTTGTTTATGTTGGAAATCAACATGGTAAGTATAATACTAATAGTAACACTGTACGTCTCTCAGACATTGACAAAATAAAATGAAAAATATACCATATAACTGTTAACTCCTAGTCTAAAATTTTAATTCATGAAATATTATTTGCAGTGCGGAATTGTCTGATTGTCTTTGCACTATTTTCCATGTTGGGTGGAATAGTGGTTTTAGTTACATCTGCAATTCTCATCAGAGCCCTTAGAAAAGAATATGAAAACAAAATGGTACCATGGTTGTACAGTTTTGCTGTTTTTACCCTCTTCAGACTGTTTGCTTTTCTTTTCTTCAGTATTGTCAATGACATGATATTTGCTTATAATATTATGATGTGCCTTCTATGGATTATGTTTATATGTTTTTCGATATATGGCTGGCTCATTGTATACTCTTTGTATATTGAACTCAGTGATCTAACTAGACTGGAAGATTTGGCACATTTGAGGGTAAGTAAATTATTATAACACTTATCCTTGCATTAATGAAATTACACAATTCTTTTTTCATTGGTAGTTCAGTTTAGTCATACAATTAATAAATGCCATCTATAATTGAAACTAACAGAATTTTTTTAATTTATGTAGCAGTTGCGTTAACTACAGAATTCTGTAAATCAACTTTAATGCTAATGCGGAACATAAATCTTGTTTCAGATCGGCACAATGCAATCTTTGAATGCATCGACGACACATTCTATCGCTGGCTCGCGGCCTACCACTCCACACAGCACAGTGTCTACTATGCCAGTGAATTAACTGAATGCTAATTAGAAAGCATCTATATTAAGAAGCCTCATTTCGCACCGGTATGATAAGAATGGATTCGAAGTTTTCTGCACAAACTTGCAGCAAATTATTTGCACCGAAAACAGTTGTGACTTTTCTATCATAAATATTTATACTAATCTCTCGAGTAAGGAAACGAGTGTTCATTCGTACTTCCGTCCATTTAGAACTGTAAGCATTGTATTTTTTTATGTCCACTATTCACGGATATATTTACAAACAATTTATGATGTAGCTTTAAATACATAGCTGTTATTGTATTCCGTCCATAATTACTTGTACTAATATTTGTACAGTATTTCATTTGAGTACTGTAATTTGTTCTGACTGCTCATAAGCGTGTGAGTTGTGGAATTGACACTTTACTTGTAACAGACATTTATATTCTTATATTTTTATTATAGAAATTACAATATACAAATGTTGGAAAATATATGATGTAGTACACGAAAACTGTAGTTTTCAACATGGCGATATTACGTCTCAACCTAATGTTTCGTTTTCATTCTTTTTCATCCTTAATTTAGAACCTTTCCCATATTAAGCATACTACTTAGCAATTACATCCAAATTCTGTTAATTCCATATACTTGTTACTTAGTCAGTACCTAATTATAAACAGAATCACTTCGGATGTTGAAAATACCGTTAACAAATTTAAGAGCAATTAAGAAAAATACAAAGGCCACTCGCAGATGGAGCCAGGTCACTCAAGCCCTTACGATAAACTCACCGGACAAGCCGTCCGCTACCCATTTGCAAATATTAAATTTCCTACTCATAAGTATACAAAGACGCACGTGCAAGCCATACATAAAAACTAATAGTTATTAAAGTTTCTTTCTGCAATAATTAACAATTATTGTTAAAACCACTCTGACATAGACCAAGTGTTTTCACCAGCCTCTCTTGTATCATCTCAGCCGTGTGCACTGCGAGCCCGGTCCAACGAACTGCAAATTACTACTGACGTCCGCATGGACTTTTAGCCCACCAATGTACACCTATTTAGGACCTAATAATACGCATGAGCGCTTTTGGACCATACTCCGGCACTCTTTGCGGGCCGGGGGGGGGGGGGGGCGAATGTATATAAGCTTATGCTCAACCGTTCTTCTCGTCTTACGTTTTGTATTTGAGCGTATTGTTGCAGGGTTAGAAAAGGAAACCGTAATCCATAAGCCGACTTATTATTAGAAATACCAATGTTTTAACACAATTAGAAGTACCACTGTATCATATGTGTATTAAGCCGTCATGTTTTACATGACTTTTGTGTCACTCCTTCCTATTATCCTTCCCCCATTTTTCGGCGTGATCAGATAGAGAATAGGTGCGCTTTAGTACTTGAATATGGCAACAACCCACAATGAAAATAAATATTGATTTCTTTCCTTCGTTCTGTTTCTCTCGCACATAATAGCGATATTTCACCTTAAGAACACTAATTAACGATAACATCTATACTCTATTATTTACAGTGTCATTTAACAATCCTACGCGAACAGATGGGCGAGATAGAATATCATTGAATGTATGTACTTACAAGTCGAGGTATTTCGTGACTACTCTTTTGGTTTAATCGATAAAACGACTCATTGACAAATATAGCGTGCGATTTCACTAATGTCATTTAACCACCCTTGCGTTCATACCATATAAAATCACATCCTCTCAATTCCATTTTACAGTTAGTTAAGTACGATGATAATTTTCGAACGACCTATACGGTTTGATATATTCAAAATAAAACAACCGTAACAGACATAATTCAATAATTACATAATTCAAAACATTACATAATTGATTAATCAAACTTGATCTTCTTATACCGCTGGGAATATTTAATACCAGAGTTGGTCATGTTAAGGATTTGTGCGATACTCGCATATTATAGTGATTGGAATTTGAAATATAGTGGATATATTCGATACTTTACGATATATTAAGAAAACAAGTTACATAAAATTACGGGCACTTTTTTGATCACATATTAATTTTAAAAACACGTGTTATGTTATTTCGGTTGTTTAATTTTCATTTGTTGACAATCGGTAAAAAAGTATGTACAATATTTTCTTGTCAATACATCGCAAATTTTAGAGATATATTAATCGTGTTACTCGTATTATTGAAGAAGAAAGAACGTTCAATAATATTTTGACAAACTTTGCGAAATTTTCGTAAAACTTAGTTCTGCACAGCCAAAATGGAAAGGTGGTGCATAAGATGCAGAATTGTAAATATCATTTGCAGTTACCAAACTAACCAAATTTACCCGTAGTTTTAGAGTGCCAAACAGTGATTAACAGCTACACCCATTTTGCTAAGATGTAAATGGTTTGTTGAGCGGTACATATCGTATACCTTTGTTTCCAAGTATTTTCATCTAATGAAAAATATAAATGGTGCTGATAATGAGTGTAACGCAATCAACACTATCGCATAATGGCTCGGGTCAATTGAATCCCGAACAGATGAGGTAACTATAATTCAACTAAATTCGCAATTAAAATCCCCATTCCACGCGAAAACGTTTCACTTTTCTTTAAAAAATGTTCCGTCAGTACAACAATAGCCCGATACGTCCTCAGGTGTATAGTTCTATTATACACGATCGACGTGATTGTTACATAAATACCGCGGAGAATACGCTCCACAGCATCCAAAGGCCAGTGATGCACAAAAGGATCTTAAGCAGTTGATGTGCCCAATATAACCTGTAAATTAATTAATTTTATTTACGGCGCATGAAGTACAATAATCGTTCCCAAAGTGTTTATTCATAATATTTTATTTTTACCTGTTGAATCTCTTCTTACTCTCCTCCAAAGTACTCCACTCTTCCTGAAATAGATACGCGCGAATTCCTCTCACGTAGTAATGAAAGTATGCAAGCCAATCGAAGTTTTTCATGTTAAAATCAAAAAGCTGCTGATCTTTCGCGTTTAGCCTAAGCCACATTGCCTGAATATTGTCGTTCTTGTAAGTCCAATTTCGCAAACAGAAGTGCGATATTAATTCACCAAACCTGTGAATCTTCTCGTACTTCTTTAAAAACCTGCAAAAGACATTAGTCACTTTTAAAGTGATCGCAGTTCAATAAGTTCATGTACGAGCTTCTGTTCAGCATAACAGTAACTCAGTCAAGTTTAACAGAATTTTATTGGACACTGTAAAATGTATTAGCGGAAAAATGTTGATTGTTTGGATTACAAGATGTAAGCTTAGAAAGTACTTGTGAGATTTTTTTGGCCAAATTGGCCAATTGAAATCTGCCTATAAAATTTATGTTACAGCCATTTTTAAGACTGAAAATCAATTTAAACTGTTTCTATAAAATATAAGGATTTGAGGGAAGGAAGGAGAAGAATATAAGGAAGGAAGGACCAATTACAGGAAAAACCAATGAGATACGTGAAGTGAATGAGGTAAATGAATTAAAAAAAGTCTCAAGAAATTCTCTTTTGTGTTTCCCGAAAAGTTCACGAAACACTAACACATCGCATGCCGGTTCTGCGTTAATGCAGATTTTTTTTCTGTATGTCTTACGCATTGATGTAAACAATCAAATGTAAACGAAATATAAATAATCAAAATATAAAAGTTTTTTAATATTTTTATAACTACTCATTCTTAAGGAAAGATCAAGTTCAGCACAAATCAAGGTTCAGGTTTTCAGCGACTGATATTTCACTGACGTGCAATGTGCTACTTCTATTTCCAACCCTCCCAATTAAAAAATTCAGCGGGGGTATATAAACTGTTTCTTATTATTCAATAATTTACTGAAGTAATTTTTGTGTCCTTCTGTTTAGAGAAATCCAATGGATAAACAAAGAAATAAACAATTCGATGGTTGTTAACATACCTCGGTTTTTGACTGGTGCACAGCATACATATGGTGTCTATCATAACGGCTGGAAGAATGTGAAACAGCAGGATGGCAAGCGTGTAAAGAGTTTTGTTTTTTACCATTATGACCGTGCGGTACCAAACGCAATTACTCAGCGGATAATTTACATTATGTATGAGATTATAACGAACAAACTCGGCCCATGTTAATGGCCGGTCCGCGTTTGACACGGCGTTATAAATCATCATGTCTTCGTCTCTCCTAAAAAAACGATTGATCGATGATCATCCCGCCTATTATACATGTTCTTAATGTTTATTAACACCAGCTTTGAATATGCAACACTTGCGTCAGTTAGAAAAACTGTATAGTAGAAACTCGTTTATCCACATCTCGATTATGTATATCCTGAATTATCCTCATGGAAGATGAATGTGGGTTTAATGAGGAAATAAAAAAGTACATTGCATGTTGAAATGTGCGGCGGTTAGGTAGTCAAAAAACCGCTCATGCGTGAAAATTATTATTATTTAATATTCATTTCTTTCTTAATCTCAATTACGTTAATTGCGTCTAATTGCGCCAATTGCGTCTTAACTTCAACCCCGTAACCCCAAATAAGGGGTTCTAATTTTCATTTTTAACATTTTACGAGATATTCAAAACCAACAGGCTGACAGTATGAATAATTTTCGATAGCAAGTAGGAATAAACGAATTTTTAATATAAATCCCGGTATATTGTCAATGGCTCATGTTGTCCAAACAAATTATACCGTTCAATGATCTCGTAAAAAAACAAGCTGGTATAATTACATGTTTATTGATCTGTTATTTAAACTTTTTGTCAAATTTTATATAACAATAAAAAATACTTCTCTCAATCTTTAGCAATTTTATAAAATTAATCGGGAATTTTGTGACTTTATTGGTCACTTTTGATATTTATATTACCCTATTAGTAGAAGATTTTTAAAACATACCTATTTTTTTGCTCGTGTACGTCCCATGCACTGGCAATTAACCCATTAACAGTAATGTCAACTGGAATGATGTTGGCTATGACGTTAGAGTCGCAATTGACGACTCTCATCATCCCAATGGAAACACCTGCGGTGATCCCAGTTGGTCCGTAAAAATTGTCGATCCATCCAGGGATCGGTTCCTTCACCGAAGATGTAACTGCAATCAAAATACGATTAAATAAAATACCGAGATACTACACGAAGCCCTTGTTAAAGTCTAACGACACGTTTGAATTGTCACTAAAATGAATAATAATGTTAACTATCACAAGAATATGAACCTAATTAAATTTCGTTAAAGAATCTCTATTTCCATTTCTCATTCTGACCTGTTGAAAAATAAGCGAATAATCCGAAAGAAGGCTCAATATTTTTGTACAACGGGTTAATCATGACTGCCCGGAAATGTTTTTAGTTTCCCCTCTACCTCTGTCTGCCTGATCACGAGCGATTCATCGGTCGCTAACTATTTATGAAAAATAGTTTGTCGACCCTTGCAATTCATTGTTCGTTTTCATGATGATTGTTATTCCTTCTCTCATTGAGCAGAGACTCCGTGTATTTCGTCGAGCGACTAGGACTTGGTTGCTCGTGAATTCTTTCCTGCCCATTCTTTACATCCTTCATTTTTTTTTCAACTAATTTCGTCGTGGTTCCACTCATCGGTTCCTTCGTCTGTTCCTCATCCCGATCTTTCACCGATTTATTTATCTCTTCCTGGTTCTCTTCTTTTGCTAAGCGATTCGCTCGCGCATTGGCCTTCATCGCTTGTCTTTGTCGTAAATTGCCGCGAAATTTACTTCTTCGGCCTTGTCTTGCACCGACGGCTGAGATCGACTCAAGAGACACGCGACTCATCATTGCCAGATCTTCCTCAAAATCGAATTCTTCTGGGTACATGGTAACGAAATGCTCCGATTCTCCGCTCACACGGTGAATGCTTCTGCTCGGCGGACGAGCCACCGTGTAAAAAAGGGCGCAAACAAATAGGATCATCCGACCGAGAAGAGTTAGCAAGAATATTCCAAGGGCAATGAATAATTGCCAAAGGATGCCGACTACTCCGGTGATTAGATACATTGCGATTGCCAAACACATTGTCCGGCCTTCACATTCACTGATGCGATGCACAGTCACGAATATATTACGTTTTTAATATATCGCTGCATAATATACATAAACGGAATAATCGCAACGAGCGATAACCACGCACACAATTTTTTTCACTTGTTATTCGACGATCGTCAACGCTTGTATTTCGATGCCATAGACAGCAGTTTTGTCTGAAGGGATACGAAACGATTTTTTCAATACTTTTGAAACACCTACTCTAATCTTTCCCCGGACATCATACAATGTTATGGTTATAAAAAATTATATATATCTGACAAAATAGAGATTAAACGTGTCGTATATGGAATTTTAACTGTTACATTTGTACAAACCAACGGTTAATACTTTGTTATGTATTAAGAAGAAATTATGTATTACAAAGAAACCCTCTTATTTTATTCATTGAATAAAATGATAGTGAAATTATTCCCCTTCATCAAACTTGCAGGAAAAAAAGATATAATCAAAAATTAATAATTTGTTCCCACAAATATACAGGAAATATTAATCAACTGAATTTCTTCCACTGGCTTCCGGAGATTAGTTTT
Source organism: Hedychridium roseum (assembly GCA_963989215.1). Classification (NCBI taxonomy): domain Eukaryota; kingdom Metazoa; phylum Arthropoda; class Insecta; order Hymenoptera; family Chrysididae; genus Hedychridium; species Hedychridium roseum. The sequence continues at coordinate 8,284,664 of OZ022313.1, read as the reverse complement.
TAAGGTTCATTTTTCCGTTTTCACTTCTGATCCTTTTGTTGATCTGCACCGTTTAAATATATTTAACTGTTATCTGTTATCTGCTTCGATATAAAGATTTAGGTCTTCGTTTAATATTCTACGACAGCGCAGAACTTTCTCCTGCCTTCCGATCAATTCCTTTTATTAAACGGGCCACGCGCAAAGTTATGTGTAGGTATGTTACAACAGACTTGTACAATATGTTATGCTATTTAAATTTGCACTCACCAATGCCAGGTCGAAATATGCCCATCGGTAATCCCTTGTTCTTTTCTTTGATGACCGATTCAGCGATGGCCTTGGTGAACGTGTACGTGTTGCGCCAGTTCCGAATAATACTGTTTGACGTTTAACAGGATATCTTTATGTCGAATAGCGTTATTTTTAGACTAGTCAATTCTACCGAAATAATGAAGTAAGAAGGAAACAAGGACAACGTTTAAGCAACTTAAACAACTTTTAAAGAAAAATTCGAGCAATTGAATTACACTTGAAAAAATATATTTACTTCAGCATAATAAACTATTTAAAAATAAATTCTATGTTTGAAGAACTATTGGGCTTAGAGTTCATAGCAGTTTACAAATTTGGATCATCTTTAAATAATTCTCCTTAAAAAATGCTTTGGCAATACATATTAGAAGGTTGATTTAGCTGCATAATTTCACAATTTGTACACGGTAAATTTCCCACTAATGCAAAATAGTTAAAAATAAGGACAATTAAGAGACAATAATGTTGCCGATCGGTTAATAGAAGAATTGTATAGAAAATATGATGTTTTAAAAAATTTCACGTAAGGTGACAGTTGATTGACGTTTCATGTACACCGGACAAATATTTCATTACCAACCAAAGCTGAAAGTCTTACCTCGGTGTGATTTCGTCAATCATCTTGTCGGGCAAGGTATTCAGCAACGTTGAGAGTTCTTCGTATTTTATGGGATACTCGTAAAAGCATTCCTCTATATGATTCACATGGCAATTCGCATAAGCCGTAGACACGTGAATGAATGACTGCAAAATAGTAACATTTTCAATAGCAATTTTAAAACCGCAATATTTTCATGTACAATGATTATGTCGGTGTAATAGATTGAAAAATTACTAGATTACAATTTTTGTTAGACGTTAGACGTTAGACGTAACGAAAATAAGTGGTAAAGCGGAATGAATAATAGAATACATCCTTTGATAATTCTACTATTGTACGTTATTTACGATATTTCTGTACAATCAATAATTAAGTGTAAACAATTTAGTGCCTCTCAAGGATAATACGTATTGTAGTATTTATAAACAGATAATTATATTATATTAGATTATACTAGATTAAGATAATTTGTTGTAAATATTCGAGCAATTTTCTGACAGTTTCAAAAATAGATTGTGTGTTCGCGACTTAAAACCTAGATGTTAGTTTTCACCATCAACGTATGGAACAAGAAAACTACGTCTGTCAAAATATTTTCAGAAAACTATACCGTTCGTTGTATTACTTAAATTATATTATATTATAATTAAAGTTATGTTAACTGCACGACGATAGCGAACGAGTTAAATGTAGGCAATTATTTGACGACATCATTAATTTATGGATGAGGAAATGGAACGTAATAGTGTGAAATGCGTGAAAAGATAGAATGAAAGGTTATAGAATGATATAATGAAACATAGTGGATAGTGGTATGCGAGCAAAAGCAAGTGCGGCACATTTCTTGCAAACGAGGTTCTTCAAATCTCTGACAAGTATTGTGATTTTTAAGTGGCTCTCCACATCCATGGCACCTAAGACGTAACTGATGAAAATATGTACATACACGAGGATAGATTCAGAATATAAAGACAAATTTCTTATTCCTTATTATCTTTTGTACGCCATGCGGATATTTCATTATACGCAATTCACGGTGTAATCGTTCAAATCTTATTCTGTTCTGTGTAAAAATGTACAGTAAAATAGTTTTTTAAAAGTGAAATAAATTTATTGTCTAAGTAAAGTAACATATGAATGAAACATAGTTAAAATGAAATTTTTACTTGTTTAATAAATGAAAATGTAGTAATGAATTATGCAGGATGATAATATAATAATGAATACAAGAGAGTAATGAACTAAATGCATGATTTCCTAGTACGGTAAAAAATGCTGTAATTCCAATTTCCTGTGTAATTCCACATTTTTCTTCGACCTACATAATCCACCTAGGAGAAATACGAAAAGTAAAGTTTGTCTAGAATAATATTATAGTTCTACGAGTACATATAGAGTTTCCTCCGAAATCACGTCATCCTGGCAGAGTGACAGCACTTGTGAGAATCCACGAGTACTTTGTATTAACAGGGAACAATATTTCTGAGAATCGCTAATATCGTATGTACTTTGGAACTCGAAAACTGTTGAAATGATACGCGTAAACTTTTTTTCTCGATCCCGTTAATCCTCACATTACAATATCCGGAATTGAGGTAAACCGAGTGTACCCGTTTTTTCGTGTTTAACTTTCGCAGAAAATACCTTAGCGGCGCAAATTAATGTTAATTTCGACGAACCTTCAATTTTCGCATGCATTTGCACATCTCCAGGATATCCAAAGTGCTTTGAATGTTTATCATCGTAGCCACTTTCAACTTTTCATCGAAACGCACCGTCGCTGCGACATGGAAGACGATCGATACCTACAAATGCCCCATTAACATTCACATATCATTGACTTTTCATAAATTAACTTTTTTACTTTTCACCGTAATGTAAGTCTTATTTCAACTTTTCAACTGGAAGCATTGATCTGGCAAATCTGCAGAATTATATAAATACTTTTCCCGTTATATTTGTGCAGTACTAAATTACGTTCCATCAAATTACTCTGTAATCTTTCTACTTCTTTCATCATAAAACCATTAAATATTCTGTGTTATTTTAGTTGTCAATTTTCAGCACACATATTATGCATTGTAATATTGTGTGTGCATTGTTGTTATATGAACAAGAATTTCAGAAAGAAGTGTAATCACATTTTGAGCACATTCGATTTCACGGAATTAGGTACTATTACAGTCTTAGAATGTATCGTTAACACTAGAAAAACAATATAATTAAAAATGATAAATTTCTAAAAGATTCATACACTACAAATTCTACTTGAACTCAATGGACTTGCAAAAAAATATTTCCCCGTGTTGTATATAACAGAAAGAATATTGTACAAAGAAAACAATGACTTATGTAGGTACTCTTAAAGGCCAATTTTTATCGTTGACAACTACTTCGCAACACGGTAACATAAAATTTGACAATTCTTTATTTATGTTCTCTATCTGAAATGGTAAAGATTGTGTACTTACCTTCTGTATTAGGAGTTCCCTGTCAGTTTCGGACAGACCTAATCCATCCAAACTACAATCTCCGTTTATAGCGACGACTTTGTCGCGGAATTCTGGCACTTCTTTCTTCAGCCGATCAAACATCTAAATGAGAGATGCAATTACCACCAAGATACACGGCATATTTTCAAATGATTACCTGCTCTTTCATCACAACCAATTTAAGCAACTAAAACTATTATAGAATTATTGCCGGTTGGATTTGTTATGTGTAATTGTGTAAATTAATATCTGATTCCATTAAGTAAATTTCGTACGACGCGGTATATGTATACATACGTAAATTTATATCTCCTATGACAAATTTTATAAATGAAGCTTTCCTATTACAATAAAAGCTTGTATCTAATGGTTTCTTCGGTTAGGTTCGAATCAAAATACATTTATTCATAGCGTTATGATCTTTTTGTTAAAGGACTGTACTCCATGTTTTATATGAATTCCGAATCTCGCATAACGCGGTATTTGCCTGGAGCCTACTTTCCACGTAATACGAGGATAGCCCGCACCATTCTACATCTAGAAAAACAAACCAAATTGCTTTGCACTGGTGGTGAAAAATATTTACACGTAGAACATTCTCGAGCCAAAGAAATTGAAAGCTATTTACCGAACGGTATTAACATTGACTTGTCGGAAGAAATCTTCTTGAGTGAATGAATAGAACGGAATGTATTACCGAAATATGTAAACCGGTAATAGGCACGTCAAAAACGTTTTGACGTACTTCGATTTGCAAATAGCTAACTCGTAAAAATACGGACCTATTATCGCATCATAAATCATATCTATATGTATAAAAGTGACTAATTTTTTCTGGCACATGGTAAATGTCAATGTTTTGCATAAGTAATGGGACGAACGGTCTTAATTGTAAAGTCCACAATGACGGAATTTTGTACTTTCTGCGCTTAACGGGGACCTCCTTAGGACTGTCATTGACATACATCTCACCGTAACTATGACCGCACTAAAGTCTGACGCACACTAAAGTCCCATAAAAGGCGGTTCGAATAACAGAATAAAAACGAACAGCTTCAACGGAAAAAAAATCGACTGTGAAAAAAAGGGACGTTAATGTTATTCCATTAGTGTGACATAGAGACGAGTGGAATACCATTGCGTTTTAACAGCAAAAACTACATACAGGGTTAAAGCGGTACAACCTGTAGAAAATGGAAAAATTCCTGAAAAAAACCGCATGCGTTAACGTAAATATGTAATCACCTGATTCTGAAACAATTCTTCTATTCGACACTTCACGTTCTTTCCTTTTTTCGCACGTACCAGCACGTAGATCGTCGATATTCCTGGACAAGAACGTAGAAGCTTTTCGATGAGGACTTTTCCGAGGAATCCCGTGCCACCTGCAAAAATCAATCTTTCGTAATCTTCTTACCGACGAATTACTTTTGTCGATTTTTACCCATTTCATCCAGAATATCAATTTTAAGAGAAAAATGTCATTCTAAACTGTCTATGTCGACAGAAATTATTTGCAAACAGGCAAATAGGCATAAGCACTGGGAACGGTATTCCGTTTAGCCAAACTGTCTTCAAACCTAAACCACGTACGATCCAAGTCAGTAAACCAAACATTAAAAGCTATTGAGTTATATAGTGTTTGGAAGTTATATAGTAGAATCTTATTTGAATTTTAGTAAGTACTCATAATTTCGCAATTCGTAACAGAAGCAATTCAGATTAGACTCACAACTCGTTTTACAATAGATTACAAATACAGAAATGCACATGTACCTCACTTTCCTAATTGATAAACGAAGAAAGGTTTTGTGGATATTTTAGAGTGTCATTTAAACAATAGAGTATTTTACTTCCAAAACCAAGAGATGATAAAAGAAAAGAATACACCTTTCTGGAAAATGTGTATATAATATCAGAAGAAAAGATGCGTTGTTCGTGCAATGTTCGTTTATTCAAATTTTGTTGTCAAAGCTGTAATAATTCAATGTTTATAGTTATTATAATCATTTACTGATAATTTATTATTTTTACTTTATTAACCAAACTTTAACAATTTAAGCTTGTTGTACGCTATCCCTTTTTACACTTTCAAACAAAATTATAAAAAAAGGTGTTCACAGTTGTTAATAAAAAAACCAATGAATTTAGCATTTAAATTACCCACACCATTTTATTGCAGTTTAAGTAAATTGCCGTCTTTGCAGGTCTTTAGCGGTCATTATAAATACGACCATTTGAAAATGATATAAACAGCTTTTTGTTATATCTTGTTATATCGTTGTCTAACAAAGTGGATTTCTCATTTATGGTTCAAGGCTGTTTAGACCTCGGTTAACCTGTGTTTTTTTTACACTTTTTGCTTGTTAGTACTTGAATACATGAATTTAATTTAACTCTATTCTCGGTGTTTTTATGTAACGACGATATATTTCATCGTTCGTCGTATATCACTCAACATTTGAGAGCACTGTAACTTACTTCTGTTACTTAAATTTAGATTTTGAACTTTACCACAATAATGCCCAACTGATTCCAAAGCAAACAAAACTGTTATTGAATTAGAACTGCAAGTATTGAAGTCTTAAGGGAAGGACTTTCCACCTTTTCTCCGCAGAAAATGTTAAAGAACATCATCGTTTTGATAGTATATGGAATTATAGCACTGGAGAATACGTTGTTATTCGGTGAAATACGCACATTTAACAAAAAGATAAAACTGACACTTGGTGACATAATATTACCGATGTGCGGGCAAATATTTACTCTCTACTACTTTTTGCTTTCGCATCGGACGTCAACAGTGGGCGCAATTTACGCATTAAATTTCATCCAGAGGTGCGTATCGATCGCTGAGGATTTAGGAAGCCGCCAGTAGGCGGAGAAACAAACGGGAATGACGTACTGGTGTCTTACGATTTTTCGACAGTAGTATAAATAATAAACACAAAATTCACTTAAATCGGTCGGCCTTTGATTCGCCATTTTAACAGAATATCTTTTGAAAGTCGTTTCATGACGAAGTATGAGAAATTCCGAAAGTGTCTAAGACCGTTTCGTAATCTACTGTGAGAAAACGCTATGCTCAAATTGTGTTGCAATTAATTCAGAGAAATTTTCGTTAATCTGGGGAAAATTCTTCCGCGCTGAACTAATTCTTGTAGGCTGCATGCTTTATCGCATTTAATATCTTATATGAAAATGATGAAACTTTCAAAAAGCTCGTTTTATTAAGGTTACCACTTCAACGGCTAGTGTTGGAATTACTGTATAATCTTATTACGTATTGTGGAATGACGTTAAAAGAATAAAGATATTTCCAGTAAATGTAGTTTTAGAAAATGAAAAATACCACTATATAACTTCAAAGACCGAAAATTTGTATTAGACACTTTTTTATGCAGGGCACCCATTTTTACATTTCCTTAGACCCATGCTTTGTCTAACTACTACATTTTTCTTACATGAGGAAACAGTTTTTCTATTAAAATCGAACAACAGGCAATTCGTTCTAGACCGTAAATTAAAACTGGGTTACCATAAAATATCAAAGTATATAAAATTATATTTTTATGTCACGTCATAAATAATGACTAGATTGTCACAATAGATCTTTTTACATTTGTAAATATGATTGTATTGCTAGAATATCTCGGCATATACTTCAATACACTTCAATTACTCTGCTTTCTAGAGGAAACTTATAGTTTTCACGGGATGCTAAGAAATTAATTTTAAAACAAGTAAAGCACCAAGTAATATGCTTTTCTCAAGTTTCTACAGATATTTCATTGGACAGTAAGTTCCTTTTAAAGTTTCACATTTCAGTCGCTTACTTTTTAACACTAATTGTAAGACAATCTGAATACATGCTAGTTACATTCAAAAAATGTAAGCATATTGATCTTCCTGCAGTAATGTCAAAGCACTGTATAAAATTTACAACGAATTCAAGGCTTACGAAAGAGTGATAAATTTAAAGAATTTGAATAATAATGCACATCCCAAACATTCGAATAGAAAAAAAGGATACTAAGATATTCCAGTTATATTCGATGAATAGTCAATTCATTGGACTATCTGATACTCAAATACGTAAGCAATCAACGAATAGTCGTAGGCTTAGTACTTACAGCGTAGAGTGGATTAGAGTGTAAGCATGGCTATCATTTGCGGCACATTATTGACGTTCGGTATTCTTTACTACGCGAGGTAAAATCACTTACCTGTGATAAAAATACTTTGGCCGGAGTAAAAGGACTGTATGGGTGTTCCATTGGTTACGAAGCGATTGGACTCTTCGAAATCATTATTGTTCGTTTCGTGCATGGTGGCTTCTCCGTTATGGGTGATTTCCTCCTGAAGCAAACGGGAATCATCTTAGTAATTTTCTCGACGGAACATCATGGCGTTCGCGCGATTTGAAATAGTCCGTAAAAGTGAAATCGTTGTCGTCGTTTCGTTTTGACTCGAGAAAGTATTATGTAAGTTTCGGAGCGGACTCGCTCGCGTATCTTACGTATTTTTCATAACAGTGGGGGCCAAAGAGATCTTTTCCTTCTAGCAATTACGAAAGGCCGAAGTATGGACCAAGTGGAAGATCCGCATATCCTCCGGGTCAAGTAAGACAAGAGAAGAGGAAGGAAAAGAAACGGCCAAGACAATACTTGAACGCATCTTTTCGAAATCATCTTCAGTCTCGAATAAAATTCAATGTCACCTACCCCATTATTAAATTCGTAAGATACAAGTTGGACATTAACAACGCATCACCATGATAAATTAATTCATTAAATTTATTTATTTATTTTTTATTTGGATTTCATTAAATTTATTTCACTTGATTTTACATCTTACTCATCCAATCGACATACATACAGATCGTATTAAATTATGTAATTGGATGAATCGATCGATCGTGTCAATACGTCCATCAGTTTCCAAGTTATATTTTATGAACCCTTGATCAAATCATTGAATTGACTTCTATACGATCGTTTCTATTGGAAATGGGGTTTCTGGTGTAATAATTATGCTGAGTTAACTTATAATTTCTTTATTCGACAAAGCCATTTGGAGTCTACGTCTTCATTAGTTTCGATTCAAAACGAGTCTGACTGAAGAAAACCATACTATGAATGCACAGTCCCGTAGACTTCTATGTGGCCCATGCCACTTAGAACTGGCATTCAATATCTTTATAAATTCCGAGTGCAGTCCTATGGCCATCTCAACGATAAGATGAAACCATAGCATTCTTAGAATATAATAGATCGCTTTTTGGTCACGTAGACCAGGTCAACAAACTCAGCAGTTTCACTGTCAGTCCATTACATCTGGGGATAACCGTTTCGCGGCTGAACGTACAGGTGATACGTGGGCACATACACAGATTTACACGAGCTAGTAGTAAGTACAACGCCGTAAGGCCATCGGAAGCAGCCCGTGTGTCGTAACGTAAGAAACAGTCTCCATGGTTTCACAAGACACTTTTGTTACTCTCGACGACGAAAGCGGATTTCTTTTCATCTCTCGCTTACTAACTTCTCTTCGATAAATTCGCGCATTATGTCGTAAACTGACACTCGATACGTTGTTCGTTGGTAATCAGTTCGTCACACGTATCACGTACAATAATTGAGGCAGCAAGAAGGTAGCTTTTTCATATACATAAAAAACATATATCGAACATGAAGCTCCCCTTGTGTTTAATACGTAAAAATACACACATACGTTGAAAAGAAAATATTACCTGTACATTACATTACATTGTATCGTGTAATTTCATAATTCTTCAAGTTCCAAATTATGCGGCACAGTTTTTCTCTGAAGACATGTCCGATGTTTATATAACAATTTAACAGACCTGTGTAGCGGAAATTCCGCGTAGTCACACAAACGCACGGTTTGCTAAATTTACAAAAGGTTTACAGCCCCTGTCACATTAATTGCACACTACATTGTCAGTGTACCCAAGGCAAGCCAGAAGTTCACTTTTCGTGAATTTTATCAAAGAAATTGGCGCGATGATTGTGTAGACGGTGAGTCGTTCTCCGGGGAACGTGAAAGTCGGAAGCCGTTTTCGGGTGTTTGGGCAACTCGTCCGATGATTGATAATGGAAGGACTGATGTGACGTACCGTTACAAAGGAAGACGACCATGTGAGTGTGTCGTAATTATGTCATTGCAATCGAATATGTTTAGCCATGCATAATTCTGGGACGGTCGACAGAAAAATATGCCAGGCGTATGCGCAATTGTTGCGATTGCGTTTTGCAATTGACGGTGTATGTGATAGGCATACGGCCGATGGGGAATCGTGCTCATACATAAGCACGTGTCAATCGACATAGACCTTTAAGTGTGCGCCGCATGAAAATAACCTTGTCACGCCAAACTACACAAGTAATCCCTGTCACATTCGACGCGACAAACGCCGAACGCACAGATTTCCGTCGAGCGTGCTTTCCACTGGAAAAAACAGCAATCTGCTTTCACTCGACTGTAGGAAAGTCTTATAATCAGCCGAGTACAATAAGAAGATCAGAAGTATCTACGATTCAACGAATCTGTTAAAGTTTTTCGTCAATTATGAGATGACAGTAATTCTTTATTTGAAGCCTTTCTCGATTGAAAGGAAGACAGTTTCAAAAAGATATGTACGTACTGAGTTTTTTATCAACCATTTCTTTAGTAAGTGACAACTTTTATTTTGTTATTAAAAAGTTGAAATGCATATACTTATAAAGTAAATTACTCGACTCTTAATTTCCTAAATGATGCATTGAATTAGGAAAAAATTACAAACCTAAATTACAAACCTAAAATTTGAATTTATATCAAATTTTAAAATGAATGTCAAAAAATATGTGTTTTGCGGTAACTTTTTTTTAGGCAAAACGTAGGATGTGTTAAAAGTGAATTCTTACGGGAAACAAGAAATGTATTAATGTGTAATCAAATTGGAAAATGGAAAAAGTTCAAACTTTTAATATGCGCGATATTTTTGCAAATGCAACTCGTAGAAAGTGTCGATAGAGTAATTTTCCGGATTTATGAAACCGCAAGCTTCATAAATATGTGTTCGAGTAAACAGGCTGTTAGCGTTTTTGTTAGCGGACGATGACTTTCCACAGTTTGTTGTACAGTGTAATTTCCAGTTCTTTATGTTACGCATTTCGCACTGGTTCCACTACATGGCTCACTCAAATACGATAACAGTCCTTCCGCGGTGCGTTCCTAATTTGTTATATTTCTTGGGAACGAAATATTTTAGAGGAAAACAAAATAATTTACAGATTTATCATTATGGGAATAATTTCAAAAGAACACTTTAAAGTGTCACGTTCGACCTGAAAACGAATGAAAACACGTCGTCATTGAAACGTAAAGTTACGTCAGTTTCTCTTAGTTGCACAAAACAAGAAAGAGATGTAGAGAAAGTAGATGATGTGAAGCAGATAAAAAACAATTTAATTTGATCTCAACTACATTTAGCTGAAATACTGAATAGAATACGTGCAAGGATAAACCATGATATGAATAATCGAATCACGTAAATTTTATATAAAAGAAATTGTAGAGAATACAGTTCATTTTATCGGCAAATATTATTTTATCAAATGATTCGTATTTGATTCGTACAATATCACGTCTTTTCCTGACCCAAAAACGGAGTTTTTATATATATTAATTTATTATTATATTATATAAATTTATTACTCTGTCTGATCGAAGCAAATCATTTCTGTCAAAACTTATGAAAATGCCTGAAATATCTTTCAATGTGCTTGTGAAATATGTGTTTGGCAATTATAAATTCATCGATAAAATGTGAAAACTCTTGTGGATTTTTAGCATTTTTGTGCCCATAGTTTTTAGGCTTATGGTCTCTGATTTCGCAACGCAGAGTCAGATGAAAGATGCGAACAGTCCGAATTAGACATTCATATTTACGTTACGTTAGTGCGATTTTACGCGAAGTTATGTCAGGTTTTACGTAAGTATGTACAGTGAGACTCCATAAGCAGTTTCGTAATGCGTCCGTTGGTTTCATGGTTTAAACTTGACGTTCTTGACTTCCTGGATAGAAGTAAGGGGCCATGGATTATCATATCCTGCGAGATTTTACTGGCTGTATTCGTTCCGAGAAGAATGCAATAGAAGCGGTGAACATTGTGCTCCGAATTCTCCGAGCTGACACTGACTCTTCCCCAAGACGGACCGCCCTATCCATTAATCTTTTTCCATATTACTGTTTTTCAAATAAATCAAATTTTGAGTAACACTTATGCGTGGACGATGTTATTGAATACAAATTTTTAACGTACGCCAATTTTCTGTTACATAGACATACTTAGGGAAATTTCATGAAACTTTTGTAATGGATTAGCCTGAAGTCAGGAATTCAAATGACGGTTTTGGCATTCATTGAGTAAAAATATACTGAGCAAATTTTTCTCTTGAAGCTTTGGGTGGGAAGACATTTTGGAACCAAAAAATAATAAATTTCTGGACTTATACTGCTTTTAAAATAATGCGCTACAATATGACAACGGAGAACCACTATAAAATTAATGTATCCCCACAACGTATGAATTAAATTTTTTGTTAAGCATTATTTCGTATCATTATCCACTTCGCCTTAAAATTGATTTGCAATGCAATATATATAATATACATACGAAATAACATTGGAATTTAAAGTATTTGAGGTCAAAGATCAGTGAAATACGTTTTTATTTCATTTCATAAAATAAGTACGTTTGCACTAATATTTTCTTGGCGAAGAATTTTCTGTACTATGTATGTGTAGACATGAAACAAGTGTAAAAGTAAGTCATATCTAAAATGTCATTTGTCCGGCACCATGGTCTTAATGTAAACAAAATAAATGCTCCTCGTTATAGGGCGTTTAGGAAGGTAAACACTGTATCCCAGAATACTCTATCGATTCTGTCCGGTCCTGACAATGCTCATGTTCCTTATTATAAGAAAACATGAATAAAAGTTACGATTGAATTCTGTTTTAACAGAAAATCACTTAATTACCCTATCACAAACTCCTAAATCACTTACGAAACCGTCCGTAAAACATCATTATTACGAATATAAAGTATGATTTACCAATGAGTTCATGGGTGTAGAGACGCGGATTTCCGGTAACATTGCAGCTCTTCCCGGTTGGTACATTCGTGAATTTCCCAAGGATTCGTCTTTTCCTCAATTCCACCACCTGTAGCACTTTGTCGCGAAGAAGCGTTAAAAAGTCATTCGAAAATTATGGCGATTTGGAGAAGATCGGCGGGCAACGCGGAGGCAGAATGTCGGCACGTACGCGAGGGACAATGCCTCGGTGGCGCATTCACGGACCAACTTTCCTCTTCTTGCTGTGAACGCGCCACGAGGTTTGAACACACTGGGAGCTCGTTTCACTGGTATGATATGCAAGAGGCCCCCCGACACTACTAGCCGGAGCTTTCGACCTCCTTAGGACCAATCAATCCTTTTCTACCCGCTTCCCACCTGTAGCCGTTGTGTCGCCCGTCTGCCTTCCTTCCTCTTCTTATTCGCTCTGCAAGGTCAAAAGTTTGACCTTGTCTCACCTCACCCCTCCAACGCTCATTCGCTTCTATGTTTTTTCCGTCGATGCAAAACTACGTTAGGTAACTTATAAAAAAAATCCCCAAAAAAACTCTACACGTGAGACGTTGCTACTCTTACGGAATGGGTTATTGTGAATTCGATAAATTAATATTGGATAATGATCGCGGTAACGAGTGTTCTGCGATCGCGAGATTCGACGAGGGGCAAGTATGGGTAGGTACATCTGAACATTTATTTGCAATGAGCGCAAATATAAAAAAGTACGTGTACGTGCTTTGTTTCTGTAGTCCTAGTACGGGTACAATGCTTTTAAGTTACCCTTAGTTTGAAAAATAAAAGCAATCGGTTTAGGTAGGTATACGCAAGCGATAATGTTACAAACAGTAATTACAAATGAGAGTAAACGATATTATAAATGGCAAGTATGCGGTAATACAGATGGTAATAAACGGTAATATTAATGGTAGATAAATCTTAGTATAATTGATAGCAAATGATAAATATAAACGATAATACAAATGATATGTAACATACTAAGTAGGCGGTAATGTAAAATGATAATAGTAATAGTTGATATGCTACGACGGTAGGTTTTCCAGAGGTGCGTCCTTCTATTGAGTTCTCGCCAAATGTAATGGAAAACTAGTAGCAGGCTTGAAGAAAGCGCCTGTTTGCCAATAAAGCTGGATTATCATAAGTCCATGTCAATCTTGTCATTGACTTCATGGTGGCTGATGATAAGGCCTTTTTTTCCTGGTATTTTCTTCCTGGTACAGGTATAAGTCGATACCGTTTTTCGCCAAGTTAAAATATGTTAGGCTTGTCCTATTGCACGGAGATGTAGGTCTAAATTGTTGCAGCGTTATTGTAGAACTGTCTTTGACTTGACTTTCATCGGCTGGGGTGTTCCGTTATGATGAGGCTGTATCTGCACAACGTTTCCTCTCTCTTTAGTACAAAAGGTGGTAAGCTAGGTTGACGTAGTGTAAACCAATTGTGTTCAAATGTTTCATCTGGTATTCATGGGATCTGCAGTACTTGTTTTAATAGTATCCCAGAAAGGTTCTTTACTGTGCATGGTTGTGTGTCTGTACAGCTTTCGTTTGAATATTGGCAAGACAAACCAGTTTTTACATAAATTGACCATTATCTAAGTTCGTTGAATGACGACTGGGCACTACAGGACGGCTGTGCATTTGGATGTTAAATCAGTTGCTCGTAGACAGGTTCCACCTGCGGTTGATGTTCCAGGAATCCACGTCGAGTAGAGATGTATTCGAGTCGAGTAGAAATTACTCAAAAACTTACCCAACTAATCCTTCGTGGTGTCTTCAAGTACAACCTAATACAATATAATGACAAGTATAAAGACAAAAATTTAATGACATATAGTATGATGACAAATAATATAATAACAATATAATTGTGTTTTACTCTGAATTAGTCTCAGTTTGTTTTACTCTGAAAGATATCGTTTTAATTTATTCGCGTGCACTATATGGGGTTTATTTTTTACAAACATTTTGAAATTTTCGTTAGATAGTGCATCTAAAATCTCATAAGGCTCCATACAGAGGTCACCGAATTTTCTTTTCACAGATTTTTTTAGAAGAAAAACTCGGTCACCTGATTGAAAGTTCTGTGGGTTGATTTTTCGATCGTGGTACACTTTGAATTTTATTTGTGTCGAAATCAAATTTTCGCGAGCCAGTGCCTGTGCGTCGTGAATGTCTGTCATTAGTTGCGTTAAATAATCATTGTACATTTGTTCTTCGTCGCAATCGTCTGTTGATTTACTAGAAGGCAGCCGTGCAAGTCTCCCAAAGATTAGCTCATTACGCGTGAAATTTTTGTCCTCGTGTACGCTGGTGTTGTATAATAGGGTCGCAATTTCTAATAGGTCGTCCCATTCTGAATATTTATCTACGAAGTGTTTGAGAAATTCGATTAAGATGATGTGAGATCTTTCTATCGACCCGTTTGACTGTGGGTGGAAAACGGTAGTTGAGTACTGTCTGATTCTAAATAATTTTGCAAAACGACGCATTAAGTTGCTCGTGAAATTCGAACCTTCATCGGTTAATACTGCCTTAAGGACACCAAAAATGCAAATGAATTATTTAGTAAAGGTTCCTGCGATGCTCAGAGCGGATATGATTTTCAAGGGGAATGGCTGGGGAATATTTAGTACGTAGGTCCTGGACAGTTAATATGTATTCGTGTTCTTTGGAGGTTTTTGGGAGTGGACCAACTATGTTCATGGAGGCATCAAAGACGGCTTGCGGGGTGTCGGTGATGACCATAACTTGTTTAGTTTTGATTGAGTTGGCATTCTAGGCAGTGCTAAATGTAAGTTTGGATGTTCTTCTTCATATTGTGCCATTGGTACTGTTGTCTGGTTCTATGGTTTGTCTTTATCACGCCCCTATGACCTCCTATGGAGTGAGCCTCCTCGATGATGTCTTTATGATAACCCTTCTCAGGTGTCTATACTAACCGGTGGTAAATCATAATTTTACTTAGTAAGCCAGTTAATGCGGTCTGCAGAAAGTTAATAATGCTTCCCCAATTCATTTTTCCGATTTTGTTAGTTTTTGCTACGCTGATTGTTTCAGTTCCCAAGTTTTTGATTTTCTGTCGTAGAGGTTCTTCGGCAGCCTTAAGTGAGTCTTCCTTGATTTTGTCACCGATCATTTCAATATGGTATTTGGTGGCTACTTTGCTCATTAGCATATTTTTAGAGCTTTGAGACTTGAATTCCGGAAATCCTTGATGTTTCTGAATTACTTGTGAACCTTTGCCGCACGGATGCCCATTACGCGTTAAGAAATATAAATAGTTGTCTCTCCGCATGTCCAATCTGTTCCTATTGTTAATAACTTTACTTTTGTATTATGTTACTTATGTTATTCCTTAAATTTTCGCGGGTAATTTCTGTGTTATTTGGAAAGGTCTCTTCATCTTCATCGCCATTATCACTATTACTGTCGGTAACTGAATCTTCGCCACCGCTGCTACTACTATCATAGTTATGTTATCCGGTGCGATCGAACAATAACCTATCTGCTAATTGCAAGATGTCTTGTGGTAAATTTTGTGCTACGCGTCGTTCAGGATTTTGATTATTTATTGGTATGTTATTAATTCCTTCAGCAGTCCCTGTTGTTTCTTTTGGTTGGTAATTTGCACCATGATGTATGTCAGCTTTCGTCGTAATTTCCTTTGGTCTACGTATAAAGTTTTCATCTTCTGATTTGCAATCTCCGACAAGGGGATCCAATCTTTCCGGTGTTGAAATTTTCTGCGACGCGGAGGGTAAGTTTCAGGTGATTCTTCTGATTGGACAAACTTCTTTTTCCAGTACTGGTTCAGGTAGTGGTGGAGGAGATTCTTCTCCTGGTCATTCTGAATAAAGTGAATAAAGACCTTCTTAACGTGCGCGATTTCTCGTCATTACAGGATATACATACATGATTGTCCGGCAGATCTGCGGGCTTTCGTGAAAGCGCGTCTGCGTTAATTTTTGTTTTTCCGGCTCTATAGATCATATTCGTATTCGGCTAATTTTAGTCGCCATCTAACGAATCGCGAAGTGGGATCTTTTACGCTGTGCATCCCGATTAATGGTTGCTGATCAGTAACAAGTGTGAATTTTCTACCGTATAGAAAGGGTCAAAAATATTGTACCGCGTAGACTATGGCTAATGATTTCTTTGCTACGGTTAAATAGTTTTTCTCGGTAAGCTACTGATAAATCCTTTCCTATTGGACCTTGACTAAAAACTGCACCCACTGCGCAACCTGAAGCATCTATTGTAACAAGAAAAGGTTTACTGAAGTCGGGATACTCTAACACTGGTTCACTATACAATTTTTGTTTCAGATCTACAAAAACAAATTGTTGTTTCAGATCTTCAAAAACAGATTTTTGTTTATCGGTCCAAACAAATGTGACACCCTTTTTTTAATAGGTCCACAAGAGGTTTAGAAATTTTAGAAAAATCTGTAATGAGTTGATGGTAATAACCGACAAGGCCAAGAAATTGTTTAATGTTTTTTGGTGTTTTCGGGATTAGAAAAACGTCTACTGCGACTAATTTTTGAGGGCTTAGTCAAACTCCATCTTCGCCAATAATATGTCTTAAGCATGTTACTTCTTTTTTTAAAAATTCGCATTTATCAGGTTGTGGTTGGAGATTGGCATTGCGCAGTCTAGTCGTTAAGCGTTCGAAATTAATTTCGTGTTCTCTGAGGGAGCTAGCGTATAATACGATGTCGTCTAAATATACAAAAATCTCGTTGCCTTGCATACCTATTAAAAATCGGTCCATTAAGCGTCGAAAGGTCGTGCGAGTGTTGTTTGGGCTAAAATTCTATTAAATTCGTAATGACCGTGTGGACTCGAAAAAGCGGTTTTGTGACTGTCATTAGGATACATTTGGAGTTGCTGAAAACCAGAAGCTAAGTCGAAAACTGAAAAATATTTTGCTCCTCCGAGTTGATCTAGTATTTCGGTAATGTTAGGTAGGGGGCAAGCGTCGCGTATTGTTTCTTCATTCAAAGGGCGAAAGTCTAATATCATTCTCCAAAGTTGTTACTCTGCATATCTAGTTTTTTAGGTAGTATCCAAATAGGTGTGTTATATGGTGATTTCGATTCTTTAATAATATCGGTATCTATTAAATCTTGAATTTGCCGATTAATTTCATCTTTGTGTACCGGTGATAGACGGTATTGTCGCATATTTGTAGGTTTTTCGTCAATGGTATTAATTTTGTATATTTAGAATCCCGCACGATCCTCGGTTTTTCTCAAGTCTTCATAAGATTCGTTGCTTCCGATATTAAGGCATTTTTCTACATATTCATCTTTATATTCAATTTCCTTAATTCTTTCAACTTCGCTTTATTATACACAGGTGTGCTCAGAATGGGAGTTTATTGAAGAGAATATCAGTTGGACTATTAATTTTTTGCAGTAAATCATATTCATTGCTTTAATTCACTTTTTTAATAGGCACACCTCATAGTAAATAATACGCAATATGCCGCAAACAATTTACAAATTCTAATTTACAATGTTGCGTCATTCAAGAAACCTTTTATCGAGTCCTGTAAAGTATCTATTTACTGGAAGACTGAAAAACACATCCTTTTCACAACCGCCAAGAGTAAACACGTCTAGGAAATTACGAAAGGCAATAAGAAGTTAGAAGATTTGTAGTGTTAACCGTGAATGCTTTTCTAATGTTAAAAATATGACATTTATGCGGCTCTTATGAAGCACGAAATTTTCCTTTTAATAGAAACAGTATGTTTCAGAAAGAACTGTAGCCAGTTTCTTTTTTGTGATTAAAAAACGTTTAATTAATGTTTACAAAATACTTCCATAAGCCGTCATTAAATAATGATGTTAAAATATAAACTACTTTTACATAATAATGGTGATAGTTGATTAGAATTTATCATTTTTATTATTTGAGTATAGCATAAAAATTAAATTGTGGTCCTGATGAATTTATTTGAGCAATAATCTAACAGAAAATGACATTTATTGGCCTCCATTTACCATCCATTATTAGCCGTCATTGGCCTAAGTTACTACTATTCAACAGTGGACATGTATAACTTTTCTAGGCACATAATAATCAGTTTAAAAATTCAATGTTCCTGCAAAGTCACATTATTTATGCAGTCTGCATTCTGCAACATATGGATCTCAACGATATGTCTTTTACATTTTGAAATCTATGAATATGTACACTTTATAGCTGACAGTTTTTATACGTCAATATGCATGTGCGCAACATACTACGCTGCACCTAAGTTTATCATAAATTAACAAACATATTTAACTTGCGTAATACTTTACCGTAACTACTTTACCGATTTAGAAAAAACTACTTAATAGGATAAAAGAAAATTGGAAGAAGAGTGGAATTAAATATTTGTAGGTGGTGACCTTTCTAGAAACTTTAAAATGTCGCCGATTTTTTTTTAAATGGGTAAATCATTTTGTATCACAGTAAGATTACAGTACATTTTGTGCTGAAAATAGCCATTAAAGTCATTTAAGGTGTAATGGTTATCCCCACGAAGGGCACAATCAAAATCTTTACCCGCTACATAACAAATTGAACTACGAAAAATGTCCTAATAATCTCCGAAATTTTTTATAGAAATTACAAAATGTACCACAATCCTTCCATAAAAAATGCGTTCATTTAAAAAAATTGGATTCGCTTTGACATATCCATCAGCATCTTTTATCTGATACTGGTCGCAAACATTATCCGTCATAGTCGCTGTAACTACAGATTAACATCGTTTTTAAAAATAATATCAGACTAAAATGGTTACAACAATAAACTGCTTTGAATTAACTTTTAATAGAAATATTATGATATATTAAAAATATTTGGATACTAGCTTTTCTGTATTGAAAATTTTAAGTCGCATCAATATCTGGGTTGTTAGTAATTATCCATACGTATATTCATATCGTGTACTGATTTGAATTACTTCATGGTGTTAGTTAATATATAGAATATTTACAGGGCACTCTTCGAAAAGTAATGCACTATAGACTCAATAGTCCGAGTTGTTAATGTCGATCCGTGCGGAACGGGCTTATCTCAAATTATCGTGAAATAGAAGAAAAAAGTCCAATATTTTTAAACGTAGAGTAATAAAATATTTAAATTAGCAATACCAATAAGTATATGGAGTGTCAAATAATGATGTTCTCATAATGATGAGCCTATACTTAATTGCGGTGAGGTTACAGCAGCCGAGGTTACAACAGCAACATTAATAAATTTTAATGGAAGGAAGTAATTTTGAGTATAAAGTCTGCTAGCTTGTGTCAATCTGAACAACTTTTATTTGAACTTGTTGAAAATAATGTGTCACAACAATTAAGAGTAACTGAAAATTAGCATTTCCTATAGACTGTGCAATATCCTAATTAATCTATATCAATACAAGATAATTTTCAATCGTCACAAAGCTGATACGACTGAAAACCTAGGATTCCAGAATAGCAGTGTGAAGTTGCATCATATTTCCACAATCTATGTGACGTAATTTATACACTACAACTTTCATTCGAATGTGAAGTTATGCACTATGCCTGTTATTACTATATGTATATATATAAGTTACTATAGTATATATATAAGTTACTGAAACATTATAACATTCTGAAATTCTATCATTAAACTAGCCCTATTTTGAGTATGCCTGTTATACTTTATAATGGAATATCAATTAACATTTTCATTAACAATTTCAATTTTATTAACTTATCAATCATTAACAATTCAAAACATTAACAATTTCATTAACAAGTAACATTTTCAATTAACATTTATCATTAACATTTTTATTATTCTTCTAGATCGGGGTGAATTTAATTTTTTGCCACCATTCCTTAATAAATACAAAAATTACATTTTTGAGTCGTATACCATTTAAAGCGAGGTGGCGAGACATATAAATTGTATGAAGTATTTGTTAGTACTTTGCGCGATCCTGAAAGTTATACACCTGCTAGTGATTTCAAGTGCTGATAGATGAGGCTAGTATTTTCATTTGAAAATAAGAAAGAAACGTAATAACCATTTCTGCTTTTTTTAATATCCTCTGTGTCATATTTCAAAAAGCTTATTGCAATTGTAAGCCCCAAAATTGAACGCTAAATAATTTATATGAGCCAGCAATCATTTGGCCTTTCCGAAAATTATTTCATACTCATATATCGCGTTAAACGCAAAAATTTGTCATTTTAGCTGATTGAAATTAATCGCACAAACTACTTCAACGGGCCACAGGTAACTTATCACTAATCTGGACCAAATAGGGGGAAACTGCTGCACACGTCCCGAAAGAGGCGTAAAAAGTGTGCTACGCACGTGACATGGCAAATGGAATAATATTTAACATGAATTTTGTATTCATAATAAAATGTTCAATAGGTACAAACTTTTATGAACCACAGGGTCAATTTGCCTCTAGGTTCTTGTGCGGCTAACAGACACTAATAAATATAGTGTGTAAATATAAAAAAATAGGTCATTAGTTTCCTAATGAAACTTTGGCTTCCATCAAGAGTGGTCCAAGAGCTGGACTGTCTGGGCTTAGGGAAAAGGTGAGCACTCATCGACTCTTATGTAATAATGTACATGATTTTTGATACGCACCTAAAAAGTTTCGTCATCCTTGAAGTAGACTTCGACCTCACGGATGCAATTTTCCACGAAATTTTTCCAATTATCATCCATCATTGAAAAAAAATCAGAAATATTAATCCTGTAAAGGATAAGATGTACCGTAGGTTGAAAGAATTTCATAGTCATAATCCTTGTGTATTAATTTATAAAATTTATTCTACACCAGACTTGATGGACAAGAAATAATGTGAAGCCTTCATTCGAAGAAATGGTACGTAAGTGGAAGACCTTCGACTGATGAGTAAATCAAGTGAACAAAATTTGTATCCTTGAAAATATCCTTATTGACTGACAAGAAGAGGTTACGCGTGTGGACGTCGACTTTGAAATAACACGAAGTGCAAATTAAAGTATACACGTGGCATTGCAAAAAATAACGCGTGGATTTGAACCCAGCTATTCGATTTAGGAGTCACGTGTTTCATCACCAGAGCTACAATTATTTTTTGCATTTTATTTCTTATAATTATAATACTAGCGCATAGACATTTCCAGATATTATATTAGTAATTATTTTTAAAACGAAGGCCTACCATGAACGGGATGAGGGGTCTGCAATGCCAAGTGTTATTTGCACGTAATGTTATTTTAAAATCGATTTCCACAGGCGTAGCCTCTCCTTGTAAGATCCTTAACGGTCGGTCAAGAGGTTTAATCATTAAAGCCTGTATTGAGTGAACTAAAAAGTGGAAATTTATACACGGCAGTAATATAGGTAGCAAGAGAAGAATACGTAGTAAAAGGACATCATCGCTTATACCAATTGTATGAGCAGGCAGGGTAAGGTTTGCCCCCTTTAGGTCAGCAAATGTACTCGTCAAAGCGTGTCATTACGTGCATTATTTCGCCCGACGGAGAAAGTATTTAGCACGCGCGTAGCTGTTCCTTTTCTACAAGAGCTCATCGACTCGACAATTACGCCAGAGAAAGTAGTTGGGCGGGTTATTACGTTGTCCAATACTTAATGAATGCTTTACAGAGGTTCCTCACATTCCGAACCGGTTCGTATCTTACTGCATATCCTAATTCCATATGTCGTCAGGTACGCATAGACGAAAAATAGTATTACATAACGTTTGTCTAAGAGGGGGATGCAGCTAAACGCCGTACAACTACAATCAATTCTGCTCTCATCTCGTTACGTTAAAGTTAGTTGCTCTAGTTGCGTCAATTTTCAAAATAATTCAGTGTTTTTGGCTAGGGGTTGTTAAATTCCCACTCATGCAAACCAAGTTGATGACCATTCAATGAATGACTTTATTTTGGTTTGGTTATTATTATGGTGATAATAATAATGTATATATACATATATGACTTTGTTACAATTTTCTACACGTAAAATTGACCCATGTTTATATTTTAGAGAAAAAGCTCATTTGTTGGTCTGCATAGATTATCTGCAGTTAGTTTTTAACAACTCAGATAAAATTGTTAATATTAGGACATCTTAGACATTGAGTTTTTAGACATTAATCACAGTGGTCAATAGTTCATACTAGACTGATTGATAAAATGTAATAAAAAAAGCTTCTTAACCCGGACCTGAAATTTTCCGCAACTCATCCCCATATAGTTGCATTAGTTCCTTAGACTTCTTCAGTAACGTATCATTTCTATGATTATAGACGGTTTCTTGACATAAACCTTCTACATCACACACTCCCATAAAAAGTAACTTGCAGCTTATCAGGCGATTTGGATGGTTAGGACACGTATATCTATGGATTATAAGAATGTGTTAATTGTGTCATAGGATTGAAAAATCTATTTAAAAAACGTTGTATTAGAAAAATAGGTATGTATTAATAAATGAAAACTGCTTTCAAAATTTGTCTTTTATCATTGCGATTGTCCACATAAACATAAAGAGATAACATTTTGAAATGTTACACATGATAATCGCTTAAATATGTGCATCTTGACGCATCAATGATATTGGTAGGTATTACACGAAAGAAGTGAAAGGCGTAGTTGGTTGTCATGTTAATCGTCACGACTACACATCACTTCTATTATAATTTAAAATACGATTCCCAAAGGAAAATGGTAATAACGATCTATAAAAGTACATGTACGTCACCGAGATTCGATAAGAACTCCTTAGCCGAACAAATTCTTAATGCTTATAATAATAATAATGCTCAAGGGTGTTTGAAAATAATTCGAATTTTTGTGAGTAAAGCCGTTTACGGCTTTTCACCGAATAAGCAGATTTACTCCTCTTTTACAAAGCTATAGTAATCATGCGAAATTAGTAGTAGCAGTAGTTTATTAATTTCGTCTTTCCAGCCTGGAAATGAGTTTGGTTACATCTCTATACTTATAAATATTACTATTGCCGTAAAATCACATCATAGCATATATCATTCAAAATTATAGTTACATGTTTCGACTTTCATACCTTCATACGCCTGTAAAATACTTTCAGTTACTGATTTGTATTGAAAACTCTACACCACATGTACATACAATAAATTGTCCTTTATTGAGTGGATTGTCGACTGAACTGATTCACACGAAAAAAGTACTGATCATTATCAAAATGAAATGCTACTAGTGGAATACTGTGAGTGACCGGTAGGATTATTTCGAAACAATTACTTTTCTTTGGGGTTTAAATTTTATTGTTGATTCACCTGATATATGCGGTGTTAGAGTGTACAATTTCCAATATGTGGAGATAGCTACGTAATACTTACTACGTAATTACGTAACACTTTGACATTTCTTGAAGCATAATTTAGATTGGAAAAATGAGGAAAGTATGAGTGGGAGTATGGTGTTGGAGTTAAAGTTCTATAAACCATGAAAGACATGAACCCCATTAAACGATGATGGGTAAAACATTGTAAAACAATGCTGTTGACATTGAGAAATTGCTTGCAATGACAATTTATTGCAAAGTAGATACAAAGATGAATACTACCCTCTTTACGCTAATCGTTTTGACGGAATTCACACTGATATTCTTTTACAACAGCTATAATGTTAATAAACTGAATGTTCGGAGAGCTTAAACATAAAATTTGAACTAAAAGGACCATTTTACGGTGTAGTACCTTATGTGTAATTGATAGATTCAGCGCAACTCTACTTAGAAGTAATACAAATAAATAATAGTATAAATGCTGTTCACGTAGAGACTATGCCGACGAAAAACATTCATTAAAAGTTTTCCTCACAAAAACGATCTCTAGTTTCCTTAAAGGTCTTGAATTTCTGAATTAAATCTTCCGTCGATATTTCTCCATGCACTTTATTATCCCTCGTCCGGACGTTGACGGTACCTGCACCGCGTTCCTTTTCACCCACCACTGAAAGAAAAACCGTCCATTTATTTTTATACGAAAATATTTGATTACAACTATCAAATAACTCCACATTTTTTCTCATTCGGTACTCTGTACGTAAAACGAAAAGTGTGTGAATTACAGAAAAATGAATTATAGTCTACTTTTGTAGACCTTGATGTTTTTTCAATACGTTAATAACTCAGTCCGCACGTAAATATGGAGAGAGTACGAAAAGATTATTCTTAGGTACTATGGCATTCAACTTGTCTACGTATACCGTTGAAATAATTGTCCACATTGCAATCCTAATTTTAATCACTATTTTGTAAGAAATTTACTTACCAAGTATGAAATTGAATTGTGCCAGTTGGGCGTTGCGTATTTTTTTGTTCATGGTATCACTGTCGTCGATGTCAACTTCTGCCATAAATCCTGCTTCCCAAAGTTTATCTTTGACTTGAAAAGCATAGTCATTGAAAACTGGTCCTACAGGTACAACCATAACTTGCCGCGGTGAGAGCCAGAAAGGCCATTTTCCGGCATAAGACTCTGTTAGGATTGCTATCATTCGTTCTACAGAACCCAAAATAGCTCTGTGAATGATAACGGGTCTGGTCTTTTCGCCCGATTCACTATAAAATGAATTAGTGAATTAGGTCTGTTCCAGATATAAATAACCTAATTTCCGTTTCTGATATTCCACTTGATATTTAATTTCGTGCTTCGACTTAAAAAGAGCTAATATTGGAGTAGAAGTTATTTGATACTCACTTAACATAAGACAAATTGAATCTAATCGGCAGTTGGAAGTCTAGTTGGATAGTGGCGCACTGGTGAGCCCTTCTTAACGCATCCATAATTGTTATATCAATTTTCGGCCCGTAGAAAGCGCCGTCTTGAGGGTTCAATTTCCAAGGTTCACCAAAGGCATTCAAACTGTCTGCCAAAGCTTTCTCAGCTTGATCCCAGACAGCTAAATCACCTAAGTATTTCTCAGGACGCGTTGACAGGCAAAGTTCAAAGGTGAAACCGAAAATGCCGTAAACGTGTCGAAGAAAATCAAGGGCGCCAGTAATTTCATCCTTGATTTGGTCGACCATGCAGAATATATGTGCGTCATCTTGTTGGAAACGCCTCACTCTAGTCAATCCCGTCAAGGCACCAGATAGTTCATTACGATGCAGCACACCAAAGTCCGCCATTCTTAATGGCAGTTCACGCCAGGATCTATTACGGACATCAAAAATCATGCAGTGCCCCGGGCAATTCATTGGCTTCAGTGCGAACGTTTCCTTTTCCACGTCAAAGGAAAACATGTTTTCTGCATAGTGTTGCCAATGTCCAGAAGTTTGCCACAGTTTGCTGTTATAAATATTCGGCGTGACTACTTCTTGGAAACCTCTCTTCCTATACTCGGAACGAATAAACTCAACCAGGGTATTATAAATGTGAGCTCCACGCGGTTGGAAGAAACAGGATCCAGGTGAAAGTTCATGGAAGAAAAACAACTCTTGTTCCTTGCCTATTTTCCTATGATCGCGTTTAGCAGCTTCCTCTTGCAACTTTTCCCATTCCTTCAACTGTTTACTGTCTGGGAAACTAATACCATAAACACGCTGTAAAGATTCTGCGTTCGCGTTACCTTCCCAATACGTGGCAGAGCTTTTCGTTACTTTGATTGCTTTGACTTTTCCCGTATGTCGGATATGCGGTCCTCTACACAAGTCAATCAAAGGACCACACCTGTAAACCGTCGTGGTAGGTGTAGCGACTTTTTCTTTGATGATCCGGACTTTGAATTCATTGTATTTAAACATTTCCAACAAATCTTCTTTTTTCATTTCGAGCCTTTCAAAAGGTTGTTTCTCCTTAACTATCTTTTTATACAGAGTCTCCAAGAAAGGAAAATCTGCATTGGAAATCCCTTTGTCATCAATGTACATATCATAATAGAATCCATTTTCGATGGGTGGACCATAGCAAAGACAGCCACCATATACTCTTTCCATGGCTTCTCCAAGAATGTGTGCACTGGAGTGCCAAAATACCTGCTGAGCCTCAGAATCATCAAACTTCAAGAATCGAAGCTTACAGTCCCCTTCAAGGGGCCTGTCAAGATCCCACACTTCATCATTTACTTTAGCAATTACAGTATTATCTGCTAAACCCTGACTAATACCACATGCAATGTTATAGGGAGTTGTTCGCCATGATTGTGCAGTAACTTCTTTACCATCAGGAAGTGTAACTGTTATGTCGTTTGGAACTTTATTAGCCAGTTCAGTGTCATATTCTGCCTTCAGTTTATCCCATAATGCAATACGTTCCTGCAGGCAGAGTATTCCATGATTAATTTGGAAACTTTTAAGACACAATATAAACACAAATACATGTAACTGTAGTTATTATATATCGTTTAATTCCAATGAACATATTTATTTAAAAAATCACACTCATCCATTGGTAAAGAATATTCTTAAACATATTACCAATGAACGTTGAATATCAGCGACATACAGATTTATGGCATATGGACCTACAATTGATACTTACTTGGATGTACGATGGCCATGGATTCAATTCAGCAACTGAGCTCTTCTCAACTGCTGCATTCTTTTCCTTCTTCATTTTTGCCTAAAAGAAGAAACAATAACATTGATTACTACTTGTCAATTCTTGAATGATAAGTAAATGCCTGTTTACTGAAATCACAAAATTTTTGCCAATCGATTTTTAAAGCAAAGGATATGTCAGGTCAGCTGGTATTAGTCGTGAGAAATCCTAGTTATAGGTTACATCAACATATTGAACTACTTGGAAGAATGAACACAAACACTTTGTATTGTATGACTGATTTTTTATTAAGTACCAAAAAACATAACTATAACCAACATCAACTGATAGCGGAGGGAGGGAAAATAACAATACTTTCCAACGAACCCAAGTATGTTTCCGTTTAGAACAGTTTCGTATAATTCTACAACCATGAAAACGCACGACCGACAGCATAGTTTATTAACAGTAATTAAAACTATCCGAGCGAGTTTGATATTGATAAGAAACTATTAGTGACCATGCCTTTTCTTCTGTTAAACTTAAACCCTGCACGTCGAGAACCACGTTGTCACCCATAACCACTGACACACCGCGTAGCTACCATGCGCAGAAATCATCAGAAATGCTATGCGTGCTATATATGAGGTCTTCTATATATTCGCCTGTATTCGCCTTTCACATACGTTGTGCTTTTTGATAGGTTACAGTACTGCTCACCTTATTATTTTTTGCCGGTACTGACAATGAGCATGACTAACATCAAAAATACTTATACGAAACTCGAATAAATGAAATCCTGTTCAATAAAAATGATGATATTTACACTACATAAAATTAGACAATACCTTAGGACTTACAATTTATGACAAGATAACATGAATAATTGAAGTAATGTTCAATAAAAATGTTAGAGCAATTTCTAATTTTATACAGTTTTTCACAACTTTGTTATGTAGTTAAATTAAAAAGTACCTATCAAAATGTACGTTCTATAAAACTAGCATTTTAATAACAGTGCTTTTTGAAACCTGGAAGTCTTTTTCAGATCAAATTATACGCATTTTATGCAATTTCATGCTCTTAACAATTAATGATACTTGTTAAATATTATTTTCATGACATATTTTAGAAATACTTTGCTTTAAGTGTGTAAAAATATAAAAAAAATTGTCGATCCTGCCAGGATTCGAACCTGGAATCTTCTGATCCGTAGTCAGACGCGTTATCCGTTGCGCCACAGGACCGTTATGTGGAATGTATTACTATAATGGAATAAATCGTGCTAAAAAAAATTACTGTAAAAATCATAACCAATAAACTTAAAAATTAAAGCTATACAACGATACATATATTAGAATTATAGTTTGTAAAATAAATATATGTAGACATATTTATTTTTTCTTAACATCAAGTTTTCACACTTTGATATTATAAATTTGAATATTCTCATAGCAACAAAGTCACAGAGGTTGTAAGATGACAGAAAAGTAACACTGAACTAGGAAA
This sequence comes from Hedychridium roseum, assembly GCA_963989215.1. NCBI lineage: Eukaryota > Metazoa > Arthropoda > Insecta > Hymenoptera > Chrysididae > Hedychridium > Hedychridium roseum. Next base: position 8,256,086 of record OZ022313.1, on the reverse strand, counting down.
GAAAGTTATATATTATTTACAATCATTGTTTATCAGTGTTTTAATAAAGATACATTTGATTCTTGTCCTTCACAGTAATTCACGACTTGTAGCTAGTATTAAATCTATAATCCTTATAAAACTGACTGCACAGTGGTCTTCTTTGAAGTATTGCATAACAAATGTAGATGCATACTTTAATCACTTTTGATGAAGTTAAATTTAAATGAAGTGTCTGAAGGACTGTTCTTTTCGCATGCTGCTGTATTTGTATCCTTGTCCCCTGCTATTTCTTCGAGCTGATCATTTGCTTTATAAATTTTGGTATTTGACAGTGGGCAAGTCTGAGCTTTTTTGAGAAAAACAGACTTTTTGTTTTTCAATGATGAGAGGGATGTAAATTTAACATTATGTACAGTTTTACCAAATTTCCTTTCATCTTCAGCCATTTTTGATCTATAATCTCCTAATGTGTTCCTCATTATCTGTCTTTTACGAATTAAAGAAGTATTATTGCTCCTCAAGGCATTCAAATTTTTCTTAAGGTCCATTGCTTGTTTTCCAACTATCTTTCCATTGTCTAATGTCAGTTGTAATTGCTGAACACACCAGCACAGTTCAACCTCAAATTGATTTTCAGCTTCAAAACTTAATCCACTTTCAGTACGAATATTTTCTGTACCAGTATTGGCCTTTTCAGATTGTGATATATCATGCTTAGGCTGCTGCTTATTACTCTGTAATTCATATAAATTGATATATTATGTTATCCAATACTTAACATATCCTTTAATTCTGACATCCTAAAAGAAAGAAATGAAACTGAAAGACATGAAGGTAACAGTCCTCTTGTTAAATTACAGTGTTGTAATAACACAAAACATTACTGAATTCAAATAATTTGGATCTCAAATGAGAATTCAAATTTATATTATTTTAACATTTTTACAACGTAAAATTAAATAGTTGCAACTTCTATCCAGCAGGGTATTACGAAAAATCCAACCGGAAACTATTGCACATAACAAATTGTTGTATATCTAATATTTATATTCAGTGAACCTTACAGCAACCTTCTTCTATTTATCCCGTATATTTACATTATATAAAATTATCATGAAAAGTGAACCAATTACCTTTTTGTCTTTAGGTGGCATGTCTATGAGTGGGTATAAGGAATCAGTCAGGTTGTACAATATGGAAAATAATTTTACATTTATTATTCACATTATCGGAGGTTGACACGACCATGTGCGTTTGTAAATACTTTGTAGATACACCGGCAAGCATTGGCACAAGAGAGATAGAACCAGATAGAACAAAAAGATGAAGAGTAGCTATATAGAAGACAGATTTGCGAGTAACGCGAAAGTACTACACTCTATCGGCCAATCCAGGCATCGTGCTATCTAATCTAATATATAACTACCTAATTATTTTACAAAATCTAATTAGCTTCGTGCACGAATAATCAAGTTATAAAATTCTATTATTAGATCGTAATCCAATAAAATTAATACATTAGATTCCTTCTTGAATAAGGCAAATACCAGGTGGTACGTAGGGATTTAATTGCTATTAATATTAAATTGGAATGAATGCAATCCACTGGCGCGCTATCCAAACATAATACATAGCACTATTTACATGACATACGCAAGAGTCATGCGTGTATGGTACACCACTGTCAAAAGCTGGGTATGTACAACATTCTCAAATACTTTCTCAGTTAGGCCTGGACCCTGCCGTTTTGTTTTTTCCCTATCTTTATAAAGTAACCCGGAACGATAATGTGCAAAGAAAATTAATGTAATCAAAAAATACAAATAATTCCAACAGAATGAATAACATGGTGGCTTCAAAACAGAATATAAAAAATGTATGTTATTTTGTGCGTATTTCTTAGTGGATCTAGTATCCTAAAAATGTTTCAATTGAAGTGGGAAATTTTCTGGTAAACTTATTACGAAAACATAATAAATATTACGGACCAGGTTACGCCGCGGTAGCACATTATCGATATTACATTGCAGATATTATAATAAATCTTCTGCTAAATAACAACTCATTTATGCAGAATTCATCACAATGTGCAGAATCTACTTGATGAATGGATGGATTCAAGATTTGAAGAAATAAGTTCATATAAACTGTATATCCGACTTTTTTGCAGTAAACGAGATATTTGCATACATTTCGATTTGCAAAAATGTATATAGAGACTTGATTTCAAACTCGGTAAAAATTTCAAAGATAATCAGAACAATTAGCATGATTTTCTACTGCGCATTATTACCCCATTCGGTCCTCTAACAAAAAAGAGATCACAATCGAAAATTAATCGAACCATATCAACTACTTTTACATGAAAAAATGCAACAAATAATGTAGATTACAATCATGTAAGAAACAGAATTTTCAGAAGAAACCGGCCAGCTTACTTTCCTATATTTTGCATCGAAAAAACGAAAACGATACTATGATTTTCGATGGTTGCAAAATACACGCTGAGTACGATTCAGTCAGTGCATATCTTGTTACTTGAATTTACTTAATACATCATCCGTTACAAATATTAATTTTTCACATTCGAAATGTCACTCATTTATACAAAATTTATTTATACTCTTTTATACAATTCCACGACATTTCACTGCAACTTTGTTGTGTTTCCCCTATCTTTTCTACAAAAGAAGTTAAAATGACTAGTTATACTAACCCCGAAATAATATAATGGAGTCTGCAAGATCCTACATTTAGGCATATTCGAATAATTATAAAAATCAGATACATAGGTATATTATTAAGTAAAAATTTATAGTAAACTGGAGTCAGTTACCAGTTTTTTATGAGAAGTCAGTAAAACTGTACATGTGTTATAACAAATTGATTATATTCATTAAACATAAACACATTAATTTTTGTTTCATTCAAAAAATTATGTTCCAGAAGTGACTTTTGCGCGTAATACATACTCGATCTACAATCTCATACTATGAAGGGTTCAGTACTCACTGACCTCTATAAAATTTAGTGTCAGTCGCGTTTTAGACTACATGACAGCTATCAGAATTTGAATTATCGAATGTATTGAATTAATTGTAGGCAAAAACAAATGTACCCTTATCTTGAATAAAGTAAGACCGTCAGCCAGTAATCCATCACCAGTAATCATCCACATATCATTTCCAACAGGATTAACGATCTCAATATAGAAGGTTTGTCAATTATTAAAGACTTCCCTGCAATCATCTGATTTTATTCGGATACAGCATTTATAGTGTGAATTAAGGGCCAAGATTAACGACTGTAAACGACGTAATAATGATTACTTAAAGAATAAATTAAAAAGAGCGTCGATGAATACTTTAAGATCTGCAGAAAAAATCGAGTAAAATCAATGGCACAACGCCAAAAGATAATCAAAGTGATACTATACGACGTATGAATTAATCATCATAAGTTCAATATACTTTTGTTAAGTGAACTTTTCTTCACTATACATCCAATTTTTTAATGAAAACATATGCACAGGTTTCACAATTCTCACCAGAAAGGGTAGCTAATACTTTCACAATTTTCTTCTCCTTCTACTTTAAATTGGTATACATTTATAATTATTGCCCATAAATAGTACCTCTTGAACTTCGGAAATTATGTGATTCTTAGTGATTAATTTTTTTGATCCCGTGTACCTGCACAGTATAAAAAATTATAACACGTTTTTTCAGGATTTCTTTATCTAAACACTGCTTGACATCTTATGTAAAGACATTGATCACTATGTAAATATCACCACGCAGGTTTTTATGAATAAGTTCAGCCCGTAAATTTCGAAGCCTCCCGCTTAGAAGAAATGCTAGAAGTACCAGTTTTTTACCTAAGTTCAACAAGATTTGAATACATACACAAAATAAGTAACAAATTTCGATAGCTTGAACTTCTTTTAATGAATTAATTCAATTTAACCATAAGATATGGTGTGATCAAATTTGTGTACACAATAGTCACCGATGATCTAAATCCTTATGCCCCCCTGTAACATATAATTCTCATTATTAGAAAAGTGAACTCCTACTCAGGTGGAGGGAGCCTAAAAGGCCATTAACTTGGTCTTAACAAGTTTCCAAAGAAAACGGCATCCATGAAAGAGAAAAATAAAAGAACGAAAGGACAGTTGTAGCACTGGGAAACAAATCACTAAGAAATTGTTAAAAAAATAATAATACGAAGTGATATGAAAAAACAGGAACTAAAGGGTCAAAATATATAATAAAAAACTATATATGTCACAATATATATTTATATACTGTATATGAGGCTCTAAGAACCGTAAGAAATGCAAAATATTCACTGTTCATAACTCATTCTCGAATTGCCCCCCTTAAAAATCAGATTTCCAAAACTTTGAACGCAATTTCTCCAAGTTGCTAGTTTAAATGATATTATGCTCACTCACAGAGCTTGACAATTTTATTGTTTTTCTAGGTCTTCTGACCATTCGTTCGGTATATTCCGTATATCATGATACACTCTGTATATCCATGTGCTTTTTGCATCTTTAAGTTATTACACTAATGACATGTTTGTGTGGATGTTGATTACCCTTGACGTACGCCTGTACGTACGTAACTATAAAACTAAGAATAAATATGAAGCGAAAAACAAGTGAAAAATCCCATAGGAATGTAAATGTTGACAGGGAGAATACGTCGATGAAATAAAGGGAAGGATTTGCGAAATACGAAAATGCCCACATATGCTGTAAGAATAAGGTAATTGAAATAAAATTATTGACGATCGAATATAATTCGAGTTACCATTTTTGAAAAGATAAGGGATTGTTCGACGGTAGGACAGCGTGTTGACAGTAATTCTTCACAGTATATTTACAAGAGCAGTACAAAGAATAACTTGATATTACACATGTTCATTGTATATAGCTAACAAATAATAGGTATATAAGCGGGTGAACAGTTTAAGTATTAATCGAGGCACGTGATAATAAGGCATTTCTACAGAGGATAAGTACGGTCGTATACACATAAGATAGAATAAATGCGCTCGTTCGGACAAACATGTCGTACCGTTATATAATCTTCTTTGCGGAGTAAAAAAGTTAACTACCGACTGCTGTATTCATATCACCGGACCGTCCGGTTTTCGCGAACCGTCGTGGTATCATACCTGATACCGATCACTTTAAGGATAATTTCGAACTCCACATCCTCATTGAAAATGTTACGTATATAACAGCCACAAAGTATTTACAGGACTTTGTTGCAGATATGTTTCACGGTTATCAGGAGTAACCATTGTATGCGTATGTATTTGATACGTTATTGATTGGGATTTTCGAGAAACAACGTTCGTCTATCTTACATGTTTACAATCGCATCAATTACATTAGTGGACGTCACAATGGGAATTACGTTAGTAATCAATGTAAATACAAGTATCACACTGGTTGTGTTTCCGACATGATTATACAATGTGCATGGACATGGTCGAGATCATCGAGTCGAGCTCCTCCCATTTTATAATTCAGACAGATTCACTGTCCATCTTTGGACCGAATTATAGAGAAGGTACTCCATCCAACAACTAACAACTCTCTGCACATTTATCGATCTCTTTCGAAAGAATTCATTAAGACTACATCAAATTTGAAATTGGACATTGCGTAGGAGCCAAGAAAGAACCATATAAATTCTATGCGTTTCATCTCATTGGTTATTAACTCCTACTCGACATCTTCAATGAAGAAAATAACGAAAAATGCATCGATCAATTTCAGTACAATCCTGGCAATTCGCTCAACGTGGGCATTGCCAAATTTATAATAGAGAACAAGTAGGCCTCTGATTAAAGGATCAGACAGAACGTGAAAATTTTCAGAACAATGTCTCCATTGAACGTAGATTGTGCATAATGACCGTACAAGAAAATAAGTCATACATATAGTATTTATGGAACAACGAGAAAGTCCGCCGACAGGTATCTTTCATTGCTGTAAATAGGTATCTGTTTTCTTGAAAAAAAATACATGACTAAACCGTCACAGGGTGTACATATACGATACGTTATACATTCAGCTTCATAGTAACAGTTTAACAGTTTTGTACATACAGTAGTAAGTGGATTGGTGCGATAGTTGTCAATGTTACGCAAGAGTGCGTAATAGTAAATGACGAATCATTCGCTCCTTGATTCGTAATAAATTGCGTCACTAATGGGAGGATTTTATTTCGTGACTAGTCAAACGACAAGAACATATAAAAATGTAAGGTCTACGAATGTAATAACATTAAATGTTTTCTAAAATCTTGAGATTCGTAATAATGCATTATCATGTTTATAACGTTTGTTGATAAAGAAATCTCATGTATATGTGTATTAGACATTTTAGCAAACTTTCGAAATTTTCATTTTTGTACGAGTTTATACATTTTTCTTTCTTCCTTCTTTTCCCAGAATTTCTGACAAGTAAGTAGATTAAGGTCCCCAAATGAATTTTTACATTTGCACAAATTCTGGCTTGTTTTTAATAAAAAAGATCTTTTTTAACTCAAAAGAAGCGAACTATCTTATCAAATTCTTCGGAGAAATTGATGTCGATAAAATAAATTTCATTGAATTTATCAGGCAGTTTAAAAGATGTTCAGATAGTTGTATTTAAACGTCTCTAAAAAGTGTTTCTTAGAGGAAATAGTAAGAATGATTGCATTATCCTCAGTCTAACTGACCGCAAAGTCACCCGTACATGTTTGACTGCAAACAGCCACCGGGTTAGCACAAACCGCGAAAAATGGAAGATTTTACTGTCGGATGACTTTTGGCTCTTTATAATTCATTGCGAACAAAAATCAACGTTTGTAAACAAGACATTTAAAGTGGGCTCTCATTATTATGTGTGCAGAATTTCCATATGGATTTTGTAAAATTTGAAAACTCTGGGAAATTCCATCGAAATTTGTCAGTTTCGGAACTATTGTCTGTGTCTTTTAAGACAACATCGAAATTGTTTTTGCAAATTTTCTTCTCCCGTCAATGTATTTTCCAAAGATATAGAAGAGTGTTGTCATACGTATTTCACTTGTATGGACAATAAAGATGCGTTAAGTGCGTTTTGTCTTAAAGTGCATTGATGGAAGTCTTCGCACTAGACCACGAAATAAGTATGTTTAAAATACATTAGCACAGACACATATGTCTTAATCTATTGCTATTTACAAAGTCTATTCTCGCTTCCGCAATGGTATACCTGGCGTAGAAAGGAAAATCATACACGACGTATATAGCAAGCCAAAAGTTACACCAAAAAAAGCGCCTGCGTTATACCAGTATAATCTGCAAATTCTGAATATGTAATTACCACGGAACAGATATTTTTAGTGGTAATAATATGAATGCACATACGTTCTGTATAACAGTATTACTGTAATTGATCAAAATTGTAGGTGGATGGAATAATACTTAAATGAAATACTGCGAAATATAAAAACCAAGTAAAATGTATTCTATGGGCAACATCATAATAATCATATCATTATGCTGATACATTGAAATATATCTGTACCTCACGCGCGTGTGTATACCTATGTGGATTTGTGTTTAACTGTTTCTGCATGCGCGCGAAAGCGGTGAGTGAGTGTGTATGTGTCTGTGTCACAGTTTCGTAGATGTATGTGATGTACGTAAGTTTATCAAATAAGAATTAATCATCATCGGGATCGTTATAACTTCGACGATTATTCTTTTACTGACCGAGAGAATAGGCAATAAATGGTAATAACGGTAGTACGAATCGATAGTAATTAATATAATAACAATAATCCGGTAATGTCGAGCACCAAAGTGATACGTACGAATTACGGTACGTTTCAATCAATGATCATATATGAATGTGTGCAGACATATATGTATGTGATTGACACGTATTCACGGCCCGCGCCTGCACCATTTGTTGTTTTAATGCACTAACTTGGTGTACCGATAGACATATGTACACGATATTGTATGGCATGTAATGTGCACTTCAAAGGCGCCATGGGTCCTTTCAAAAATGTCACATATATGTATGGTGGCGTAAAATTTCTCAACCTTCTCGCAGTTACATAACAATCTTGGCAAACGTTATAATTATTATTATTATTATTACAATGATTAACCGAGCTTCCGACACGCCAACTATGTTCCCTCCTCGAATGTGCTCTATGTAACTACTTAAAAAGGAAAAACATAAAATCGTTACTTCCCTTCCATTACTCTGTTACGATGGCACTATATGAATTGTTTTCCTTTTTCCTGTTATTTTTATCAACTAATTTAACGCACAACTATATTATTTTATGTTATTCCTAGTACATTACATATTTATTTTTTACATGTATACTCACGTGTGCATACATAACATTCACGTATGCGCAATCCATTTAGCATTTACATATATGCTCGTGAGTACGTCTGTACTTAAATGTATATATTGTTTAGTACATTTTGTACAATTTAAAGCCGCACTTCTAAAACACAGTTTTTTCAGTATCATACCTTTACCGTCCAGATGCACCGAAATTTTAAAGTTATTCGAAATATCGTTCTGAGGTCGAATTTTGAAATTCATTGAAATATCAGAAATTGAAAGATTAAAGAACGGTATATGTATAAAAAGCGAATTTCAGAGCATGTGAGTCGTTAGACAATCTTTACCTACTAAGAAACTTCCAAATTTAAACATACACGAAAAAGCTGTGTATTTAAGAAGGAGAATGATTTGATCGAAACGTATGAAATATAAAAGAAATGAACTTAACGAGGAAACAATTTTTCTGTCTCGGTTGTGAATCGAATGAAGAACGGATACATGATAAATCCCTTTGCTATTTCTCGATTGTTTTGTTGTAAATTGACATTCAGCGGGATATTCCAGTAGCTCAGAATGTACGGTTTCAATTGTAATGTAAGAACGACACTGTTGTTAGACATCGTCTGAGAACGCTAGTGCTACACGTTTTTACAGATATGTTCCAATACTTAAACCTGTTTCATTAAACTTAATTACTTCATTACACATATTTATTTGTGATGACAACAGCTGTGGTTAGTACATATTCCTTTTCCGTTTGAACTCGTCCCACGGGTTACAATGATCCGACGCCCGTGCTGCGTACCGTCTAATTCGATTATCAGCGAATTTTTATTGAAAGCCCAAGGGCCGGCTTCTCGATCAACGGATTACCACTAATCGTAAAACCATAGAGGACCTTAGAGATTTCTACGTTGTAATTTACATTATATATCGATCGTTTAACGATGGTCCATTACGTTCACAGTGCTTCAATGACTCGGATAGTCTCTGACTTTTTAACTAGTATAATATTTAACGATTACCCTTTACGTATTGAATATTCGTAAAAACCTTGAAAGGCACAACTGTATGACTGTTAAAATCACAAGGTGTGATATCGTTATAAAAGTGATCATTTCAATGCCAACTGTGTGAGCTAATTTAACGGTACATCCATTTCATTTGCGTGATGATCGTCGTCGAATAAGAGTTTCGAGTACGAAAGATTGCCACTCGACAAACGTAATGATATAGCCATTCAAGTGCCACGTAATCAGTTTCCCGAGCGAAGCTCATTGAAGTCATTTGTTGTGCCCAGCAAGAGGAATACAGCTTCATTCGTTACATCGACTTACGCTGTTGACAGATATAACTTACACATACTTCATATTAAAAATATACATCGAAGTGTAGGTGCATGTACCTGACGTACATTCAACAAATTTCCTATTTGTATAGGTTCCGCTATATATCTCTATATATGTAAGTATTTACGATTAAACAGAATCGGATAGCACGTGTATGACTTGAATAGTATACGTAGCACTTGGTCATGTCAAATACCTTCCCGAGTATCTCTGTGAATGTCCTTGCAAAATCCGTAAAATCCATTCTCAACAGAAATGGCCGCGCCAAGAAACTGTACGTGTTTTCCCGGTGAAAATAACAATAACGATGTAGTTTCAAGTTTGTAACACATCCGCCACGTATCTTTCTTAAATCGCGACGGACGACATGGCAGCAGCGAGTCAATAAGTCAGTCATTTCACTTTCGAAACAAGTAAAGCGCTTTCTGAAGGCGTTGCTCCGAGATCACGACAAAATCGAAATCCAGTCACTCATTAATTCACGGCTCTGCCATTTACAAATTGTAATAAACAGAGCGATGAGTTTCACAACCACGTACATCGCGTCTTGACTCTCTGCTACGTTGTAATGCTTTAATGCGATATCCAACGTTGTTTTCGATATATTAGTAAAATACCAATTAAATACGATAAATTTTGCATCAATAGGAAAATATTAATAACTAGTTGGAGACAATATATATTTTTAATACATTAAATTTCACTTCTTCGTTATGAAAAATAACAATTTGTTTATACTTTTTTTTCGTAATAAAAAAGTGTGTTGGCTAAGAGATTGCACTTTGTGATCATCTTAAAAATTGGCTATTAATATTAGTGACTACACGCATCCATAGTTTTCTTATATCTTGGCAATAACGATCGTCCGTACAGTCATTTCGAATATCCTCTGCGTAGAATCCAATAGAAAACGCGGATGCCGAAAACCATTCTCTTCTTTTGTGTCATGTAATCACCGTTTACGATAAAAACAGGGACACCTTCACGCGTTGTCGATTCGTCGGTACCTTAATATAGGTACGCGATCTAAGCATTAATTGTAATTATCCGGCACTGGTCCGACGAACGAATCCACACGAACTACGTGAGAAAGGCATCCTGACAGGAGGGCCACAAGTGGTGCCAGGCACTATTCATTCAAATACCTGCGTATTCCATTTGTGAATTACAGTAATTTATCGTATACGACGTTTAACAGCATATCTCACTAGGATACGTCCACTATGCGACTCACTAATGGAAAATTAGTATTCTCCTAGAGTATCCTGTAATTACCATCGCCAAACTACTATTTTCCCCATATACCTTCCGATTGCAGACCGATAAATGTTAACTTTACACTCATATTTTCGATTAGCTCTTCGTTAAGCGACGATTCATCGAGTTCTGCTTCCATACAAAGGCGATTTATAAGAATGTTTTGCAGCTAGCATTAGTCCCGCTGCAAGCAATAGTACGAGGTTCATTGGATAAGTAATTCTTATAATATGATCTCAATCCATCCTTCTGATGTCGCAGATTGACGTATACTCGTGAGATAAGCTTTGGTCGTGTTCTTTAGGCTTCGAGGGTTGCGAGTTCCTAAACTTTCATTCTTCGTACTTTTCCGTTTATCTATATATCAAATTGTGCAAAATACTCGTGGAAAATGTATACAACATATATTATACTATATGCTCGTCTGTGAACGGTGTATATCTTTCTTTCATTATGATCGCTATATAATATACCTATCTACCTCATATTCATTTATTCTCGGACATACTGAATCCGAATCTCGTTCTATTGAATATCATGAATATGTTGAGTACAGCAGCCGATTTTTATACGTTAGCGGACATAGACCCGTTAATCGATTCACCGAGAACTACCGAACACATCGTTCAATCATTATCTCTACTGAGTATGCATAGAATTTAACAATAATAGCGGTAATAATAATAATATTAATAATAATAATAATAATAATTATAATAATAATAATAATTGTAATAGCAATAACGTGTGCATTTGACAACGATGCTTCGAAGGCAGTCACGAAGGTGTTGGAGAACTATGCTTGTGCGAATTGTCGAGAAATACGAATCCGTTCGTCGAAAGTAAGTACCGAGAACAAATTGAATAGTCACCGAAGATAAAAACCATCGTGCGCGAAGTAACGTCCCGTATAGAGCGATTGTCCTAACGACGGTAAGCGAATACGACGAAAAATAAACGTTAAAAAAATATTGGGCTTTCCATTATAAGGCGGTACAAAAAAAAGATAACACTGAAACCGACGAAATTTAGGCGGCAGATTGTGGTTCATAAATTTGATGTTACTTTCGGGAAGAATGCAAACGACGTTAAGGAGTGTGCAGACGAAGAAATTTCATCGAGTCGTTCGCGCAGGACGTAAAACGGTTTGCCCATCTTTCGTGCAAAAAACTCCGAGAGACGTTATTATCTGCTGTCTAAACCTCTTTAGTTTCGGTCTCAATCAAAAACTGATTACATAACGCCACATAACGCAGAGGCGTTTCGTTTAGTCGCAACAGAGCTTAAAAAATTGCATCGATTGACTAGATTAAAAATAGCGGTCAAAAACATCGACCCGATGAAACATCGACGAGGTAAAGGCGTTAATATTTACATTTGCCGTCCGATTGTTTTCGTACACTGCTGGAGCTTGAATTAACGGATTATGCCGCTGAACTGGAGCTACTATACTGTATCAAACAACAAATCGCGATGGCTGGTCTCTGGACTCGTCTCTCAATCTTACACTGTGCGCAGATCCTTAAGCGAGGGTTCTTTGCATTCGGCACTGGTACACTTTTTCTTTTCTTTTTTTTTTGGAAATCACGATTTGAAATGTTCCTGTCATTGACAGCCTGATTCCTTCATTCGAGAATGCACTCATTCGAATGACTCGCGTATAGACGCGAGGAGCACCGTATCACGAAGATCGTTATGTATTAATGACATATATACAAACAACACTTGATATTATATACATGAAAATATATATATATGTGTATCCTCATATATATATGCATATATATATTTATATATATATATATAAAGTTTCAACATTATGGCACCGTATTTATCTTTCTTCGATTAAACGTATTCCGTATCAGTTCTCAAGATAAAATCATATATCTTTCTCACTCAAGTCGGGCTGCGCGTCGAGGACGATGCACGGATTAATCGGAAATTACGTATCACGAAGGCATCTGTACAAGATGATCCTCGTCGCATCCTTAGACATACTGGAACTCAGAAGCACTGTATGCCGTTGTTGTACATCGAGGTATGAAACGAGAGCAGGGAGTGTTTTGGGACAATCGATGCCCATTAAGTCGCCCATCCTTCTGTGATTCTGGAGCGTTTCAGAAGTGGACCGTTTTCGTAATCCGAGCCGCTTCCGGCTGCCGAGTGACTGCTTCTAATATCACCGGCGGTGTTACCGTTACCGTTGCCACCACCGCCACCGCCGCCACCACCTACAGCCTGGCTTCCGCCCGGTGAGGGCATATTCGTTGGTGTTATGCTACCTGAATGAGAGGCAGGGGGCGGAGGCGGCGGGTTGCTATTCGGCCTGTTCGAGACGAGATTCAGGCTTTGTGGACCGCCGTGCGAGACGTGATGTGGCTGTGGCTGAGGCTGAGGCTGAGGCTGTAGAGGTGGTGCACCGTTTCCTGACGACGGACCAACCACGTTCAAACTTGTATGGTGAAGATTGGTCGGACCGCTGGGTCCACCGTTTCCGCCACTGCCGGCGTTTCCACCGTGAGGATCCCGCGGCGGGCTTATTGGTTCGCTTTTTATCTTAACAGGTAATGGCGATGTTGATGGCGGAGGGGTGCTGCTTGACACCGCTAAGTGAGGAAGACCGCTGTAATTTAAAGAATTATTTTATTCGTGTACCGGCAAGATTTATACAAGCAGATAATAATATCTTTTCATTTACAGAATGATACAGCGTTTGAGCGGGTCAGAAAATCAGAAGTAACGTCTAATCTACTGCCTACTTGTCACGGTAGTTCGTACGAAATTTTTAATATTAAAGTCTTATTTTAAATATAGCATTTATCAAAATGCCGGGCTGAGTTTTTAAATGTTCCTTACTGAATTTTTAATTCCGGGAAACACAGAAAAGTGATTTAAGTTTCACTAAATTCTATCTATTCCAATAAATGCTACTAGAATGATTACAAAAATGGTAAAGATAATAAGTTTTAACTATAATGTTAATGTTCCGTTCGGGAATTGCAATATTAATGCTAATGCTATTTGGACCCATACACACTACAAAACACAGACTTTCGGAATTACACTTCTTTTTATTTTTTTTCAGACTGTGTATCTAATATTTCACTAAGTTATCAACGAAGTAAATTCATACTGTACTTTTCGATTGAATAAATAAGTAGCGTACACGGATTTAAAAATTATAGAAATAATTAATCAAATTTGAATGCGACCTCTGTATCTCACGCTGGCTATTAAACACGGTAGAATACGCTTCATGATTACACTTGTCAATTTTTGTTTTCGTCTGTATAAATTGAAACAATTTGCGATTTGGTAAACTTCTGATACGAGCTATGATAATACAATTCAATATTTGAGCTATACTATTTGACTCATGTGCGAGACAATTACTATCAATTACATTCATTAACGAATAAGGCCCCACACACGAAGAGGTAAAAAAAGTTTATAATTTGCCGCGCATTACCAAATACCAATCCAAAACAATACACTGATTATAAGTGCAAATACATATGTGCAAAATTTAATATTTCATCATTTTACATGACATGTACACAATATATCTGAGTCGCTCTTTATATCCTTTATTAAAGGTAAGCGTATGATGAATCGTAATTGAAACGGAAACCCAGTTAACAGCAAATGAAATGTTAGCAAATAGGATCACAAGAGTAAGGACTGAAACTTGGAGAATCTTGGATTAAAAAGTTGTTACGGATGGGATTAAAAGCTCGTTCGTCGTATTCGTATGTTGTAAATATGTGATCTTAGTAGTGTTACAATAGAAGGCAGAAAAAAAAGAAAGGGGGGTATGAAAAGGTATACAATCTGTCTTCATAAATATAAGAAATATGATTTACCTGATGCTGGACATGGTGGCTGCCGAATACATTGATAAGTCATCAACGTACCTCTGATGAGACCATGCGAGACTCCCAAGGTCAGTAGAGTAATCCGTTGGTCCGAAACTAGAATAGCCAGCTGGGACTGACGGTGTTTGCAATGCTACCACAGGTGTGTTTAATGCAGACTGCGTATGGCCGCCCTAATAAGGAAGTGATAAACATTTCAGTTTCGAACATTTTTACGAGTCATATAACATATGAATAAACTGAAATTACAAATTTTACGTACTGACAGAACTCATTACCAGGAACAAAAATTATTTATTCATGTAAAGTAGAAAGATGGCCGTTCATAGATATTCCGTTTTTAATTTCAAAGTCAAGAATTACGTCTATTGTAAACTACGCAATAGCGTTTTCATATAAAGTGCGCAAAATAATCGCCATTCATTTTAATTCAGGCTTACGTAATATTTACGACAGTAACAAAGTGCAATCTAAGCGTGGAATGGTCAGTTACACGTAAAACAAAGAATGTCTAGTTATATACCGTTACAAAACACAATTGAACACCTCTGAAATGGTTAAACTTCGCACATACATTTATTAAGACTTTTTCCTTTCTTTCACGAAGTTCTATCGGTGCGTCAGTTTGAACTTACAGCTTATTTGCACGAGTATACGTATCCGATAATAGGAAAAAATTGCTTGTGACGCCGGATAATGTAACTTCAAGATAGTAACCAATATAAGCTAATATTTACATCGTAACTAGCATCTTCAGAAAGTGATTGCGTAAGAGGCGTCGGTATGACTACTCTTAAATTTGCTCTATGTGGATGCGGTGGCGGGGGTGGTGGCGGAGGTTGTGGTGAATGCCTTGACGAATTGCTAGCTTTGTTCGTAGTGCCACCACTGACCCCGAGGGCCGGTGAGGGACCCGGACTAGGCGATCCTCCTAACGGTGAAGCTGATGGTGGATAACCGTTGCTCATTTCCAGCATCCCTCCTGGTGGATACACTGTAAACATTTAAAACACGTTAATACTAAGTTGTCGTCAGGAAACAAGATTTAGTATTAATATGTATTACTATCATCTTCAATTTGTGTTCTATCTTTCTCGTAGAGTACTGACATTTTCGTAGTAATGTTATACGTGGAATAATCATGAATAACGAACACATATTTCTATATTGTTTATCAAGCGCACCAATCTCCTTACAAATCTTTGGAATGTTTCCAAGTTCTTCGATGTATGAATGAAGCTAATAACGCCAGTGTAAATTGTTCAAATGTGTTAAAGACCACTTATTACGCCTATTTTTTAAGATATAACATAATTTAGAAAAACTTCGTGACAACAAAATTGTTATTTTATCACATTACAATTAACGGTGTTAGCTAGTCTCTAACAACTAATTTAAACACAAAGACACACCTTCAATCCATTTAAACTACTGTTCACGGAACATCATTTTAATAATGTTTTTGTACACTGTTTGAAAAAAATGTAGAAAAGTAAGTAGAGGATGGTGAAACAATAATTTCTAAATAATATGACGTACGCGCATAAAGCGCAATACGGTGATCTTTGTATACACAAAGAAAATCCATAGATCCTGATAGAAGCAAGTATAATGATTTCTTACAAGCAGTTGAAAACACTGTATAGAGTACCACAGTGTCAAATGAATCACGTTAAAGCCCTGTAAATGAAACATTGTCCTTTAACAAATGTTTCCTTACCCGAATCTGTCTCCGACGATGACGGCCGCGGAGAGATGCTGGTATGTGCCATTTGTGGACTAGACCCGAGAAGAGATTCGCCGTAACTGTTCACTGGTACGGATACAGGTAGCGTGTAGTTCGATTGACCCATTCCCTGTAGGCGGAAAATCATTCCATCAATAAATTTATGCTATTTTTTACGCTACTGCGTGAAAATTTCTTTCATATGCCAATATTAAAATGGTAATTAAGATAGGTGACACGATTGTCTGACGGTGCTTTCGGCGCATACGTGTTTTTCATTTTCTATTACGTTAATAAATACATTCTAAAATAGATTTTCGTTTCCACAAACTTTATCTGTTTCAAATGAAACTTATTTCTTTTAGCAATATACAAAATTAAAACAAAACTTGAGGAAAGTAGCGACTGGCTTATTAATCCTTTGGCAGTGCAGCAACATTATGAAGAATTGTAAAAAATGTGTATTTTTTATCTCCTAAATTACCTTCATATAATAAGGTATCGATGCTTTCCCTGTGTAAACTAAAGTATAAATTCCTTGTGCAAAAAACTCTTATGTCGGACTAAACTGTTAAAGGATCAAAGGGGATGGACAATGAAATGTTGTGCAAATTAGACATGTTACTATATAAGTAATAAAACTCCATAATCACTACACGTAAGGTAGAAGCAAAGCGAGGAAGAAGTGCAAGTTTATGTCAATGTGATGACAAATACAAATAACATCCTGCCTTTTTAGCAAATTACACAGTAACGCTTAAATAAAAATTTCATTCAATCTAAATAAATATTTCGTTAGGGCATATATGAACTAATAAGCACAGCCAAAATCAAACCCTGCAGGTGTCTAAAATATAGTATCAGGTGAAGATTCTTATGAAAGAATTTAATACTTTCTCGCAAATTGTGCATGATGTGTGCACAAAAATATAATTTTTATCGGAAACATGAATAACTGCTTCGAATGAAAACTTCGAATGAATTTTTCCATCTGAAGTTTCTAAAACGTAAAATCAAATTTTAAGATGAGTATAAATAAAAAAAAGGAATAACTTCACCATGTGGAAATAGGAAGATTAATCATCAAAGATAATTCACTAACGTATCGATAAGAAAAAGAACGCAAGAAAAAAATTTGCAAACTTATGGTATTTTAGTGTCAAGTAATAACAGTAGAATTTTATTTCTCACACTATTTGCCTAATATTACTATTATGAAATATCCTTTTTTAAAACCATTGCATTAACGCAAATTCTAATCAACGTGCTCCTACCAGGTTATCATTTTTTACTTATGTCATTTTTCTCAAATCCTAGTGGAATGATACAATGCAATAAAAAGACGGACATGATGAAATGTAGCCACAATGAATGATGGACATGAACTTCTAATAGGAAAAATTAAGGTAGGATATGAATAAAGTATGAAGAAGAAGATGGCTAATGGACAATCAATGATTGAATACGGTTTAAACTTATTTTTAAAAATGACGTAGTAGAACCACTACCTGGCCGATTTTATTTTTAGTTGTTTAATGTTATAAAGCAGAAGCCAAGCTCTTTTCATCCGTCTCTTGTACTGTCATATTAATAATGTACTTTTGTCTGATTGGGCCGCAACAATATCAGTGCTGACTATAACACCAGAAAGTGGAAAAACTTCGGGCGAACTTGAATCACGTTCAACTTCACCACTCGTAATACTAATACAATTTTAATTGCTAACCCTTGACAAGACTAAATTATAATAAAATAATGTAAGTTTCAGTATTTAAAACAAGGTTCAATACATGTTAATCAGTATTGTAATTAAATCGAAGTCCTCGTTCACCAAGCTTAGATCAACTGCCAAATGGATTTCATTCACATCAAAATTTACGGAATTTGTAAATGTATTTCAATCGTAATCATCAATTGTGTTATTCGGCGCCGAATTAGTATTAACAGCGATTGATTTAAAGAAGTCGTTTTATTATTAACAAAATTTCAGTATTGTATAAAATGTTGATCGATCAGAGAGTAAAAAAAAGAGTTAACTAAATACGAATTTCTACAAGGTACAAAGTGAATTATATCCTATTTAATTCTTTTACCAACTGCACGAAGTACGACGATAAACTACAGAGTGAGACAAGATGCATATTCCAATCAGCAAGGTGCTGCTTATTTGAAAAGTTGTATTAAAACTACAGTATGATGCAAAATACGGTTAATTAGTCTTTAAATGAAATGTCCTTTTTAAAAGTTACCATAAAAGTTTCAGTGTCTTTACTACAGATGATCTACCAAGCAATACTTAAAGTCACATTTATCGCCTGTTGTGATAAGTAAAAAAAAACTTAGAATCTATCGAGGGGGGGAGGGGAGGGTCTGAGTGGGGGACAGGGAGAAAGCGAAGGACTCTGAAGGACGCGGAGGAACTGGTTACTCACTCTGGTGCCGTTATGTTGGTGCCTCTGCATCATCATCTGAAATTCTTCATCGATCTTGGTGTACTTAGCCTCGGTCCGCGGAGTAAGGTTGTATTCGATTGCATCGGGTTCCGGGCTCTCCGGGGACATGGCGCCCTTATGTTCCTTCTTGTTGAGCGCCTGCAAGTGTCAGCAGACAGGTTCACGTGACCACACCGCCCGAGGGCACTCAACCTTCACACGCGCACGCCAATTTCACTACCTAACGTGCACGCAATTATACCCCGACCTCGCCCTCTTCACCGTGTTACACTCCTTCACCCAGACCTACACCTTGTGCAGTCCTTGCTTTTCCCGAAGATAGCTAATTTTTACATACAGTAACGCGTGCAAAAATTCTACCAGCGATAAACAACCTTCTATGTCATCATTATTCGCCTGTTCTTCATCCCCACAGAGAGTACACTGCTCTTCTTTCTACGAGATTGTCTTAACACTGTACCAATTCAAACGATAAACCAGACTATTTCGAAAAATTCGGATATGAAAGGGAACTATTGAAAAATTTAGAGTGCTAATGCCAATAATTAAAACCCCAATATTATGTAAGTCTTATAAACTTTATATTCTTCTTTTTGAAATGTCAACAAAAGAAACTGAATGAATCAAGCATGTGCTCATTTCTTACCGTTTAATTTTTACATAAAATTGATGTTTTGATTTTTATGACTCTATTAGAACTAAATACAAGAATTGTTTTTACAGTTTTCGATTGGCTCAAGTAATATAATAGCTGTATAGAAGTTTCAATTATTATTAATTTTACCATTACTTAAGAAGCTGTAACAACGCTTTTATAAGACAAGTCTACGTTTTCATTGCTTTCTTTATGATAGAACACTTAACTTTCATGAATTGCAAGAATATCTAACAAAGCAGAAAAAAATCTATTCACATTTGTTAAACTGAAAAATATTGTGTTTCTTCGTCTTATAAAAGAAAAGAAAAGAAAAGAAAAGAAAAGAAAAGAAAAGAAAAGAAAAGAAAAGAAAAGAAAAGTAAACGTCCACATTAGCCACAAAACTACAAGAAACACATCATTACCTATTCATGTTTACTTCACAACGTCGAGGATACAAAATGATAACACTAAATTGCTGCTTATCACGTGCATGTAACTTCACGAATTTAATAGCTACCGGTTAGAGTGACATGTGCGTGACTTCGTCAATCCGAGCATTATATCAGTTTTCCGTTGTGCACACGAGTAAATGACTCCGATCATTATTGCCAATCCTCGTGTCTCTAGGGTGAGTTTACATTTATAGTATATTTATTAATTCCTTCTTTAATATTTTTTATGTATTCATTCCCTAGCTTTGTTGTAATGGAAGAATTTTCTGTCCGACACACTAAAATTCGTATCTCATCATAACTATTCGAAAGTATAATATACGTCTTGACGTATGCAACAACCCGTTTGCACGTAGTTTTCATTTTATCTAACATCTCTTATATAAATTCTGACATACTTTTGCTGAGAATGCTAAAATTATACATGTATACGTATTCTAATTCTACTCTCGCAATGTGTCGTTCAGTTCAGAAGGGCAATTAAAATTGTGACAATGAAAAATTACTTCTTTTCGGAAGCAGTTCGAGGTGAGCCAGAATTAGAAGAGCCTTATATTCCTTTAATTTTTCAAAACTGTACGAAAAATTCTTTTTTACCGAGTTTACTATCATTTGTTGTGTTGTAGTTCCTTTAGAATTCTTGCAATTCTAATAATTCTAATTCCTTAAATACTAGGCCTTATCAAAAATAGTTCTTGTCGTTTTGTAGGATTATAAGTAATTGTAGTTTCAATCTGGCAAGTCGATTACGATTTTTCGTAAAGAATACACAAGAATATGAGCGTAACCCATACCGTTCAAAAATTCTTAAGGCTTCTATTAATTCTCATCCCTTCAACTTATTAAACAGATGCAATCAGTCATTCGTTCTGAGGAAAACGAAATATACAGCAATAAAGTTATTTATCAATATACGGCACATATAAGATTATTCTTCTAGAACTGTACATGATGTTCGTATTATTTTATTCCCATCATTGTATTAACACGACTTAGAGTGATAATAACACGAAGTGTGTTTTCGCGTTTAATGCATAATTGGTGTATAGCGGATAAATCGACTCACCTCTATGATATTTTTATTAGTGAGCGACTCGTGAGGTTCATTGTACTCGGTGTATTTGAGAAGAACCTTGTCCATGTCGGTGCTTGCATACTGATACAGCTTGTTGCTCGAACTGAAGATGATCAGCGCAATTTCACAATCGCACAGCACTGACAATTCGTACGCTTTCTTCATCACCCCAAATTTCCTCTTGTTAAAGGTCACCTGAAGGAGATACGAAGCATACACATGTAGATATGAAGTAAAGTTTGTGATATCATTTGTCTCTTAAGGGGTGGGCTATAGTTGGACTTTATATTTTTATTACTTGTTTTTTACCATTTCCAACGTGTAAGCTTATTCAACTCAAAAATTTTCAAAAAAGTATCGAAAGTACCGTTTCTTATTTAATGTAGAAGAACATTGGATGATTTATTATTAAAAATAGTTAGTACAATAGATTTTGCAAAAAATTTTCTACGAAGTAATCTTTGACCCAAGAAATACGCACTAGCTTTAAATTGGAAGCAAAGATATCAGTTTTAAATATATTATACATTTTATATTAGTAATGGAATTTGATAATTTGAAACTCACTATTATTGTTTCAATTAGTACTTCCCCTTAAGCGCGGTTATGAAGAGATATTTGCGAAGTAAAAATTATTAACAGCATACCTGACGATTACGTTCGTCCGTGATACGTGAGATCTGAATCTTTTTCCGACCCATTGTTGCAAACAAAGAGATGCTCTTCGATACCACTAGAAACGATGTGAAAACCCTGAAACAAATAGAAATAAAAATTATTGGTAACATGTGTGCATCTTATAGAAATGTTATTTGCCCTTAACGAAAACTAAAGTTTTCAAACAGATAAAGACCAAATTTCTCGGATCAGGATTTGCAATAAACTATTCAAAATTTAATGTAATCGACCTGATGTCATGATTCATATATGATAGATTATTTTAATCACTCTCTGGAAGGACGAGTGCTTACATATTCATTACAGTAAACTCATTGGATATCGATCAAATAGATTCCCACGCCAAAGTTCTAATCATCGGATGACATACAAGTATCACAAGCCTAGCACCGAATTTACATTTCATATTACATTTTGCAATTAACAGCGTAAAACGGCACATGTTTATTAATATCATTATGCATTTTATACTTATCATACATCTCATAAAAATCGTTATTAGGATATTCGATTCTCGATAGTTTAATTTGTCATTCGTCAGACAATATTTCAACCTTGATGACACAATTCATAAAATGATTCATTAGAAATTAAGAAAAAGGACATACATCGAATACTATCAGTCATACGCTGTTGGTTGCTTTTTTCCATCAACTAAGTTTCACTTTTTATTTCGTCATAAAAGTGATGCAATCATTTCAAACAAACACTTTAACGGTTGGAGCAGTAATCCATAAATGTATACATCACGTCGTATCAATCTTACAAAGATAATAATTCTTGTTATAATGATATCCCCCCCAACTTATACAATACAAATACATCAGATAAGTCGAATAATGATTTTGTTGATGATTATTATTTTTCAAGTGAGTTTCGTAATGCAGGAATGTAGATTTTTTTTAATAATGCGTGAGCGCACTTTAAAATTTCTTAGATAGTTATACGAGCACATAATCAGGTTTGTTACTGTACTGTAAACTGTAAACAGTATTATTAATTTTAAGTCAGCCGATTGTTCAACCATTAGATGCAATCGATTCAATTTGAAACAATCCTTATCAGAGTGATATTATTCATTATAGCAAATAATGTGATCCATTATAAGAGAGTAGTATTATGAACGCAATTCTTAACTATTCTCTGTTCCCCAGAGAGTGCACCTAAGACGGATTCAAGTTTTTGTTCATCGTGGACACCCGTGTTTCCATTAAATGACCTTCGATTCAATGAGTCTCCTTGCAATGGACGAGCGGACGACGTCATACTCACACCGTAGTATTTTCGGAGCGTGTGTATTATACTCTGGGTTGATGGTGACAAGATCGGGTGGCATAGTGGAAATTCAGGCTGTTGCCGAGCTCGTGGTGCAGCTCCCCGCCAGAACCGAACGCGTTTTATTATGCGCGAAACAGGTACACTCTCTCGGTGAATGGAGATTATTAGTTATGCTTAGTAATGAAACTTTGATAGGTACAATAAATCCGTTCCAAAATGAAACAGTAAATCATCAAACCGAATCAAATTTATTTAGAATGAAACGAAATACAAAACTGAAGACCAAGTCAAATGTAATAACCAAAGTCAAATCTAAATGACTTCTTGATTTAATACGTGTTTTATAAACTGAATAACTAATGACGTGTTTATTGTACCAATATGTTTTTGTGGGAACTTGTGTACCTTAAGAACATAAAATTTTGTTACTGTTTGTACTTTTTTGATTAACGGACCAAAATCAAATAAAAATTATGTAAGTATTTCAGAAAAATCAGGAACCGAACATTTATATAATTGTGATTCCAATGACAAGTGTCTGCGATCTAACACATTAATACGTGGAAAAAAACTCGATTTAAAAGTTACGTACGAAAAATATGAAATTCCACAGGAAGTGTTTAATTGGAATTAATATCTGGAAAATCTCGCGTGATATAGTCTAGGAATATTCAACACTATAACATAACCTACAGTGAAGTTCATAAGAATACTAATATGGCATAATGACATTCCTTTGAAATGAAACATATCTTCAATGAATTTGCGGCCTTCAGTAGAGCAATACAATGAAGTAGACATAAACTATCAGCAGACAAGGACATTTCAGTATTAACTAACACTTCGATATTAATTCTATTTTATTACCTTACACTTCGTCCGTTATTAAGTTTGAACCGCACAGTTGATGTTCTTTATATTTTAGTGAACTGTAGCACTGTAAAGATACGCATTTACTAGACAAATTTGAACGAATTATTACGTTCAACTAGAATAATATTTCTGCTGATATACTTAATTCGATCATAGTTTCCGAAGTTGTTAAATGAGCGCTCAGTTAATAAATATATGGTGATATGAGGATACTAATCCATCGTAACAAAAGATGGTTACGTGTTTATGCGTATGAACATGCGGACCCATTATCAATAAACTTCGATAATATGTACTGTTGGTTCAATCGCTCGCTACATACGTGTGTGAGTATGCACCAACAAACAAACAGAAACAAAAGGAGGAGAAAAACATACACGCGTGGCGAACTTGCGGAGCAACGAACAGCTTTAAGACAGATACTTATAAGAGAAGTTTCCCAAGCTGCCTATTTTGATTTTAACCAAACTTGGTGGATATGTAAAACAGATTGAGGAGTATAAGAAACAATTTTTTCTCCGAGGAAAATTACTTTTGAAGGGCGAAATCTCTCGTCAAAGTTTTGAGATGTTTTGATTGTTTTAATATAAGCCATCACCGGTCGAAACAAATTTCAGACAAAAAATTCTATTGAAGGTAGAATGATTTAACAACTCCACCTGTCTTCAAATAACGTTAACTTTTTAATTTTTGTTATATAACTTCTAAACCGTAAAACAGAGAAAAAAGTTTCTTTATAAAAAAAATGATGATCAATAGAAGACTTAGATTAAAACAGAAAGAAATATTTAACAATAAAAAATTGGCGCAATCGCATGTGTGCTACACACAATTACGAAATTTGTATCTATATTTACATTTGCCACGTTCTTTACATTCACAATTGATGGCATATATTAGTTTACGATGTAAACAAACTTTTCCCGTCACACATACCCATTTTCAGGATGCTATCCATCTTATAGAAATTTTCGGCTCTCAACACAATTAGTAAACCATAACAGGCGGAGAAAAGACTTTTTGGATACAAACAATGTTTTCGAATAACTAATCTGCCTATTTAATAAACGGAATCTATCTATTTAATAACAATAACGTCCTAGATTCTTAAGGACAAATTTTCTTTTTTGATTTTCTGAAAAGTATTTGAGCGTTACGTTGTCTGCCTTTAATAAAGTGAATTTTTGGCGAGGAACTGGATATGAGTATAAAGAAAATAAGTGAGGGAAAGGTATATTCACCTTCTTGAAAAGAGAACCTCTGCCGCCTGTCGACTGTTAGACGGCAACTAGTATATAAAGACGCATAAAAATGTTGGTTTTAATCGAACTCTAATTCTAACTTCGTGGCTATATTTACGAGAGAGTTTTCAATGAACGGCCGCTTGCAATGGTGTACTACATCACGAGTATAATTGAGGAGTGTAACTTCAAAAGGAACTAAGCGGAAAGTTTAGAACTTCCAAGATAATCGAAAAAAACGTATTGATCAGAACTTTATTTGGTTTAAAACTAACTTTTTATGAATACATACTTCAAAATTGAATAAACCACAAGTGGAGAACTTTCCTGGACAGCATTTTGCAATTATTGCAAGGTATTAATGAAACCGTATATCTTAATCGATAAATAGACGGAGTTCTTGGGAAAATAATGTTACAATAAGTTTTAGAAACATGATCGTGTGCATTAAAATAAATAGCAGAATCTGATAGTAATCATTTAATGGAGATATAGTTTTGAAAGAGTGATCCTGTTATTTGCATGGTGAAGCATGAAAAAAAGACCATGACATTCAGAGAACTACGACAATAGGGCATGACACACTACCTATCTGAATTTTAATGTTTTACTACGAATAATACAATTGTAAATATACCGCTTTCTTTCGTCCGATAAAAATTTTGCTTCTTAACGAAAAACAAAATAATATTGCACATCTGTCTTTCGCCGAAACTTAGAGTCATAAGTTTTGACATTCACAGAACTGACGGCTTCTTTATAAAATGCTTTGGGAATCTGCCAATGGTTGCAAATAACTCTTGTTTACTTCCTCAAATCATTAATTCTCACAAAATATTAATGCACATGTGGACCGC
Source organism: Hedychridium roseum (assembly GCA_963989215.1). Classification (NCBI taxonomy): domain Eukaryota; kingdom Metazoa; phylum Arthropoda; class Insecta; order Hymenoptera; family Chrysididae; genus Hedychridium; species Hedychridium roseum. The sequence continues at coordinate 8,229,988 of OZ022313.1, read as the reverse complement.
AATAATTTTTGAGCAAAGACCCAGCATTCAAATAATTATAAATAATAATATACAGGTTTTCCGCTTTTTTCATGGATATAAGAAATAGAAAGAGAAAAATACAGGGGGATGAAATAACACCCAACATTGTTTTAGAAGTATTCGTTTCAGTCCTCAGAAGATCTTAACAATCTGGTTTTAGAGAAACAAAAGGCATTTTTTGGGGAAAGAGAAAAAATACGTGTTTTTTTCATTACAAACCCAGGTATTATAATCATTTCTTTGGGTTTTATTGTCTAGAAACCTAAGGGACATATACAGAGTAGAGGTAAGTACGATATAATTGCGAAAATCGCCATGTTCTTCTCAAAGCCATTTAAGATAAGTGACGTGCCCATCCTCTCCTAAATCACCAACAGTTACAATGTCGTATATATTTTCAGGCATTTTATCCTACCTAACGATCAGCTTTTTTCTCCGCCGCAGAGAATTAAAATAAGAGACCTTGGTATATCGTCTCCTTTGTCATTTCCAGAAGGCAACATTTATCATCAATGTAAAACAGCCGGCAGTTTATAAAAAAAAGGCTGCAAATTACTACCATTGTTGAAAGAGCAATACATTGTTAGCAATAGGTATCTGATGTTGCTTTGAAACAATACGATGGAAACTGCCGCAAAGAGTAAGTGCTGTTCTGACGAAGGTGCGTACGCACGTAGGTAGATCTTGGTAGAAACAGTTCTGTCATACGATCGAATTCGGTTTATTATACACGAAGGTACTATGAGCGAGGGTCAGCGACCAGTGACGACGATGACCCATGCACCTCACACTTTATACCTTTATAGAGCGCTCGCATAGGTAGATTTAGCTGTTAAAACATAGCTCAGAAGCTCGAGAGTAGCCCAAGAGTGTAGGTCCAAGAGCAGTAATATTTCAGTTATGGATATTTACTTGAAATAGCAGCAGACGACACATGATATTAGGTCATCCCAAACTGTATACATAGATGATATGTACGGCACTCGTGCTAAACTGACCATTATTTGGTCTATATCTCATTTTATGTCAATGTTTTATATAAAAATGACAATTTTACAGCAGAATGACATATGTAATTCTACTTTAGTACAATATACTTAGGAAAAATACATTCTTGTAATACGTATTAAGAAAAATGTTATAAAAAACAGATTTTTCCATGTAGCTATTTGCAACGATATTTCAACTGACTATTATAAAATTTGGTTTTTATAGTCCTGCCTCACTATAATATATCAACGGTCGTAAGAAAATGATAATTAGAATAGAACTTGAGTTTTTACTTTTCATATTATGACACAGTATAATGTTTGACCCTTACATCATTAAAACGACAATTCATATTGATAAAACATGACTACCAACAATTAAATTAGTTCATGTATTTGAATGTATTTGTAAAAAGATTTTCAAACCATTTCAATGCAAAATCAGTAACGCTGCTGTATTATAAACAAAAATGAATGCATATTTGTTTGTTTTAAATCAATCAACGTTATTTTCTATGTCGAATAGATTCTATTTACGAATAATTTCAATTCCTTGCCGGTAAAATATTACGCGTAATCGTCGATTCTTTACGAACGGCGTGTATCTCTGGGAGAATCTGTAGTCTGGTGTCGAAATGGCGTGGCAACAGTTCATGAACCGATTGATTTAGCGCCAAGTGGACCCGAATCGACCCGGCCCGAGCCAAGGTAATGCGAAGCAAACCAATGCAACACGACGTAAGCCATGGATCGCTATGCGACGAGGCGAATTGAACGAATGAGTAGCTACGTAATTCTAAACGGATCGAGATCCAGACTGCACGGCATGTTTTTTTTCATGTCCATGATCAATATTACTAATTAGCGTTCTAAATCGATCAAATATTCTCGGAAAATTTGCACTATCAACATACTTAATGTCCACGATATAAGACACTATTTAATTATTCTGTGAAAAACTAGTTTCTCTGAATGCGACTTACACGCGTCGTCAATATCCAAGGGTAAGGTAATTCTTATTCTAATAAAAGCTGTGGAAGTTATGTTATACCGTAAGACGCAATATACGATAGATCAATATCTTAGCTTTGAAGGATCTGCAAGGTGAAATCTTGTCTGTAACGAATTTATCAATTATCTTTGGCCTGTTAGAGAACAAATAGGCCAATGTAATCGAGAAAAATGGAAAATGGAATATGAAAAAAAAATCTGTTATCACTGTAGAGATTGACTGGACCGATTGAGGGTAATGTTGGATGAGGGCTGCTGATTATTCGGTTGTGCAGCGATGTTCAGAGACATTGGTTGGATTCACGCTGAAAATACGGCGCGATGATATAAGAGCGTAGGTGGAACGGGGTGGAAAATCGTCCGTAGCGGCGATAGCCGTTCTCCAGAACGGACGTCAATGGTACCTGCGATCGATATCTCGTTAGTCGGGGCAACCCAGCGCACCCACCAACAACCGGAGAGAACGGCCAAGAGCGAAAAAGAGAGACTGATGTCACGCGAAAACGTGTCCCGATGAAAACAAAACAGACACTTCTCTCCCCGAGTGTCTTGATAGTACGACGTCGGCATCAATGTATCGAAACACGACGGCCTTCTCGCGAGAAACACGAATTTCGTTTATCGATAAAATACACTCGTTATGAAGCTATATGTGCGCGGTGCACCGATAACCGCACGCTCCTTACGACCCTGTGATTTCGTTTACTCACTATCGCAATTACTATAAACACAAAGTTACGCACCATTGGTACTTAACATCGAAGTGTGCATTTACCGAAAGCAACTTACCGCACGAAATGGAATTTCAAAACACTCTACACTCGTCACAATGTGAGGATCTTCGTGTCTTCTCTACTCGCAGCGACAATTTCCGCCGTATCGACCGATATAAGTACTTCGTTGTTCAAAAACATCAATCCGTTCAGTTAAAAATCACTTTATGCGGAAAATTCGATTGTTGAGAGTCCTTGCGGTATTTCGAGGTAAGATCCGATTTCACTGATCCATCGACAGCAGCAACCAAATCGTCGAATGGCAGTCTACACCCGTCCTCATGCGTCGTTTTTACTTTCGATAATCCAGGATCCTTCCAACGACACTGTTTGTACTATTATGCACTGCTCTGAACACCGATCTACGCGTCTCATGAGACGGTATAGGTAAGTTCAGATAGTCCCTTGGCGAGTTTCTCTCAGGGAATTTTTCCAGCTCGAATGTTCTCCGTTTTTTTTCGCGCATCTGTACGAAGCAGTATTAAGACATCATCTATCGGCTCTTCATTTATTCCCAAGAGATCGTGTCACCCACGTAGACATAAAGACTTTATCGACGGAACGGCGAGTAGATTAATAATATCGCGCGGACACAGATTGTAAGAGCGAGCGAAAGAGAAGTATTAATGTATTAATTACGCGGCATACGATTTTATTAGGTCTATCGCACGTTGCACGTTGTTGCGGGTTAGGTAGGTTAGATTTATCCGCGACGCGGTCCGTGAAACGGGGACTAGATGTATTGACTAGATGCACACTGCGAGAGAGTCTTTCTTAAAATACTTTTCACATGTGACTACGAAGAGAGTACAGAGGAGATGGAAAGGAGGGAGAAGCGGCGGAAGCTCTCCTCCCTTGAAGCGGTTAACACGCGCGCGGTGTTGCGGACGCACTGCCTCTCTCTCCCTAGGAGGATTCAAATTTAGATCCCTCGGATATGGTGTACCTCTCTCCTCGGGACCGCGCGCACAACGGTGCAGTCAGCCAGCCATCTCTATCCAGCCAGCCAGCCAGCGCGCCAGGCGACAGCCAGGCAGCACAGACGGACACGCGCGCACGTTTCCACGCATTTGCCTCGCACACACCTCTACCACGGGGCACACTCTAATAATCTCCACCAGGGGCTTTTTCTCTCTTTTCGATCTTCCACCGTCTTTTTTGCGGCTTTTCGAACACTCGCAAAGTCGCGGAGAAGGACCGTTCACGCACTCTGACGTGCGCGCTTGGACCAACTAGTCCATCGAGAATTCGCGATCTAACCTGAAATAAAGTTTCGCGGATGTCGCGTGGCCAAAGCAAGGAGCTTGCGCATGTGAAACGCCGAGAAAGAGGGACGTGTAAGGATGTACGTGCAGTCCAAGAGGGTGACAGAGAGAGAAAGAGAGGAAAGAGGGGAATGAGTGCGCAGCCGGCTGGCTCACACAGCCGTGCCAGTCGGTCCACCTCGCTCTCTGAAGTTCGTCCGGCATCGAGAGTCGAAGTAACGTTTCAGAAGACAGTCGCCGTCTTATTGGACGCCAAAACGGCTGACGTCAGGCTGTGCACAGCCAATCGTTTCTTTGGACCCGACGAAATGCGCAAGCGTACTGAATCCCACATGACACTCGTACGCAGAGTCATTCATTGTCATGGCACTTTCCGCGCTACTAGCAACTACTCGTCGTACCTTCGATGTCAGTTTAAATGACCACAATTGTTACGCGGAAAAGGGTATATATAATGCCGCGATATTATGATTAATTTAATACTTATTCTGTCTTCTAAGACTAAGTCTTAAATTGATCGCCACACTTCACCGTTACATATCCTCATACAATTTTAGAGCTGAGATTGTATGCAACAAGCATTTTTCAAGAACCATGTCGATGGTTAAATTTATGATTAAATTATTATGAAAAAATTATTTTCAATTCTAAGAAAAAAATCGTTCAACGTTCTTTTTAATATTAAAAACTGAATTATTCTACATAGTAAATCAAATCCAGTGAATCATTAGAGTACGTGAATCAGCACTGACCAACTTTTCCACTTTTTTGATATGCAGTTATTCGCGATATGGCTGCACAATGAATTTATCGTAAAATACAACGTTGAATGAAGACACAAACGGGCTAAAATTATTGGCGCAAGTAATTTGAAGACAAATAAGATATGTGAGATTAAAAAAAGTTACGGTATTTTTGTTCAGGAATGTTTTAAAATAAGAAATATGCTAAAAGGAACAATTATCTGTGCACTCTCACTCTAGTTCAATTAAAGCAAATTAATATTAAAGTATAATATGTAATATGTAAATTATAACATGGTTTTGTCCAGAAGCTTTTTATACTACAAAAGAACAGTATACAGCCAAGTAACATGCAATGCTTGGAAAGAGGAAACAAATAGGAAAAAGGAAATTGTAGATGTAAAAAATGTTATTTCGTATTGACGAATGGCAGTTTATGCAAAAAACCAGAAATTTAAAAAAGAACCTTATACATTCGTCTGAAATATCACAGAAATCTATGAAATCGAAGTATGACTTGAAAAGAAGTGGAGAACAAAGTAGTCGAAAATTTATACAAAGGACAGGCAATAATTTTAAAATTCAAGCATCTATCGAAAAACACGTGTACTGCAAATGAATAGAAGGCTTGATGAAATAGTGCACAAAATTATTTCTCAATAAATAGCACAATTTGTACCTTTGTGGTTACATAATTAACATTCTTGCTGAATAATCGAATCATCTTAGAATATAGACTACAAAAAGTACACCCGAACATCCCGATTACTTACAAAAAGATCAACAAAAACTATTGGAAAAGAGTTACCTAATGACGTGCCAATTGAATGAACTAAGTTTATCTGAATATAAATATCATATTTGAAAAGAACATACGAATTATTGCAAAACATCACAACTAGAAACTTGTTTCCTAAATTACCATTTTTTAGTTACATTGTTCGATTAAGAAGAAAGGCAATGTAAAAATTTATTGATAAAAGTTATCAAATTATTTTTTCTGACTTTTTCACCTCACGGTTAGAACTTTCTGCTTGTGTTAATAGTTTCAAAGCTAACTGTAAGCGCGTTCATTCGTCAATCATGAAACTTTTTACAACGTCAAACGTATCGTGCCCGAACGTTTCATAAAAGTGGATTCTATACACTTTATTAATATTCGTCGCCACAAATAGCCTGTAGTTCAGAATTGCGCTTAACATTATGTAGAGAACGTGTCTAATATAAAAGCAGATGTCTGAGAACAAAAATACTAACGGTGTATAGTTCATCCATATACGGACACGTTTCCTGTGTAAAGTCTATTGAAATGTATTCGCTATGTAACGTAAAACTTATCAGATGTTACGCCTGAACGCGTTTTTATAATGATATACAATACGAATACTCGGATGAGTTTCCGCACTTGTGCGCTTTTAGCGTTCCGTGCAATTGATTGACAGATCAGGTACGAATGGTAAGTACATTATTGGAAATTTTGGCCGGGTTAAATATAACGATAAGTTATTGGACTTTAGTAAGTTTATTAATTCTATTAGAAACTGGATTTGAAGTTTTCTTGTGCAATTTTAATGAACGAACCAACGATTTTCAAAAATGGATGATAAATTGTAGTTTAAAATTGGTAAGAGCCTTTAATGTACATAAAAATAATTACTGTGTAAAAAAATGATTTTGAAAGGCAATATCTAAAACATCAACGGACGCAGCCAGACTTGACATGTCCAGACGGTCCGTGATATTGAATACTGCGGTTGGTTGCATCACTCAATTCACTCACTATTCTCCCCGATGCACGAAAATGGTTTCTTAAAACATTTTAGCAAAGCTATTGGGTAACAGTTATCAAGGCGTCAAAATTTGATTTAACCCTGATGTGTTATTATCCGAATTTAAAACCGATTTTAAATAAATTGCCTTGTTTTACTAATTTCGATCTGTTTCTGGTGCAGCTTTTCTGTCTAGGAGGAATGTTAAACATTTTCTGAAAATTAAATACAGAAAATAACTTTCTGCCACGAATAAAGTTTAACGTTTTACCACGCTTGTCTTTCACATATTTTTAAACAAATAGCACGTGCAATATACAAATGAATAATTGATGCTCGTCATGGTTCGTGAAGCGCTTTCGAAAATTTTCTAACATTTTCATAAAGATTCCAGAGCATACTAATCTGGACATTGAATTTCTAATGTCTGTTTGTGAATTTTACTCGAAGAAATAAAGATCTAAATCTGAGAATTGCTTGAGACGACATCGATAAAGTGCAAAACGTCTTACGAACGCCCGAACGTTATTTCGAAGGGTTCTAAAAGGGTCAGCAGATATTGTGTAACGGAGAAGGAGAATTAGGATATCCAAATGGGCAGACTTTACCTCAAATTTGACAGTTCGTTATAGATAACAATGAGCAAAGAGGATCTATTCAGTGTCGGAATTGTTTTCGTATTTCTATGCTCATAATTGGCAATTATATCGATGCCAATCAAATGCACGTTGATTCGATTGTCACGCTTGAATATTCGGCGAGACACTCACTGATAGCCAAATAATACATGAACTTAAATTTAACGGATATTGTCCGGACAAATATTAAATGGCCGTAAATGGCTACAATGAACAATGAAACCTGTACATATGTACCATAAAAAATCAAATCACATCAAATTAATATTATGAATTGTTTGACCATAGAAAATTCTATAATTCCCCAAGCTTTTACAGCTGTTTCAATTCGACTTTTAGTAATATGTTTTCAATCGCTAAAAATGAATTCAGTGATTTTGCTCTTAAATTAATGTTTACGTGAAAAAATATTTGCACACTGCAATATTAAAAAATTTTTAATATTTTTCTCCAGATCAAGCTTTTTGGACATATGTCCATGTTTCATTATACTCCCCAATTACAATTACAATTAGAAAAAAACGAAACTACACGACAAAAAATGATTGACATAGGCAATTTTAGGGCAAACCAATATCAACCAAAAACTTTTCTTTGCTTTTCTATAAAAATGAAAAGATCTATGGCTTCTTCTAATTCCGAAATCTACAACTATAGACTGTAAACTACAAAATAAACGAAATGTCCTTATCGCGTGATTTGTAAATGCAAATATCCAGATAATTTTGTATTCGCATATTACGCGGAATATTTATGCACTGGCGAAATTATTGGATATGAAATGATTTGTATGAGCGTGTAAATCGAAGTACGACTTTAGAGATAAGATGCAAGTTTCTGCGTTGTAAAAAAGTACGAGAGCCTTGGTGATCTCCTTTTGCTAGATGGCGATGCGAAGGAAAAACAATGCACGTAACAAATACCTTCTAGCTACAGCGGCCGATCAATAGCATATCAGGGCAAATATACGACTAGCTATAGTATAATCCCCTCCTTCTGTGTTCATCGCGTACCTACGGCAGCAAGGAGTCTCTCGACACGTTGATATCCAGCATTAGCGCTAATATTAAATTCATCAAGAAAATCTGGAAAAGTCCATCTTCATTATCGAGTTAAACCCTGTGACCGGGTCGAACCAGCTCCGCTTCCGTCGAAAATAGAGCGGCATCGAAAATGACAGAAGCGAGACAGATACCGCAAAACGGAAATAGACGTCGGGCCAGTCTCTGCGGCGAGTGAAATAACCGCAATCTTACGATTATTAACGTCCGTTTTATTGTACCCGCCAAGGTACATTTTCTTTCGATACTCCGATCGAAGCTGACAAATTTCTGAATTGAATATATGTAACTTGATTTTCCAGCAGTTTCTAAGTAGAGTTTAATCTCCTCTGAGTAGTTCGGAAAGCAGACATATAGATACCGACGTATAGAAAGAGAACAATATCATTTCCCTCGCAGCGTCTAAAAATGTTATGTTTTAAATATTAATCTCTGAGTGAAATCAAGTAATCTCATCCCCCTTTAACCTGCTACTTTACGTTCTTAGTTGCACGTGCTTATCCCGTAAGGCGAAAATTTTTAGTTGTTATGTAAATGCATTGCTGTCGACAGAGAATATTCCGAATTCACGATGAACATTGTTCTTGCAGGACAGTAGAAATTGATTTTCGAAGACAATTATTTCTTACATTGGAAGTAATTATACTGGATGAGTTATCGATTACGTCGTTTGCATTCTATCCTACTTATTATATATTTACAATATGTCTTAGTTAATTGCATTAGACTTATACATTATTCAAAACAAACTCGGATATATGTATATGTTTTTATAAGAATATAGTATAATAGAATGTAGTAAAACTGTAAATTTCGAGAAACTTTCAGCAAATGTAGAGAGATTTGCATTCCGCCTTGTTAAAATGTACATTTTTATACGATTTGTATAAAAAAACATTTAACTTCTAATTTCATACTGACTGTGTGAAAAGTAATATAGCTTTAAATAAAACTATTAGAACTTGACTAAATGAATGAAAAGTTAATTGTTCTCGAAAAATGTGAACGATAATCTATGTGAGATGATAAAAAACCTACAAGGTAGCCCTTCCGTACTAGATAAGTAAATACACAAGAGAGGTTTAATCGTTGATTTATCTTTCTGCCTGACATACGTTTAACGAGTATGTATCGACTACTGTTCCTCGCATTAACGTTGCGTAATATCTTTTTTAAATTACCAGAAATTACTTGAAAAAAAGATACCTCAAAAATTGGCAACTTTTTGCTATCGTGCTATGAAGTAATAAATATCAGGTCGTCAAGGATGAGATTTATAAGTTATCAACCAACTTTGCCTTTTTCTTCCACAAATTTCATCCCAGACGACCTAATATCATTGGAAACTTATCTTTGCGAGTAATTTGAATCGGATGCCATGCGAATGTCACATAAAGTTTTGATTTTTCATAGTATTATGTGATCGAATGACTTAATACATATTGCAAGGTTTCGTATTAATTTGAAACCTTTGCTGTTTTTGAGACTACAGAATCTAGCAACATTTTTCCTTAAGTTCATAGTAATCACCCAAGTGAAATAATTGTGAAATCCTTTCAAAATAATCATCTTTTTAGCAAAGATACTTTGCGAAATATATATTGACAGGGGACCACTGGCTTACAAGCAGCGTGATAGACAACGATATAGAATGTAATAGTGACCAGCGGGTGCAACATAGACTGGCTGTTTCTCGCGACACCGAAGGAAGAACGAAAGAAGTTTTGACTTCCTGAATTTAAGGGGAAGACCAGGTGGCTACCAAGCCTCGTTATGCTGTGCCTTGTGCGTGCGAGTCCAACAGCAACGCCTACGCATCGTGCCGACTGTGCCTATCTCTCACACTCTCGGCTGCTAGGGTGTCTGTCGACTGTCATTGCCATACCGGATATCCGCTTACACCCTCGTTGACCCGTAGAACATCTTCATCGTCAATCGTGAAAAATGTCGTTAAAGATTGGAAAAAACTTCACGATAGATCCAACTCATAATTCTGTACAACGATGAAGTGGTATTAAGAAGACCAGGGACAGTAAAACGATTGAAATTGCAATAGTAAAATCTCTTGCGAGAAACCCTCTTAAGAACTTTGTAATATCCCAAACTGTAAACCTACTGCAAAGACAATGTAACAGAAGCAGAATATGTTCTTGAATTAGCGAAAATACAGTGCCGTTGTCATCGATATTAAACAATAAGTTACCATTAAGAACCAAAATAACAAGGTTTAAGTACAGTAAGGTTTAAGTACAGTAAGGTTAAAATCAGTATAGCTGACGATGTCAGTGTGACGGACAAACTATTTACCTGTCGAGCTACAAAAACAGCTTGTACGAGATCTCAGGTAAACAATTTTCGAGAAAACGACTAACGGAAATAGAGTCATCTGGAGAAAAATTGTTCTCAAACGTGATTTGTAAGATAAATGAGATATGAGTGAAAAAGAATCATATAAGCGAGGATATCCATTCCCAAGATACGCGTGCAGTGTGGAGAGATATAATGCCCGTTTCGAATACATCTGTTGCGTTGTATCAACGAAAGGTCAACAAGAAAACGTTTTCATTAAAGCGATCGGATGCATCTTTAACGGATTCTCGGTTATCCCGAAAAACGATGATCCTCAGCGTACTGTTCCCTCTATATTGCGTGTCGCTGTGACTGAGAACAAATGGTATTCATTAAGAAAAAAAATGTTTAGAAGCGATAAAGGTCGTTTGTTGGGCACTCGAAACCTCGGCGCAAAAGCAAGGAGCAAGTGACCACCAAACGACGAAGCGTTGGTAGCTGGCGAATTCTACGCACTTGGCAGTGCGTCAACGAAGAACTCACGGCCAGAAGAATATGAGTTCGATGGACGGCGGAAGAACCACATTTACACCAGCCAAAAATCCTGACTAAAATTATCAAAAACATTCCAACGACACTGCAGGCATCGAGAAAAACTGGCTATAATTCATAGACTAAGTTTTGCTGTTTTTTACAAATTTCATCTACCACTTTAACCGAAAAGAAAGACCGAAACTACAAGACTGTATATGATACATGCACAGATTTTCCTACGGCTGTTGGACAAAGGTGTTCAACATTTTTTATCCAAACTCTCCGACGGAATCCTTTAAAACCTAAATCGACAGGATTTATTACTTCTGCTGAATGAATGAAAAGATTTTCCTCAATGATCCCTCACGAGATTCAAAGTTTCCGAAAATGACATACGACATCAATTGGAATTTTTTTTGAGAAAAACAACGGAACATATTTCCTTGATTAACACTGTGATACTTGTAGGTGCAACGCTAAGATTGCGTTCTTTCACGGCGAAATTTTGACGGGATGATCCTAGGATAGACAGAGGTCACGGTGGGGTTGAATCTCTGCGAGTGTTGGAGTTCCTAAAAAGTGCGCGTCAGTCCTGATGTTACCGGACATTAGGACGGCGGAGCAGCAGAATGTCGTCTACTGGGCAGAACGAGGTAAAGCCCGGTGGTCGGTGGTTAGGACGTAGCCGATGTGTAGCGGCAGGTAGAGAGTGGAACAGAAGCGATATCCACCGGGCCAGAAATACTGTCTGGATTTGCATGGCGCGCGAGAGGAAGAGGGGCCGGCAGGGAGAGGGAGTGCGACAGATAGATAAATAGATAGACGGATAGATAGGGGGAGAGAAAGAGAGGGAGCGCGTATTAAGAAACCGGGAGAAAGGATACCAAAAATAATTTCGGCGTGAAGAAATAAATCGGGAATAGCCTCGCAGAGGCAGCGAAGAGACGAGAGGGTGTGGAGCAGCGCGTGTGGCAGCAGGCAGCCAGGCAGCCAGGGTGGCTGTGTAGCGCGAGCCGCGAGGTGCACGCACAATCTATCGGGTGTTGCGGCTCTCCGGTGCGCTTTCGGCTTTGCGCTTAAGGTGATTCGCGGGTGAGACTGGTGTGTCACGGGTGCAGAACGTAGAATCTCGGTTACACAGACTCTGACGTTACTGTCCTTTACGGCAGGAAAGAGTGAACCTAAGCCGACAGAGAAATCAGATCGTCCAACGGAAAGTACTAGCGGTTCTTCAGGAGTTCTTGAGGACTGTTTCCTAAGATTCCTAGAAAGCCCAGTAAATTCAGCAGATTTCACTAGCTCATCCTGTAAAAGATTTATCTTTCGCGATCCTAAAATCCGCTACCATCGGTTCTGGCGAAAAATGTCGGTTTACCAAGTGCGACGGAGATTGTAGATTAACATAAGCGGCGAACAGTGATCATGAAACGTCGCTAGTACCGTAGGTGGTGGTAAAGGGCGCACAACCGCCTACAGCAAACACACCACGCATGGCTGCGTCTAAACAGAGAGGGAGAACCGATAACTAACTACTGAGAGGTATAGACAAAGAAATAGGCATAGGGAGACTGAAAGAGAGAAAAAGAGTGAGAGAGAATAAGGCTCACATAAGGGGATGAAAATCATAAACCGAGAAGTATTGCTTCACTTAATCGGCAATCGATACTAATACCATGTTCAGTATTTTTGACGAATGTTAATTGACGATTCAACGACTGTACCATCGACGAATCTCATACTAAGAACAAACTATATAAAATTTCCGAAGATGATGAAATGTCACGCAAGAAAATTCAATTCCCATTCCTGAGGAAACGACAAGCAATTAATGCTTTCGGCATGTATCGACAACATGCAAGTAAACCCCGTATCAGCAGCAATGGGGAATGGCTGAGGCGACATGTCGTTCTAAACGAATCAAAAGCCTACAGCCGCTACAGAAAACGATGTCAACTCTCGCGACAATATGCGTAGTATATAAAAGTTGTGTCCTCACAACATCCCCCGATATCCGCTCGTGGAAGCAAAACGTGATTGCAGAAAATATTGTAACGAAACGTAGTAGACATTTTCAACGCCGCGCATCCTAGCGTTTGGCTTTACGAACTGCCATGTTCTCAAACAATTGGCTCTTTATTAATTCGTGAGCTTTTCATAAACTCCATGATAAAGTTGTCAGTTATCAGAAATAAATCGATCTGGTAAACGAAATTTTACGATTCGTCGAATTCGAACAACCAGATCCAACTCGGTGCAAAAGAAGTTATCATTGAGAAGGGATCGTTAAACGAGCATGCAAGTGTACGTTAGGTATGGAAAAAATGAAAAAATCGGTATAAGTGAGCGCGGATGGGAACTGTTTGAAAAGGTTCGTCCGGCTCGGTTGGCTGGGCGAGTTGCGAGAAATTGGCAGTATCAACGGAAAATTAGCTGGTCCCGTGGAAAAAGAGGGAGGCAGAATAAATAAAGTAAGCAAGGGAAGCAAGGGGTAGGGAGAGGGGGGATTGACACGCGGTTGGTTTGCGATTGAATGTAAATTTGAGCGGAGGGTTCTAAAAACGGGATCTAGAGAAAACGTGGAACATTCGGTAAGAGGAAGAAGCAGCGAGAGGCGGCTTTTTCGAAAGCATCATGCATATCTCGCCGGCGAGATTCGAACGGAAGAAGAGAGGTTCGGGCTGGCTGGTGTGAGAGCCGGCGGAGCGGCAGGACTTACCTCTGCTGTTTTTAGAACTCCACTCCCAGAACTGCACGGGCCGAGCCGAGCCAAAACCAAAATACCATCGGCTCGCGGCGGCTTGTAGTAGCACCCCGCGCCGCGCTCTTCCTCCCGGGCGGTACCCGGGGGAAAGAGAAGAGCAACAGAGAGAAAAGGAGAGCGAGCGGAAGGAAGAGAAAGAGAGAAACAGAGCGAGGTTCCTATGCCAGAGAGGCGTTCGCCAAGAGAGGGACCAAAGAAACCGACCAACCCGCTCGAGACCGCCGCGACGTCCGCGACGCCCTCGACTCACGTCAAAAGCATGGCGTCAGCCAACGTGCCTCTCTGTCCATCCAGACGCCGTCTAACGCCCTGTAAAATCATCCATGTACTGTCAATGGTTTACTCGAATCGTTTTACTGGTTCACCACCACGCCATGATTATGCCATTGCCTCGCTTTATCATGTACCTGCAAAAACAGTTACTTTTCGAAGGAAAAAATTCATTGCTAAGAGTCATGACATACTGTTCGCCATGTTAACAATAAATTCACAATATGGCTCAACAAGAATGAGTACCAGAAAACGAGAAAAGTTAATCGATTCGCTGTCATCACTATGAAACTAAGTCAATTAGGAAAAATAATCGTTTCTGAGAAAACGTTTTATCGTTACAAGTTGAGATGTGTTGCACGTTACGTTTAATAGAAATTCGTATGATCAAATGGCGGTAATAAGTATCAGTAATTACGAACAACACTTATCTAAGTGAATGCAAGTTGCATATCAACATCCGCTGTCTAATGTACCGTACAATCGTTAAGTTTACAATGAAACGCAAAGAAAATGTGATTTAAAATTCCTTTTTGCAGACAGTTGGTACAGTATCCCTTGACATTAAATGAACAGAAATAACGACGGAGAAGAATTTTCCTGTCGTTGCCTCTAGATGATTTCGTCTGGAGCATATGCGCGTATTCCATCAGCGACCAGGAATAAGAGACAATTTTCACTGGTTCTCCAGGCTCCTCAGCATCCAATTATAAAATCCGTCGTAACGTCGAAATTTCCTTAATTACCGTGACACGCAGCATCCTCTGACAGGCAGTCAGCATGGAAGACATAGTTGAATAGTTGATGATCGTGGCGCGGCCGAGCTCAACGTCATTTCACCTCGCCGATCGTTGCACGCTGTACGTTTTCCGTTAATCGGGTTAACGGAGCCTGGTCGCTTCGCCCGAAATAGCGAATGTTATTAATTTAAGTCACTCTTAATACGACCTGCACTCACTGCTGCAGCGTGAAATCGTTTACATCTACAAGAGTCGGTCGATCGATACACCTGCATACGTAATGTAAATATTCCGGATTGGCTCGGGCTATAGTGAATGATTCCATTTCAAAATTCGTTCTGAGTGTTCGTTACCATATCAGCATCTATCGCATCTGTCAATCATTCGCGAAGAAGACGTCTGCGATATCACACGAAGACGGGCGATTTGAAAAAAGCTCATATATCACACAATCAAACGAAAGCTTCCGTCATAAAAGACTTTTAGTTCTATGAAAATATCTACTATTGAATATCGCTATTAAATCATAGTAATTGATTGATATGATCATATAAAAAATTGGGGTCACGAGTTTTTACCTCTAATTGTTTCAGCGTTCAAAATCCTTTGTTTCCCATCCTTATGCCAAAATACTTTAATGTTTAGTAATTAAGTAAAGGAGGGAAAATTAGAATGAAATTTACTTTTTTCATTTTTCGAAGGAACAAAATGTTTTAATTTCATATTGTTTTTTACGAATTCACCTATTTCACTAAATCCTTTTATATTTTAGATTCGTTCTTATTATAATACACCTAACACAAGCTAAAATTTTAATTATCATTCTAATTCTATAAATAGAGGTAATATGACTGACCCGACAGTCTTTTTCTCATTTTTCAGGATTAATAAGTACTAGCCCTATGTCAAATCTAATGACAGATTCGAATTTTATCTAGAAATATATGAGGATATGACTAAAAAACAATTTTGATCAAAAACTTCTAAAATGCCTTCTAATCCTGTCCTCTTGCATTTTCACCAAAAACTTTAATTAACTGCTGTATATGGCCCCGAAAAATTCATCGATAATAAACTGTTGCTGTCAAACAAAAACTATCCCCAACAGATGGAAATTATCAAATAATTCAATAACAGATAAGTTTTTCGATATTACTATCCTGATAGTTGTACCAGACAGTGCATAATATAAAACTTATTTACGTCCCTTTGAATTACATGTATCACTCAACTATCGTCTCATGTATTATCTCACTTTACCACGGTGTAACAGTTATAAAGGATCGTGATAGTTGTAAAGGAAGAGATACTTGCCGATCTCTGTCTACTAATTAAACATTTAATGCAAAATATGAATAGCATTAAGTTTTCGTTATACGCTGCGCATCGTGGCCGATGCATAAACTACGGGAACTAGTTTAAATCCAGCAGATCGCGCGGATAACCGGCGTTAAAACGTACTGAAGTGCAGGATAAGCCGATACACGCACGTTTCGGCGATCTCCGTTAGCGGAAAAGAGGAAGAGGGCATAAAAGACGATTCTAGCGTGGATCGGCACGTGCCTCTCGATAAATCTGTCGGCAGCTGACGGAGCAGACGGCAGCGAGTAGACGGCTGCAATTGCGCCGCACGTAGCAGCCTGCTTACTTCGTCTCCCTCGTCTTTTCCTTACGGCACGGTCCAGGAGGGCCACGACATCCCTGACGGTCAGAGGGAGCGAGGAGACCTCGTGCACACGTGCGAGCTGTGCCACACTTTTCTCCGTTAATTTATATCGCGCAGCCTCTTTCTCTCTCCCTCCCCACTGCCCTTACCCCCCTCCCCGTCTCGCTATGCCACGCTCGTCTTCGTCTTCGTCTTCTTTCACGCAAACTCTGAGCCCCTACTGGGCAGATGACCTGTACCGTTTCACCCTTTCTCCGAATTTTTACAATTAGTCATTTAGGAATCTGATCACGGTGCACACTTAAGGTCAGTTGACGCATTTGGTGTACTAATAACGAGAAACTAGCATTGAGTATTTTCGTTTTTACGAAATATGTGTAAATTGTAATTTTAAGTAGTAAGTTTATCATAATTTATGATAAATGATAGTTCTAAGGCTTTGAAAAGGTTTAAGAATCTGTACCGATATGAGGAGTACAGTTTATGTCAATTGGGTTACATTATCCCTGGAGAAATACACTAGAGTCTGCAAAACGTCGCGTCGGCAAATATATATACACATATATAAATTTGATGTAAGGTTTTACAGATTCTAGTTTGTTTACATGTATGTGAACTGTTATTGCAAAGTAAACTGTCTTTAACATAGAATTAAGCGTTAATCAATCTCAAAACTGTATACTGGAGTCAATACAAAACTTGAATCTAAATAACAATGACAATAAATGGTGAAAAACATAAAATGTAAAACATTTAAGTGCTTTGCTTACCTGCAGATTTTGCAAGTTTTTAAATGTATTGCCAATATGAGACAATGCTTGTGACACAAATGACCGCAGTGTACGGTTTATGATGCGGTTCATGTACCGTAAACTTCTAGGGTTCATGAATATTAAATGACTGACTTACGTTTGTCAACGGCAGCCCAACAAATTATGTGGAAAGCAACGAATATTTGCGTTTCACGTTGAATAATCGCTTAATATTCTTCGGAAGTTTTCTTTGAAAGAAGTTATATTTAGCAACAAGAAGTGTTCCAAATTTTACGCTGATTTGCGACTGTTAATTTTACAGAAACGGGTTAGAAAAAAATATCAGCTGTTTGGCGGCAGTTAATCGAATTTAAAAATAACATTGGGTATTTAGTGACTCGTTAAAAACATCATTAGGGTGAAGATAAATGGGTTGGGTCTATCACGCTAAAATTCCATAAGGTTATTATGTTCCTAACCTTTACTATCTGTTGCTTAGTTTGATTCACATTTTCGTTAATCATTTCTTTTTATTCGACTAAATGAGAAAGTGAATGCCATCGATACTATCCACCATTAAAAAAGAATACGCTGTAAATTCTATTTTTGAAGAATATGGAATTGTTACTCTCACCTCCTAAATTCAATTTTTCAAAAATTTATATGAATGTAAGTACAGTAAAATCTCGATAATCTGATCATTTAGTAATCTGATTTCTGGCTTCTCTTTACGGCTAGTACTAAAACTTTTTTGCAGGATTTCCAGCCCAGGTTGTTTAAAAGTATAATTTGGCTTCCTTCATTTTCCGATAATCCAAAGTGGGCCCGGAATATAATAACTTAGATTATCGCGCATACACTGTATTTGTTTCACGAAAATTAACGGATACATTTTTGAAACTGCGTTAGACTTTACAATTTTTGTCTATAATACGAACAAAGTAAATTAAGACCTCAATAGACATAGAAATTATGAAAATTATTTGAATACAATTGCGTATCAATAATAAAGTCAGTAGCTTTTCTCTACACACATTTACATCACAGAGTTACCTATACATCTATACAGGGGTATTTTGTTTCATTGATTTCTTGTGATTTTTTAGAAGAAAAAACATAACGTTTGGCAAATCAGAACGATAGAAAATACACATTAAAGCAAGTAGAAAATTTCATTATGAGTTTGCTTTCTTCGGAGCGGGTGACATATACGCATGTAGTATATCGGTTTAGTGGCTTGAAAGAAAAAGAGTACCAACGACAGAGAAAGAGTGAGTGCGGGGGGCGGGGAGACGGGAGAAGAGATAGCATAGGCTAGGATAGGGTAAGGGTGGGTAAGTTTGCGAGGAGGAGCAATAGCAGAGGGAACACGTCACTTAGTTGAAGCACGTGCTCTGGTTTCTGGCGGTTGCTCCTGCCCAGCCACAGATTCAGCCCCGGTATACCTCTAGTTTAAATTTAGCCCGTAGAGCTTTAACACGGCTCTGTCATAGGACAAAGAATATGGCGCATTGCACTCGCGCCAATATTGCCCCCACTGCTCCAACTCCTTATTATTTGTCTTCCTATACTTTCGCATTTTTCCCCCTTCTGCTTTTGCACTTACGCACTTCATTTTCAACCATTTAACTTTGTCTAGTGATCTGCTGTCTTGTCTGTTCCCGACGTTACGGAACTAAAAAGGATTCTCGCATTGGTGCTCATTTCGCAGAACTTTGCACGCGAAACTTCAGCTGTTTGCGAAATTGCTAATCAGATATAAAGTTACGTAATGACGAATAAAAAAGGATGAAGGTAAACATGGGAAACGCTTCATTTCATACGGTAGTACAAGATAGGGTAAAAGGAAACGGAATTGCCGTTATACTCTGCAGGCGGTTCACCAAACGTCGTTCCTGGCTACAGCTTTTCTTGCTTGAAAACAGGCATGTTTTAAGAAATTTCGTTGCATTTCGGGCTCTATTTACCGCGGTGATAAGGCTGAGAAAATAGTTACTTGAATGTAACAAATGACAATACCAGTCTTCTTCTTCGTTAATTTTATTACGGCATATATCTTTGCATATAAAAGTCGTAGGAAGCATATAAATCAGCGCAAATATTGTTGCTCTATTTGAATACAAGCTAGATATTTGTGAACTTTCTTTAAAAAAATAAGTTTCAGATAATCTGCTGACAGTGAAGTTAAATAATAATAATAACTTTTATGAATACAATTATATGACATTATTGTTTACCAATCAAGTAACTAAGTTTTCCATTTTCTCATCATCTCTGCTAAGTGCTACAAAGCTAGAATATTTATCCCTAAGTAATCCTGTATCTCTCGGAAGGAAAAAGATAATGCTTTCAGCCATCTTCGGAGAAGACGCTGTATAGAGTACACGGCTGTCGGTTACTAGAAGTGATATCAGGCTGGACTTATAAACAATTCATAATACTGCGGATCTTAAGTGCATCCAGTGAAAAGCAGGTCACGTCTGCTCGTTGCGATTTACTTGATCCCAGCGAAGGTTGACAGAGTGATCGACGAGATTGTGCTTTTCTACTTGGTTTCTATCGCTGCTATTCTTCGATTATAACTGATGAATTACTTTTTATCTGTCGTACATCCGGCTAACAACAAATCCTTCAATTCCGTTGGACGAACGTGTAAACGAACAAAACTACGCCCTATTTGTCATACTTAAGAAAAAAATAGTTTCTTAATCCAGTATTCCCTCAAATCAGCTCATACTTTATCTATAGTTCATTTGTTTATAATTTTTCTATCGGATGGCCATTACAAATGTAACTCTGCCATTGCAAATTTCTCGATCAACTGTGAGATACGCTGTATTTGTTAGTGGAGTACTATAGTTCGTCAATTCTTCATTACAAAACCTACAGATTGTATGGAATCGTTATACTCCCTCGTTGTTGTACCTCCTACAATGTTGAGGTTCATACTTTTGAAAAGCACCTCCTGGGTGAACGTTGGATTATCTGACGTGGGTTGTCTGAACAGAACTCGTGTGCCTTCAACCTCGACTTATACATGTTAGCACAAGTACAGTGAGTTAGCCCTTATCCTGCGGTGAAATCTCTGTAGGAGACTGACAACGGGTTCACGAGGGACACGTGTCCCACACCGGGCGTTATAGGGCCACGTGTGGGGTGCCTGCCTACTGCTTAACCAACAACATGACCATTGCACGCACGCACGTTCGATCCCTGCTCCTACGCAGAGTTGAAGAACCACGAGATTGTAGTAGAGAAGAAATCAAGTGCGGAAGAATCGAAAATATAATCCTTAATTATTACACTATCAGTCTTTACAGTCAAATCCTTTTAGTTAAGCTTGCTTCTTAAGAGATACAAACGGTTGAATGGTGTGTTGCGTGTGTTCAATATTATTGAATCTTCCGCAGGCAAATGGTACTTTCAGGCTAATGATAAGCACCTAATAAAATTCAGTCTGGTTCCCTAGTCTACCTAGTATGTGTAACATCTATGTTAATCGGTTTTCTGCTTTAATCGTCATACAAGCTGATTTTAAAATAGATCGCAAAATTTTGGGAACGTAGACAGTTCACCTTGAGGGAAAAAACGTATCAGTGCCATAGATACGGATACATTTTTTTCCGAGTTATATCTGCTGAGTTAGCAACAGATTTTTGTAAAAATGCTTGGCAAATTAATGTTCCGTTCTTCTTATTATTGTTTTAAAGATATTGTGGAAAGTGATTTCCTTCTACAGCGATGCATGTCTTCAAACTTAAATTTTTAAAAATTTCACAAACATTTCGGATTTAGTTACAGGAATGGACAATGCGACAATGGAAAATTCGGATATTAACAATTGGAGCAGTATAAACGAAAATCTTGAAGTGTAACTCGGAAAGAAAACGATTTTTTACTTATAGTTGTAACAAGTTTTTTTAACCTATTTTAGAACCACCACGTACAACCTTACCAAATACTATATAACCACTAAAGCAAGCTGAACTACATCCCAGGCAGATACTATCTACCTAGGTAAAGAACAATTAAGGCAAAAGAAAGATAGGCGTGTGACCTTTAAATTCATTTGCTTAGGCGTATAATATATGGCCGAATTTTACCTGTAATAACCAGTTGCTTGCTGTATATCTGCACTCAGTTACCATCTCTTTATGATCTCGTAATTTTGTTTTAGTTTATACTCTTGAGAGTAAACATTCTTGGGACCATTTAATAACTTTTTCCCGGTCTTCCAGAAGATTTAAATAACATGATTATGTATAGATTGAAGTATTATTAGGATATTATAAAAGAGTTATATAGAAATGATTAAAGTATCAGATTGAGTTGAGGATTATTGATGTCTACGAGAATATGAAAATATTCTTGGATAAACTGAAATCATATAATTTCGGTGCACTTCCGGCGAAAAAGCACAAAAGTCCTTTGTAATTCTGATCCTTTAAATTAGATAGTCGTGATACATTAAGGATTAAAAAATCAGTTTGCCCTGTTTGTTTCACCCTTGTATTTGTTCAGAGTAATCTGGATTGGGGAGAGATTTGTTGACTAAAGAGTCACATCACCCCCTCGGATATATCCCCTGTTATTCTAACATGTTCCAGTCACCGTAATCTAATCGAGTTGGACTAAATGATTTTTCCAAACCATCATTAACTTAAAATATGAAATTTTACGTCCATTAAAATCATAAAAATTTAGATTAATAATTATAGATGTATAAGTTTAGATTTATAATTATTTGTTAGGTCTTAAAATTTTTCTTAAAGTCAAGCCCAAATTACATTTACGCCATTCTGTCATTAACACAGCTAGCAAAAAACTGTCCTAATACAATTTTTACCACGAGATTCACATCAAGTGCACATTGCAATACGTATACCCTGAGAGACAAGGATTTTCAAATCATAGGATATATTCCTTGAAACATTTACAAGACAACTGTACTGATGTCAACGGGGCTTAGTTTCCTTACACGAATAAATATTCTTAAAGAAAAAACGATATTGTCCATATAAATTCGTTATTCCGTATGCATTAAGTTACACGTTAAACTCCTCGCCCTTTTTCCTTTGGGTCACAGGAATTCGCGACTTGACGAGTAAATCAGCACCTCGAAATACCGCTGGACATGTGGCAAGAAAGAGCGAAGATGACACGCGTACGTAAGCATACACGTTCGATGCGTGGAGGCAGTCACAATCAGAGACGTGTTTCGGCGTGCAATAGTAGCTTGAAACGTGATACCGGCAGCGGGCGGGCATGCCTCATGGGCCAAACCCCATGCCCAGGATGCCCAGACACACCACGAGGGGACACACCGCTCGGCTGGTGCCGTATGGAAGAGTAGCCAACAGGGAACTACTGCACAACCAAAGAGAGAGAGAGAGAGGACAAGCGCGCGAGCAAAGGCAAATGGAAAAAAACAAAGACCGCGTAGGATTAAACAGAAGCTGCAGCCATCGAAAAAAACGCTAACAAGTGTTACGTATTTCTAAAGAAAAATAACTTCACAATGAGTAAGCTACGTGTCGTTGCGGTTGATGATTTACCTAATGAAAAATGGCGAATTATGGAACAAGCTATTTTGATGGACATGTGTCAAACGGATAATATTTTCGGGACAATTACGATATTTTTACTCAAGTTTACAAAGTATGAAGCATAGTATCTAGGGATTTCATTAATTGAATAATTTTTTAATTTAATAATGTACAGTACGGTCTAATTAATATCTGATGGTTTTGATGGTACGCCATGAATTGTGCTACGTGCGATAGTAAAAGAATGTTCTCGGATGAATGTACATTTGATAATTCTGTCGCAACTTTATCTTCTCCAACTGTGATAATAAATATAATGTACTGCCGGACGAGTACATTAATGCACTCGTCGGCGTTAAATGTTGTTCGGGACTAGTCATGAGTTGCTCCCTGGCGAAAAAGAAGAAGGGCGCGGATGATAGGACAAGGAGAGACGTATGCGTGTGTAATGAGACACTGTGTAGAGCAGGGAGACAGAGCAACCGAATGGTGGCGAGCGTAGGTGTGTGGGAGAAGGAGTGAGAAATAAAGAAGTGTGCGAGTGAAAAAAAAAGGCGAAAAACGTAGAGAGGTGTAGGGCGTGAAGGAAAGAGAGACGGTAAAAGCCGTGCGTATGTAGATGAGGAGAAAGAAGAGCAAGTCGGGGAGGATGGAAAGAGGAGTAGGAGAACTGGCAGCTGTTAGGCGCGTGCGGCGTCGAACCTTTTAAGGCGCGATCACTGGACGCCCGGCGTCGCAAGTGCCCTCCTACTTCTTCTCGCTCCCACTGTTACCCTCCCGCGTTTCTCCTTCCACCCTGAGAAGGACTGGCACGACTTCCGATGTCGTCTCCACGAAATGTCGTCTACCCTTCTCTCGTTTCTCGCACAACATCCAGACGTACGATGACTTTCTCTCAAACACTCCCTACATCATTGATCGTTATTGTCATTCTCGAGGACTAATCGACGTGACCTTTCATCCTTCTGTCCGTGATTCCCTTCTGTCACCTAATAGAGAAATGGTCAAGCGAAGAGTCAGAGAGAGAGAGAGAGAGAGAGAGATGTGAGCAATATGATATGGGAAAGGTACTTCCATGTAATTCTTGAACGAAGTTGGAGTAAAATGTGGAGGTGATACTTTTCTTATTTAATTACACGAGACGCATTATGACGTAATAAGTCCAGTTGGGAAATGTATGGTGTTATAAATATGTCATACGTATTTCTACAAAGGGATTAACTAATGACCCTTGCGTATGCGTTTATCAAATTCAAGAAAATCGTCGTGAACGATCTGTTGTTAAGTTCCGTAATATAATATCCATTACTAACTCCAAAAAACGTGTAATATAGAGTACAAAATTTCAAACACAAATTAAAACATTCACAAACGTCTGCTTACTTTACATATAAGTAATACAGTTATATGACGTTAGTTCTAAAACATATGAAGTTCCTTTTATAGAATTTGATCTTAATATCGGACTTTTAAAGAATTAAAACAATCTATTTCACTCAGTATGTCCGTGTGCTTATTCGTTGTATTTCCCAAGTGCATTATGTGAAATTGTGTGTTGAACTTACTAATAATATTTATGAACAATATTGACTCGAAAAAGTTAAAGGTGTCTTTGATTTCCACAGAAACGGCTTTCTAGTCCTATACAGAGATCAATCAAGATTGACTGCAACATTTTCTGATCGTTGGCTTAGACGCGAAGTATAATACTTATAACGTATAATACCTTGCATAAAATGGTTAATTGGTATCATTTTATCCAAACTTGTGATATTTAAAACTTAGTATTCATACAATTTCGATGATTGTATCAGGTGCTATTGAAAACCGTATAATTCAAGACTACAGATCCATACAAAATTAGACATTTGTTTCCAAGGTTTTCCTAAAAATATTGTGCAAACCGATGATGAAATTATTGAGAAATAATTTTTATTATTAATTCAACTTTCTAGATATAGTCACCTTACAAAAAGTTTCTTTTCTTCAGCCAATAAGTAATTGTAATTTGTAGTGTAGCAAGTGTAAAAATAATCACACTTAGCGCATTGCAACTACATTACTATTAATAGTCTGACCACTTTATACAAAGTTGTTTGTATGAAAATGAAAATTATTTTACTTCGCTATAAAAAACCTAGGTAAATAAATTCTGCTGAAAACTGGAAACATAATGAATTGACTCATTGTGTTCTCTTTTAATCTTAGCTATTATCGTGGAGTTTTACAAACTTCGCTCATTTTAAATGTATGCCGGGTGTATACTAGATAGACTTTCGATTTCAATCTTTCTATACCTTCGTAGAATTGAACTCTATGCAACTCAGGTAACGTATTGTTCGATGGTTGTCGTAATTCTTGTCTATGCTGTTCAGAACTTTGTACGATTCTTTGAGTTTTACACTCGTATTCATTAAATTTCTATTGAAATCATATCCTCATAACGATATAACTTTCTTTATCCTGTGAAGTTTCAAAAGGAACTTTTTACACCCCATAACGGTGGACAATCGGTGCACGTTAACCTATTTCGTGCCTAACCTATTCGAGAAGATTTGTGGATTATTCAAAACATCTAGTAAATCTTAATATTCAAACCGAACGGCAGTATGTAAAAAAGTGGATGCTTCAGTGCAAGAAATTACTGATAACCTTGAAATTTCGAAAATGATATCACCCTACAAAAAAGACACGGGCACTTTCCATATTATGGTAATTATAACTCAAAACCTTTCAATTTTTATCCGAGAACTTTTAACGTGAGAAATGAAACATTTGATCTACACAAATATAAATACCTAAATGCACTTGTAAACTTCAAACGAAATAAGCCTTTATAATAATCCTAATTCTTTTTATGAATAATAATATCATTGGACGATGAAATTGCAGAAAAATTCTGATGGACTACCTTCTTACTTTGTTTCTGTAACAGACCCTCGTCTGACGTAACCGAATGATTTTTATGGCATTGGTACATTCGTTTATCTCTGCCAATTTTCTTACTTCCGTACTGCTTTAAAATCCCACTAACATTTGAAGAAAAAGCCCAAACAAAAAATGGTACTTGAGGTACAATTATTTATTTCTTTTTTATAGCAGTATACTTGAAAAATTGTATGATAGGCCAAATATTGTAGATATTAATAATACCACTGGATACTGCAATAAAACAAAGCTGTCAATTTTCGACTAATGCCCTGTTTCTGAAGTGCTAGAGGGTAATTTCTATTCGTCATTTGCTGGGTCGTGGTTCGTGCGAGATTTCGCCTGATGAAGGAGCAGGGGAAGTAAGGTTTTGAAAGAACGGCTGCACCAGGAGACGCCGAACGGAAGCTTTTAAACCCACATGCTCCTCCTCGAGACGCATTCCCCTTATTTTTTCTTCCTAATCCCTTCTTCCGCTCAAACGTTTACTCTAACACGTTCTCTTCCTCTTTCCTCTTTCCTGGCCTCCATGTAAGCAGGGCCGTGCGCCTCATCGACCTACCATTTCATAGAATATCGATTTGTGACAGCTCGTGTCATTTCTACCATTATTAACAGATTCCCCATTATGTTTGCATCGCTCTCGACGGATGCATGTACTTGGCGCAATGTACCCGAATAGTAAATTAGTTAAAACACTCTCCGTTATGTACACAGGTACATATCTACGCTTTATAAACAAAGTGAAACATTACAGAATAATATTGTCCGTTCTCTTGTGAAATATGGCCAATGAGCACAGAAAAGATTTTTTTCTATTATATGAACACAATTTAATAACACATTTTTCACTAAATTACTGTACATTGAATATCGATAGAGAAGTAATATGCAAAATTCTTGAAATAAATCGTACGACTGAGAAAAACAATAAGTAATAGAGACGAGAAAGTAAGGTTTAATCAGATTTTCATAAAAATGTTAAAATGCGATCAATATCCCCGGGGAAATACGGAGTCTCAAAAAAGTGAATTAAACGGGTAGCAATGTTTCTGATTGATTATCAAATATTCAGTGATGAATTCATTTAAGCGCACAATAAGAACGGATCATTGCTAATAATCCAATTATAGAACCGTTTCGACAGCTTATATCCAAACGACTGACATTTAAATAACATTGATTGAAATGGTCAGGATAAGAAGGGGACTTGGAGGTTTTTGGGCTGAAATAGGCTAATGACTGGAAGAATGAAATTTAGAAAGCTTATAATGAAATCACAAAACAGAGGAAATTATTGCGGGTGACATAAGATTAGCGAAAATACTGCAAAATCGGATTGTATTCTTCATCTAATCCGTAATTCATGATACTTTTTGTTACGTTTAATAAAAAGTGATTGGAATACCTAGAAATATGATAAGTCATTCGAATTGACTGATCGATACAAAGTGTTAATGAACGACGACATGACTTATAGTATTTCCAATTACTTCCTACACATCCATTACTTGTACAAAATCGTACCGTTTTTTATGTACATAAATATTCAACATTATGTACAATTTAAGTACTCATAAATGAACAAGATTAAGCTATAACACACACAAAGTTCATATTATAAAAGACTTATTAGCATTTTCCAATGTTCAAAAGTTTTAATAACTCACCATCATATACATGAATTCAAATTTTTAAATCTGGACCTTATTTTAAAATTACTTCGATTGATGTCACGAGGCTTATTCGATTTAAAAATCATTGTGAAATACTTTGCCAACATTTCGCGAATGAAATTAAAGCTACAGAGAGGGGTAAATAATAAACAAATTCAATGTTTTAAATGCGTTAGAGGTATTGTATTTGTCGATGAAAAGACCCATATGTAACGGACATGTGCATCATAATCACGTCGTACTAAAAATTCGTGTTTCAAGCTTACATTATATCCAAATGCAATAATATTAATTTTCCTTCTTTCGTAATCTACATATTAAAGACACATAAAAAGATATTAAAGATATAAGGCGATTCCGAGATTGATTTCAAGAAAATACATTAAACATAAAGACTTGGTTGAAATACGTGGAAAGAAATTTGCATGCTGTGTCCGAGAGTTAAGAGATTATTTGATATTCGAAAGAAATTCCGTAAACGCGACTGTGTGGCGTAGGTAAAGGAGGGTCAAAGCGGAGAGACGTACGTAACGGTAAAGGATCTGCCGGCGATCGTTCTTAGCTGTGTGGATACGCGTGTGCCGTGCACGTGGATCGGTACAGGTAGATAGCAGGTAGGTAGGCAGCCAGGTAGCTAGATAGAGAGAGAAAGGGATGAGTCGGTGTGTATCATGTACGCGCGACTGGCAGGTAAGAGAAACGTCGTCATGGAGACGACCATGGCCACCCTCAATCAATACACGATGGGGTGTCGGTTCGGTCGGTGACGCAGGCGAAAGGCCCACGTGGTCCTATCGGCCACGTGCGATACCCTACTCCATTCTTCTCTACATCATATTCATACCCTATTCTCCTCGCTCCCAAACTTTCTGCATTCAGTGAGCATTTTTTTCCCTTCATTGTCGTTACATTTTGCTTCCGGTGAATTCCTATTAGCGGTTGTCACCAGTGGACATTTACTATTGTTTAAACAAAACAATGATTGATTGCCATTGATTCAGCATTACTGATCTCGTTTGGGCATCCATCGTCGTTGTAATTGTGATTATTCTTATCATCTGTATTTTTAAGTATTTCCCGTACATTACTGATATTAATGCGACAAACATAGTCTTCCATGACAGTTTTTCCTTACACGGGGAGTTTTAGAGAAAAGGTTACGGACTTTGAAGATTCTCATGTAAATGGACAAAAAAAATCTCTGATGCGAACGTCCTAAAATCATTCCTTACTGAGTTATGGGTAATGATAATTATATTACCTAATAGACTAACAGATATAGGGCGACATTATTTTACTGAGTATTCATTTACCGTTGCTCCTAAAGATGTCAGTCCAGTTAATCGACCATAATGCATGTAATTTAAAGCGGGTACAACGAGGAGGCCCAACCGTTACGAACTTAATTTTGGGATATCTAAAGAATTTGGTGTAATCATCACCGATCGATAATTAGAAGATTTACAGGGAAGATTAGACAATACGTATCACGAGATACGAATGAAATCAATAATTTTTAAGAGACTACGCATTTCTTCACAATGTAGACTATCAAATTGATATGAACGTTAAAGAAGATGACATAATATCTGCAATTTTTTCAAGTAGTTATTCGATAACGTATTAAGATTTTTTGCTTATTTACGAGTACCCTATTTTGTAACACTTTGTGGTAAAAAAATGTACATATATTGATTGTACGCTTCGTACTAATCTTGCAATGGATACAGCATAAGAAATTGTAACATTGATCAGAAGTAACTGTCGTTAAGTGAATAACTTTTTAAGTATTCTCCGCATAGGAACATGCG
The DNA here is from genome assembly GCA_963989215.1 of Hedychridium roseum. Lineage (NCBI taxonomy): Eukaryota > Metazoa > Arthropoda > Insecta > Hymenoptera > Chrysididae > Hedychridium > Hedychridium roseum. The sequence goes on along the minus strand of OZ022313.1, from coordinate 8,200,745 downwards.
GAATGAAAGTGTGAGCAGAGAGCCGAGAAGCGAAGCGCGTGCGTTTAAAGGGTCATCTACGACAGGTACATGGATAACGGGGATGACGAGGGAGAGTGAGCACGCGGGACCCAAGCGGAAGACTTGCGTCAGCGGCGAACTGGCGAACGTTCTTGCTTTCAAGGTCACCGTACAGTTAAGCCCGGCAAACTGCCCCGCCAGTCATGAACGTCTGTATACATACGCATATATGTAGATTTATTTATGATTGCGCTGACATAGCATTTTCACGAATGATGCATTATATTTTTATGAAAGGGGCACAGTGCAGTAAAGATGAACATGTCTGTATGTGTTGAAGAGCAAACGCCAATTAAAGGATAGTTTTTGTTAATAACAGATACGATGCCAAGATAAAGTGTTATTAAAACTCACGCGCACTAATATTATTAGGGAATGAATTCTACTTTTTTCATAGATATGTAATTGGTCTTTCCTGACTACATTCGATCTGACAAAAAATCGAAGGCCTGAAATCTACTACGTCAGATAACATCGAAAATGTATGGCATGTGATCAAGTTTTTACGTTTGTAAGTTTACAAGAGCTATATGGAATCGTTTAAAAACGTAGTATTGTGGAAAGCACGAAATCTCGCTGGAAAGTGCAATAAAATATCGTTTATGTGAAAATCGATCAACTGAGTTTCTAAATTATTCGGACTAAGGGAAACATAAATAGCCGTTATTCAACGTTCATTGTTTTTCTCGTATATCGTATTTTAACATTGAATTATATTACTTCAAACGGTCGATAGTCCCTCGGTTTTATTTTTTACGTCATACAATCCGAGAAATGAACAAGCACATTATGTAAATTCCGAGGTATATAATAATTCAAAACCTGTCCAGTTGCGTGAAATACGGGAAACGAGTACCTACGGTGCTGTGAAGAAAAGCACATTAATGAACTTCAAAAATTCTTGTAACATTTGTCACAAAATCGAACTAGAGATAATTAAGAGAGAATTTTTTGCAACGTTGGCTATTTGAGTTCTTTAGGCGGATGGACGATCTATAACCCTTCCGCTTGACGGGTATTCTGATACGAATACTGTCGTGGACTTACGTCAACGACGACCTGCTGGATGATCGTGTTCTCTATCTTCCTCCCTCCGGCCGCCTCTCTCCCTCTTTCTCTGTGTATGTGGCCACGCATGCGTGAAAAAGGGTCTTTTGCGTTCAGCTAAGAAACTAGGGGAGGAAACCGATACGACAAGAACAATTTTATTATTCAACGAGGTTTGCAGTGACGTCGTAGCCGAAACAGACAAGTAGACTTCATGTAACGTTCAGATCGTTTGTGAAAAACGAAAGGAACCTTTTGGACGAAATGAATGATCCATGTTTTAGTAAAATGTCTCTTGCGTTTGCTATCGAAAGCTAAACAATATGATTGTGAACGAATGTCGATGTAAAAAATTCCTGCATAGTTTATGGTCAAAGAGGATTCATAAACATAATTCTGAGTATTTAGCATAAATTAAAATATATTTAAATTCTAATATGCTTTTCATAAGGATTGTGAAGGTTTGATTGACTTACAAAACAACAATCTTCGTTTTGTTACGTTGCAAATTAAAAAAAAATTCTACAGCGTTTTCTAATTTTTACGCCTTCAATTTTTTAGTGATAGGTTTCAAAGATACTGGGAAATAATTGAAAGCGTTAACCTGGAGGAGCAACTGGTTTGACGCGTGTAGACCTTGCCGATGAACAGCTAAATACACGAGAAGTTCTGCAATAACAAAGGAAACGAATAACAGTGAGCTTGAGATGAACAAGATGTAAAAACGACCTGCTGGGCCTAAAAAGTATAACAAAAAAAATCAAGAGATGTTTTCATTGGCTTGGTTACTATGTGGATACATTTTTAACTACGGCATAATTTGAGTAGATTTCATTGTCCATTATTCGTCATACATATCAGCCTTAATTGTTTACATAAAATATGAAAATATTAAGAATAAAAATGATATTACACGTACTGGTTTCCCCCATCACTAATGTTGAAAGATTAGAATAATATTTGAATGATCATTTAGCTGAAATTTTATCTAACGGTTAATTTAACTGTAGTAAACTAAACAATTAAAAATATATCCTTACGCGGCAAATAAATTTATCTATTTTTATTCGTCATCTATTATTCGAATACAATTGTACTCATGCTTGACTCCAATTAGTATCTTATTTAGCATTTCCATAGATATGCCCATTCCTGACCTTTCGCATTGAGTAACGTGAGACTGGACCGGACCTTTTTACGAAAAAAAGGGCATCCGTCGGATAAACTATTTACAATGCTACTGCTTCTTTGCGCCACCGGAGGGAAGTGGGATGGAAACTCGGCGCTTGCGTAAACGTTCCGAAAACGTGTGACGTGAGCAGGTCGCTCTGATATTCCGAGGTAGAAGATTATCGATGAAACCGTCCTCCTGCTGGAAAGAAGTGGTTTAGAGCGACGGCGACGTCGACAGGAACGGGGCGGGTCGATGCCGAGTGAGCCAAAAGCACGCTCTATTTTTTTCTTGAATTCTCTGTCAAGACCGTTCTTTCGGACAGGTTGGTAGGTACAAGACTATTTTAATCCCTACAAACTACCGTGCGCAAAATTTCACTGACAATTTCCTCTGCATTTGTTTCTTTTTTTTTTGGCTATTGTAAATTCATGCAAAAGGATCGTCAAAATAATCGGAATTAAATATAGAGAACTTACAAAACTCCTGGCACACAAGACATGTAAATAAGAAAAATACTCGTCGTATAATTAGTCATGATCACGGCTAAATTAAGGGTTATATTAGTATTTCGGAGAGGAGAATTACCGCAGCACGTGAGGATCAGCCGAATGAACTCGATTTAATAATAATACGAATGAATACGCGTTAGAGGGTGGGTGTCATGGTTCAAAATTTAATTTTACCTTTGCACATGCATAGAAAAATTATTGTCGATCCTGCGATGAACGATTTGTTACATAAATGCTTCCACTTTTTGCATATAATAGTATATAAACAATTGAAATCAGGTATACGTAACGATGCGAGTCGTGGCATTTACGTAATCAGTCAATTTGCTACGGTCACCGGTTGGACACAGATCGTAATATCAATAGAGAATAAGTAATATGTCTTATTAATCATCTCGGAACAGCTCTTGCAAACTCATTTCCAACAACTCTTGGAATTTCTCAAAACTAAAATGAACGAACTGATCCAAAAAATACCACCCTCCTATTTTATGGCACTGAAAATGTTGAGTGTTTCTTTTATTCCTTTGGCGGCTGTTATATGCGCTGATTTTAAAAAATTTACAGACAACGTAAATTTTCCGTTGCCCAATCGGTAGCGTTCAGTAAAACAATATTAACGTCAATGGGAATATAAAACTGTCTGCTGTTTTGCCTTTACGAAAGAGACTATATCTTTTTGTCAACTTGAAACACATGTACGACTTATTCATTACCGTGATCACATAAACATGTCATTAAGCATTGGAACATATTTTGATATATGCGTGTACTTGGATATTCATCAATATACTTTAACCCCGTACGAAGTACTTACGTAATATTACGTTCACTATCAATTGTGAAAAATATACTCAGTGCGTAATAATGCGGTAAAGTGAAAGGTACAGATGTATTCAAATAGTTGAAAAAATACTCTTTTGTAAGCAGAATCTTATTTCTTAATTAGACCTTTAAGTGTTTTTCCGCAGATGCCAGCGAATGTAATGTAATATAATTGTTCCAAGATTTCGTTGTAGAAATTTGGATGTTTATGTTAATAGTGAAAAGAAAGTACCAGGACGAGTAACGTACTGTTTACGCGTACTTACGCCGTCATCGAAATGAGTCAGGTAAACGTAGCATCACGGTCAAATCGATTCAAGGTACGAGATGTTGCCATAAACTTTCCTGCAATCATAAATTCCGTCCACGCGAACGGGGAGTCCGAATAATCCTATCTTGAAAGCTCAACTCGGACTGATTGTGAGCGTCATGGACAACACGCGTCTCAAGTTAATGAAATAAGTCACCGTTTAGGTCATAACATTTCGATGATTTACATACACGTCGGAAGACCTACATTGTATGCTTTTTTTGTGTAATGCGAGCTGATAAACACCGCATTGTCGTAGGTTTTGTGAAATGTTCTGATAATCTAAGGTACACAATACCTCCAGGTATATTATCCTATTTATATTATCCTCCCTTTGTATCTTCGCCGAGCCGAAACCGAATAAATAAGTACTGATTATTGAGTATTGTAGGTATACGGATTGTGAAAATTTCACCCAAATTTGTTTTTGAAGATCTCTGAAATAACTTCTAGTATAAAACAAATTTTAGATTTTTAGTCGTTGAACAACTTTGAGTTGCTAATTTAATAAGTAATGCATGCGACATTGTATATTTATGTAGACATACGATTGTACCGTAAATAAGATCTTCCTAATAACTGTGCTATTCCACAGACATGCTTCATTATTTAACACTCACGTGAACCTGGAAGGTTTTTACAAAATTGACTCGATTGCGGAAAAGCACTACAGGTTATAATCTGCACTGAAATTATTCTTCAATTACTCCAAGATAAATCGCTTGTTTGTCCCTATGACCTTCTATCTCCGTACAATAAAAACTGTTGCGAGAAAATTTAGACTGATTTTCATTTTCTTTTTGCACTGCACTATTTTTCTTTCGTGCATATTGTACTAGCTTCCTGGGAAATGAATCTCGATATCCAAAACCGCTGCATATTACTACTTTCGTTTGAATTAAGTTAGCTTAGTTTCCAACGAAACTAATGATTTTGCTGTCTAATTTCTCGTACTAATGCAGTGAATTTCATCTGTAAAATTGCATCAGTTCCGCCATTACTATCATATTTTGCAAAGGAACCTAGTTTTGATAAACTGATTACACTTTTAATCCAATAACTCTGAAAGATCCATTGCAACATTTAATATTTCTCAAACGACAAAAATTCTTTTAATGTAACTATAACGCTTTTTTATACATATTTTTATGCACGTAAAAAGCGTAAGACAGTAATCCGTCTTTTACAGTACTCTGTTCGATGCAATATTCTACACAACTCTCCAGAATTACGTAAACTGAGGAGGGCAAAACAAATTTCTTCGGAAATGATAAATAAATTGATTTTCGAACGATCATTGTTGTTGTTTTTCATTTTTTAAGGCCCTTCCGACACTTTTCACAAATCTATTCCGTATGCAAGGCTATATTAGGATCGTACTTGACAGTTGCACGCGAATGAAAAGAAGTGACACCGGGTACCAGGTAATCAACTCCATACGGCCTGTTACGTGGAAAAATAAAAAATGTTTACAATTAAGCGCAGAATGACTTCTAAAATCAGTTGTCTTCTCCAAACTTTGATTTTAGCAGGGTGGAATTAATGTGGAATTAATGTGCACTAAATATCATTTACTGTAATGAATTTACTAACACCTTCCGTAATACGTGATAGTATTCAGATTTGTTTTCTTTTACTATTTGTCAACGCAACGTAACAATGTACAATCTGATAAAAAGATTTAGTGAGCAAAATAAGTTTTAAGTAATCTAAATACACATTGGATTAGCCGAAACCGCAGAAATTCTCCTACAATTTTCAAATATTAAATAAATATTCGTCAAAGATATTGCATTGCATTTGCGTTCGAACGATGGCACTGGACTTCAAGGAAATGAGCTGATCATTATAAATACACGCGAATTACCTGAACAAGTATACGTACATAATGCACAAACATATGTAAATACGGATTATTCGCTGTCAGTTTGAAAGGCAACACATAATCTCCAATTCCAATAACTTACAAAGCCGAGAGAATCAACGATTCGAGTTCAGCGCTGATTACAGAAATGCGAGTTAACTGCATTATCGACATAGTTTTGCGAAGCCGAGAAAACTGCCGCGCAGATGGCACTATCTAACGATACATTCTAAAACGTCGCAAATACATTATCTTCGCATTAAAAATTGAAATAAGAAGCAATCATTTTTTTCTAGTCAACAACATCATTTTTTGCCATCGATCATGTTCATGATCATATTGAGAAAGTAAATGCAGAATTAAAATCGAAAGCCATCCACCGGCAATTCTCATTCAATTATCGCGGATTATTGGAATTATCACTTGCTCGATCTGTAGCTATCAACATGTGACTTATGTGGGAAAGAAGTTGGTGCAAAAAACAACATATCCAATCCATGGCAAAGCTGTATCTTTCCATGCGCTCGTATCAAGAGTATTGAAGTCTACCTACCAAGATGAGAATTAAAGGACGAACACTGTAAACTTTGATTTCATTTATGTTGCATCGCTTGTAATATCTGAGTAAGATATTTAATACATTCATCCCGAAACCACCGGACCCAAGTCTTCCATTTTACAATAAATACAGCTCGGTATGTAATCGGATGATGATCTTTATGTTGCATTGTCGTACGTCCGATTACATATTTCATAGTTAATACTTCGAAAAGAACCGAATTGGCAATGAACAGTAGTCCCTTTCACACGTTAACGTATGGTACTTGTCTTAATTACAAATCTTTTGTCTTGATTGAGGTTCTTGTTGCAAACGAGATTGATCTATCCAGTGTCGCGCGAATGAAGAACACCTTTGCTCGAGGATTTAGTCTGTTCGTTGAGAAGCACTACAGAAGGGACAGCAATTTATCGAAATATCAATCGACTTGGGCGGGCCATGGGTGTGTATACGTGGGTGCATGTACACAGGCGCTTACCTGTGTAAGTGCATGTGCTAAAGTCACATTCAATGGACAACAGTCTGGCGGATGACTTTTGAAAAGGTGGACAGACATGACTCGGAGACGTTTCGGTTTACTCACGTTTGATCGACCGGCGACTTCTCGATTCCGTTTTCTGCCCGGGCACCCTGTCGTCCAACCGCTCGAATTTTATTTCACTTTGCACAGCAACATTATATCGTTTTGTTTGTGTTCGGGCTTGCGCGCGCGCACGCCTATATGTGTGCTACGCTCTGTATATATGTATATGCACGAATGCACGGTGTGTTTATGTATATGCGCTTTATGTGTGTGTCGTGTAGCACGGAAAAAAGCCCGACGGAGGCGAGTTTGATCAAAACCACAATTTTTGTGACGTCATTGGATCTGAAGCATGCGCACACGTATTTCGGTGATTTTCCATGTAGGAAAAAGCGCGAGCGCGGAACACGTGCGAACGGAATTGCGGCACTTGTTCTCTCGGCGATCGCACTACATGGCTAGGAAACGGTCAGCTCCATCAGCACAGAGCGGACAGCCTTTTTACGCGCGGATTCCGTCTCCCAGGATTTCGCGAAAGCGACCACGGCTGCCGACATCTATCCATCCACTCCCACTTGTTAAGTGACGTACACTGACGTCATCGATAGTTTACCTTGAAGCATGACATTGAGCCCCAGGCCGGCCAATCTCTCCCGAGCGAATATCTCCAGATTACTGACGAACCACCGTTTCAAGAGCCGAGAACCAAATATTTCCGCGATACTTATCACGAACTTTACTACATACCAACGCGTACGAACTTCATTCCTCTTGTTACCTTTACTGTAGAAAACTTGTGTAAATAAAGCAGCGCTAACCATGGAATTCCGGATGATGCCTTATCGTTCTTCACCTTACTCTACCGTTTTCTCCCATATCATGGACGAATATCCACGTCAGATTTAAAGATGCGCGCGTACTAGACTTACAATTAGTCAACAGTATGCAACGCGGGTAATAACACGCCAGTGCTATCATTACCGGAGATGCAAACCGGTTAGGTATCCAACCCATTGAATATCCACTGAATAAAACCAAATTCGGGTGAATCGAAGCTCAAGCCAAAATCATATAACTTTTAAAATAAATGCTTGAATTAATAAACAATCATATTTTCTGCCAATTCTATGTCATGCCAAAATATATGTGGTAATACTTAATAATGTGATATTGAGAATACTGCACTTGAACGTATTTTCTTGAGTAATTCAAATTTTACATAAAGGCATATAAGGCAATATTAGTTATAAATTAATTTTTGTTTTTATTGAGTGCTCTGATCACTATGAGGAGTATAATCATTCAATGTTAACTTTATGCTAAACAGTTGAGAATTACATATGTTATATTAATGTTTTTCTGTGAACATGTATACTTTTTAAAAGTAATAAATATTATTATCAGTTGGTTTTGTTTTCATATCTATGAGCCGAACCAAAACCATAATTTCCACACGTTAGGAATGTAAACCACGGCTAAACATACTTTTTGATTGAAATAAAACCATCATCTAAAAATGTATGATTACCATTTTGCATAGTAGTACTTAAATGATAATAAGGGTATTATGTGTTATTGCTCATCTGTGGCCAATTTTACTTTAGTGCTGTACTTATTAGGCAAATACATCAGAGTACAAATACAATGAATCAAAGAATAACATTTTTATTCTTCACGAATGTTTAAATTGTTGCCAACTGCGAAAGAATGATGGTATGCAAATTTCATTGGTCTATGAAAATAACGATAATACCGGGGCATAGGTTTTTCGAGTTTCTTGCCTATGCAATACTATAAATTCAGGCAAAATAGTGTAAACAAACGAATGTACGAAAAACAATCGAGGACAATAAATGTCGCAGACTTAGTTATGAGAAATATTTAACACCATGGCATAAATTTTCTGTGATAGACAGAGTGAAAACATTATAGTCGACCGTAACTATAATCAGGTTACGCAGAATTAAAGAGTCGCCGAGATTGTTATGTTAAGTTGCCAGTGGTAAAATCAGTGGGTGAAATATGCATGCTATAAATTGTAAGTATATCAAATTAAATAATGAAACCACAAATGAAAAAGTTAATGGTTATGCAATTTGATAATGAGGCTAATTCATTGCTGTAAAGAATAAAATGCGTAATAACAAATGTAACTTTTACTAATTTTCCATAAAAAAGATGTAGAACGTAAAACCGAGAAATAATTAAAAATTATCTTAACCGACTGCTCTACTTAAACGTTTGCGTGAAGGTTGTAAAGGTTCTACTTTTTTCCATGCTCATAAATAAATTATTTGAGACGATGTTGATAAACTCAGGTATGCATATGCAGTAATATATACATAACAACAAGAACGTATGGGAACGTCATAACAGAATGTATGTCACTAAACACGTGCATTTAATTTGATTTATTCGCAACTTAGGTAATCTCTTGTTCGTGTACAAGGCAATTTAATGTTCTTAGAAGGCAGAGTTTATTCTCTGTTTCGAAAGAAAATCTTTCAAATTCATACAGAATCTTTAAACTGAAACGATGTCGCGCGCAATTTTCTGACGGTTACTGAATCGATAACTTCTGATAGAATCGATTCTGTCAAATAAAAAACCATGTGATAACGATGAGATCTAAGTTCAAAACATCTGTTTTTAACTGTCACTGGTGTGGCAGTCTTGTTATATGTATTTTAACGTTTTGTACATTACAGTTAATTATTGAGATTGTATGAAAACACTACTTGCTAACCTATTTTAATTTTTTTTGACGTTCGTGTGCTCCTTAAAAATGAAATATTAAATTAGGGTCTGTGATTAACAGCGACAATGGTACGTACGGATAATGTTAAATAGACAATCGATGAAGAAAGGGGAAACAGTTAAGTAGGAGCCATAAAGATATGAACCAATAAAATCATCTACAAGATGAAAATGATGAATTTAAGTTCAAGTACAACGCTGTACGCTTCAAATACGGAAGCTAATAATCCCGAGGAGATTGACAAGAAGGTTACAGCTCTAAAGAATTTATTAGAGAAGGATCCAAAAGCTGCAGACCTTAAATGGTCCTTTTTTGTAGCAGCTTGCAATACGTATCGTTGTGATACTTGCTTGAGACCGTTTCCACCAATGTATATTAATAATGAATGCAAAGATATTGATGCACTGGTATGGCACTGATTTTCTTATACTGTAGTGTATTCCATATTTCATCTGATACCCTTAAGAATCTTTCACACTTATTGACATAATACATGTGATGATAATATACAATGTCCATTATAAATTGTATAATGTCACATTAATATATACATCTTATTTTTAATTGTATTGTGTACAATACCCATAATAAATTATGATTCTGAAAATTATTATGATTAACTGTTATATGTTTTACATCCATTTATAAAGCATAAAACATAATGATCCTTATCAACTATTATCATGGAATTATTCAGAATTCAGTTGTAAACTAAATGAAAAATTGGGAAATTATCAATACTTTGTAGAAAAATATGATTATCTGAAGACGTTAACATACTTTTATAATAGAGATGATACATCTTGATTGCAGAGGAAAGCAGTAGAGTTAATACCACCTTTGACTGTAATATACCGTGAGCTTGAACAAGCAAATGTCTATGAAAATTATAGTGCTGCTATAGAACTGCTATATTGGGTATTAATAAAGATGAGAGATCCACACATCAAAAGTATAGGTAAAACAAGTGTAAGCATTGTTTCTTTTATAATAGCATTCCTCCAGTTAAATGTGAAGTCCTTGAATCGAACATAAATATTCATTGCAGTATGAGTCTGTGCTGAGGCTAGCACCATTTGAAATATCAGTGGCAACACCAAATTTGATATTTCAAATAGCCAATGTAAAGCAATCCACAGCAGAGGAAAAGTGGAAAGAAATTGCTAAGGGGCGTTCAACATTTTACGCATACCATGGTAGCCGCTTAGAAAATTTTCATTCCATCATTCACTATGGTTTACAGCAGAACATGTGTAGGGTTAGTCACTTTAAAAATATAAACTGGGAAATTTGTTTACCCTATATTTTAGTTTGAAATGATTTACTGATGTTTATTATCGAATCAGACATCACTTTTTGGTAAAGGCATATACCTCTCCAGTGAGCTAAGTGTAAGTTTACCATACAGTCCGGTCGGATATGGTTGGGGTGGCAGTATTTTTGGTAGTGAGTTAAGCTGTGTTGCGCTTTGCGAGGTGATTGATCATCCCGATGTGAAAAGAGGAGATTCTGGTAATCACAAATTTGCGTATTACAAAAATATTAGTGATAACTAAACATTTCTAAGTATCAAATAAGATTTTGTACATTTTTTTAGATGATGAAACACGAAGACTGATCATTGATTCCGTAGGACGATGGCTTCCAGATAAATATTGTCTGGTTATGAATAGCGAATTAGTAAGAATACGTTATCTTCTTGTATATGCTCAAGAAAATCCATCAAGAAGGTTGAGCCAAGCATTTAATATCGTTCTGGTATGCATCCTGACATTGATACTAATCATGAATTTTTATTTTCTAGTAAAGACAATAGGTCCGGCCTTTTGTCCTGGATTAAACAGCATAAGGTACTGACGTTGGTTCTTGGGTATGTTGTTCTTTTGGCGTCAGTGAGCATCAGTCATAACAAACATCTTGAAAGATACTACAGGTTACTTATCCAAAAAGCCGGACTGGATTGAAGGAAGACAAAAATGACATCTTTTGTTAGGTGGAATGAACTTAAACATGTTTGTTGGCAAAATATATTTCTTGTTTTTCTCTTTTTTTATACGGGAAATTATGTACCGACTTCGTTGGTTATAATTTACAAAGTTTTACAAAGTTTTACATTAAAGCGAACTAATATAAATTTTTTGAGACTATATACACAGAATGATATATGTATATAATTGTGACATATATCAATATCTAGAAAGAATAATAGGAAAATTTTCTGTTACCAAATAGTCATCTTCGAACACAATAATAAGATTCACCTCAAATTCTGTAAATCAAATGTGGGAATATCAAATATCAGAACCATACACCAGTAAGTTAAAAAAAATGTATTTTTCTTACCGACTTTAAAGTTACTGGTGCTTAATGTCGGACATGTGAATAATCGTGGAAATATCATATAGATTGGAATGGGCAAATTGTGACATGGATTTCCTTCCCCAATTTGTATGTTTTGTATTTCTGTCGCTATAAGCAAAATTATCGGTTATTCAAGAACGTTAATAATTTAACCCTCTACTGCATTAAACGACCTTCAAGCCATAATCTCAAAAAAAAATCAATAGACCATGTTTTATCAAAAGCTCACTAGTTTTATACCTTTTTTCATGATACATCATAAGCAGAAGAGTCTATCGTTTATTTATTTATTTTTTATTTCACTTATTATTGTCATTATTTATTCTTAAATGAGTTGCAAAGAAAATAGCCCAATGCAATAGAAGATTGAAATATCAAGGGTCAACGCATAGCAAAGAAAACTATTTCAATCTTACACAATCCCAAATAGTCAATGTCCGAAAAATAAAAATTTGGAAACTGTTGTGAATACGAACCATCTCTGGAATAGCCTTCAGCACAGCCACAAGTCTCTACTCGTACTAATTGCAGTTCTATGGATTTTATCATAGCCTCACAGTTTTCCACTACAACCTAACACAGAATGTGCATAATATATGGGCAGTCAGGTATTCATCAAAATTAGGTTTTGATATCTGTGTAGATGAGTACCTCTCCAGTAAGGGGTTCTGAAAGTTTACAATGCAAGGAATCCAGCCTGCCTGAAATGCAAAACTTTGGCACATGTGCTCTATCCCTTGTATTTTGTAAAGATTCTGGCTTTATCTTGAAGAACACGATTTTCTTGGGTTCCTCTTCTATCTTTGTGTCAAGTTTATCTTCCACAATGAACTCTAAAGATTTGCTTACATCTTTAGCAAGAAAACTCCTTTTTATATCACATCGTATTAAATATTGAATATTTACAAAAACACCATGATATGTTTCATAAAGAGGTTTACTTCCTCGTGGTTTAAGTGGTAATTCAAATGGTATGTCAGTCTTGCCACTAGGTATTTTGCCAGAAGGTACAACATCTAACGTATATTGTACCAACTGGATAGGCTAAAAAAAATTGGGGCTATTACTTGCAAGAAAATGTATCTCCAAGGATAGCACATTTTTTACAAATTCTGTCCATAATGAAGGAATTATGATACCAAATGAATGTACTAATATTTATCTAAACATTATCCTTAATGTTTATAAATTTAGTATTATTTCTTATCCCTTATTAAACTTTTTCATTGTGCACAGTTATTCAAAGTAATATTGTGACATGTATCCGTTAAATTCTTTTTTAATGAACATTTAAAACAGTAGAAAAAAATACTTTTTATACAGTAGTTCATAATCTATTCACTGGAACAATAAATATATTATGGAAAATCCTACATGCATACATACCTTCACCGAATTGTAAAAAGCATCGAAAATGCCAACATTTTTCGAGCTAAGTTGTAAATTGACAGTACCTTCCATTGTAAGGAATATGCCATCATGTTTGACATCAGAAGTAGATCGCAATGATATAAGTCCAGCAATGATTTCCTGCGTTGTAATAAAAATATTATACAGTTAGACATCTTATTAAGTGCATATGTCAACATATCAGCATTTATACCTAGTTTGGTTTTATTTACAAAATATACAACTAACCCCTTCGCGGTATATTTTGCTAGCACGTTTCAACTTGATATCTATATTGATAGACATTTTCCGAATATTGTTATTATTACTTCAATGTATCCTTCATGAAACAAATTGAACCCTGATAATTCTTTTTTAGAGATATAAATGAGCAATGTATATACACATTACGGGGTTGTCATTTTCGAATGGGAGTAGTTACACATATCAAGTGTGTTCAGATCTTGGACGTATGATTTTCCCAATTAATTATAGTTAGCAAGGTATTTCCAAGTTGCAACACACTGTGGTAGGCAGTGAATGTTATTAAAAAGGTGTAGTGAACCAAAACTTTTTCTACTTACAATATAATTAAGTAAAGGTAATGTAACGCGTTTAATACCGCTTGATCTACATATGAATTTTGAACACACTTGCGTACGAAGAAGTGATGCATGTGGGTAAGCCACGAGTGTTACCGAAATAATGCGGCACGGGTCGCGAGTGCTTCGAATCTGTTTCGAATACAAGAATACAGGACAGGCTGTGTGTCTGCAATTTCCCCAATTTTAAGGCAATTAATTGCCAAAAGCCTAATTCTTGATAATACATGAAGTAGACAATCTAGTAGAAGTCTAAGCATTTTTGAATTGTCAAATCATAATTCCCAACTCTCACCCAGTTGTCTCGTCCCTGGGATACGAATAATACGATTAACGAAGATCGCATTTGTACGGATTTTATGTCTGCTGTGAAAAATGGCTCTACTCGTGAGAAATGTCTGCAAAGTGCTGTCTTGCCAGGTAATACGATACTGTGTCAAATACTGTGAAGAAAATAGTATGTTTAACGCTCGTAAAAGTAAGATCAGAACCTGTGCAAAATCGAGATCATTGCATGGCCCGTTTTATATAATTTCATCACTATGCCATTAACAAATAATAAACATTTCAGGTAAACAGTGCTAAAGGCATTGCATAGCATATTATTTTAGCATTTATTCAACTTATTGCTCTTTTGTTTCTTCAGCCTTGAAAAACACTGCATTGTCACAATAAGAATTGAATGGGATATCATATCCCTACCTCTTTGGATGCTGTTATTTAATCGCTTCAACTCTATACCATACTTGGTCATTACAATTAGCCTAGATTAATCTCCTTAAGATATTTGTTCGTTTTTAATTAATAACCTGAATAAAAACCAGCTCTTAATTACAAAATTAATGCTGTGAGGAGTCCATATCTATTTTCAATTTATTACCTTCCTTTGTGCTATTTGCATATTTACATCTTAATAAATTTAAATTTTCAAATAATAATTATAATCAATGTTTTACTTCCTTTTTATCTTTCAACAAATTATCTTTCAACATTGATAGGCTACACAGAAGGGAGCAATCAGAAGTTTCCATGTTGGAACAATACGTCAACAAGAAGCAGTAAGTAGATTGCTCATTTATAATGGCATATATTATTTTACAGTGTTAAGATAATATTTGATTACAGAATATTGAACAAGAAGGCAAAGTAAAATGTACCATGATCCCTGGAGATGGTGTTGGTCCAGAATTGATGGTTTCTGTACAAAATGTCTTTAAAGCAGCTAATGTCCCAGTAGAGTTTGAACCATATTTTCTTTCTGAAGTAAACCCTACTCTGAGTGCACCATTGGATCAAGTTTCTCAGAGTATTGCACGGAATCGTGTTTGCTTGAAGGTATATCCAGCCAGTACCATACTATACTAGTTAATACTTTTTAATTCATCTTCATTTGAAAACTTGACTTTTAATTTACAATGAAAGTCCTCTTTAAATAACATACCAAAATATTTGACCTTGTTTGTTTTACAGGGTATTTTGGCAACACCAGATCATTCACATACTGGGGAGTTGCAGACCTTAAACATGAAACTGCGCAGGAATTTGGATCTCTACTCTAATGTGGTACATGTGAAATCTTTGCCAGGAGTTAAATCCAGGCACCGAAATGTTGATTGCGTTATCATCAGAGAACAAACAGAAGGAGAATATTCAGCACTTGAACATGAGTCTGTTAAAGGAGTTGTAGAGTGTTTGAAGATAGTAACAGCAACCAAGAGTCAACGAATTGCTAAATTTGCATTTGACTTTGCTGTTAAAACAAATCGCAAGAAAGTTACTTGTGTGCATAAAGCTAACATTATGAAACTAGGAGATGGCTTGTTCCTCAAGTCTTGCCAAGAAATAGCAAAAATGTACCCCAGGTAGGAATGATAAATATAGCGGTAGTTTTAATGCGATTTAAATTTTGATTTCCTTTTAATGTTGTAAAACTTTGCAGAATCACGTTCGAAACTATGATTGTTGACAACTGTACTATGCAGATGGTATCCAATCCACATCAGTTTGATGTAATGGTGATGCCAAACTTATATGGTAACATTGTAGACAACCTTGCATCTGGATTAGTTGGTGGTGCTGGAGTGGTTGCTGGAGCTAGCTACAGTGCAGAATGTGTTGTTTTTGAACCGGTAAGACGCTGTTACAGTGAAACTAATTTATTAGCGAATTACAGATATGTTATTGACTTGACCGTTACTTTCGGTGTTGATATTTTTAAAGAAATATACGTTTTTGATGTGATAATATTTACTATCAACGTTTTTTTGATTAATACAGGGAGCAAGGCATACTTATTCAGAGGCTGTTGGTAAAAATGTTGCAAATCCTACAGCCGTGATACTGTGTGGTGTAAAATTACTCAAGCACGTGAATCTGAGACGTTATGCTGAGCAAATTCAAGATGCCTTGAATCGCGTATTGAACGACGGGAAAGTACTAACTAAGGACCTTGGAGGACAGAGTTCCACCACCGAATTCACTGCGGCGGTGATAAATAGTCTTCGTTAACCATTGTCTTTGTTATCGTCGTCGTCGTTGTCGTCGTCATCGTCGTCGTTATTCAAACCATCTAAGTCAAATTCTTTACAGAGACTTATGTATCTTAGGACAATTTAGATTGAAATGATTACGCTTTGTCAAAAACACTTGTAATTTCTGCAAGGGCACATTAACCACAGAGAACTTAGGATTTCTGAAAATTTTTCACTAAATTATTCTTACGTCTGATATGATACTTATATTATTTCTTTTCATATGTATTTCTTATAATCTTACACCATTTTGCATTGTTTTTCTTTCTGTATAAATCTGATTATTCAATAGAAAATTGTAAGAATAATTTAGCTGTGTATTAGAAACCTGTATATGCTCATAATGTATAGCACGAATCGTTGACAATGAATTGTATCATAAGTTGAATGTCAAGCTTGATTACATTGAAATAACTGTGCTCTGAATCATGTTCTGCAGGTAAGAACTAAATAATGAGCAAGATTTTATGGGTACCCTTGACATTGCTGATCAAAGAAATGTATAATTAGTGACATTACGTTAGCGTCACGTATTATATATATAATTAATAAATTATATGACTTCATATTATACACTATTCAATTCATAATACCTTGTCATTACTTGTCAGTAACATCTGATCAGGGAAAAACAATTGTTTGAATAATAAAGAGAATGACTTATGTTAAAGAAAAACATTCATTCATGATGATTAATCAACCTATTAAAAATATATGCATGTAACGTTAGGCGATTACTTTTAATTACATTTTAAATGGTGCGTGCAAGTGCGTGGCACTGCAACATAAAGTCCATTTATAATCGAATGTCTTTTCTATGTCTCAATGGATGTGAAAAAGCACGAATTAGAATTAGTGAGGCAGGATATTGTCAAAAATCACCTTGAGGTAACAGCGTTGATACAAGTAAGTTATTTATTGCATTCTACAATATTTTGTTAAGAAGATATTACGGACATAACCTTATCACTATTTGTTTATTTTCTTGTATACAGTTGTGAAGTAATATAAAAATCACGTAAATAAAACTACAGTTAGTGAGGAATGTAATACTTCGTTGCAACATTTATTTTGGATGAAATCTTTTATATGCGTTACAAAATCATTTTTTTAACTTGTTATAAGGTTAGAAATTTTCAGTTAACATAAGTAGGTTTACCATTTGTTTATCGCTTAATTAAAAGTTCGAATTAACGGTTAAATTATATTACCTAATTGAGTATGGTTTTTTTATTTTCAGGACATACAAGAATGTACAGGGCCTGTGGAATTATTAAATGACCTCAATGCAGATGGAAGGAAGCGAATAGCAACCTTAAAGTCTAGTATAGAACGTTTGGTGCATATAGCTGAAACAGAAACTAACGAAAATACGAAATCTGAATTGTTTGCAGAAGTAGAAACTTATAAATCTGAACTAGCCACCTCTTTGACTGCATTTCGTAAGGCTAATGTTGTCAGCGCTTGTGTCATAGATAAGCTAGCTAGACAAGATCTGTTTTCTTTGCCAGAAGAGCAACAAAATGCTCTTCGTAGAAGACAAGATAAACGAAGTATTGCAAATGCATCTAGTCAGATTACAGATAGACTATTTAGCATTTCCAGACAGTTAGCAGAAACAACACAAAGAAGTGCTGATGCTTTAGATACTTTATGTAAGTTATCTGTGTTTTTATGTATATACTTTATGCCAAAACCCATAATAATGTTTTAAAGGTCTCCAATTTTATTCTTATAAACTTGGATTTAATTACCCCCTTAAGGGGTAAGCCCAAGTTATCTTATGTGATTGGCATTATGTTACAAATAACCATATGTTAAGGAGTTAGGATAATAAATTAGGATGATAGACAGGATAATAGATAGGATAATAGATTTTTTATGATAATTTTTTCTTTAACATTCATACAAATTTTAAATATGTTGACTCTTATCTTCTTTTGTAAAAGAATATTCTTAGTTATTTGAGAGTAGTGTTAGGATATAAATAACAATTAGATATTAATAACACTCTTTATTTACACATACCGACATATTAATCTTTGCTACATGTCAGTAACAAAGCTTGGTCAATTAAATTTCAGTGACATCTTCAGAGAAAGTTTCTAATACAAAGGAAGAATTGGAACAGCAACAGCAAGCGATACTTCAGTCCGGAAAGCTGCTTGGAAAATATGGCAGGCGAGAAGTTACAGATAAAGTTTTATTAGCGCTTGCATTTGCGTTTTTTCTCGCCTGTGTATTCTACATATTGCAAAAGAGACTTTTTTAAAGGAAAGAAGCGATGGACTCGCCATTAATTTCTTTCAGATAGGTCCACCAGTGGGCCTGGTGATAATGTTAAAGTGAATACTATGAATATAGCACAGAGGTAGCAATCATTCAGACCAGTAGTGCTTTATTTACCATTTCGTAAGGCATTGCAAGAAACGTTTACGGTTTTACGATTCCTTAAATACAAATACAAAAGATACAGATGCAAAACTACACATGCGATCACATGTCATCACCAAAATTTGTTGAACATTGTCAGTTGATCGCGAATTTGGTCATCCTGCAACAAAAAAGTACATTCCGTTTAACAGGTAATACTAAGTATCGATACATATTTTGTTCTTTTTGTTCAAAGTTACACTTTCTCGTAAACGTTGTTTATTGTGAGTTATGGATCGAAAAGAAAGTTCAGTTTACTCTACGTTTTTGCAGCACGTCATAAATTCTTCTTGTGAAATTACACCATCTTTATCCGTGTCCATCTTCTGGAAGACCCTATCGACGTGCCTATCGATGGTCGGTCGGAAGTTCTGCCGATCGTACACCATCTCGTAGGTCGCAGAGATTATCATCAGCATTTCATATCTTGTAATGTAACCATCTCCGTTTAGGTCATAAAACCTACCAATGTTTGTAGCGGAAGATTAAAATAAAATATCGCGTGCCGGTTATTGTTTTAATCTATCGAAACAAAAATGCTTTACTATCTATGCATCTTTAAAAAGATGTATATTATTGTATTTAATGTGAACACTTTTTAGAAGGATTTTAATATAAAGGGAATATTGGGATTTAAATCAAAATTGAAACACCCTGCCCCATCCTGTCTCTGTCCGTTTCCTCCGTACTTAATAGCGTAAATGAAATTGCAATATAGACATATTCTATGGGAATATATGGTAGTAAAAAGGTCAGGGAAATTTGTACCTCGAGTTGATTTTTGAGCATGGTACTTATAGGCTTCAGGTTTCAAAAAAAGGCAGGGAAATCGAAGAAAAAAATATCAGCATAAAGATTTACCGAGTAAAAAGATACGGGAAAACAAAAATACGTACGTCAAAAGAAGATAAAACTTCGTTATGCAATAAATGTAGCATTTAAAAAAACTGAAGCCGTTTTGGTTTCTGTGCAAATGTCGCCATTTGACATTTAGCTCCTTGCTGCGAACTCCATTTATTTCTTTCGGGTCTCTATTCTTTCACCTCTTTATCATGCCATCGTAATGTTTTATATACTATTTTCCAAGATATGTCATATACCCCCGGAATAAATCCTTTTGGGGCCCATAGTTAGTCTCGAATTCTCTGGCATGCCTTATAGACTGACGTAAAGAGAAACGGTACACTACCGTGTATACAGCGTAACGAAGGTCGAAGGCTTTAACGTAAAGAATAATAAATTCACCGTTATATTTTCGGGTTCTTACCCAAAGATCCAAGAGAGCTTCTGATCTATAGTACCGTTGATAATCGATGAAATTTCAGCCATAAGATCTTCAAACCCGATAACACCATCTCTGTCTTTGTCAAAAGCGTTGAAAACGATGTGCGAATATTTACTCGCATCTCCCAGTGGAAAAAGTTTGGCGTAAGCTGGTTTTAAGTTGTTCGTAGTAAGAGTGCCACGGGGACAGTATTGTTTGAATGCTCGGTACATTTGTTGAATCTCCTCCCTGGAGAATCCAGTGCGATCAATTAGCGAAGATAATCGGTCCGGAATAATGTATACCGGTTGCCGATCGTCTTGCATTGCGTCCTCTTGTATATTTCCTATAAAATCAGATTATTTCGATTAATATGATAGACCCTCGATCGTCGAGACATCGTTACTTTTGTAAATATATCGAAACGCATGTGCAATAAACAATAAAGTAAACGAAAGTATTATTTTAAATCAAAGAGATGACCATGAAGAAAAATATCAATGGAGTAATAATACTCCTCGGCACTTTTAGTACCAGTTCTAACATGTTATGGAGCACAAAAAGTGGTTGTACTAATACAATGACGTTATAAGGTATATGTGAATTGACAGTTAGAAAGTGGGAAAGGAAGATTAATTGATTGTTATGTAATAGATGATCGTTTTTGTGGTAAAGTGTAATGTGAATTATGATATGATAAATCACACATGAAGTATACATTCATGTACATGTATACGAATATATAGGCATAGATCTAGTGAAAATGTATTGACAGAAAGTCTGCTATTGAATAGTCACGCATTTAGGAGTCGCAAATAGAAGCAAAGCCTTACATCATAGGAACTGTCTTTCAAAGAAGGATTGGTCAACCAACAATTTGCGAACAGAAGCAGATTTTATTAAAAAAATAAGGTGGTGAGATATTTTTGAATTAAATATTTTATGACAGTGGACAGTATTCAATGCATTTACTGACTTTTTTTATCGTTATATTATTCCTTGTAAGACATAACAGAATGGACATAAAAAAGTTGTCTTATACAAATTGGTCATCGCTGGTCCAAACTGCTAAATTGTGTGCGTAATCAAAAAGTTCATTATCGATTCATTGTGTACCTGCAATTTCACGTATACGTTTTTTCACTTGCACAATGCTTTTCACCATGTTGCGCGAAAAATTTGTGTGGTGTATGAATTCTCCGTTAGATTTGAAATCGATTGATTCGGTATTAATATTGCGCAGCATCGGTTGAAAATCCGAGATGGAGGGATCTTCGTCCTTTAGAAAATAAGAACTCTCTACCCCTAGGATATACCCCTAGGATGTATATATAAATTGCCGCGTTGTCATATAATTAAAAAGGACGATTTAATGGTTTTTCTAATAGGTGGTAGATGCAAAGGGGTATGCGGTCGGAAATTTGTTACGAAGTGATCTCGATAACGAACGAAAGGTAACTGATGCAGCATCCCCCATTCGAAGAATCGGTGAGCTAAAATATTTAGGCAATTCGTGATGCCTGTTAAATCCTAATGATAGATCCAAAAGCAACCGCACTGAGTTGCCACGTGAATGGAAGACTGAAATTTCCAACTGCGTCACGATCCCTGTACATATGCATGCAAATCTATGACTCGCTTTGTTCCTTCTTTCCTTCGACAAACAACGTGTCGTTTGTTATTCAGTAATTCCCCGCGGCGATCATTGCGGATGAATACTAACCAGGATTATCAAGCCGGATGATGCGTACTTTATTTCATCTTGCGCTGTTTTATTTCTACTACGTAAAACAATGGAATTTCTTTAAGAAGAAATTTCCATCAATTCATTCCTTGATAGTTGTGTTCGCCACGAGAGTGTTATCTCAGGTTGAGCGCACGATTAAACATAAAGGACTTTAGGCAAAAGACTTCGTCTTCGTCGTGGTTTCGTGGTTTCCTAGATTAGTACATTAAGTCCTATGCAAAGTATTGGGCAAATACTTCTAAGAAAATTTAAAGAAAATATTTTATTAGACGTTTTGGTTGGATTGTAAAAATCCATTTGGAAAATTTGAAGAATCGATTTCCAACAGAAACATAGCTCCACTGCATTACTAGATCGGTACGTGGTTGTTTGACGACGTTTTGCTTTCGCTATTTTCTTTTCGTAGGAACTGGTTTAATCAATATCAATGAGACTGGTTTGGATTAGTGAAAATCCGGATAATCTGGAAATTCTTCATGTATACCTGTTCTTCGGATCGTACAAGATGTTAAAAATACATACGGAAATATATTAATGACTGTAAATGTCACAATTTTATGTTTTCATTACGCACTTATTGTTCGAATGCTAATATTTCTTGAATTGCAGTGAGCGTCCTCTTCTATCCTGTTGACCTACCACTTCGGACAATGAAGTTTGAGATACAGTTTAATTACTGTTACACAGTGGATTGTCCCAGTAAGTTCTTCGTGATAATGTAGACTTGTAATTTCTTTAACTGAATCTTGGTCATGCTCTAATTTTGCCTATGATTATCGCTTTCGGCATGGTAGCCTTGACCGAGTGTACTTATCGTTGATGTTTACCACCCGCGAGAGCAATGTAATCGCAGTTCTCGCTACAGAGATGAAATTTCCTTGAAAACGATGACAGTCAGCATTGTATACTGTCTACACATTAATGGTATACACATCATTTTCTTATCTCACGGTTTAATTACCTTTTGGCACTCGATGTGATGAATGCCGCTGAAGGTTGTAATACTTAACAAAGTAAATATTACGAACCTTGAATATTGATCGACCGTGATCATAACAAGTGTTTTTTGTTTTTTCAGCCATGTAATAATTTATTTAATTAATAGTTATGTTAACAAAAAAGTTGGGTATTTATCCATGATTTTACAAGATTTTCTTCGTATGTAAAGGGTTGTTCATTAAGTCGATGATAAGACCTATATTATTTCTGTGAACTGTGTACTGTGACGGTACAATATTACTTATGAGAATAATTGGATCAATTTACGTTTGAATTATGAAATAGGAGGCATTAAACATTGGCTGATGGATATCAATCGATTATTGTATAAACAAGGAATAGAAAAAGAATACTTGATCGGGACATTTCGAAGTTATACATGCATGATATGCCAGAATTGTAGATAACAATTTAACTGCTTCATAGAACACATTAAGTAGAACAAAAAGTCTTAATAAACATAAATCTAAAAACTCAGTTTTGGTTTTGGCTTTGGTTTATATAAATATATAATAGCTTATAAGTATTAACAATATAATAAAAGACTTTCATATGGAAGAGCAATTTCAGTTTTTTAATTACAGTTTTTATCCAGAATAAGTGTGCAAAGTGTTGTCCGTTTATTTCTGTACAAACTTCAGTAGATTTTCTCACTGATAAACCTACGCGTTCAAAGGTCCTTGGAGTTTTCTGTATTGTTTGACAATAATTTTAATGCATTCCTCTAAGTTATCAACAGATTTTGAAAAAAAATTAACTTTTGACAGAATCTAAAGAAAAAAAATCTGAAGGATTATGATCAGAAGATCGAGGAGACCATGCTACGGCATTGGCAAGCTCGGTATATAAGTTATTTTACAGTGTGTGTAATTGTATAAAAAACTATTCACTTATAAATAAAAAAATTAAATGTCTCTGAAATCATTCCTTTCAGGACCTACATTTATTTAACACTTTTTGTTTCTTTTTATAAATTCTATTAACCAGTTACCTATAATTTTGGCACACCCTATACACCTCTTACTGTTCATAACTATTCAGGGTAAAATCAATCAAATTTTCGTATGACTTAACTCGTGCTGTTTTTAACTGGATGATCACTGAATTAAAATAAGGTCTGAAAAATATTCAATAGGAAGAATTTCTACTAAAATGTAAAAATACGAATTCACGTTGATTCGTTCAAATAATATTGTATTTCCTTTTCAATTGATTTCTACTATTGAAGTTATGGCTAACAAAAAGATATGTTTGTTAAGCACACACAATTTCACTCATGTTTATATGTTGTTCACCCAAAGTGGTGAAGGTATACGAGTTACAGTAATGTTTAACATTGTCATTGTGTTACATAGTGAGTAATACATAAATTTGTGATAACTGATCAATTAATTTATTAGATAACAATTTTTTGTAGTAAAAACAATCTCTAATGTGAAAAAATCACAGTCGGTATTAACTTAGGGAGACGTGCGTCGAGAATAAGTTATGTTGATTCTAAAAATGCGATGTTAGCGTGCGGAATATCAATTGGTGGAGTCGCGTATAAGATGATGCGAAAGTTGACGGAGCCAGCCACCCCCATCTTTTGCGGCGACGCTCTTCTTGATCCGAATTCGATAAGCACTCGTCTCTGTCTTCGGGGGATATAAGAGTGCTATCCATTCTGTATCTCTGCAGTACACGCGTCTTAAAGCTACCGTACATACTGCGTATAATATATACAAGTTTTTCGCCTTTCTGGTCTTAGGTTTGTTAAAAACTTCTGTCACTTTTTAAAAATTTTCTCACTTCGAATAACTACGGATTAGCTTAGGATTTTGACGTATTTTAATATTTTAATCCAGCGTAATGAAAAATAGCCAGTGATTTTTTTAGCCTAGGTTTTTAAATGGTTCTAAGAGACCAGGAAGCGATGGTGGGAAACCGTTCTGGCAGACTTAATCGTTTCGATTTTTTAGGCGCAGATAAACGGTTAAAGTAGATATTAGCAGATTAAACTTGTACATCAGAGACCTGATGAGTTTGTTATTCGTGAGAATTAATTCTTCGGTGTTGGATAATTCTTAGTAAATGGTCGTTAGAAAGTATACATATTTCAGTATCTGGCTCATATTCGTTTTCATTGCAGACTCGTTGCCGGCCGGATTCGAGGATGAAGCTAATATTGGTAGTTGCATTGTTGATGACGATGATGGGGGAATATACGCTTTGCGCGCCTTGGCTTGACGTGTTCTCTCAGAGGCCGAGTTATTACCGACAGCATCGTCAAGGAAAATCCGGTAAGGAGCGTTGGAAAGAGATTTGCCGAACTATCAATCCTAATGGATACGCATTTCCCGGACAAGTGCCCTACCCTGCAGCGCCGGTTTGTCCATGGTGATAGATTTGACATTCATATGTAAGTAATAATTATTTAGGCGTTAGAACTAGAAGGAGCCTTAGAAGTGTTTGTACAAAATTCAGTCATAACATACTCTTATGCATCTTATTTCAAACTCAAATCCGCCACCAGTTTGGGCAACAGTTAGTGGTAATTCCGGAAATTCATAAAAACGGCCGCTCGAATCTGTGATTTCTTTTATCTTTAGACAGTGGTGCATCTTTAGAGAGTGGTGCAAGAATCAGAATTAACATTAGGTGGATTAAAATGGGATTACAAAAAAAAGTCAGAGTCTGGTATATTTAGTAAAAAAACAATGTTAATAAACAATCTTCTTTCTGCTCTTTTGATGATTTAAAGAAAAACTTAGAGGCTTGTTCTAGTTCTGACCATAGGAATTTCCTTTTTCTGTACCTATTGTTTCCACAGAAACAATACTAGTAGCTAAGATATATATCTTTTTCAGAAGAGAGATAACAGATTGTAAATAGCAATGTAATATAGTAGATAATCATCCAGGCATTATTGTTTCGCTGCTATGCTGAAGAATATGGCATGATGAAGCTCAACGTATATAATCGATCGATGAAGATTAAAGCCTTGGAGACGTTATTTGAAAAATATGAATTTATTTCGAACAATTTCGTAGATAATGCGGCTATAAATATACAACTAGGAATACATCAGTCGTTGAATACACAGTCCTATGTAATAATTAATGTACATAAAGAGTCACGTTTAAGCGTATTTTAGCGTAATACTGTTACGCTCCAGTCACTCGCCCATTCGTACAAGGCTTGATCAGCGTAACTAATTTGCTGTTCGCCGGTAGAGGTCCTCTATTTCTCGCTTTCAATCGAATGTCTATGCATTTCTATATATACAATCTCCCATCATCCTCTAACAGTTTCAACATATAGGACAGAGGTTTATCTGTATAGCCCTAATGATGAGTCTGCAGGCAGTCCCAAGTCAAAATGCTCTCTTTCTCTTTCGCCTTCTCCTCATCTGCCCTAGTAGCTCTGTAGTGGCACCCAGGTGCGCATACACTTATTGTAGACTTGGGGTAAGAATTCCCTTTGTCATTATACACCTCTCGAGGGTCAGGTTGTTGCAATACATGTTAGACGAAAATTATGTGATTGTAAATTATAGGTTCTATGTAACGGCCGATGATGAGGCTACTGAATAAACAATTCTTGTAACGTCTTGTCGATATTATCGCAATTCTTTTGTGTTACGTATGAATATAAATTATTTTCAACGCATGTACACAAAATATTTTTTTATGGAATAAGCTTCCAAAAGTGTCAGCCTGTAAAGTATTATGCTTCTTGCTATCAGCGAAATAGCGATACGTGAGAAAAACATAAAATTGAGTTAATTTAAACACGATAAAATGGCCATGTCCTGTTCTTTCATTCTTCCTACATTCTACTTTAAAACGCTCAATTTTCAGTTGATACTGGTTCATAGTTTTATTTAAAAAAGTTTTTGTATACGACTAAAATACATGCGGACATAAAAGTGTTCAATGAGCAGAGTATTTTACTAGATTAAAATTGATTTATGCAATTACTGCATAGTTATTTTCATAAGTCACTAACTGTAAATACTGTTGTAAATAACACTTATTTGTGTTGTCTTTAAAAGAAGGTACGTAATATCAATAAAATGGGGCAAAAGCAGTAATCGATTTTCTTCAGAGATGTAACTCTTTGGATGTAGTCTTTTAAATGTATATCGACCAGTGAACTTAAAGTTTCATCTTCGAGAAATGCAGTGAAGCCCACACTGTAAAAATATTCTCGTATTGAATCGTACGTCGTTCAAACTTACAACGATCATCGTAACGCATCCTTTTTATTCGGCATTCAAGCTTTCGAAGTTTAAGGTTATATGTACATATGCGGTTGGAGATCACAGAAAAATACGTCGCAAAAGTGTAACGTGGATGCAAGAAACATTCTCCGTAGTTTTTTGCACATCGAACGTCCGAGACTAAGAGTGTATTAAGAACAGGTCGCTATCAATCATTTCCAAACTTGTATCAATCCATCGGTACTGCCAGTAAGAATACAAGCGTTTGACATAGCTACAGCAGAAATGGTGTCGTGATGGCCAGACGGCGGTGTTTCAGGCCCTTGGCTGCCTTCTTCACAGTTTTTCAGCCCCTTTACCCCGCTGTTTCCCGAAGCAGATACGGCGCAATTTTCATCTGCCAAAACCTCCTGAACAACGTTTGTTCCGTCTATCAGCCGTTGCCTGTGAACATTAGCGTCTATATATCTTTTCCCCAACTTCGCATATGAATTCGATTTTGTGATTCAATATTATAACGAATGAAGTATACAAACGTATCTAAGATATTATATGTTAGTTATGTCACGGGGAAATACTTACGTGTATGCCAGGGAATTTGGTGGTATGACGTCGTTAGCAGCGGGTAGGGCTACGTAAGACTCACAGGGAAGAGCAAAATTCCAAAAACGCAATCTCATGTCGGTACCGCCGGCTAACAGGAAGGCTGAATCGTGCGTGCATCCTGTATGCATTGCACAGACACTATGTCCTCCTTGTGATCGGCTCAATGGCGGTGCGCTTGAGGCCCACAGAACTGTTTGCCGGAAACCGGTTTCCAGATTCCACATTGAAATCTCGTTGTTACCCTGCACGGCTGAGATGATCCACGAATGTTCCGTAGGGTGTGTTATGACTTTTCGTACTCTCGCACCTATAAATTCAACGAAAGCAAAAACGTGATTTTTACTGAAGAAATAAAGAAGCAGTTGACGTACTGATTAACTATTCACCCAAAAATGTCAAAGGATTAAGCGTGTGAAGAACATGCCTTCGTTTCTTACTGTGACACTTGAGAAGTGAAAAGTGGAAACAAAACAATCTTTTTGGTATTTATGAAAGCTTGCAGGAAATATCTAGTGGATTCTGACCTGTTGGATGCTTAATAGTGGCGATTGGTAGTTGGAATCTTAGATCCCAGCAGGTGTGAATGCCGGAACTTGTGCCGAGCGTTAACCACTGCTGATGATTGTTGACACAGAAAGATGTGATCACACCGTGCTTCAAATCATTCTCCAAACGCCAAGTTGTACCTGGACAACGTAAATCCCAACCCACTAGAGAGCCGTATAGTGAAGCATATACAAGAACGGACTGTGAACCGGAATCCAAGTATTGTACATCTACTGCACATCCTTCTTCCTGTGATTAAGAGAAATTTCTGTTATGTTTGCCCCCAGTCCAATTTATACTATTTTATGACAGTAATTATCGTTCATAATCGATAATCTTCGGAATATGAAGTGTTGTTAGAGTGTGCATTTATTACCTGAAGATCCAATTGTCTTGAGCACAGAACACTCATTTTGTTGGAGTTTGATTCGACCCGTAAAACAAATATTGTACCCGACTGACTAGCCGAGCTTGCTAAAGACTGTCCCTGGTCGCACACTGTTAATCCAACTAAAGGACCACCTCTGTGCATATATGTTTGCCTAACATCATATCAAGACATTTAGAAAGAGGAAACACTTGCATATTTGTAAACATTATTGAAGATAGTAAGAAAACTAATTATACCTAGAACGATTAGCGATGTTACGTCCTTCCATTTTACTGGCATCCCATATTTTTACACAACCATCCGCCGAACTACTTGCAAACAAATTAGTATCCGGAATAGATACTAGTCGGTTGACGGCCGCTCGATGTTCATGAAGATGTGCAACTGGGACACCGCGAGGCCTCCAACCACTCGGCAGTAAACTAGAACCTACTCATCAACATTAATCAGACTGTTAAAACTAACGTTCTACAAATAACTGACAGAAATTGAGCATAAAAATAAACACTTTACGTACAGTAAAAGGCGGAACACTTACCGCTTTCCCATGCGATATTATCAGCCCATCTTTGAGCTCTCAAGGCCGCAGCATGCTGCTCCTGTTTCCTGTACGTTAATTGCCTTACTTCTAATCGACATGGTGCGCATCTGTCTGTAAGTACGACAAGATATGTAAAAACGATAAAACACGCAAACGGAACTGAAAAATCGCAATCTAAGGCCACTTTTATGATTTACTCCATGCACAATAGGTGACGCATAATTGACTGTTATTTAAAAGAGCAAATTTTGATGCAATAGCTGTCAAATCAGTGATCGTAGCATGCTGAAGAAAACAGTAGTAAACATACACTGAATGTAAGACCGTTCGTGAAGAGAATGATCGTTTATGCTGTTGATGTCGGACAAACTGTGCTGTGGCGACAAATGTATGTCACCTCCGTGTATACTTTGACTTGGACTAGCACTACTTCCCGTGATGTCGGATATCTTCACGATATTGTGTTGCTGAAATTACAATCTGTCAGTTTTCGGTCGTTGGTAAATAGGGGAGAACCTTTTTGATGTAAAGGTCTTTCCTCGCAGTACCTGCGCACTATCTTGAGCAGCGAACATTGTTCGCCATTCCTGATTCATCGAAGCATGAGCACCAGTATTGTCGGACGTACGACGATCAAGCCTTTTATAAGGTGCCAAACTAAGGTCGCCTTTTGCATCGGGATATAAAACAACAACGTGATGTCTTACTTTTTCCTTCATGGGACTCAGTTCCAGTTTGCCATCCGGGCTTTTGTTGGTATACTTGGTGTCCACAGAATTTCGATATTTGTTGATCTTAACTATATGTGGTTTCATTACAAGTAACCTGTCTTCCACAGTTTCTGTCATTGACTCGGAGGTTAAACGTCTGAAAAGCTATGGACATAAACGAATATTATCCAATATCACCATTAATTTGAAATTTATTCAAGCCTTTCGTCGCGCTTGGTAAACCATTACTTTTTGATGGTTTTTCTGACAATTGAGATGTGTATAAATTTCAGTGAAAATTCTATAGAATTATTATAACTTTCACCAATGTGCTAAGGTAAAGGCAGATAAAAAAATAAAGATATGACATAAGAGTTACAAATGATTGTGTAGCTTACATTATTCAAGGCAGTACTCATGTCGTTGTACTGTTGTACCATCCCAGTGACGGCTTTGGCACGTGCTGCTTGTCTTTCTTCGAGAACTTGAAAAACTTCATCCATGTCGTTGTATTTTACGATGGAGTCATAAACTACTCGCGGAATAGGAGGGACTAAAGCTTCCAGAAGTAAAATTTCTTTCTCCAGCTGAATTAAAGGATGTCTCAAGTATGGCCGAATCATTGTTTGCACCTTGCATTGTACATCTACGATATTTAGAGTTCTCGCAGCAGCAGATATAAATCCGACGGTCGCGTGTCGTATCCAAAGATTAGGATGTACCTGTAAATTTATGCTGTATGTTAAACTGCGGTGTAAAAATAGTTTAACGTATTAACTAGGACATAATGAAGCATGCAAAGTTTACCAGGAAAACCATAGTTTCTGACAAAAGTTGGTAAAGTGCGGACTTATGGAGAAGACCCAATTCAGTAAGAGTTGCCATTGCGCTGATGGCCTTCGTAGTAACGAACTCTTCAGGGTCAGCTAAACCCTGCTGCAATAAAGGCATAAGAATCGGACTGCTATGCCAACCAACATAAGCGGCAACTCCAACGATGCATTCGAAGAAAGATCCTCTTAACTCTTTATCCTCCTTGTCATTGAGAAACGTTATAACATGACTAAGCAATATATCGTTGGCTTTCTGCTTTCCAAAAAATACGCAGAGCTTGTTTATGCCACTTTCCATTAAAGTCTGTTTTACTAGGTTTTGAGGATCCGTCAGTAACATGGATACAGATTGCTGCACCTGATAGAATATATTGCCAGACTGTTAGAATTTAAAATAAAAAAGTGAATGTTAGAGTTTGATAGATCTGCTATAATTCACCATCGTCAATAATTTACCATTTCATGTAGAGTTTGCAATTCTGTATCATAATTAGGCTTTGCTCCCTCCTGATTACCCTTATTAGAGAGATGTGCGTTCTCGAGGTAACGAAGGGCTATATGTGCCAGGTGCGCTATGTTTTCCGCATAGGCCACTCGAACAATAACAGCCTCGTCTTGGGTTACATGTGCTAATCCAGGTAAAATATATTCAGGAAAAATGTTTACATCCGACGGTGGAATCGATTTCACGAGGTACAGACATTTTGTAAGAGTATGTATAGCGGACACTCTCACTCGTGGAGCTGGATCGTGCACTAAATGGAACTGTAAATGAAAAATAATTATTACTTTCCGTAATTTTATGTACGCACTACCAACAAAAACGGACACAACAGACATTAATAAATCTGAATATTACATACAATGTAAGGTAAAATTCTATCCAAGATTGTTTCATCCGACGTATTTTCAGCTAACTCTAATAATATTTCAAGACACTGCAACTTTGACTGAGAGTGATGAAGACCTCTAATGCAGGACGTCACGAGTTGCGTAACTATAACCAGTCCTTCAATTCCTCCCGATGATGATGAGTCTTCCTTTTTAGAATTATTAGTACAACTGTCTTTTTCATTTATTTCTTCATTTGCTTGTTTACCCGCGCGAGATTTTCTTTCTCCTATCTTATCGCCAGAAGTTGTTAACTCTGGGTTGTCCTCGCCATCCATTTGACGCAATTCGTCTTTGCTATAGCTCGTATTGTCCGGCGTGGTTGTACTTTCCTTGTCCACATTGGAGTGTTCTTTCGTTGACACTGCGGCACTGTTATGTAATCCGTTCCTTGTAGGCTCGGGACTTTTCAAACTCGGAACTTTCTTCTGTCCGTTTTCATCACTCTTTAATATACTTATAATATTGCCTATGTCTTTCTTTAGCCTGTTGATTTTTTCATCTGGTGATAAAATAGGAGCGGCAGAAAATATGAGCATATAGGACTGTAAAAACGAATAAAAATATTCCGGAAAGACTGTCCCTCGTGCTTGGGCCAAATATATTTCTGCATTTTTTCTGTTTGCAGGATTTCTTTCTAACATAGAAGCTAATAATTGGCGTATTCCGATATCTTCTATTGCATCTAAGTGTTTTTTCACAGAATACTCTTTATTTCTGTATGCTTAAAATGTAATAAAAACATATAATAACATCCAACAATTAATATAATATCTACAATGAGATCTGCCACTAAGAATTGCGTTTACCTAAAAGCTGAGCAAAGTCAAATGGTGGATGACCTTCGTTATACAATTCTGTCAAAGCACAACCCGCAGAAAAAATATCCATCATTGGGTTCAAATCACCGGTTTTTAACTCTTGTTCTGGCAATAACATGGCATTACTTAACTCTGAAGAAAGAGTCTTCACAAATCTTTCAGGTGCTATGTAACATGTTCTGTGGAATACAAAAAATTGTAAAATTGTAAATGCATAATAATGTATAATTCTTTACCTTCTTCGAGAAGTATCAAAGAAATATGAGAAATCTGCTGGATTATCTTCAGGCAAGTATGTTGGCTTAAAACTCGCAAAGTCTGTGAGTAAAACCCAGTTCCAGCTGGTAATCATGATATTTTCTAATTTTATGTCTCCATGACAAACACCAAACTGCAAATAATTGATGGTAACTGATAGTAACGGATGATAACAAATAACTGATGGTAACAAAAACTTTGTTGCTGAATATTTGCATTATAAGTATAACTACCTTATGTGCTTGATGAAGAGCATAGAGTACTTGAAAAGTAATCCATTTTTTCTCTATGCTTGTTAAAAATGGTCGTGTACTGATTCTGTCGTATAAAGAAAATTTGACATATTCTCTCATTATAGACCCAGCTTTCTCGGTTAACTGCAATATGTAAATGATGATTTCCATGAAACTTTACAAGGAGGATATACTAAAAAGAATGAAAGTAAAATATCAAATCCATGGTAAGACTTACAATCATTCGTTGGAAAGGTAGACAGTTTACAGCTGATGAAAGCTTCGATCTAATTTCTTCAAGTTTTTCTTTGTATGTGGATAAAGGTAATGTTGGATCATGTATTGCAAAAACCTTAACTACTATTAGACCTTCTTGACTACGGGCGCGTGCCACCTTGAAAAACCTTGTACTTCCCAAACTACAGGTCAAAGACAATAATAAAAATATGAATGATCATGTTAACAAGCTAGGAATCACTCTACTTCTGTTTACGCTTCGAGTAATTATATACATTATTGTATTAACTGAATAACAGTGAAAATCAGCTCGTTAAAGGTACCAAATACGATACATTATCGTTTGATTAGTTTACCAGCTTTGCAAGATTAAATTAATTTGAGGTTAACCAGCGTCTGAGATAAATTCACATCGGATTTGAAAAACTCGTTATTACTCACTTTACATCGAACAATAAATCACTGTGATCCGTCAAGTAATGTTCCACGGGGAAAATTTGGCTTGGGGCAATGCCCACCAGTTGATTTCCCATTTTTCACGGATATTGTCAGACGAATTTCATATATTGACATAACAATGAACACTAGCGCCCATTTTTGACTGAAGGGCTTGATGCCATGGCATAGACGCGCAAATTTGGCTGAATTTTCATGGAACTACAGGAAATCCAGTCAGCAAGAAAAAAATGGTCTAATTGCAATGAATAATATGAAAAATCTAATAATCCTTTCTCGCTTTATTAAATCCTATCGCAGTTTTAATTCCGCATATATTCCATTTTCAAATTAAAACATTAGTTTCTAGAGATTTTCTTGTTAAATAAATCTGAAATCTTTGTTAAAAGATAAAGATCATGTTACATTCACCCATACAATTTTTGTATAGCTATAAGAATACTTGATAACGTTTGCAAGAAGGTATTTTTCTTCAATGAAAATAAACCTAAATAAACTATAAAAATTATATTCAAAAATAAAATACTTTACATGTGCAGTTGTCTAAACTAAACGCAATGTTTGTATTTTATGAGAGTATGTCTGTGTACTAAAATAAAAAAGTATCTGCATTATGTTGAAATTTATATGTTGATTTTGATAATGGTTGTTGCAAGTAATATTTGAATAGTTTTCTATGTACGTACTATGTGAATATGCTAAGCATATTGTGTGCGACGTATCAATGTAGACATTTTATCGGAATATAATATACATTTAACGTATATGTATATAGGTACATGTTCTTTTTCTTGAAAAAAATCTCACATTATACGTATATTTGCAAATACGGTAGAGGTTGTGTGTACGCCTATCGGCATTTATTACAGTGAAAGGATTAGAGTAACAGATTGCGTATCGTTATTCATTTGAGTGATATCGCAGTAGAATTACGCGTACTGTCACACCAAAGCAGAATTGTCAAAATTGAAGGTTCTTAAGGATATTAACTACAGTAAAATATGCCATTCATATACAATTTGAAAGAAGTTAACTTGTACATAATTATGTATATAATTATCAAACAATATATGTAATTATCCGTTTAATATTAGATTTCCCTAATATTCAACGGTCATGATTTTAAATCACTCTTGTTTAATTTCCAAACTTTTCTTTATTTGAATATTTTAAAACTTAAAACAATAGGGCAAGAACATGGTTATAACACATCCGTTATAAATCTGTTTACCTACTCATGGGTCACTGTCCCTTGTTTAACAATAAAAAGGCGTCTGTAAAGATTGACGATTCAAGGGGTTTCCTGTGGTTTCGCAAAACTGGTTTCTCTAACAAATATTCCGGTTTATGGGTGCTCGTGACAACACCGTTGCCATAAGATCGATAGCTCCAGAGAAATGCCTTCGGATTCCATGAAGAGGACCATCCTTTGAATTGAAAGTCAAAGAAGAAAGACTTTACTTTCTTTGTCCAAAGTTTCTTATGACCAACAGTTATTTCAGGAATTTTATTCTGATGCATTGGATAGTGTATCGTATATAGGTAGGCGTACGTATATTTAGATGATTCTTGACCTGTCGCTCTGAACGCATGGTTAAGGCTCATCATTAGATCTAAGATTTACAGTTAAAGATCGAGGAATGCCTGAGGCAAGTATAAAGCGCTGTACCGTCAACCTTTATAATATTATCAACGAACCATAGACGTTTAGAATTTTTGTTCGACATCCAGTACATCTTAGACAATTGATGAGTTCATTATTATAAGATGTTTATTTTAATTCTTCAACAGAAAAAAGATTTTAATTTTACACTCTTTTTTTACTACAGTTATCTTTTTATTCCGTTGATTCGTTTTAATCCGTTTAATTCTAATTTTAATTACTCCATCCTTAATTTAGTAGGAAAGAGAAACAATTATTGATTTGAAGTACAATAAAAGCTTGATCATTGGAACATCTATTGTCGGAACGTTCTATTATCCGAATAGTGTATTTCAGATTTCGGATGTGTGTATTTATATCTTTATATGTATAACGATCAAAACAAAATCTCTTCACAATAACTCACAATTACGTTCCACACGTTCCGTGCCGTAACAATATCTTTGAAACGCACTAATTTATGCGATTTAGCTGCTAAGAAAATTTTGGGCCCATGAATTTTTGTGCAAAGTGTTGTTCTTTTATTCAGTTCTGACATTTAATCTTAAATATACGAAATTTTATGAGATAAAAGTTGTTCTATTATCCGAAAATGCTATTATCAAAATACTTGTGGCTCCCTGTTAGTTCCGATCTTCGAGGTTCTACAATTTATACGAAATACATCGGAAAATGAACACGACCTAATTTTGTGCAAAAGTTCAATGTCCTTCAATCACGTTTAAAATGGTTTTAAACTGTGGCGTTAAAAATAAGCATACACGTACGTCTCTTCTTGCGAAAGGAAGGACGAAATTTTCGTAATATGATTTCACAGTGAGCAGATATGTACATACATAAGATGTAGCGAATCCGTGGCATCGCCAATTTGATGAGCACGCATCGAGTGAAAGAACAAGTGAAATGAATCTACGAGCGAGATCTTTTGGTCGAGGATGATGTAACGCAACATCTTGAATGATATTGCGATTACGGGCAATAGCAGCGTTCCGATCAAGTTCAGTGTTTAATGCCGACACTGATTACAAGGTTTAGACCTTTGAGAGAATTAGAAAGTATTTATTGCTAATGAAATTTACTCTAAGGTTATACCGTTCACCGGCTTGTCGGTTATAAAAGCGATTCATAAGATTTTTTATGCGCGAATAAATATCGTGATAACCTGGCTGTTACATCTATCATTTTTCTTAAAGCGATCGACATTTAACCCGGATGCCATTTTAATGACATATTTGTATCTATTTGAACTCTCCGTTATTGGCAAGGAGTCTTGTAATATTTGTTAAAACTGTCAGAGATATATCAAAACTTCCATTCTATCTTACTTTTACCCGTATGGCATTTTAACGCAGTAACTGTAGTTGTTTGGAGGCTCCTTTATTGACACAGGAGGAAATATAAAAATAGCCATTTAATTATACTTATAGTACTATTCTGCTGAAAGGTCTGCTAAATATCAGCCGAAATACATGCTGCATAGTGCAGCCAGTTTTACGAAAAAATCAAGAATCACAACCAGTTTATAAAGTCAATTTATGAAAGAGAAAAATCTGAATAGTTTTAATACAACAAATAGCAAGTATTTTCTTGATGTATTTTGGATTGTTCTGGATTACATGCTATAATAATACCTTTGTATTGATTTCTCTCTTAAAATATCATACACATGTTTAATCTTGTTTCATAAGAAAGTTCACAACCTTAAAAATGTCCCAATTTATGTGAAAAATATTACGATATGCAATTATTTTGCGCTGAATGGATGTGACGCACGCTCTTCGAAATATACCGATGATTAAATTATATCTCTTATTTTGTAGAATCTATTGCCACTGACAATCAGCCATGTCCGATTAGAAAGTGTGTATTCCTAGACAGCCATCCTTATGAGTTTATTACTTGAGGCAAGGTTTGGCAGCAAGATTCACACGGGAAATACGACTTGACGAACGTCTATGATTTATTTATCCCTCTTGCACTATTTCACTACCTCTCTATTTGTATCGTACTTCATTCAGATTTATCCGACAGGGTCTTTATACTTATCTCGTAATTATGCGATACGCGCGGTGCTCAATGATTAAATAGACTCGTTCTTTTAATGCCGTGTAATGTCAATACGTATCCCACGGAACGTGAATTTATTTATGAATTGTTCGATGTTTATAACGAGAAACTCTGTTTACTCGATTATTAACGATTTCGTGTACTATCCGTGTTTATGTGCAATAAATGACGGATCCGAGTGTTTGATCTTTTGTAAGATTAGCGTACGGCACAGCCGCTTATTATTCCTAGTCCATTTTAAAATGTAAATTGTGTCTAACGAGGGACCTTGTAGTAATTTCTTTGTGATTCACTGCAGATTTCTTGTACTCTTCCGGTTTCTTTTTTATGTGCTCCACTTTTTACAAATATTTTATATACATACATACATGCAGTGTGACCAATACCGGCTAAAAGGTTGAATGCCGGTATTACGGTATTGTTATTTTTAAACTCGGTTTCAATACTGGTATTTCTATAGTTTAAATTTTTTATTGTTCGCTCATGAAAAATATGGGGAAAAGTATAACGGAGGAAATGCAAATATACACGTTAACTTAATTTTTACGACAGTTTTTAATTTTTTAATTGCATAATTGGCAGTGAACATAGAAAAAACGGCAAGCGTCTAAAATGTTTTTTAAACAAACTCATAATTATTTATATAAAATTTTGGTTTTAACATTTACTGTATAGGTGTAATATATACGCTTTTTACTTTGTATCTGGCTTAAAATGAACCATGTTCCATTTATAAATTTAATGTTGCTATTTTTTTACGAAATTTGTATTTCATATGTTACTGTTGTATTATAATTATTAAACGGTTGACTCTGATATTGATTGTCAATTAATGTTGCGAATTTCTGTTCCAGAATTTTTTCATTTTCTAATTAGTGTAGTGTGCTTACTATATTATATAATTACAAATGATTTCCGTATTGTATTATCACAATTAATTGCCTTATAGGATGTGTCTAATAAACATTGAAAACGGGTACTTTTAAAACCCCATGTAGTGAATACACTAGTATGTATGTGTGTACCACGTATTGTTTATACAGTAGGTGTTAAGATTCGAGAAACGTATGGGATACCAATCTTCGCCCTTTGGGCTCCCATGGCAGCTACTTGTATGTAATAGCTAAATTTGCAAGTGATGTAAAATGACGAGTGAGCGTGAAATAATTTGCCTTTGGTTGAAGCATTTGTAAGTCAGTTGAAATTCAAGGCAGGCGCAACGAACTAAAGTTCACGGCTGTTCTCGTAGCCACGGCATACAAGCTACGTTACATCTGTAGGATTCTAATACACATGTTTTGTCCAACGTGGACACAACACGTTTAGTAACAATGAACGTTAATTCCGGCAAACAAGGTGTGTGAGATAATTGACGAATTGCTTGCATAGCAGCAGAATAGTAAAACTGAGATTTAGGTAAACTGACAGGTTTACTGACAATTATGACTTTTCAAGTTTCTCTATCATAAAATGGTTAAAAATTCGAGAAGATTTTATTTAAAATACAACGAAATCTTCTGAAGGCGGAAAAAACTGAAATAATACAGTTGGCTACTGAATGGAGGTATCATTT
The DNA here is from genome assembly GCA_963989215.1 of Hedychridium roseum. Classification (NCBI taxonomy): domain Eukaryota; kingdom Metazoa; phylum Arthropoda; class Insecta; order Hymenoptera; family Chrysididae; genus Hedychridium; species Hedychridium roseum. Next base: position 8,161,760 of record OZ022313.1, on the reverse strand, counting down.
TACATTCTACCGTCGTAAAGTATGTGGGCACGTAATTGAATATTATGTAGCTTCAAAGTCTTAGCAAGAAAGACGATTCCCGGAGATAACAGGACGAAGGTAAATGGAATTTCGCGGAACGGGAGATCAGTGGGGTCGGCTGTCAAGGAGAAGTCTAACGTTTGTACGCGATATCATCGCAAGAACATTAAGAGTTCGGTGATCCGTCTCGTGGAAAGGCGCGTGCGTTTATTCGCTCACCTTTTCGCGCGATGAAGAACTTCAATCATCTTCATTTGGGTAAGAGGAGGTGAATATAAGCAATGCGAAGGGAGAAATCTTTGGAGTGAAGTTATGCCGGACACGTTTGACCTCCGTTTCTTGCGTGAATTTTTAAGCATCTTACGGATATTACGGGCATTCGCGGTGCGTTCACCTTTGTGCCGGGACCACTGAACTTGGCAATGCTTCGCAGTTCTGGCCCAAATTCCAATTACTCAAACGAATGACCAATATATTCTACTGATTTCCAAAGTAGGCCAACTTACAGATTCATCTTTTTCTAGTACCCTATTATTCTAATAAAAGAAACATAAGTCGAAAACGACATCTCCTGGAGAAGGTTTTATTTTTAGTTGCCTCAACCTCAATCTGAAGATCTTGGGGAACAAGTTTTTCTAAATAATATAGATTCGAAAGGTCCGACTTATGTAATTATCTTAAAAAATCGTTTTACACTGGTACTACTTACCGCAGTCACAGAAAATTGACAATTGAATAAAACACATTGTACATTTCGCTTTAGGTCTATTCGCAATGCTTTCAAAATATTCCTTATGAGAACCACATATCTCAAGGATTTGAGTGAGAGTTTGTCCCTTGTCGCAGTGAAATCCTCGTGATTTGGCTTACTTGAAGGTGCATATGAGAAAATCCTCTTTACCTAAAGTGCACAATTCCGGGAATGATTTCGTATCCTCGAAAAAATACCCTTTACGTATAACATATCGCAGCGATTCATGTCGACGAGGGAGGAGAAGCACGACCTCAGGGCCAACACGGGCTGAATACGAAAGATTTTTTGGGTGCGCGTGCAAAGAGTTTTTTAACGGCGACGAAAATCACGCGTTCCCATTTCCTCTCGACTTACGCTTCGTTCTTTCTTTTCTATTCAAGTAAAATCGGTTGCTCGTATTTAATGTCAATTGGCAATTGCAAGGAGTGGAACTGAGAGAAGCTTTAAGGGATTTTCGCTAAAAATTCGATTATACTCGTATCCCAACGTATTCTTTACGCAAAATCTGAATTTGCTTATAGGTAGAGGAATTAAAATGGTAAAGATTAGAATAAGAATGTAAAATAAAAAAAACAATCTTGATAATTGCAATCACTCTTCAAATACCAAAACTTTTCCTTTGTTTTCCTGATAAATTAATGCGAAGCCATAAGGCCCTTCTAAGTCGTTCCCTTCTTACGGGTATTTAACGAGGCTTACAATAATCCAACGTATTACCGCGGTAGTGGCCCATACATCGTAATATCGTGACACGCCATATCATTTGCAATAAAATTCGCACGAGAACGGAGAGGACCCTCAGTAGCATTAATAGCAGTTCGTAATCTGACCAATTGCCCAAGGTATATTGGCAGAGAGAAAATGTATGCGGTAGCCGCTTAAGCGTCTAAAGCGTCTGCGGCTGATTTATAGTCATTCTGATAAGTCATTGATGGTAGCTGTAATTCTTGAGCAGTGCTGGTGGAAAAGATACAAAAGGGGATTAGATTTACGGCTTTACACATGCACTTGCACATGCACATATGCATCTGTTCAAAGACCTCAGCCAATAGCGTCACTAAAATCATACTGGTACGTACCTTAAATACAATACTTTCCCCTAACGTTTTCTCAATAATCATTGTTGTTTTCTATAGTCAATAATCAGTCTGGTATTAGCTAGTTCCATTAAACTAGATAAAATACTGTATAATATAATTAACGCTGGAAGTGGTAAACTCGCTGGTCCATTAACAATTCTCCTAATTATTACTGTCTATCTTTGACTCGCAGAAGGTCGCAGCCTCTTTTTTTCTAACCGACTCATGTCCTTTGGTGTTGGTGGATGCCCTGCTATTTCAAACATTTTATTAAGAAATAACGATGAAGGACTTGGGACGATAAGGAAAACCTGCTGTATCCGCCGTGAGAACACACCTGTGTGCTTGATGTCGTCGAAAAGGAATCAAGCACGTCCCCCCGTTTTCCTGAAAACGAAAGGCTTAATGGCTGGTGGTTAAGGTTACTATCTTAGCTAAGGACAGATGAGACAACGGCTGATCGCTCCATTAAATGGATCGAGCACGACGTCGCCCCTTTTGGAAATACTTTCCTGTTCTACTTTGCCAACTACGACTCCGACAACGCGCGGACCTTTATGTAGACTTTACCATGTTGACATTTTTTGCTTTACTGCGTTTAGCAACTCCTTAACGATGACAAATAATCGCGGAATCACCTACTGTACGGTCTTTTATGCAGCCGTCTAACTGTAAATCATGTAAACTGTTGTGCAAAAGTCTGACAAAGACCGCTATCTAAATGACCTTTTTCTATAAAGTCCAATATGAAAATTGTACTCCATTACCAGTAATGAAATACGACTTTTGCAATCCAGTATGTATGGTTTACAAAAGTTCGGCATACACAATGGATGTGCATATTTACGTAATTACGTGTGAAACCGAAGGTTCCATTAGGAAATACTGTGACAGTCGTTTTGGAAATTGCAATTGAATGGAATTTGATTAGAAACATATTTATCGTAGAGTTTCCGGAAGATGTGATATTGCACAGATATCTTGCGTCGTTACTCTGTTAGTAGTACTTTCATCTGATTTTCATGACAGAAAAGATTACCACAATTTTTTGTCGTCATTATTTATAAAAGTTTCAGAACACATCGAAAATAATGTTAATGAAATGTAAACATTTCGACAAAAAAATTCCTGTAATTTAATGTACTATTAAGTTTTTGTTGCTTTGTACATGGTATGCTATCATTAGGCAGAACGAAATTCATCTACCCAAAGTAACACAATATCCAAAGAACGCTGTTCCAAGTCAAAGACAATAACTTGAAATCTCATAATTTATATTTATGCACAATAGCCATTGAAGATTTGTTATAAATAGATAACACCGTTTCTTGAGCCGGAATACCTCTGTGCGTGAATGTGCATACATACATCGGTCTTTCGAAGAAATTCACGAAACCGGTTTACCGAATCCCAACGAGTGTCGTGGTGAGCCTTCACCTTCCTGCAAAAGGCAATAATTTCTGGCGAAGAGGTGTCCCCAGATTACCCGAAGGTGCCCATTAAAAGAATTTCAAGTGTTTACTGCGGAAACATTGATTGAGAAGTTCATTATAACGCCCTTGCAAAATTAATATTCTATAATTCCTCGAATCGCGCGAACAGTATTTTGAGATTTTCCTTTTATTCGTGTGTACGATTTGTAAATTATTAGCTCCCCAACTCTGAACTCTGACTCATCGACTGGAGTAAACTCGTTTAACCCTTAATTAATGTGCAGCTACTCAGCAAGGTATTTTTTCGTGGAATTCTTAGGCGTATAAAGTTTTTATCATTCATTTTTTTGTCAGTACACGTAACATATTTGCCCCCAAATTTGTAAGATAAATTAAAACTAGTGTTCTTACTAAACTACATGAATTATAAATAAATTGAAAAATACACTTTCCAATGATTAACAGTTATTTTGATAGCTTCAACATACTGTTTGAGATTGAAAGCTATCTTAAAACATCGGTTAGTTTACATCATTGATAAGTTAACATTGATTAATATAGTACGCACACATTAATTATTACAAGGAATAAGAAAATCGGTAATAGAGTCACTGACTGTTTAAGACCTTGTGAAATCGGAAGACTAATAGGCCGTGATAGCTTTGTGCCAACTAAACTACGTCCATCGGTCATTATCGACATTTAACGTTTTTCGCCGAGATACAAATCACCCTCTACCAGTTTACTATAAAGCATAATCGAGTGGCATTACCCACTCTTGTCACACCTGCAATGATGCACCATCAAATAATAGTTCCATGGGAAGAAACAAGAGAACGTAATACGTGTCAGTATACACAATCCCTACTACCGATTGTTTTAATGTACTGTTTTAATAACGAATATTCCATTCTATTACGAACAAATTTTAACATGTCCCTGTTTACTTTCAACATGACCATAAGAGAAGATGTAGAAACTGTAAGAGGAGGTGGGTGGTCAGTTCTTCAAAGGTCATAAACCTGGGAATTACTTTTTAAATCCTTCGAGTGTATAAAGTAATGCTATGATTGGAATGCCCTCTGGCCATATCTGCAAAAACAAATTACCAAATATTTCAGGTAATATATCATAGCCAGAAATACTTTGTGCAAATTCGTGTGGAAATCAGTATGATTAAAGTGTACTAGTGTATAGTATGTACGGTATATTTTGCACAAACTTATTATATTGTATAATATTTCCACACAATTCCATGGTCCCTTCTGCGGATGATTCGTCATTGCTTCGCTGTACCAACAGTAATAAGTCACCATTTTTCGCTGCAACCTAAAGCGTTTATAGTGACACGAGAATAGTAAACACATGTAGTCTCTGAAACGGATGTAAAAATTCGTACGGTTCTGACGTCGGTGAAGAATTGTATGGCGCACGTAGCATGCGAAACAAAACTGAGGCTAGTATGGAATAGCAAGAAGGAACGTGGGAGGACGCATTTTTTTATATAAAATAGTACGGTTTTTCCACGTTGATAAGACTTTTTTACGCTTTTCTTCAATTCGAGTCGGCGAAGATAAGACAAGATTTATCGCGAACTAAATGTGTTAAGCAGTTAAACCTAAGAGTAGTTTTTACTGCCGCAACGTGATGACCCATTAACATTAACATCATTAACATTATTGTTTCAACTATTTCAGTTGTCATTTATTTGTTTTTCATTGTCATGTCGAACGGTGGATTTCACGGAAAAACTGTGAAATTGTCACCCACCTACTGAATCGGAGAGAAACTTTGGAGGTGAGAATTTTCTCACGTGCCATTAGATAATTTGGGACGAAGAAAAGAGAAATCATCGAAGTCAGTATCAGATGGCCTCTCTAAAAAAAAGTAAAAATATTCAATTTTCGAAGGTGTTACGAATTTTTGAAGGTCGAGGATCTTTGAATAAATAGTTAACGCGTTTGTGAAAATTAAAGATGAATCATCGTCGGTGCATGTGCGATGATCGCTCAGCTGCAAAGATTCCTTGAAAATATTACGTTGATTTCGATCATTCACAGGTGGTAACACAAGTGAACACAATTTTCTGGACACATGAAATTATTTCCGGGTTACCAAAAGCCATTGTACATTTTTCATCTCTGCAGGTGAGTAAAGTGAGGTCCACGAATGAACTAATTATCAACTAACCAACACTTTATCAGATAGAGATGCTCGTGCGAGATTGCTTCTAAATAAAGTGGAGGGTCCATAAATGGTCATCTTCATGACTTCTTTGACCGCGTCGTGAGCTTCACTCGAGATAAGTAATCCAAGGATACGTACAGATGATCGTTCCACGGTATTTCATGACACACGCACTCGGAATCTTAGATGCCGAAACTGCATTACGCGTCTTACAACTGCTATATTTATGTACCTACAAGCATCTCTCCATATTGGATATGAGCAACGAGTTCATATGAAGTTCAGATTGATCGATGTCACACCTTTGCAAGAAAAGTGCCACGCTTCAAGTACAGTATATTTATAAGCGTGAATTCATGTTCAAACTACAGCAAACTCGTCTTCAGTAGCTGTGCTTCATGTATCGAAATTGTTTACAAAGGTCAGCGATAATAGTCTCGCTTGCTGATAAAACATTTTTTCATTTTCAAGACCAGCACAACTAGCGTGAACTGTCATTAGTCCCTCCCTATTGATAGTATAACGAGAAAATTGAATATTTACCTTAAAGTCAGTCGTAATGATGCGATACGATCTGGGCATATACGGGAAGGAGTTGAACGATCCAAAAATGACGGGCGAAAGAGCCGCAGATAAGAGAATGATCCTGCGAATAGGGAGGGAGGGAGGGAGGGAGGGAGAGAGAGACAGGAGAGGAATGCGAAGAGAAGCAGAGGCGACAAAGAGGACGGTTACACGCGCAGATGGTGGTCCCTAGAGGCTCGTTGGTGACCCCCACCCTGTATAAAAGACTCCTTCGCCCGTCGAGGACTACAGTCTTTCGGTTTGAACGGCGCACACTTGGTACGATCTACCGTGAATAATCAAGCCGGATAACCGCCCAAAACTAGAGACTCCGAGACGCGCCACCGAAGATGGATTCGTAGAGAAAAAGAAAAGGATCCTGCCGGAAGATGCGCGGCCGTATTCTTCGCGTCGCGCTCTTCGCCCTGGTACGTCCATTATCTATAGTGAAATTTACCTACCACGTGTAACAGGAGAGGGTAAATGAACATCATCAAATTGTCGGGGCTCTGACAATAGCCTAAATCAAGTTAACCGAAGATTCTGTGTCCGATGTGCCCACATTTACCTGTTCTTTAACGCTATTTTGATAATAGTTGACAGCCCTAAATGAAAATTAGGCTAAGTGTCAAAAAATAAAATATAAAGGAAGTTCCTACAAACTACACGTTGTGTAAACAAATATTTTCAATTATTAATAGTGTGAATAGAGAACAAGATATTGCGGTATAAATATAATTTTTTCACAATACCGCATTTTGTTGTTATTTTAAGATCTGTTTTAAATTCTCTGTCTTTTTTATTTTTTGGCACTTAGCTAGGTTTTTATTTGTAGTTTCCAATAGTAGCCTGTTATGTAGTTATGCATATTTAAGTATATTATGTTAGTTATGCATATTATGCTGTTATGTAGCAAGTCGGTGATTCATCGGGAATTCTGTTCGTTCGGTGTAGAAAAGTATGTGTTTGTCGTGAAAGAATCGTGAGAATATTTGTTCTTCGAAGAAGCGCCTGATCAACTACTTCTGAAACGGGATTTTACTACTTACTATGACGTGTCATTGTACTTTAACCGATTTATGCGTACGGGAGTGCATAATGCCATTTAATGTTTCTTATGTCACGTGTGATAGTATCGAAAGATTAGATCTACTGATTAATGGTCTTGTCCAAAACGAAACGAATGGCATTCTTCGACAGGTCGTATGATGTGCTCAGCACGGGCTGTGATGTAAATATAGCGATGATAGGTACTAACACCTCTGCACGTGGATGAAAGTCAGATTCACGTTGAGGCACGACGAAATGCCAGTAGATTGCGAAAGCCGTTCGGCAGCGTCGATAAGACTGTAAATAGAAAATCGTGAAAAGATGCAAACGCATAAGTCGGTGATTCCGGCAATGACACAATATCGATAATAGTATCAAGTAGACATTATGGTCAATAACTACTGAATCATATGTCTAAACTCTATTAAAATCAACATTGTACAAATTCTACCAGGAACAAAATTTTGTATCGTAATTTGTTACTTCTAACTAACATCTTTACATGATGATATCCAGTTAATATAAAGCCAGTAAATAATCATTTATGCAGAATGTACGTATTAAAAGATTAGATAGTTCGATGATAGGCATGTAATCATGACGCAAAGTGGATGGCTATTTTTCAATTTCGATAAAATTTTACGCTGCACGGCATTAGTCGTTCATTCATTTATTCCTTCATTCATCGGATCAGTCATACACTCGTTCATTCATAACACGGTAATAGTACGGTACGCAAATATTTCCTATTATTTATGCATTGGCACGTCACTTACTGTCATCTACTGTTTAGTAACACGTTTAGTAATAAGGTACATTCAATTCTAGACAATTGATTGGAAAGAGTCACGCAAATACATCTTCTTTCGGTAGCAAATGTTTCATAGGTGTTCATATTTAAAAAGCCATCATGCAATTTCGTGGGTAATTTGATAAATTTCAAAATGGTATATTCCATAAACTTGTATCTAATCAATTATCATTGATAAATAAATGACGTATTTCATTTGTTTCTCATCAATTTTGTAGGGTTTTGAATTTATTTTGATTTCT